>CM051235.1:24048865-25248865 GCA_027917425.1 Gastrophryne carolinensis | reverse complement strand
ACCAACAGGTTCCTGGAGTCCAGCCACCATGAGAGGGACCGCCTGACTAGGGGAGACAGCACAAGGAACTGGTCCAGGGATGCAGGATCCTTGTCCCATAGTGGCAAGAGGTGGAGTTGCAGAGGCCTCATGTGAAACTGGCATAAGGGACCGCGTCGAAACACGCCACCATCAGGCCCACCAGCTGCATTCCTTGCCTGATGGAGGGATGAGGGCAAGATAGCAGAAACTGAACCTGGGCTAGCAGATTGTCCACCTTCTGCTGAGGAAGAAAAATCCTTGCCTGAACAGTATCCAGATTCATTCCCAGGAAAGGAGTCACCAAGGAGGGAGACAGGGAAGATTTGGGATGGTTGATCACCCAGCCAAATGACTCCAGCGTGGACACTACCAGAGTATCCCTGCCTGTTAAAGGGACTGAGAAGTGATGAGAATGTTGTCTAAATAGGGCAGCACGCGAATTCTCTGAGACCTGAGCAGAGGCATCACTCCTGCCAGCACCTTGGTGAACACCCTGGGAGCTGAAGTGAGACCGAAGGGCAATGCCACAAATTGGTAGTGCTGATGCTCCAGAGCGAACCTGAGGAATCTTTGATGACCTAGAAAGACAGGAATATGAAGGTAAGCATCCTTGATGTCCACAGAGGTCATGAAGTCCCCTAGACGCAGGGAACTGATGGCAGAGCCCAAAGTTTCCATGCGAAAGTGCCTGCACCTGACAAATTTGTTGAGGATCTTCAAGTCCAGGATGGGCCTGACTGACCCATCTCTTTTGGGCACGGTGAAAAGGTTGGAATAGAAACCCTTGCCCCTTTCTCGTAAGGGGACCTGACAAATGACCCCCAGCTCCAGAAGGCTTTGCACCGCCATAACTAGAGCCTGAGCTGACATAGGGTCCTAAAAGATCCGGGATCTGATGAATCTTGGGGGCGGCCAGGCAGCAAACTCTATCTTGTAACCGGAGGACACTACCTCCTGAATCCACCGGTCTGAGACATGAAGCCTCCAGATGTGAGCAAAATGCTGAAGCCGCCTCCCCACCCGGATGGGTGAGGGCGCCCCTTCATGCCTGAGGGGGCTTGGGGGAAGACTTAGGCTTGGAGCCCCAGGAAGAGCCAGGGCGCCCACGTCCATGCCCCTACCCCAGAAATCTCCTCGGGCACCAGTAAGGGAGACCCCCCTCCCCTGTCTGGCTCCACAGTAGGGGGAAGAAAAGGAGCCTTGGCCCCGAAAGGGCCGAGACTGCCGCCTGCGTTGGGGTAACCTACCTCCCTTACCAAACAGGTCCAGGCAGTCCCCAAACAGGTGTAGTCCTTTAAAGGGGAAACCAGTGAGAGCCTTCTTGGCAGCGTTGTCAGCAGCCCACTGGCGCAGCCATACCGTGTGGCGTATAGCCACCACAAGGGCAGAGGTTCTGCCACACATCCTAATGGTATCATCCAAGGCAGAGAGGACATAAGTCACAAAAACCTCACAACGAGAGAGAGCATTAAACTCCTCACTAGACACATCATCAGGAGCACCATCTAGAACACCTCTCAGCAGGGTCCTAATAGCCACGGCTGTAATGGCAGAGGCACAGACCGGGCGCAGCGCCGTCCCCACGCAGGCAAAGGCATGGGACGCCAGCTGATCAATACGCCGGTCCTCACCATTCCGCAGCTTAGTAGAGTCAGGGGAATGCATAACAGAGGTGTTGGACAACCCTAGGACCGGGGCATCCGCCTCTGGAGGTGATGACCAGCGCTTCACCACATCAGCAGGAATGGGGTACCTTTTATCCCAACTCTTAGGGACACCGGGAAGTCTGCTGGGACGCTCCCATTCCTTGAGCACGAGGTTATTAAAATGAGCTTGCTCGGGAAATTCCAAATGTGGCTTAGCAGTATGAAACAATTCCCCCTGCTGCCTGGGGGCCGCAGCCGGGGGAAAGATAGACAGTACCTCAAAAATCTGAGCCAACAGCCTATCAGTATCATCTGGTGCCCAGGGGTCAGAGCCAGCATCAACATGACCCCTGGGCCTCTCAGCAGATGACTCAGAGTCAGAGAACAATTCCCCTTCTTCCAAGGGGGTATAACCAGACAGTTCCAATAACTCATCAGCCTCCATAGGGAACAGAGTGACATCAGGCGTCAAGTGCCGCTTTTTAGCAGAGGCCTTATGCACCAGGGTATTAGCCAGCAACTTCTCAACATAAGCCAGTCTGGAAGACACATCAGGTTGAGAGTCCCCACTGGTATACAACTCAATAGCAGTCATATTTAAGCTTGGGGGAGTAGGTGAAGCCATGCGTGGCGCAGGCCCGGCTACTGGTAAACCAGGCTGCAGCGCAAGCACCTGCTGGGCACAAGGTATACAGACCCGCACATTGTCAGCACTAGTAGGGGACACCCCACAAGCTAGACACAGCCGGGCTTGTCCCGAAGGAACCCCGAGCACATTATCCTGAGACGCCTCCATATGGGGATTATAGCGGCACAATAAGCCGATAGGGATTCACGCTATAAAAAGCAACCCGGGATGCTCCAATAGCCCGCTACGGAAGTGGGAGTAATTTACACACTAGGCCTCAAAAGTTTAATAACTAAATAGAGGGAGAAGAGCCGGGAGAAACCAATAAAGCTCGACCCGTCTGAAAGACATAAACGAAGAAAACCCCATAAGTGACTAATATAAAGACATAGGGTAAATAAAGCCGCCCGCAAGGGCACTCATGGTATGTAGATGCCAGTCACGCAGCAGCCGAAGCAGCGAAAGATGGCGCGGGTATACTTCGAGGGGCGGGCCGCGGAGACATTGACGCGGAACGCGCCAACCGCGGGCCCAGCCCCCCCCGAAAAGCGCGAATAAGCACAGGTGACAAGCAGCCAATGACCGCGCAACAGTGCCTGAGGTAATGCCGCCGCCAACCGCGGAGCACAAGGAGCGCGCGTCATTTACAAAAAGCAACCAGTGCAACCAAGTCAGTGCGGAGACTGACACCGAAAGCAGCACATAATACAGTGAAAACACCAAGGCATATAGACACACACATATAGGCACCCCCCCCCCCCCAGAGCTACAAGGGAGGGCGAGGGAGGGCAGCGGCCACTTTACAGAGGGCCCACCGATAGATAGGGGCAAGGGAAAAAGGGCGGGAGGGGCATCCCATAGAGGCTCACCATAAGCCTATACCGCCTACCCTTTGGTGGGGGATTACAGTGGAGCAGCGCTCCTAAGCACCTGACAGCGGTGCTGCCTACCGTCACCCGAACCAGTGCAGCCAAGGCTGGGAGGCACATTAATAATGGAACAGGTGGGAATAGTCCTACAGGGCCGCAGGCTAATAGCCCATAGCCAATTTCGTAGTCTCTGCAGTCCAACGCCATCTGGCGGAGTAATACCCAAGTGTGATGATTCTTATCTGGAGCAGGACGTACTGTATACTAAGAATATTGTACTATTTTTTCCCCAAAGCCAACCCCGACCAAACCGCTGAGGAAGAAGAAAGAATTAAACAGAAAGCCCAAAGCTGCTTTAGGTGGGCTCTATAATTCATTAATACAACTCCCATTTTCCACCAGTATCTTAGATGAGAAATATAATAACAACAATTTAACATTCTTCCTAGCTAAATTGAACATTTCTTTAGTCTCCTCCTTATTCAGAGTTTCTTTAAGAAAAAATCAAGTAGGCGCCTCTTGTGGTGTAAGTGGGACAAGTTTGCGTTTCGCTTGAGTGGGGTCTTTATATATTTTAGGTTCTCCATTTACCAGGAGCCTTAATTTAGCTGGGTAACTCCAGTTTCTGCCAAGTACTTGCATACCGAGGCAAATTCTCACCTTTTCTGGGCGACTGCAGCCGATAAGTCCTGGAAGATCAGGATCCTTGGCCTGATGCAGAGCCTCCTCTAAACTGACCTTAAAACCTTCCGATTGTCCGGGGCTCCCGTTTGAATCGTGGCTCAAATGTGATGCAGAGCCTCCGTCAGAATGGCTCCCTAAATGATCCGTCAATTTGACTTCACTCGGAAAGCTTTTTTTGCTCTCTCGGGTTCCTTCAATTTGATCGGGGCTCCCGTTCCCGTTCACACGGGCGGCCCGTTTTTCCCTGATTTTTCCTTGCTTTTTGAACGTACCTGCTTGCCTTCCGTCGTATTTGACCTTCCATTTTGGTGCTTTTTTCAAGTATACTTACATCTCCATGGCTCTTCAGTTGCCAATCTTGCTACACGCAAGCGCACATCCCTCAAACTTCATTGGAATATGCATATGGCAACAACTGACAATTTCACACATATATATATTGGCATATTTTTTTTGGGTGTTCCTTGTCCTTAATGCATACCTTAATCTTCTAGTTGTTCCTTCTCCCTTGTCCTTAATACATACCTTAATCTTCTAGTTGTTCCTTCTCCCTTGTCCTTAATGCATACTTTAATCTTCTTGTTGTTCCTTCTTCCTTGCCATTAATGGTTACCTTAATTGTTTTTTTTTTTTTTTTTTTTATTGGCCCAATATCTAAACCTTTTGTGTGTCATGTAAATGTGTGCTGATGTTGTGTGATTGTACTTTTGCGGGAAAGACAACTCTCAAAATATTAATAATTTTTTATTATTAAAACTTTTTTTTTTTTTAATGTTTTTTTTTTTTAAAGTGAAAAAATAAACTTTGAACATTTTTTAAACGAAAAAAAAAATTAGGGCTCGGGGTGTTGTGCCTGTTGTTTTCTTTGATCTGTGAATGAATATTTTTATTTTTGTGCACTTTTTAAACCGGACCTTCTGAGTGATTTAATGAAAAGCACAAACTCTTAAAAAACAATTCCACACCATCTTAAACTAATATATATTACATTTTTAGTCAATCAATTATTATTCTTTCCCCCACTGGGCTGCAACTCAGTTCAGGAATTTAGGATACGTGCACCGCCATGTTGACTCTGAAGCATCACACTTACTGAGGAGAGGAGAGTGAGATAAGGTACAGGGGGTGGGTTATAGCTGTGCTTTGCTCACACAGAGCAGAGCTGTGCTCTTGAAAAGGTTTTTTAACATGATTTGTAAGGTGGACAATCTGTATGTACAGGGTGTGGGAAATATATAAGATAGACTCTTATTCAGAGTTAAGGTCCGCTTTAAGGCCTTTTTTAGATAAATTTTTAATGAAAAGTTAATGTTTTTTAGTTTTGTAATGGTATTGTTTGCTCATTTTCTTTAGTTTAAATAAACACCACTTACAAGGTTTAGGCCGCACATTACGTCGGGGGCGGAGTCTCCCTTCCTCCTCCCTCTGTGGCAGTTGGGAATCTGTATGGATGACAAACACACTGATATTACAGACTGTTGTTGTCTCATGAATCTCAGAAGAATTTATGCTTCGAGGTCTCAATTGACTCACCTTGTTCATCCCACTCTTCCTCCTGGCCCCCTTGTGGTCTCCTCTGATGGGATGGCCCCGCGACGTCAGACTCTACAATTAACAATAGAGCACATGAGTATATGTATGTAATGCATGTTTGTACACAGATCTAACTAGATTTCCCTTACCGAAGTCAGGTTGTGCCTCACTTGTGCTCGACTTGCCCCCTCCTCTGCATGCTGAGGTCCAGTGGCTCATCATACTCACTGGCAGAGGAGGGGGTGGGCAATGGCACTGGCGGTGGGCCACCTATTCCTTCACCCGAATCGTCCAACACTGGGCTGCGTGTTCTTGTCCGGGTGGGGCGGAACCGGGTACTTCATTCATGTGCTGAAATACAAACACAATCATTAAAAAATGTCCGCACAACGCTATTCTTATTCTTGCATGTCAAGCCTCCACACTTACATGGAAAATGTTTGGCGAAGTACCGCCTCACCCGGGGCTTGTGCCTTCTTTTCAAATCAGACCAGTGTTGGGCGATCTGGGTGAAGGTATAGGTGGTAGGGGAAATCCTCCTTATCGCGTCCACCACCGCCAGGGCCAAGGTCCTCTTCTCAAAATCTGACGCCAGGAAGTCGTAGCGATTCCTCAGCATCATCTGTAAGAAAAATATACAAGGACCCACCATTACTCCCCAAAATGCCTTAACAAGTTTCCTTCCCTAACTAAATTCTATTTCTTTACCTCTTGCTGACTCACATTGGCCTAGTTTTCCTATCTGCATCTAGCCTAGTTTCTAGCTGCGTACATGTGTTAAACTAAGGTGGGCTTGTATTTAATGTTACAATCTAAGTTGTTACAGACTAGTCTAGGTTTTTTTTTTTTTTTATTACTAGTAATGTGTGCGCGCACATGAACGCAAGCTCGCATACTCACATCAATGATGATCTCGTTCTGCTCCTGTGTAAATATGGCGGGGGACATCTTGCCTTGTTTATCAAGTTCTAGCTCTGACGTTCCCCCGCGGTGGCGTGCGTGCGTGCGCGCGCACGCAGGCACATAGGAACACGCCCACACGGGAAACATATTTAAAGTGCAAGGCACTCAGCTCAGTGTTGGATACCATATCAATATGGCCAGACCTAAAGGGAGCAAAAAAAGCCAACAAAGCCCCGAGGCACATAGCAGCCGCACACATGGCTCATCTAAAAAAACTCAAAAGAGCAGGCACAAGACACATGCCCCAACTAAAACGGTGGGTACTCCACAGACACAGGAACATTCAAAAAAACGTAGGAAAGATACCAGAACACATTCTCCAACACCTGCAAAAAAATCAAGAACACAAAAGGATGACAAATCGATTAAGAGCCTGCAGCATCCTCAACCGCAACACAGCAAGCATACACACAAAAGCAAACACATCAGCAAGGGTAAGCGTAGTGCTAAACCCTCCACCCCACCAAGGTCAACCACCCCTCACCCTCAACCCTCAGGTTCGCCAAATTCAAGTAGCTCACAAACATCATCCAGCTCAACAGGTGATAGCTCAACAGGAACACATACATTAACCCACAGCAACTCACACACAACATCACCATCCCCAATAAGCCCAAGACACACACACGACTCCCCAGATAGTGAACCATCAATTTCCACAGATGCAGGGGACACAACACACCCATGTGGCAGACAACTACGCCGTGGCTCCCTAACTGCACGTTTTTGCGATGCTCAAAGCATGGCTGTTGCCAATGCAGTTTGTGAGCATTATGATGCCCTATTTGGCCGGACCTCTAAATCAACCACTAAGCAGGCTAAGCATGAGATCTGGACAAATATTTGCCGCTAAGTCAATAGTGTTGGATCTGTCCGGCGTGATATTCAACAAATCAAAAGGAAATTTGGGGACCTTAAATATTACAGTAAAAAAAAAATGGACCAGCGCCGGCAGCAGAGGTAAAGCCCATTTTAAATGCCTTTAGAGTTGCATTGGTAACAGGATGTAACACTTATTAGGTGTGCTTTAATCTTCCCCAGCCAAGAGACAGGGGGTGGCTTACCCACTAAAATAATCCTAACACCCGCAGAGGAACATGTATATACATACATACACCCGGCCAGCATCCATGGCCTGCAAGGGGCACAAGACACAGACCGGAATGTAAGGTCCCAAGGTGAGTATAATTTTGCCATGAGCTTTTCAAAACAGTTCAAAAAGGCAGTGTTATGCTAGACAACACACTGTACTTGGGGTTTAAGCTAATCTAAAAAACTTCATTCAAAGGACAAAGTCAACAGGACACACAAGGCCCCGAAACCCCTGCGTTATCACCGAGGCCAAGGGCACACCAGGATTCAACACAACTAACCCAAATTGTGGATTTGGATGAGGTAAGTCAATGGTCCTTTGTGTGTACTTTGAACATTGTTCTTGGATAGATTTTGGTGACATAAATATACTAAAATGTAATTATACTTATTAACAGAACACAGTAAGCCCACCCATAATAGAACAGATCCGAGATTTGGAGGAGGACACACCACAGATGTCACTATCCACTACTGAGCCAGTGGCAGCAACGCAGTCAAACCCGGCACAAGCAACACAGCCACAACCACCTTCCGAAACACAACCAACCACCCATCCCACTGCTAGAACCCATTCCAGGCGCCATATTACCCAAAGACGCCAACTGCAAATTCTGGAGGAAGAGTGGAGGCAGGAAAATATAGCCTTTTCGGCTACCACACAGCAATTCAATGACACTGTGTGCACCCAACTAACAAGGCTCAATGCACAATTAGAGGTATTAAACAGAAATGTGTCTGCCATAAGCAGCCATATGGGTGACATTAATCAAAGCCTGGCCCACATTGCAGGCAATTTCCAGCTACATCATCATTCATCGGCACCATCCTACCCCACATACCATTAATTTTTGGGGGCCACACTTTATTAGGCCACGTGTATTTTTTTTTGGGCTGAAAAAAAAAAACAAATGTTGAAATTAAATTTGTTTCTACACAAAAATAAAACAGTTTGAACAAAAAACAAAATAGTTTCTATGAAAATACATTCAAAACAAGTTGGGCCCGGATGGTTTGCGCAGGGCCACTTTGGGTGCCAGAAAAAGCAGGGGTGGGGTCGTCTGCAACAAAAACATGGTCAGCCGGCAGGTCAATATATCGGCCAATACGGCTCCTAATGGCCAAGTTGTGGAGTACCCCACAAGCAAGGATTATGTTGATGACCTTGGCTGGCGTATATTGTAGTGCCCCCCCAGTCTGATCAAGACACCGGAACCTCATCTTTAATAGTCCAAAGGCTCGCTCCACCACAGAGCGCGTCCTCCTGTGGGCAGTATTGTAGCGCTCCTCTGCCTGTGAAGATGGGTGCAGGATGGGGGTGAGCAGCCAGGGGAGCAAAGGATACCCAGAGTCTCCTGGAAATAAAAAAAAGGTGAAAAAAACAACTAAAAAAGGTGTGCATTGCAACAATAGAAAAGAGGGACAAATAGGTGAGCGGGGTAGGGTTGGAGCAAATGACTTTTCTAATGAGCCTACATGCACATCCTACCTGTACACTCATTAAAAAAATCTTGGGGATGCAACTTACATAAGAGGCCAAGAACAGGACGCAATAGGGTACAATCACTTAACCCATTACAATCAAATAGTAAAAAAAAAATGTGGTAAGGGCAAAACCTAAGTCAGACAGGGAGGCCAACAAATACAAGTTTAATACACATACCTAGTAGCCAGCCACCAGACAGATCGCCAGATTGAAAAGGGTCATATAGGCATGAATTCCTCAATATGTGGGCATCATGCGTCGAGCCGGGGAATCCAGCAAAAAGACTCAAAAATAATAAATCTGGACCAGCAACTGCCTGGACATTAATGGAATGCCCCATCTTCCTATTCCTGCACAGCCAAACAAAAAAATTAAAAAAAAAAACCATTTCATAAATCCAAAAAAAGCAGACCCAAACAACATACCTGAAAAGATATTCCTGGTCTGCAGGGGGCACCAACGAGACATGGGTGCAGTCAATTGCACCAATGATGTTGGGCATGTCGGCTATGTTATAAAAGCCCAGCTTAACCGCATTCCAGGCATCCCCTGTTGGTGGGAAAAAAATATGATTTGGTGCCAGGGTAGCCATGCCATCCAAAAACTTGGTTAGGCTGCGGCTCAGCGTAGACTGGGACATCCCCACGGAGAAGGCACCCAGTCTCTGGAACGAGCCATTCGCCAAAAATTGAAGGCAGCCAACCAATTTGATCATACCTGCAATTGCATGCCCCTTTCTTGTGGTGGGGGCTAACCATGGCCGCAGCTCGCTATACAAGGCATGGAGAGAAACACGGTTAAGGCGGGTCAGCTCGAATAGGTCAACGTCACTCATGCAATCGATGTCCAAAGGCGTGCGATGCAGCCTGGTTTCTGCCATGCTAAGCATGACAAGACCGCGGAGCTGGCGCCTTTGATGTGCTCCCATAGATGAATGCATTTTTTGCTCTCCCGACTGCAAATACGGATGCTCAGAGTGGCCGTAAGTGAAGGCACGGAGCCCACGTTTTATTAGGGTGTTTTCAATCGGAAATCAAGGCTCTGCATCACTTCAAAAAACGGACCAATGACCGGGCCGTCCGTTTTTCCGGAAATTAGCTTCTTGCGAGCCGTCAATCGGAAAGGCGGCTGCGTGCACACCTGAGCGCATAAACGCACACTAAAATCAATGTAGCACCCTTTCCTGACCCGATCAAAGCCCAAAACACACGGGAAAATGCACGGGGGAACTGAACGGGGAGGCTCTGCATCGACCTTATGTCCGTCCACATTCAACTCTTTCTCTTTTCTGTAGGAGGCTAGTATCGCTTCTTTATCAGCATAATGAAAGTACTTGTCAATGACTGGTCTGGGCCACTTAGAGCCCGTGGATTGTCTCTCCTGGCCCAATCTATGTGCACGTTCTATTTTTCTTGGATCTGTCTCCTTAAGGCTGGGGCAGACATAAGATCCTGAGGTAGAAATTTAGTCAGACTTGCCGTAGTTTTATATGATTCTGGCACTCCCTCAAAGCGTAAGTTTGACCTCCTGCTCTTATTCTCTAGGTCTTTACATTTATCGTTTAGGGAGGAGATGATCATCTCTTGGGCAGACAACCTATTTTGTCAGCCCGACATCATGGCGGGGCTCCGGCGCCAGGCCCAGACCGCCCAGCACGCGCACCATGAGCGGGACATACAGCGCGAGTCCCCGCCGAACATACAGCTGCAGCAGCCACGGCTCCCACAACCGCCTGCGCTGGAGGAGGCGGGTCAGCCGGCGGGACAAGAGGTAGGAGCTGCGGGGAGCCCCGAACACACATGCGGGAGACGGCCGTCCCCGCCACCGCCGCCGACGTTATCGCCCGCCTTGCCCCTATCATCCGGCGTATTAAGCTCTCCCCCGCTCCCGGAGACCAACATAGCCCCGGGGGGGGGAAACGGGAGGGCCATTATCACCTCCTCGCCCCACATCATGGACCTCGGGGTCTCCTTTAATTGCCCACGCTGGGCCCCAAGACACAACAGGGCAGCCCCCCCCCCCCGCAGTGGGCACGCAGCGACCCCAAGCTGAGAGAGAGGGCTGGCGGCCCCTGGCCCACACAACACGGCTCCTGGATGCTTGGGGTCCCTGGGGGAGACTGAACCCTGCATGCAGGCTCACCTGGCTGCAGTAGCTGGGACCCAGATGGTTCGCCCCTGTCCCTCCCTGATGAGTTCCCGCTGCTTCTCAGGGAAACCCCTGCAGCGATCGTTAATAACCCTTCCCAGCTCTTACTGGAATACGTCCCAGAGGGGGGTCGGCTGAGTGCACAGAATACTCCCTGTCCAGCTGATCCAATTGTGCGAGATGAGCAACTGCTGGCTAAGTTTAAGCTCCTGCTGCAACAAGAATTGGCTGCCGCTATAACCCAGCTTACCGCCAGCTTTACCAGTGACATCAGGGACCTGGGCGACCAAACCAATACTTTGGAAGAGAGAGTGGATGAAATCGTGCTGGTCCTGGAGTCCAACGGGTCCGCCGCCGAAGCCGTGCGTGATGAGGTGGGCCTATTGCAGCAAAAATTAGAAGATCTTGAAAACAGATCCAGGAGAGAAAATGTCCAGATCCGGGGCCTCCCGGAATCTATGGAGGATGTTCCCGCCACGGTCACAGCGCTACTTTAGGAACTGCTTCCTTCTCTGCCAATTGACCGCTTGAAACTGGACAGAGCGCATAGGGCCTTGGGCCCAAAGCGATCGGACAGTCGCCCCAGAGACATCGTAGTTAAGCCCACATTCTACCGCACGAAGGAGGCCATTCTTCAGGCATCCAGGGAAAAGGCCAACTTGTCTTTTCAGAACCATGCCTACCAGATATTCCCAGATGTTGCTCCCCAGACACTTCAGCGTAGGCGAGAGATGAAACCGGGGCTGGACATTTTGAAGTTGCATAATGTCGGGTACCGGTGGGGATTCCCCTTCAGGTTGCTGTTCTCCCATGCGGGCCGGCAATGCTCGGCCAGCTCCCTCAGCGAGTTGCTGGCACTTATACGTGAGCTTGGCCTGCCCATAGCTGACCCGCTAGCGGCCCTGCCTGACCAGGTGGCCCAGCGGACGCCCGAGCGCCGGCCCTTGCGGCCCTTGTGGGAGAAGGTTCGCCCGCGGAGGAGACGGGATCGGGGGGCTGGCCGCCCTCCCTCCCCGGGCTCTGGCCCGGGCTGAGGTTTTTTGTCCTCGGACCGGGTTGGAGTCTCTTGGTGGGGTGCCCACCCCCCCCCCCCCCCCGATCTCAGGGAAAATTGGTGACCGTGGGTAGGTCGCCCTTTGCATTGTTGTTGGTTATATTTATCACTTAATTAACTTTTATGTGTTACTAATGTAGAGTTTAATGCTGTTTTTGTCCACCCTACTGGCCCTCTGTTGCGGCTTGCTGCGGCTTGGAACCCTATGTCCTTAGGGACCTATGATAGTGAGATGTAGGCCGGATGGGTCCGAGTAACGCCTGGCGATGCCCGGCCCCTCCCCCCCCTCCTCTCTAGTTCGGGTTTTAGTTTTCTTTAGTTTGCTTCCATAGGCCATTTTTCATAGCAAGGTGGTAATCTGTGAGATACTACCCCCATAAAACATGTCGACCCACGCTGGGGTAACCCCGTCCCCAGTGCCTGAGTCGCCCCCTGCTGTGGCAGGAATTGGTTGGGCCGTCATGGGCCCAAAGTGTTGCACTGGACCTCGGTCCCTCTTATCTAGATTGTTTATTGTATTTAGATTGTTTAATGTGTTAAGTTTCCTTTTGTCTCTCTTTATTAATGTTTCCCTTCCCTCCCTCCCCTACCCAAACCTCCGTTTCTTCCCTTGCTCCCTCGCGCCTGGTCAGCCCTTTTCCTCAACTCGTGAACCCATTCTGTCTGGATGGTGGGGCTAAATGTTAAACTAATTTCCCACAATGTCCAGGGCTTCAACAGCCCTGTTAAGAAGAATAAAGCTTTTCACTATTATAAGTCCTGTAAGGCGGATATACTTTTTCTACAAGAGACGAGGTTCTCAGCCCACTCTAGGCCGAAGTACCTGAGCCATCATTACCCGGTGTCCCATATGTCATGCGCTAGAGAAAAGAAAAGGGGGGTGTTAATAGCTTTTAGTAAGAATCTCCCCTTTATCTGTTGTAAAGAAATCGTTGATCCAACGGGTAGATATGTGGTTCTTTAGGGGTCTCTTTACGACATTGATATCACTCTGGTCACATATTATACGCCTAATTCCTTCCAGACACGCTTTTTTAAATACCTGCTGTCGGTAGTCCGGAACAACACTAAGGGCATCTTGATAATAGGCGGGGATTCTAATATGGTTGTGAATCCTAAGGTGGACAGACAGAGGACGGGACAACCTGCAACTGTGACGCAGAGTTTGGACCCTCACTCCACTGTCTTTGGTGATCTCCTGGACACTCGCGGCCTTTGTGATGTCTGGAGGGAAAAAAACCCATCACCAGAGGCTTCACGTTCTATTCTAATCCCCATGGGTCCTTTTGTCGGATAGACCATATTTTTGTCCCACAGGCTATACTCCCGGCAATCATTAGCTCTAAAATCTACAACTCGACCTGGTCAGATCATAATCCTGTAATGGCGGCGGTTGACTTGCTGGTCCCAACTAAGCGCTCCTATAATTGGAGACTAAATGACTCCCTTAATGATTATTTCACCCTGAATGTCGATTTCGTCCGCTCCCCGATCACCCTCTGGGAGGCCCAGAAAGTTGTTATGCGGGGTAGCATCATAAACATTGCTTCCCTTAGGAAAAGGGAGAGACAGAAGCGACTTAAGGAATTGACGATAAAATATGAGAAGGTAGAGGCGCAGTGGAAGAGAGCCCCGAACCCTAAGCATAAAAAGACTGTCGATAGGCTCAGGACGGAACTCAACGTGCTCCTGGATGATCAGGCTGAAAAGCGACTTCGCTGGGCCAGGCAAAAATTTTACGCTAGGGGCAACAAGCCCGATACTATGATGGCCCGGAAACTAAAAGCCACCGTCTTAGACAGACGGCAGCCGGTGAAGCTTAAGCTTAACTCAGGTTCCACAAAGGCCAACCCGGACAAAATTGTAGCCGCATTTCGGGGGTTCCTATCTACATTATATTCGCCCCCCCCGAAGGCCAACAACGCTGACCTTGAGAGATTCTTTGAGCACGTTGAGCTACCGCCCGTCACCCCAGACCACATTGCCCTGATGGACTCCCCTGTCACACCTCAGGAGATATTAGCGGCCATTAACCCTTTTGTTGCCAAGCCCGTAACACCTACGTGCTGGCTTGGCTGGGCGTTAAGTGCCAAGCACGTAGGTGTTACGTGCTTGACATTCACTCACCTCCTGACGATCAGCGGCCGCATGCAGCAGGGATTCCAGCTCCACCTTCAAGAAGAGACCTGGGGGGTCATCTGGAGGTGACCCTGGCCTCACCCCAGTCACCAGATCGTTGCTGGACCAATCAGAAGAAGGGCGCATGGCTGCTGTCATCAGCCGGCGCCTCCACTATAACAGCAGCCGGCGATCTCCAGCTCCTCCTCTTTGATCTTCTGCTTCAAGGTGCGTGGGGGTTGCTGGGGGTCTGTGGGTTGCTATTTGTGGGCGGGTGGGTGAGTGCCCAGGTGGGTGGCCGTAGGATCGCCGCCGCCGCCTCCGCCGCCTCCGCCGCCGCCGCTGCTGCTGCTAATCCGAAGGCTGGGTGGGTGAGTGCCCAGGTGGGTGGCCGTAGGATCGCCGCCGCTGCCGCCTCCGCCGCCGCCTCCGCCGCTGCCGCCGCTGCTGATCTGAAGGCTGGGTGGGTGAGTGCCCAGGTGGGTGGCCGTAGGATCACCGCCGCCGCCGCTGCTGATCTGAAGGCTGGGTGGGTGAGTGCCCAGGTGGGTGGCCGTAGGATCGCCGCCGCCGCTGCTGATCTGAAGGCTGGGTGGGTGAGTGCCCAGGTGGGTGGCCGTAGGATCGCCGCCGCCACCACTGCTGATCTGAAGGCTGGGTGGGTGAGTGCCCAGGTGGGTGGCCGTAGGATCACCGCCGCCGCCTCCGCTGCCGCTGCTGCTGATCTGAAGGCTGGGTGGGTGAGTGCCCAGGTGGGTGGCCGTAGGATCGCCGCCGCCGCCTCCGCTGCCGCTGCTGCTGATCTGAAGGCTGGGTGGGTGAGTGCCCAGGTGGGTGGCCGTAGGATCGCCGCCGCCGCTGCCGCCGCTGCTGCTGATCTGAGGGCTGGGTGGGTGAGTGCCCAGGTGGGTGGCCGTAGGATCGCCGCCGCCGCCTCCCCTGCCGCCGCCGCTGCTGATCTGAAGGCTGGGTGGGTGAGTGCCCAGGTGGGTGGCCGCCGCTGCCTCCGCTGCCGCTGCTGCTGATCTGAAGGCTGGGTGGGTGAGTGCCCAGGTGGGTGGCCGTAGGATCGCCGCCGCCGCCGCCGCTGCTGATCTGAAGGCTGGGTGGGCGAGTGCCCAGGTGGGTGGCCGTAGGATCGCCGCCGCCGCTGCCGCCGCTGCCGCCGCTGATCTGAAGGCTGGGTGGGTGAGTGCCCAGGTGGGTGGCCGTAGGATCGCCGCCGCCGCCGCTGCTGATCTGAAGGCTGGGTGGGTGAGTGCCCAGGTGGGTGGCCGTAGGATCGCCGCCGCCGCCTCCGCTGCCGCTGCTGCTGATCTGAAGGCTGGGTGGGTGAGTGCCCAGGTGGGTGGCCGTAGGATCGCTGCCGCCGCTGCTGCTGATCTGAGGGCTGGGTGGGTGAGTGCCCAGGTGGGTGGCCGTAGGATCGCCGCCTCCGCTGCCGCCGCTGCTGCTGCTGATCTGAAGGCTGGGTGGGTGAGTGCCCAGGTGGGTGGCCGTAGGATCGCCGCCGCCGCTGCTGCTGCTGATCTGAAGGCTGGGTGGGTGAGTGCCCAGGTGGGTGGCCGTAGGATCGCCGCCGCCGCTGCTGATCTGAAGGCTGGGTGGGTGAGTGCCCAGGTGGGTGGCCGTAGGATCGCCGCCGCCGCCTCCGCTGCCGCTGCTGCTGATCTGAAGGCTGGGTGGGTGAGTGCCCAGGTGGGTGGCCGTAGGATCGCCGCCTCCGCCGCCGCTGCTGCTGATCTGAGGGCTGGGTGGGTGAGTGCCCAGGTGGGTGGCCGTAGGATCGCCGCTGCCGCCGCCGCTGCTGCTGCTGCTGATCTGAAGGCTGGGTGGGTGAGTGCCCAGGTGGGTGGCCGTAGGATCGCCGCCGCTGATCTGAAGGCTGGGTGGGTGAGTGGCCAGGTGGGTGGCCGTAGGATCGTCGCCGCCGCTGCTGCTGCTGATCTGAAGGCTGGCTGGGTGTGTGCCCAGGTGGGTGGCCGTAGGATCGCCGCCGCCGCTGCTGCTCTGATCTTGATGGCAATCCCATGGTGCATGCAAGTGCTGCAGCCACATGTCCATGGTGCACTATGATAATCTCGGTATGGGGGGGATTGATGATGCCCATGGTGTAGCCTGTGATTTCGGTATGGGGTGGGGGGTGCTGATGTCCATGGTGCACTATGATGATCTCGGTATGGGGGGGGGTTGATGATGCCCATGGTGTAGCCTGTGATCTAGATATGGGGGGGTGTGCTGATGTCCATGGTGCACTATGATGATCTCGGTATGGGGGGGGATTGATGATGCTAATGGTGTAGCCTGTGATCTCGGTATGGGGGGGGGGGTGATGTCCATGGTGCACTATGATGATCTCGGTATCGGGGGGGGATGAATGATGCCCATGGTGTAGCCTGTGATCTCGGTATGGGGGGGGTGCTGATGTCCATGGTGCACTATGATGATCTCGGTATGGGGGGGGGGGTGGATGATGCCCATGGTGTAGCCTGTGATCTCGGTATGGGGGGGGGGAATTGATGATGCCCATGGTGCAGCCTGTGATCTCGGTATGGGGGGGTGCTGATGGGGTGGATGCAGGTGTCGGGCTTCCCAGCAGGTGGGTGGGGGTGGCCTGGGATGGATGAATGGAGGGAGGGACGGCAGCAGCTCTGCAAGTCATCCCGGCATCCTGAGCGGCCCGTCACATAGAGGGGGAGCGGGAAGAGGCGCCGCACACTGCAGCCAGGCATGCTGGGACTTGCAGTTCTCCAGAGCGGGGAGAGCCCTGCCTCCCCAGCAGCACAACATCTTCCAGAGAGAAGAGCGCGAGAGGCCTCACCTTGTAAAAGGCGCCATTGGAGCGGGTAGGCCGGCTGCACTATCAGCGGGCGGCGGAAGCCGCCGGCTGACAGTGCAGCCGGCCTACCTGCTCCCACCATGCCGGCATTTTTTTTTTTTGGCAAACACTTACCGGCATGGAGGAAGCGAGGAGGCCGGCGCGAGGAGGCCTCCTCTGACGCGCCCTCTGATGACAGCTGACAGCGGCGTCGGCCTCCTCGCTCCCTCCATGCCGGTAAGTGTTTGCCGAAAAAAAAAAAAAAATGCCGGCATGGTGGGAGCGGAGAGGGCGGCTGCGCTAACAGCGCAGCCGGCCTCCCGCTCCCACCATGCCGGCCTTTTTTTTTTTCCTTTTCAGGACTTGGTGGGAGCGTAGAGGCCGGCTGCGCAATCAGCGGACGGCAGAAGCCGGCTTCCGCCACCCGCTGACATCGCAGCCGGCCTCCCTGCTCCCACCAGAGATGAGTGATTCGCTCAAGTTCGATTCGGGCGAACCCGAATTTCTTGGAGAAATTAGTTGAATCGCCATAATCAAAATTTTAAGAAGTTCGCTCATCTCCAGGGGAGTCACTAGTAGAGTGAATCCCCTCGATTGCCAGTAAAACTTACCTTACCACCGCTCTAGGTATAGCATAGTGCGGCTGTTGCCCATGCATGTGTCGTTAGATTGGGGGATCAGGTAGTTATTATCAGGCATTCAGTTCACCCACACTCCCTAATCTTAACTTTTTCCCTTAGGTGGTTCGAGATTTGAAGATCGCTACTGACTTTCGTTTGGACCGTGCTATTTTGGGACCTTAGCCCCCCCTCCTTTTGGGAGCCTAGCTGGGATCCCGTGACCTGCTGCTCCTGACTCCACCACTTCTCATCGGGTTGTAGCTATACTCTTTTATTTCTATTTTTGTCATTTTTTTGCTTTGTTTTATTGTATTGTATTTTTTTGTTTAATTTTTGTCTGTTTTTTTGCTTTGTTTTATTGTATTGTATTTTTTTGTAATTTGTCTTTAGTTTTAGCCTTTAGTTTTAGCCTTTAGTTTTAGCCTTTAGTTTAATTTTTTTTAGATTTTTGTTTGCATTGGGGTATGGCTGGTAAGCGGTACACTGCACAGGAAGCTGCGGCTTACCTGATGGCGTCTGACTCAGAAGATTTTAGTGAGTTAGGGTCTGAGTACTTCCCATCAGATAGCGAGTCAGACAGTGTATACTCTACTGAGGAAACACAGCCGCGCAGTGCTACCAGTAGTAGCCGCCGTAGAAGGGATAGTACCGCACAAAGTGAGGCCACGCTTCAGGCGAGTGTAGTGCAGGATGAGGCATCGAGTGCTGCAGCTGGTGAAGGAGCGTCTGCGTGGAGGCCTCCTAATAATATTTCCCCCGAAATTCCCCCTTTTGATTCGGTCCCCGGGGTCAATGTAGACACCACAAATTTTGGTGTCATTGACTTTTTCAAATTGTTCCTCACAGAAGCCATCCTACTGGATATGGTCTTCTATACCAATCTCTATGCCGAGCAGGTCTTAGCGAAAAACCCCCTGCAGAGGCACGCCTGAGCTCAGGCATGGCATCCCACAAATTTGAGTGAGATAAAGAAATTTTGGGGGCTCACTCTAGCAATGGGTATCCTAAAAAAATTTAGTATTTCCTCCTACTGGGATACCGAAACCATATTGGCAACTCCATTATTTCCGGCCGTAATGTCCAGAAACCGCTACCAAATCTTACTGCGGTTTCTGCATTTTAACGACAATTCCACTGCTATTCCCCGTGGTGAGCCCGGTCACGACAGGCTGCATAAATTACGGCCCCTGCTCAACAGCCTGTCAGATCGCTTCGCAGTAGTGTACACCCCCGGCCAAAAATTATCAATTGACGAGTCACTACTGCTTTTCAAAGGGCGCATTGTTTTTCGGCAATATATCCCTAGCAAGCGTGCCCGCTACGGGATTACATTTTACCAATTATGCGACAGTGTGACCGGCTACATCAAATATTTTCGAATCTATGAAGGAAAGGACACCTATCTGGACCCCCCTGGTTGTCCCCTTGATTTGTCAATAAGTGGAAAGATCGTTTGGGACCTTATGACTCCATTGTTGGGTAGAGGTTACCACTTATATGTGGACAACTTCTATACCAGCATCCCCTTATTTCGCGCCCTTTATTCGTTGGATACCCCGGCCTGCGGCACCATCAACCCTAAACGCAAAGGATTGCCCAGGCCACTACTTGAAAAAAAATTAAAAAGGGGGGAGTCTTATGCTCTAAGAAGCGATGAGGTCCTGGCCATGAAATACATGGGACAAAAAAATGTATTCCTTCTGACAACACTCCACGATGAGTCAGTTGTGAATGTAAGGCAACGTGGTCCCCGAGCCCCTTCCCAAAAGCCACGTTGCATAACCGATTATAATAAATTCATGGGTGGCGTTGATAAAACGGACCAAATATTAACTTATTACAACGCCACCCGAAAAACTCGAGCCTGGTACACTAAAGTTTCTATACATTTGGTCCAAATGGCAACTTACAACAGCTTTGTTGCCTTCAAGGCAGCAGTGCCAGGCTCCAATTTATCGTACATAAAATACCAGCAGCAGTTACTCCCTGCTTTGTTGTTTGGGGATACTGCGGAAGAACCAGATCTGCCTAGCAATGACAACCAGGCCAGATTAGTAGGGAAGCACTTTATAAAGTTGCTTCCCGAAATTGGTAAAAAGCGGTATCCCCAGAGAGCTTGTAGGGTTTGTAGGAAGCGTGGCATTAGAAGAGATGTGCGGTATTATTGCCCGACCTGTCCCAGCCAACCCGGGTTATGCCTCGAAGATTGTTTTGAGGTATACCATACTCAATTAGATTATTGAGCAATGCATTTTTTTTTTTGGTAGGTAGGCCCCTTTTAGGATTAGGTTTCTTAGGTATTTTGTGTTGCCGTTATATTTTATTTTATTTTAGTTTCTTTTCGCTGTTGCTAATCCGAAGGGAAATGGTGGAGCAGGAGCAGCTGGTTACTTGTGGCAAGTGATTATAAAATGTGACCAATTTCAGGTTCTTGATTCCTGATATTGGTCATTGATCACTGCACTGATCCTATAATCTGATGACACAGCTACAGTATCCTATAATCTGATGACACAGCTACAGTATCCTACTTGCACTTCTTAGAACAGGTAAGAAATTGTTTTGTTTTTCTATAGCGCATGTGTTAGTTTTGGGTGATTGGTAACTGTACCCTTCAAAGTACCTATGCATGTGGGGTATTGTTTTGTTCAGCAGCCGTTGTGCTTTCAGATTTACTGCGTTAGTTCTTGCTTGCTTATTGTTTTTATAGGAAAAAATGTTTTTCAATCTGCTTTTTGCTTATTTTTTTAGCGAAATCCTTTGGAACCAGAGATTCTGCCAATCAATAGAGTCGGAACAAAGTAACCGACGTCAACAAGCCCAGTAGGCTTAGAAACCTTGAGGTATGTACTTTCCAAAAATATATAGGCTGCATAAATTACGGCCCCTGCTCAACAGCCTGTCAGATCGCTTCGCAGTAGTGTACACCCCCGGCCAAAAATTATCAATTGACGAGTCACTACTGCTTTTCAAAGGGCGCATTGTTTTTCGGCAATATATCCCTAGCAAGCGTGCCCGCTACGGGATTACATTTTACCAATTATGCGACAGTGTGACCGGCTACATCAAATATTTTCGAATCTATGAAGGAAAGGACACCTATCTGGACCCCCCTGGTTGTCCCCTTGATTTGTCAATAAGTGGAAAGATCGTTTAGGACCTTATGACTCCATTGTTGGGTAGAGGTTACCACTTATATGTGGACAACTTCTATACCAGCATCCCCTTATTTCGCGCCCTTTATTCGTTGGATACCCCGGCCTGCGGCACCATCAACCCTAAACGCAAAGGATTGCCCAGGCCACTACTTGAAAAAAAATTAAAAAGGGGGGAGTCTTATGCTCTAAGAAGCGATGAGGTCCTGGCCATGAAATACATGGGACAAAAAAATGTATTCCTTCTGACAACACTCCACGATGAGTCAGTTGTGAATGTAAGGCAACGTGGTCCCCGAGCCCCTTCCCAAAAGCCACGTTGCATAACCGATTATAATAAATTCATGGTTGGCGTTGATAAAACGGACCAAATATTAACTTATTACAACGCCACCCGAAAAACTCGAGCCTGGTACACTAAAGTTTCTATACATTTGGTCCAAATGGCAACTTACAACAGCTTTGTTGCCTTCAAGGCAGCAGTGCCAGGCTCCAATTTATCGTACATAAAATACCAGCAGCAGTTACTCCCTGCTTTGTTGTTTGGGGATACTGCGGAAGAACCAGATCTGCCTAGCAATGACAACCAGGCCAGATTAGTAGGGAAGCACTTTATAAAGTTGCTTCCCGAAATTGGTAAAAAGCGGTATCCCCAGAGAGCTTGTAGGGTTTGTAGGAAGCGTGGCATTAGAAGAGATGTGCGGTATTATTGCCCGACCTGTCCCAGCCAACCCGGGTTATGCCTCGAAGATTGTTTTGAGGTATACCATACTCAATTAGATTATTGAGCAATGCATTTTTTTTTTGGTAGGTAGGCCCCTTTTAGGATTAGGTTTCTTAGGTATTTTGTGTTGCCGTTATATTTTATTTTATTTTAGTTTCTTTTCGCTGTTGCTAATCCGAAGGGAAATGGTGGAGCAGGAGCAGCTGGTTACTTGTGGCAAGTGATTATAAAATGTGACCAATTTCAGGTTCTTGATTCCTGATATTGGTCATTGATCACTGCACTGATCCTATAATCTGATGACACAGCTACAGTATCCTATAATCTGATGACACAGCTACAGTATCCTACTTGCACTTCTTAGAACAGGTAAGAAATTGTTTTGTTTTTCTATAGCGCATGTGTTAGTTTTGGGTGATTGGTAACTGTACCCTTCAAAGTACCTATGCATGTGGGGTATTGTTTTGTTCAGCAGCCGTTGTGCTTTCAGATTTACTGCGTTAGTTCTTGCTTGCTTATTGTTTTTATAGGAAAAAATGTTTTTCAATCTGCTTTTTGCTTATTTTTTTAGCGAAATCCTTTGGAACCAGAGATTCTGCCAATCAATAGAGTCGGAACGAAGTAACCGACGTCAACAAGCCCAGTAGGCTTAGAAACCTTGAGGTATGTACTTTCCAAAAATATATAGGCTGCATAAATTACGGCCCCTGCTCAACAGCCTGTCAGATCGCTTCGCAGTAGTGTACACCCCCGGCCAAAAATTATCAATTGACGAGTCACTACTGCTTTTCAAAGGGCGCATTGTTTTTCGGCAATATATCCCTAGCAAGCGTGCCCGCTACGGGATTACATTTTACCAATTATGCGACAGTGTGACCGGCTACATCAAATATTTTCGAATCTATGAAGGAAAGGACACCTATCTGGACCCCCCTGGTTGTCCCCTTGATTTGTCAATAAGTGGAAAGATCGTTTGGGACCTTATGACTCCATTGTTGGGTAGAGGTTACCACTTATATGTGGACAACTTCTATACCAGCATCCCCTTATTTCGCGCCCTTTATTCGTTGGATACCCCGGCCTGCGGCACCATCAACCCTAAACGCAAAGGATTGCCCAGGCCACTACTTGAAAAAAAATTAAAAAGGGGGGAGTCTTATGCTCTAAGAAGCGATGAGGTCCTGGCCATGAAATACATGGGACAAAAAAATGTATTCCTTCTGACAACACTCCACGATGAGTCAGTTGTGAATGTAAGGCAACGTGGTCCCCGAGCCCCTTCCCAAAAGCCACGTTGCATAACCGATTATAATAAATTCATGGGTGGCGTTGATAAAACGGACCAAATATTAACTTATTACAACGCCACCCGAAAAACTCGAGCCTGGTACACTAAAGTTTCTATACATTTGGTCCAAATGGCAACTTACAACAGCTTTGTTGCCTTCAAGGCAGCAGTGCCAGGCTCCAATTTATCGTACATAAAATACCAGCAGCAGTTACTCCCTGCTTTGTTGTTTGGGGATACTGCGGAAGAACCAGATCTGCCTAGCAATGACAACCAGGCCAGATTAGTAGGGAAGCACTTTATAAAGTTGCTTCCCGAAATTGGTAAAAAGCGGTATCCCCAGAGAGCTTGTAGGGTTTGTAGGAAGCGTGGCATTAGAAGAGATGTGCGGTATTATTGCCCGACCTGTCCCAGCCAACCCGGGTTATGCCTCGAAGATTGTTTTGAGGTATACCATACTCAATTAGATTATTGAGCAATGCATTTTTTTTTTTGGTAGGTAGGCCCCTTTTAGGATTAGGTTTCTTAGGTATTTTGTGTTGCCGTTATATTTTATTTTATTTTAGTTTCTTTTCGCTGTTGCTAATCCGAAGGGAAATGGTGGAGCAGGAGCAGCTGGTTACTTGTGGCAAGTGATTATAAAATGTGACCAATTTCAGGTTCTTGATTCCTGATATTGGTCATTGATCACTGCACTGATCCTATAATCTGATGACACAGCTACAGTATCCTATAATCTGATGACACAGCTACAGTATCCTATAATCTGATGACACAGCTACAGTATCCTATAATCTGATGACACAGCTACAGTATCCTACTTGCACTTCTTAGAACAGGTAAGAAATTGTTTTGTTTTTCCATAGCGCATGTGTTAGTTTTGGGTGATTGGTAACTGTACCCTTCAAAGTACCTATGCATGTGGGGTATTGTTTTGTTCAGCAGCCGTTGTGCTTTCAGATTTACTGCGTTAGTTCTTGCTTGCTTATTGTTTTTATAGGAAAATATGGTTTTGAATCTGCTTTTTGCTTTTTTTTTTAGCGAAATCCTTTGAAACCAGAGATTCTGCCAATCAATAGAGTCGGAACGAAGTAACGGACGCCAACAAGCCCAGTAGGCTTAGAAACCTTGAGGTATGTACTTTCCAAAAATATATAGTTTGTGGGGGGTATTTCAAATGTAAAGGGTTGTAAATTTGGAGAAACTGCAAGGTGCGCACTTTGTGTGCGCCGCTGATTTTTTGAAGTAAAATTACCCTCAAACGCATGCTTGACTTTGGGGTGTTTGGCAACTCTACACTTCAACGTACCTATGCATGTGGGGTATTATTTTGTTCAGCAGATGTTGTGCTTTCAGATTTACTGCGTTACTTCTTGCTTGCTTTTTGTTTTTATAGGAAAATATGGTTTTGAATCTGCTTTTTGCTTTTTTTTTTAGCGAAATCCTTTGGAACCAGAGATTCTGCCAATCAATAGAGTCGGAACGAAGTAACGGACGCCAACAAGCCCAGTAGGCTTAGAAACCTTGAGGTATGTACTTTCCAAAAATATATAGTTTGTGGGGGGTATTTCAAATGTAAAGGGTTGTAAATTTGGAGAAACTGCAAGGTGCGCACTTTGTGTGCGCCGCTGATTTTTTGAAGTAAAATTACCCTCAAACGCATGCTTGACTTTGGGGTGTTTGGCAACTCTACCCTTCAAAGTACCTATGCATGTGGGGTATTGTTTTGTTCAGCAGCCGTTGTGCTTTCAGATTTACTGCGTTAGTTCTTGCTTGCTTATTGTTTTTATAGGAAAAAATGTTTTTCAATCTGCTTTTTGCTTATTTTTTTAGCGAAATCCTTTGGAACCAGAGATTCTGCCAATCAATAGAGTCGGAACGAAGTAACCGACGTCAACAAGCCCAGTAGGCTTAGAAACCTTGAGGTATGTACTTTCCAAAAATATATAGTTTGTGGGGGGTATTTCAAATGTAAAGGGTTGTAAATTTGGAAAAACTGCAAGGTGCGCACTTTGTGTGCGCCGCTGATTTTTTGAAGTAAAATTACCCTCAAACGCATGCTTGACTTTGGGGTGTTTGGCAACTCTACACTTCAACGTACCTATGCATGTGGGGTATTATTTTGTTCAGCAGATGTTGTGCTTTCAGATTTACTGCGTTACTTCTTGCTTGCTTATTGTTTTTATAGGAAAATATGGTTTTGAATCTGCTTTTTGCTTTTTTTTTTAGCGAAATCCTTTGGAACCAGAGATTCTGCCAATCAATAGAGTCGGAATGAAGTAACGGACGCCAACAAGCCCAGTAGGCTTAGAAACCTTGAGGTATGTACTTTCCAAAAATATATAGTTTGTGGGGGGGTATTTCAAATGTAAAGGGTTGTAAATTTGGAGAAACTGCAAGGTGCGCACTTTGTGTGCGCCGCTGATTTGTTCAAGTAAAATTACCCTCAAACGCATGCTTGACTTTGGGGTGTTTGGCAACTCTACCCTTCAAAGTACCTATGCATGTGGGGTATTGTTTTGTTCAGCAGCCGTTGTGCTTTCAGATTTACTGCGTTAGTTCTTGCTTGCTTATTGTTTTTATAGAAAAAAAATGTTTTTCAATCTGCTTTTTGCTTATTTTTTTAGCGAAATCCTTTGGAACCAGAGATTCTGCCAATCAATAGAGTCGGAACGAAGTAACCGACGTCAACAAGCCCAGTAGGTTTAGAAACCTTGAGGTATGTACTTTCCAAAAATATATAGTTTGTGGGGGGTATTTCAAATGTAAAGGGTTGTAAATTTGGAAAAACTGCAAGGTGCGCACTTTGTGTGCGCCGCTGATTTTTTGAAGTAAAATTACCCTCAAACGCATGCTTGACTTTGGGGTGTTTGGCAACTCTACACTTCAACGTACCTATGCATGTGGGGTATTGTTTTGTTCAGAAGATGTTGTGCGTTACTTCTTGCTTGCCTATTGTTTTTATAGGAAAATATGGTTTTGAATCTGCTTTTTGCTTTTTTTTTTAGCGAAATCCTTTGGAACCAGAGATTCTGCCAATCAATAGAGTTCAAACCAATGCACCCACGCCAACAAGCCTAGTATGCTTAGAAACCTTGAATTGTGCACTTTCCAAAAATATATAGTTTGTGGGGGGTATTTCAAATGTAAAGGGTTGTTTTTTGTGAAAAACTGCGAGGAGCGCAAAGCAAAGTATTTGTATTTTATCTGAAAATCTCCTCTAGCGCTCTTTGCAGTTTCTGGGGTCTCCTGGGCAGGAAAGGGTGTCTACTAATACATGTGTGGTACCGTTGTAACCGGGAGAAATGGGGCTTTTACCCTCAATATGTTTTTATTGAAAAACCTTTATTTTCGATTAAAAAAAAACACTGCAAAATGTAAAAACGTGTGTATTTTTTATTTTCTTTCACATATTTTGCCCAAAATAATTAGGATAAAACTAATCGATAAACAAGAGATATGATGTTAAAGCCCAGATTCTGCTGAAAAAAACAATATGTAATTTTTATGGGAAGTCCCAGAAAATCCCTTCAAAAATTACAGTTGAACATGGGGAGCGCAAAATAGTGAAAAATGCTCTTGCAACAGGGAGTGGGAAATGCTGCAGGTAGGCTGGCACTTAAAGGGTTAAGTCTACCAAGACCTCCATGACCCCGGGACCTGATGGCTTCAGTAACCTTTACTACAAAAAGTTTGCACCCCTCCTGGCACCCCACCTGGCCAACCTCTTCAATGCCATGTGCGCAGAGGCTTCCCTGGGCCCTAGCTCCCTATTGGCAGATATTTGCATGATACCTAAGCCCGACAAGGATAGCCTGTTAATCCCCAACTACAGGCCCATATGGTTAATTAATGCTGATGTGAAGCTGTTGGCCAAAGTGTTGGCAACCAGACTGAATACGTTTCTGGAGGGCCTTGTACACAGAGATCAGGTGGGTTTCGTACCATCCCGCCAGGCTGGGGACAATGTCAGGAGGGTTGCCCACTTGGTCCACCATGCCCGGGCAAGAGGCATCCCAGCCTTCCTACTGTCCCTTGATATACAGAAGGCTTTTGACACTATCTCTTGGGATTACTTTCTCTGGGTATAGCGATAAGGCCAAACCCAAATGTTAAGGGACTGGAAGTGGCGGGAATCCACCATAAGGCCCTCTTGCTTTGCGGACGACGTTATGTTGGCAGTCTCGCAGCCCCTTACCTCCCTCCCAAACTTATACGCCATTCTAGATAACTTCGCTCACATCTCTGGCTTGACTATAAATAGTGACAAATCTCAGGCCCTCAATATATCCCTGACCTCGGAGGTGGTGACACAAATTAAAAATAATTTTTCCTTTAAATGGGCGACAGAGCCACTTTTATACCTGGGGGTACGTATTATGGCGGCATACGAGGACCTCTATGGGGCTAATTACCCACCCTTGTTTAGATCCCTAGCATGGCTGCTTGACACTTGGATGCCATATTCGCTCTCCTGGCTGGGCCGTATAAATGCAGTTAAAATGTCCATCCTCTCTAAACTCCTATACTTTTTTACAACGTTGCCAGTACCAATCCCATTGTATACACTGCGTGCGATGCAGAGGGGAATATCGATTTTTATTTGGTCTGATTTTTTTTGGTCTGATTTTTATTTGGTCTGCCCGCGAGTACCCAAGCGCACCATGTTCTGCCACAAGTCTTTAGGTGGGCTTGGGGTCCCCAACATTGGTATGTATTACAAGGCCTCCCAAATAGCCCAGCTGGCCCCCATGCATTCCTCTTCAAAGCCTCCCCTCTGGACGTTTCTGGGACTCCCGGACTGCTCGCCGACTCCGGTAGATGGCTTGCTATGGATGGACCGGGCGTCCAGCCCTGGGACGCTTAGCCTCGTAATGAAACACTCACTTTCAGTGTGGGACTCGATGAAATACTCCGCCTCCCTGATGTCTCCCCACACTCCTCTAGCACATCTCTGGGGCAACCCGTCCTTCCCTCCGGGAATGGATAATAGTTCAACTTATAAATGGTGGACGGAGCACGGGATGACTAGGGTGTTACACCTCCTGTCAGAAGATGGGTTTGTGTCTTATGGCTCCCTGAGAGAAAAATTCGATGTCCCCCAGAGGGCCCTTTTTTTAGTATCTACAGTTGAGGCACTGGTTATCACCTTTAACTAGATTGGGGCAACCCTTTCGGAGGTGCACCCCCTTTGAGGAGGTCTGTAGTGAAGACCCGTTCCACAGGGGGTTAATATCTATGTTGTACTCTAAGTTGAATAGCATAGGGGCGGGTGTGCATGCCCACGTGGAAAAATGGGAACGAGACTTGGGTCCCTGTCACTCAGATAGGGGGTGGGCGGAAATTTGGAATGCAGCCTCTTCATGCTCCATGAATGTTTTGACAACTGAAACGGCTTACAAAGTTCTGTTTCGTTGGTACTTGGTGCCCAGTCGCCTCGGTAAAATGTTCCCAGGGCAGGCCAATACATGCTTCAGGGGTTGTAGCGCTGAGGGTACCTTTATGCATATATGGTGGACCTGCCCCATGTTGACCTATTTTTGGTCCTTCACTGTAGACCTCCAGAGCTCACCAAAAAACAGAACAAGCTGTTCATTTACTTGCTCCTGGCGGCGAAGCAGACCATTGCCAGGGCCTGGAGGAGACAGATTGTTCCAGTCTCGGAGGTGTTGTCTAGAATGAATGGATTTTTGGTCAATGAGAGGCTCTCAAGCATTCTGGCCGACACCCAAGATAAGTTTCTCTCCATCTGGGAACCATGGATACAATATGCCTGGCCTAATGCTCCATTGGGATTGCTCCATTAGGCGATCGGTGCGGACCAGGTTGCGAGGACCCTCCCCCCCCTCATCCTTCCCTCGTCCCTCACTCCCCCCTCCCATCATGTTCTCCCTTCTTTCCCCCCCCCCTTCCCTTTTTTGTTTTTCTTTCTTTCTGTGATTCTCCTCACTTCTCGTCGTGCGGCCTGCCTCTTGTCGGTCTCCTGGGCCAAGGCCCGGGTTGGGCGGCGGGGGGTGGGCTGCGGTGAGATGCCAATATGGTTTGCTTAAAACTGCAGTTAATTGACGCGAGAGACAACATGATTGATGATTGACAAATTCTGATGTACTAATTGTTTATTCAAATTTTTGCCACACTGTAATTGCACTGCCAATCACTTCCTTGACAATCTAAAATGCTGCGTCTCGCCATTGGTCTAGATCACGATAACTTGCTGTAACCACTGCGTTGCTTGCCTCCCCTGCGTGGAATGGATTTCTGCTTGGCTGATCACCTATTTTTTGTACTGCCTTCTTTAAAAAATAAAAATATTGAAAGAGGAAATGATGTCTGCCACTCAGAGATTTAATTATATGAAAACTGCTTCCCAGCAATCAGTTGTAGATTAGCTTAAATTGTAAAGTGGGTAAATCTGGTAGGCTGAAACAACAGTTCCCTTCTTTTTTCTTTTCTCTCTTTATCTGGGATGTAGTTGTGGCCTTAGTCTCTCAGTGTCCGTTCAAAAATGAGCAATTCAGAGTGTTCCTTGAGAGCTATAAAGTACTGCAGGTGCTGTCAGAGACCTCAAATAGTGTTTCACAGACACGTGCAGGAACAAGAACACAGCAGACAAGGTAGAAACTTCAAAACTCTGGTGGCTTTGAAAAGTAAAGCCTTTATTACTTGTGGCCAGCTTTTCTCTCAGCAGGGCTGCTATTCTGTGCAGAGATGACCAAGCTTGATGTTGAGCTGTTTTGGGCAGCTGTTATTCTTTATGTGGGCTCAACTGGACTTCAAGATTAGGCTTATACAGCCATATGGGGCTTTATCCAAGCAATGGAGAGGGGGGGTCAGGTCAGACACTCCTGTCCCTGCACACATTCACCCCCACAGCTAATGCTCTGCTTTGTGTCACAGTCTGCAGAGCTTCCCCTGGCTCACCTCTGACACTGCTTGCTCGAGGGAGGGAGGTAGGGGGGGCCGACGCTCGAAGAGGTCTCCTCTCCTCCAGACACAGAGCTGCACTCCCCCGAACGCTCAGGCAATGAGTCACCTCCCAGTCAGACTCGGCAATGCAGAAGAGGGGAGGATCAGGCACAGCAGCAACCCTCTCCTCTCCAGCAGCGAGGGAACGAGCAACGCACGCTGCCACCTCTTCCCCGAATGGCGGGAAACCTCCTTCTCTCCTCTCTCGGAACCCCCAGCTCCCGGACAGCGTCACCCAGCCTCCGGCCCCAAGGCAAATTGTTCTCAGCAATGTGGGGGGGGGGGGGGGGTGAGCAGATCAGTAGAGGGTATAGGTATAGGCTTTTGGGTACTGTGGTCACTTGCCTGCCCTTGCGTCTTGATGGTCAGAGGCCTTACAACTGCATGGCGATGTAGAAGCGGGCAGGGACTTCCGGGCTTCATAAGAGGGATCTCATTCAGCGCTGTGAAACTATATGATTATTCTCCCCTTCTTGTTTTGTGCTTCCTCCAACTGGTTTTGCCAGATGCTGTTGGATTTTCTGGTAGTGTGGACGAGCACAGCTAAAATGCGGGCATGTTACTTGGCTCCGCCCCCGGAAGTCCAGGCTGTGTCTTTTGGGCAATGTATGGTCGCCTATATGGGCTACTCATGCTGCCAGCTCCAGGGTGTTATTTTTCAGGCAATTTATGGGCTACTCGTGCTGCTGCCAAATCCAGTGTGTCTTTCAGGCAATATATGGGCTACTCATGCTGCTGCCAACTCCAGTGTGTCTTTCAGGCAATACATGGGCTACTCATGCTGCTGCCAACTCCAGTGTGTCTTTCAGGCAATATATGGGCTACTCATGCTGCTGCCAACTCCAGGGTGTTTATTTCAAGCAATTTATGGTCTCCTGATGCTCCTACCAACTCCAGGGTGTGTCTCTCAGTCAATATATGGTCTCCTCATGCTGCTGCCAACTCTAGTATGTCTTTCAGGCAATATATGGGCTCCTCATACTGCTGCCAAATCCAGGGTCTGTCTTTCAGGCAATATATGGTCTCCTCATTCTGCTGCCTACTCCAGTGTGTCTTTCAGGCAATATATAGGCTCCTCATACTGCTGCCAACTCCAGGGTATTTTTTTGGACTTTTCTTTGGACTCCTAAGCACGTATGTTTCGGATTTCACAGCAATCTATGTGTATATATGTATATAGCAGCTTGGTTGGTGTGTACTCACTGTTTTGTTATTTTTAAACACGGTTTGTCGCATATCCACCACTCTCTCATTCTGGTCATTTACTACTATTGGGATTTCTCCGATGAGAAATCCATGACATATATTGTCTCCTCATACTGCTGCAAATTTCAGGGTGCATCTTTCAGTCACTATAGGGTCTCCTCGTGCTGCTGCCATCTCCAGTGTGTCTTTCAGGGATTATATGGTCTCCTCATGCTACTGCCAAATCCAGGGTGCATCTTTCAGTCACTATAGGGTCTCCTTGTGCTGCTGCCAACTCTAGTGTGTGTCTTGCATGCAACATATGGGCTCCTCATGCTGCTGCCAACTCCAGGGTGTGTCTTTCATGCAATTTATGGTCTCCTCATGCTGCTTCCAACTCCAGTGTGTCTCTCAGGTAATATATGTGCTCCTCGTGCTGCTGCCAACTCCAGGGTGTGTCTTTCAGGCAATATATGATCTTCTTATGCTGCTGCCAACTCCAGGGTGTTTCTTTCAGGCAATATATGGGCTCCTCATGCTGCTGCCAACTCAAGGGTGTGCCTTTCTTGCAATTTATGGTCTCCTCATTCTGCTACTAACTACACTGTCTTTTAGGCAATATATGGGCTCCTCGTGCTGCTGCCAACTCGTGTGTGTGTCTTGCAGGCAATATATGGTCTCCTCATGCTGCTGCCAACTCCAGGGTGTTTCTTTCAGGCAATATATGGTCTCCTCATGCTGCTGCCAAATCCAGGGTGTGTCTTTCAGGTAATATATGGGCTCCTCGTGCTGCTGTCAACTCCAGTTTGTCTTGCATGCAATATATGGGCTCCTCATGCTGCTTCCAACTCCAGGGTGTGTTTTTCAGGCAATATATGGTCTCCCCATAGTGCTTGCAACTCCAGGGTGTGTCTCTCAGTCAATATATGGTCTCCTCATGCTGCTGCCAACTCTAGTATGTCTTTCAGGCAATATATGGGCTCCTCATACTGCTGCCAAATCCAGGGTCTGTCTTTCAGGCAATATATGGTCTCCTCATTCTGCTGCCTACTCCAGTGTGTCTTTCAGGCAATATATAGGCTCCTCATACTGCTGCCAACTCCAGGGTATTTTTTTGGACTTTTCTTTGGACTCCTAAGCACGTATGTTTCGGATTTCACAGCAATCTATGTGTATATATGTCTTTCAGGTAATATATGGGCTCCTCGTGCTGCTGTCAACTCCAGTTTGTCTTGCATGCAATATATGGGCTCCTCATGCTGCTTCCAACTCCAGGGTGTGTTTTTCAGGCAATATATGGTCTCCCCATAGTGCTTGCAACTCCAGGGTGTGTTTTTCAGGCAATATATGGTCTCCTCATGCAGCTGCCAACTCCAGTGTGTCTTGCATGCAATATATGGGCTCCTCATGCTGCTGCCAACTCCAGGGTGTGTCTTTCAGGCAATATATGGTCTCCTTATGCTGCTGCCAACTCCAGGGTGTTTCTTTCAGGCAAAATATTGTCTCCTCATCCTGCTGCCAACTCCAGGGTGTGTCTTTCAGGTAATATATGGGCTCCTCATGCTGCTGCCAACTCCAGTGTGTGTCTTGCATGCAATATATGGGCTCCTCGTGCTGCTGCCAACTCCAGGGTGTGTCTTTCAGACAATATATGGTCTCCTTATGCTGCTGCCAACTCCAGGGTGTGTCTTTCAGACAATATATGGTCTCCCTATGCTGCTGCCAACTCCAGGTGGTCTCTTTCAGGCAATATATGGGCTCATCATGCTGCTGCCAACTCCAGGGTGTGTCTTTCATGCAATTTATGGTCTCCTCATGCTGCTTCCAACTCCAGTGTGTCTCTCAGGCAATATATGTGCTCCTCGTGCTGCTGCCAACTCCAGGGTGTGTCTTTCAGGCAATATATGGTCTTCTTATGCTGCTGCCAACTCCAGGGTGTTTCTTTCAGGCGATATATGGTCTCCTCATCCTGATGCCAACTCCAGAGTGTGTTTTCCAGGCAAGATATGAGCTCCTCATGCTGCTGCCAACTCCAGGGTGTGTCTTTCAGGCAATATATGGGCTCCTCATGCTGCTGCCAACTCAAGGGTGTGCCTTTCCTGCAATTTATGGTCTGTCATTCTGCTACTAACTACACTGTGTCTTTTAGGCAATATATAGTCTCCTCGTGCTGCCAAATCCAGGGTGTGTCTTTAAGGTAATATATGGTCTCCTTATGCTGCTGCCAACTCCAGGATGTGTCTTTCGGGCAATATATGGTCTCCTTATGCTGCTGCCAACTCCAGGGTGTTTCTTTCAGACAATATATTGTCTCATCATGCTGCTGCCAAATCCAGGGTGTGTTTTTCAGGCAATATATGGTCTCCTCATACTGCTGTCAACTCCAGGGTGTGTCTCATGCAATTTATGGTCTCCTCATGCCGCTTCCAACTCCATTGTGTCTTTCAGGCAATATATGGGCTCTTCTTGCTGCTGCCAACTCTACAGTGTGTCTTTCAGGCAATATATGGTCGCCTCATGCTGTTGCCAACTCCAGGGTGTGTCTTTAAGGCATTTCATGGTCTCTTTATGCTGCTGCCAACTCCAGGGTGTGTCTTTCAGGCAATATATGGGCTCCTCATGCTGCTGCCAACTCCAGTGTAGCTTTTGGGCAATATATGGGCTCCACATGCTGCTGCCAATGCCAGGGTGTATCTTTCAGGCAATATATGTTCTCCTCATGCTTCTGCCAACTCCAGGGTGTGTCTTTCAGGCAATAAAAGGGGTCCTCATGCTTCTGCCCACTCCAGGGTGCGTCTTTCAGGCACTATTGGGTCGATGCAGAGCCTCCCCGTTCAGTTCCCCCGTGCATTTCCCGTGTGTTTTGGGCTGTGATGTGGTCAGGAAAGGGTGCTACGATGGTTTTAGTGTGCGTTTATGCGCTCAGGTGTGCGCTCAGCCGCCTTTCCGATTGACGGCTCGCAAGAAGCTAATTTCCGGAAAAACGGACGTCCCGGTCATTGGTCCGTTTTTTGAAGTGATGCAGAGCCTTGATTTCCGATTGAAATCACACAAATTAAACGTGGCCTCCGTGCATTCAATTACGGCCACTCTGAGCATCCGTATTTGCTCTCGGGAACCAAAATGCATTCCTCTCTTGGAGCACATCAAAGGCGCCAGCCCCGCGGTCTTGTCATGCTTAGCATGGCAGAAACCAGGCTGCACCGCACGCCTTTGGACATCGATTGCATGAGTGACGTTGACCTATTCGAGCTGACCCGCCTTAACCGTGTTCCTCTCCATGCCTTGTATAGCGAGCTGCGGCCATGGTTAGCCCCCACCACAAGCAAGGGGCATGCAATTGCAGGTATGACCGAATTAATTGGCTGCCTGCAATTTTTGGCGAATGGCTCGTTCAAAAGACTGGGTGCCTTCTCCGTGGGGATGTCCCAGTCTACGCTGAGCCGCAGCCTAACCAAGTTTTTGGATGGCATGGCTACCCTGGCACAAAATCATATTTTTTTCCCACAAACAGGGGATGCCTGGAATGCGCTTAAGCTGGGCTTTTATAACATAGCCGACATGCCCAACGTCATTGGTGCAATTGACTGCACCCATGTGTTGTTGGTGCCCCCTGCAGACCAGGATCTTCTGTTTATGTATGTGGTTTGGGTATGCTTTTATTTGATGTAATTAATGGTTAGTTTTTTTGTTGTTTTTTTGGTACATCTTTGTATAAACAAATTTCATTTCCACATTTGTTTAATTTTTGACCAAATAAAACTTACACGTGGGCTAATAAAGTGTGGCACCCCAAATTTAATGGTATGTGGCGTAGTATGGTGCCGATGAATGATGTTGTGGCTGGAAATTGGCTGCAATGTGGGCCAGGCTTTGATTAATGTCACCCATATGGCTGCTCATGGCAGACAAATTTCTGTTTAATACCTCTAATTGTGCATTAAGCCTTGTTAGTTGGGTGCACACAGTGTCATTGAATTGCTGTGTGGTAGCCGGAAATGCTATATTTTCCTGCCTCCACTCTTCCTCCAGAATTTGCAGTTGGCGTCTTTGGGTAATATGGCACCTGGAATGGGTTCTAGCAGTGGGACGGGTGGTTGGTTGTGTTTCTGAAGGTGGTTGTGGCTGTGTTGGTTGTGCCGGGGTTGACTGCATTGCTGCCACTGGCTCAGTAGTGGATAGTGACATCTGTGGTGTGTCCTCCTCCAAATCTCGGATCTGTTCTATTATGGGTGGGCTTACTGTGTTCTGTAAATAAGTATAGGTTCATTTTAGTATATTTATGTCACCAAAATCTATCCAAGAACAATTTTTAAAAGTACACACAAAGGACCATTGACTTACCTCATCCAAATCCACAATTTGGGTTAGTTGTGTTGAATCCTGGTGTGCCCTGGGCCTCGGTGATAACGCAGGGGTTTCGGGGCCTTGTGTGTCCTGTTGACTTTGTCCTTTGAATGAAGTTTTTTAGATTAGCTTAAACCCCAAGTACAATGTGTCGTCTAGCATAACACTGCCTTTTTAACTGTTTTTAAAAGCTCATGGCAAAATTATACTCACCTTGGGACCTTACATTCCGGTCTGTGTCTTGTGCCCCTTGCAGGCCATGGATGCTGGCCGGGTGTATGTATGTATATACATGTTCCTCTGCAGGTGTAAGGATTATTTTAGTGGGTAAGCCACCCCCTGTCTGTTGGCTGGGGAAGATTAAAGCACACCTAATAAGTGTTACATCCTGTTACCAATGCAACTCTCAAGGCATTTAAAATGGGCTTTACCTCTGCTGCCGGCGCTGGTCCATTTTTTTTTTACTGTAATAATTAAGGTCCCCAAATTTCCTTTTGATTTGTTGAATATCACGCCGGACAGATCCAGCAAATATTTGTCCAGATCTCATGGTTAGCCTGCTTAGTGGTTGATTTCGAGGTCCGGCCAAATAGGGCATCATAATGCTCACAAACTGCATTTGCAACAGCCATGCTTTGAGCATCGCAAAAAGGTGCAGTTAGGTAACCACGGCGTAGTTGTCTGCCACATGGGTGTGTTGTGTCCCCTGCATCTGTGGAAATTGATGGTTCACTATCTGGGGAGTCGTGTGTGTGTCTTGGGCTTATTGGGGATGGTGAGGTTGTGTGTGAGTTGCTGTGGGTTAATGTATGTGTTCCTGTTGAGCTATCACCTGTTGAGCAGGATGATGTTTGTGAGCTACTTGAATTTGGCGAACCTGAAGGTTGAGGGTTGGGGGGGGGGTGACTTTGGTGGGGTGGAGGGTTTAGCACTACGCTTACCCTTGCTGATGTGTTTGCTTTTGTGGGTATGCTTGCTGTGTTGCGGTTGAGGATGCTGCAGGGTCTTAATCGATTTGTCATCCTTTTGTGTTCTTGATTTTTTTTCAGGTGTTGGAGAATGTGTTCTGGTATCTTTGCTCCTACGTTTTTTTGAATGTTCCTGTGTGTCTGTCACACTGTGACCTGTGCTCACCCATGTCTGTCCTTCCCTCATTCATGGCTGCACTTACCTGTATCTGTGAGGTGTTCTCTGCTCTCCCCCACATGTCTGTGTCCTCCTCTGGATTCCCTCCTCCTGCCGCGCCCCATCCGGTACAGTGATCCCCCTCCTACTAGAGCTGACGTTCCCCCGAGTTCCTGGAACTCATAATCACACTAAAGAGAGAAATAGAAAGATGATTCCCGTAGAGTAAAATTCCCCTCCGCACCCCTGCCTCAGCCTATGGACACACACAGCATCTGATGGCCATTGATTTCCTCACCCCATTGCCACCCCTAAACTTCAACCTTATTGGAGCAGGGCCGTGGCATGTGCATCTGACAGCAACATTTTATCCTCACTGACCTGGTGTTTACTGGGGACGCTGCATTTACATTGTAAGCTCCTATTGGACGAGCTCTTTAACTTATTCTATGCTGTACACAGGGGTGCACCTCTAATGAGGCCATGTGAGGCACTCACCTCAGGCGGCACAGCAAGGGGGGGGAGCAATTGTTGGACCTGTTTTGTTTTTACTATTATTTTATATCTCAGTAGTGGTTCAGTGGAGATGAGGGGCACCGCTGCAGTCATTGGTGGCTCAGCGGCTGTGACCCCGCCCCCTGCAGTGAATCGGAGCTCTCATCATAGGAAGGAGCCAGACAGGGAGGCGCACATCCTGGTGGAGGGGACCTTTCTATATTTCTCCTAAGGCAGCAGAGAGGTTAGGTTCCCTCCTGGCTGTACATCTGTGTGCTTGTGCTATTAGATTGTATACACATTGTGTGCACTACCCCCCGACTATCCAGCCCCTATGCCTGGTGTGTGGGGAGAGAAGCCCCGAGTGGCAGAGGAGACGTTCTATCATAATAAAGAGTAGATTGTGAGGCTGATTGTTTCCCATCTATAGTATTTGTTAGTATTGAGCATCAGGAGCAGCCAGTGTCACATGATCAGAACCTGGCCCCTCCCCCCCTCAGTGTAATACAGAGGTGTCCAGCCTCACTTTAGCTTGGATCTGGTTACATCATCTATAACACAATTGTCTAATATTAAATATTAATATGCGATAACAGTGAGGAAACAAGTTGCTTTTACACCCGACTGAAAAAAAATCCAAGCTCGAGGCTTCTATTAATGGGAATTAAATCTAGGGACGACCAATTCTACACTGTACATTAACACTTTTACAGGGGAGAACTGCTCGCCTCCAGCTGCCTGTTTCCTGAGGCAATTTGTGTGGAACAGCAGCATGAGCCAATGTAACACCTTCCTAAAGCTAAGGGTTTAAAGCACCTACACACATCAAAAGAATTGCAAAATTATTAATCTGTTTGTCCAGCACAGCTGGGCTCAGGGGACATTAGCATATTGTTGTGGATTTATATTATTGGACAATTTTTTCTAATGACAGTACTCCTTAAAGTGGACATCACCCCAGTGGCCGGCCCGGAATCTAATACATACCAGGTCCAGCCACTCTCCTGCCCCCGGGGCATCCTATATTGGATGCTCCATTGTGTGAACCCCCCGGGGTTGCTGGTAATATCATCTGATCCTGGCGAGTCCCCTGAAGCGTTCTCCACCAGTGACGCATCCCCGGCTTCTCTGCAGCTGTGCGCGCTCCCTATGTCCAGCCATTCTGATAGGCCGGGTGTGCGGGGGCGCACACTCCACAGGGGAGCTGGGATACTGGTGCGTCTATGTTGGTACGAAGTTCAAATCAGCAGCTTTCTGCCTTGCATTAGTATGCACTTCATAAATTGCTGATTGGACAAGCGCCGGCACTTGCGCTGTGGGGAAAGGTGAGGGAAAGTGGGTGATCTGGGGGTTTCACATAGAGGCATCCTACATCGGGATGCCCCCAGGGCAAGAACCAATTATCAGGGTACTTGAAATACTGGTCCACTTTAAGGGACTGCTGTGAAAACAATTCAGCTTAAAATCATCACATGGGGGTCGATTCAGCACCAGGTGAGAAAAATCACTCCTTTTATAGGAGGGAAAACTGTAATTTACTTTCATTGTCTACCTTGGGGCTGATTCAACACCAGATGAAAATGTACAACCAGTTGTTAAATCACCCGCAAGGTCGACAATGAGAGTAAATGGCAGTTTTCTCTCCTATAAAGTAGTGATTTTTCTCACCTAGTTTTGAATCAACCTCAAGGTGGCCAATGTCTTAATGCAAACCTACAGTCAAAAAAATAGTAAATTTGCTGCTTTAAACCACCCCTCTGCTCAGTGGCATAAACTGTTTGAGAGGGCATAACCCCATGCAATGCTGTAGAATAGCCGCACTATAGGGAGTTCAAAGAGCTGAGCATGCATGAGTAGACTGCCGCTCCAGCCGCCCGATCTCCACGCAGCTGCTTTCGCGCTTCTGCGCTCTGCCCGCCAAGCAACCTTTCTCCGCCGCCGCTGATGCGGTAGCTGTACGGACCCCCGTCTTACGCTTTGTACCCTCCCCGTGGTGCCGCTTACAGAGCTGCTAGACGAGCGGTCGCGCTCCCGGACCTACCGCAAGGTATCACAGAGTGAGCAAATTCGCCCCTATTCAACCTCAACCGGACCCAACGACTGGACCGCCTGCCGTCTGAACAAATCGAGTGGGAGGCCGATTTAGTAATAGCGCCAGGGAGCAACAGGTCATACCTGGCGCTGTGATGGAATTTGCAGCGGCGCTGTTCGTCCTAGGCGGCTTCATGATGAATTCCGCGCTTGATGTCGCTATCGCCGGCGCTAGCCTCATTTAGCTTGATGAATGCGTCATTGTGAGCGCCGCCGGGCGTACTTGAGTCGGTAGCCGCCGATAGCTGGCGCTACCTGGCGCTCACCATTCGCTACCTGGCGCTAGCCCTTGATAAATAAGGCCCTAAGACAATAACGACACCTCGGGTAATCAACTTTTAATCAAAAGAACGGAACCACAGAACGACCGCTCCAGCTGAAATACAGGTCATATCACACTATTCAACCAATCCATAGTGTCTATGTACTAGATGCCTTAAGGTTTTCCCAGTCAGTTTATTTGACCTGAGTCATTTAAAAAGATGTGGCACAACTCGAAAAAGAACTTATTTAAGCAGACATCAATAGCCACCTATAGTCAAGGCCCTAATACTAGATCTAGAGGAGACAGCCCTTCAAATACAATAGATCGCAGGGAAACACCTCAGGAAATACTTGGTACTCCAAGACAAACAAACCAAACCACCAACCCAAACATCTCCATTTCTTCAGCGTGTATACGGACCCCAGGAGAAATAGGCACCCATAGAGACTTTATCTATGGTGCACACGAATTAATATCGCAAGCCGACAAAGAACTAAATATAGAAACAGTGAACTTAAAAACAACCCAAAAATACTCATCCCAGGGAATACCAAAAAAGAACTTACATGACTCGGCTGAGGCTTCCGGACCCGACCCTACTCAAAATACCACTACCCCATTAAATAGAGGAGCGAAAGAAGAACCAATATTAGCACTGGAAGAATCATACAGATCATTATCAAAGGACTTCCAATCCTTTAGGGAAACTGTGGATAACCACCTAATAGACTTTAAAAGAAACCTGCTGCAATCAATTCAGGAAACAGTAAAGATAACCGTAAAAACTGAGCTACAGGAACTTACTTAAAGAGGCTATCTACTCAATAACCAATTCAAAAATAAAAGGAGGGGAGATCCCCATAATAACTGCATGTGCACTATCTGAAAATCCAGACGTCCCACGAACCATAGGCTTACTCAAATAAGAACACTAAGAACAAGGTTCAATGTGGGGCTGGCACATATGCTAGTACATATAATTAGTGTAAAAATACAAAGCTTTAATGGATATCAAAGAGCACATTAAACATACCATCAAACGACATACATATTTAAAAATAGTCTTTTGTCACCCAACAGAACTCTAATGGACGTAATATACGCCTGACTTTCAAGATAGGTCCCAACAATTTGGAATTTCTAGACCTCGCGATTAGACGGGATGGGGACAGACTGTTAACTACTACGTTTAGGAAGCCCACGGCGGGGAATACGCTGCTACACTTTACTAGTCATCACCCTCTCCCCTTGAGGCGTGGAATTCCCCTGGGTCAGTTTCTACGTATCCGCAGGAACTGCGGAACGGAACAGGAATTCAAACAGGAGGCCCGTGAGCTGACTAGGAGGTTCCGGGATAGGGGGTATCCACATCGATTACTTAGGACATGTGTGAAGAAGGCGTATGAGAGAAATCGGGAGGAGTTACTGAGAGGTAACAATGTGGCCAAGAGGAGTAAAAGATATGGTCCCTCAAAAGACCAGCCAGTGAGACTCATTACGCAGTTTGGGTCTCACTGGGAGACATTCCGTGCAGTTCTTGAAGGAAATTGGCACATACTTTGTATGGATCCCACTGTGGCAAAAATAGTGGGCCCTAGGCCCCTGCTAACTGCACGTCGGGCCCCCAATATTCGTGACCTCCTAGTTCACAGTGATCTGAGGGATGAGGCTAGAGGGTTGCCTGGAGGAAAAAAACTGAATGGGTCCTTTAAATGTGGCCATTGTAGGATCTGCCCTTTCATGGAGAAGGCGACTATGTTCTGGGGACTGAAGTGTGCCGATAGGCCACGTCCCATTAAAGGGTTTATCAGCTGCGCCACGACCCTGGTGGTTTACATGCTCACCTGCCCGTGTGGTATGAAGTACGTTGGAAAGACGAAGCGGGAGCTTCGAGTAAGGGTGGGTGAGCATGTACGAGATATCAGGAAGGGCAGTGAGCGCAGTCCAGTGGCCGAACATTTTCGCCATCTCCATCAGAGCAACCCCGAGGGGCTTAAGGTGTGTGGGATTTTTGCCCTCCGTGGGGGAGGTAGAAGGGGTTTTGAGGACCAACGCTTATCACAACAGGAGGCTCGACTTATCTATGAAATGGGTACAATGACCCCCTATGGCCTCAATATAGAGTCGGGGCTTAATGCGTTCCTATGAGAGCCCAAGGCCTATAGCATTTATTATATGTAGGGAAATACCAAGTACTGCCTTTTCTGAAAGGTCCTAGGTTTAGTTAGAGTTTGGACAGTTCTAACTAAGTAGGGGAATTATTTTTCTTCCAGCCTGGGTTTTGATCTCTGAGATTAGAGAAATCAATTAAAAAATTTAAAAATCTAAATAATAAATCCTAAGCTTAGTCGGTGTGTCTATGCAAAAGAAGATGGCAACCCGAAGCCCAGGGGCTGGATAAGAGACAACATCTCCATAATATAAATTGATAAGGTGCATATGCTATGGCAGTGTGAGCGTTTTGCCCCAAAAATCTATGTCCACCCACGCCTGTATATGCCCCCCAGCAATGATGGCTGGCATTGATCCGCCTTATAGTGTGATGATTGTATGTTGGCTGAGGATATAGAAGAAAAAATAGCCCGTTTTTGGTGCTGTAGCATATAAGAAAGCCGGAGGATGACAGAACTATGTTCAATTGCTGACAAAAGTTTAAGTGAATAAGAAGGCAGCGCTGGACACACAGTGTGAAACTTGTATTCTATTTAAAAGACCCCCCCTTCTATTGTTTGAACGGCTATTGGTTCATCAAAAGTCTAAATGATTTACTAGCGGGGAGCAGAGGCGGCGAGCAGCGTGAAGTAGATCTGCTGGGATTCGTAGTCCACGCCATCTGCATCCAGTACATGACGTAATTGAGACGCGGATGCTGATTGGCGGCTAACACTGAGGAGGATGATTGCGATAGCAGCTAAATAACAGCTTGACCCGCCTGCCCCCCACCCTGACGAAGCTCCGGTGGGCGGAGCGAAACACGTGTCGGCTGACGGCCGGCCCACCTGCGTCTCCTTTCAACAGCCCCGCACGCTCGATGCCTCGGCACGGGTGAACGTAAGCACTACTGGCCAGTAGAAAGGAGTGTGGAGCGTTGCAGAACAGCACAGCAGTGAAGGATCTGGCTGACGCGTCTACTCCACACATTTACCAGACAACCTCTGAAGACACGCGGCTGCCAGCGCCGCATTTGAATACAGCTAAGTACACGCTGCGATATAGGGGCGGGATCTGCGTAGCCCTGTGTATGTGGGCCGAGACGTAGTCCACCTTGAATGAATAGGACAGGCCTAAGTGGGATTTCCCAGACAGAGTCATTGTGGGACATTTGTTCTTCCTGAACCTGTGGCTCAGCGCCGCTACGCTGGATGTGTGCGTTTATGTCTGAATAGAACTGGCCAGTTCCAACGATAGCGCTGGGAGAAATTATCTGATCATTCCCCGGAAGGGGCAGCTTTCATTCTCCTCAAATTAGGCATGTTGGTGTAGCGATGCTGTGAATGGCTGAGACGCGCTTGTGTGGCTGTAATAGTTGCATGGGGGGGCCCCCGTTTTTTAGTGTCACTTCCATGTTTTTTAAATATGTATGTCGTTTGATGGTATGTTTAATGTGCTCTTTGATATCCATTAAAGCTTTGTATTTTTACACTAATTATATGTACTAGCATATGTGCCAGCCCCACATTGAACCTTGTTCTTAGTGTTCTTATTTGAGTTATCTACTCAATAACACTGAGAATAGAAAATATCGAAGCAGACTTAGAGGCCGATTCAGTAATAGCGCCAGGTAGCGACAGATGAGCGACTGTAGCGTGATTTTCTCAGCGCCAGCCAGTATTCGCTGTGCTTGGCCGGCGTTAGCTTGATGACAGCGACTCAGTCGGTGTTCGGGAATGTTGAATACGGGCTTAGGGGTCGCTGTTTCACAGGTTCAGCGTTGTATGTGAGCGCCTGACAACGAATGGCCAGAGCGAACGGCTAGCTGCATATTCATTAACAAATCTTGCTCTGAATTTTCTGTCGCTGTCCATTCCTTGTTTTAACCCCAGAGCGCTGGCAGCGATGGGTGTAAAAGAGTTTTTAACCCCTAAACAACCATATTTGTTGATTGTAAAATTATACATTTTTTTTGATTCATTTTGTAATATGAATACATTAATATCAGACGTGTAATATCAATTCTGCACAAAAATTATTTTTTTTTTTTAACACTTAAAAAAAATACATAACATTGCAGAAGTGGTCTCAGAATTTTTGACATTAAAAAAAAAAAAAAAAAAAAAAATTAATATCAATTAATTATGATTAATTAAAGATTGCTCCATTGAAATGCATTGGACAACGCCAGGGAGCGACAGGTCATACCTGGCGCTGTGATGGAATTTGCAGCGGCGCTGTTCGTTCCAGGCGGCTTCATGATGAATCCCGCGCTTGCTGTCGCTCTCGCCGGCGCTAGCCTCATTTAGCTTGATAAATGCGTCATTGTGAGCGCCGCCGGGCGTACTTGAGTCGGTAACCGCCGATAGCTGGCGCTACCTGGCGCTCACCATTCGCTACCTGGCGCTAGCCCTTGATAAATAAGGCCCTTAGTCACAGTAGCAAGAGAACGGAAACACACCCACTCTACCCTACACACCCACCGAAAAAATCTAAACGGCATAGCCATAAAACTTGATGATATAGAAAACAGATCACGTAGAAACAACCTAAAAATAAAAGGAATTGATGTTTCAGTCCCCAAACGAGAAATAAAAATCACGGTTGAAAAGATTTTTCAACATATACTATGAACAGACTTTACTGTCAAAATTTACAGGTGCCACCGCCAAGGCAGAGTTAAAACAACCCCAGCTGGATTGTCTCAGGATGTTATTTGTTTCATCCCAGATTACGCTGTTAAGGAAAAAATGCTGTACAAAGCCAGACCAGTCAGGGAACACAAAATTAATGGCATGACAGTGAATATATTCCAAGACTATTCACAACGAACTCTAAATAAAAGATACCACCTTAAACCATTTTTATCAGCATTAAGACAGAAAAATTTAAAATTCCGATGGATAGGTCCTTTAGACCTGCAGATTCAAAAAGGTGATAAACAACTTATTCTAAGGGACGGTGATAATCTAAGGAAGCTTATAACACTCCTAGAAATTGAAGTTCCTCCAATCAATGAATGGGAGAACACGGACGACACTGACGGGTCTTTACTGCCAACAAATCTATTGGTAGAATCCTGGTCTTTAAACCCATAAAGAAAACCTCAACCGGCAAAACGATATAGGAAGGAAGAGGGAGAGGAAAGGGAAAAGAAAATAAAAGGGGGAAGCAAATGAAGCAAACAAAGAAATAATAAAGGATTATATAGATAAAAATATGAAGGGAGAGATGCAAAGGGAAAAAAATGATTAAAATAAAACAAATAAATAAAAATTAGCTAAATAAATAATACTAAAAGGGAAGAGAGAAAAAATAAATAAATAAAAATTCTTACACATTTGAGCGTGTGGTGGTTAGGGTGGCGGTAGAAGTTTGGGTTGACCGAAATTATAAGGTCGATTTGGAAATGAGAGATAACCAGATCTCTCTGAAGCCCAAAGTAGAGCGGACGAAGGGAACCGGAGGGGGGAGGAGGGAAAAATTGGTTAATTCTATCTACGTGCATACTCTTAAACACCTGAATAAAAACAAACTCAGAAATAGCCTCAAAGCTCCTCAATCCAATGAAACCAAAAATATCAGACACATTGGTCCCCATAACCCCATCATACGAAAAATACGGGAAAATATTCATCTCCAAAACTACAAGATAAGCAGAAACAATGGCTCCCACACTAGGAAACCTTTGTGATACCAAAAATCTAATATTTGTAACTTATAACATCTGCGGGGCAAATTCACCCTATAAAAGAAATAGAATAATGCAAGATCTCAAATACTACAACACTGATATAGCTTTTCTCCAAGAAACTCACTTCAAACAAAATAAAAGCCCCCCACAAGCTTTTAATGAATTTGGGACTATTATTAGTAATCAATATACCAAAAAATCTAGGGGAGTCGCCATTCTAATAAGCAAAAAGATAACGTTCGAGAAATTTACAGAATATAACGATAAGGAAGCACGTCTACTAATATGGATAGGCCGTTTAAACGGTGAAATCTGCACCTTGGTCAACCCTTACGCCCCAAACAGCCGTCAAAGGGACTACATTAAAAAAACTATTAAAAAAATAGATAAAATCAAAAAAGGCACAATTATCTGGGGCGGCGACCTAAACTTGGTCACTGACCCCACTTTAGACACTACAGGGCAATCCGAAAACAGACAAATCTCACTTAATGATCCCGCACTACGACCGGACTTTAGGAAACTACACCTAATAGACAGCTGGCGCATCATTAATACTAGAAAAAAGAATTTCACCTGTTATAACTCGGCCCACAAAACATACTCCAGAATAGACTATATTTTCATACAACAACAAACAATCTCCAAGATACAAAAATGTGAGATTGGAAGAATGACCTGTAGTGACCACGCCCTGTTATTTTAACTATTTCATGGGGAAAAGCAAAACAAAGGAAAAATCACTGGTCATTAGATAAAGAGAAACTACAACAAAAATCAATGGTAGAAAAGCTTAAAAACTCCTAACTAGAATATTTTATATTTAATGATACGCCCGATGTGAACCTCAACACCATTTGGGAATGCCATAAGTGTTTCTTTAGAGGAATAGCCCAAGCCGCAGAAATAAAAATCAGAAAAGAACAGAAAGCAGGAACAGTATCTATAATCGAACAAATTGCTAAACTAGAACAGATACATAAACAAAAACAAACAGAGAAGACATATAAAAAATTAACTAACTTAAAACATGAACTAGAAACAACAACTGACATCACCACTGATGGGAATGGAATTTTGGCTTCAGGCTATTTAGCTACAACATACAGAGCCTTGAACAAGTTTTTCCTGCCTCAAACGTCCGGCCGATTGCTCGGGGACATTAGGGAGGGGTTGTATCTGTTGACAGACAACATTCTTGTGTTTTTGGATGTATTCTGATGTAAATTCTTGATGTAAACTATACTGTATATGTGTGTTTCTGCCTAAAGTGTATATAAGATGAATAAACCCAGCCCACTTCAGTCTGCCTGTGTGTCAGCTCCGGTTGCGCTTGGCTGATTGCTGTGAGTAGACTTACAACTCAGTGTCCATTTGAGTTACTCATAGTTAAACGCATTGGGACTCCCAAGGCAGACGCAGAGCAGCGAGTTCAGTTTGAAGCTGCACCTAACAATTACGTGGCGCCCGAACAACAGGGACTCACATGAACCACAAGAGATCATCTCTGGAAGCACGGGACGACATACTCGGAGAAATACGGGAACAGCAGATCGACAAACCCTGATTAGGTAAGAGAAGCTTTTATTCTCTTATATATATTATATCTGCTCTCCCCGCTAGTATCTGAGAGTCCTGTGGGTTTCGGAGGTTGTGGGTTAAAAGCCAGTCTCTGTGGAAGTGAGGCCTGAACCAAATAGAAAGACATTGCTTCTGCCTTAAGGGATTATGTGTTTTGCGTCCTGTTTGTCTATGTCTACTGTCCGATGCCGTGTGATTGAATAAGTCAAGCCTCGGTTGGTATCTGATTTCCTGAGGGTATGCCAAACTGTCTCATGAATGCGCCTTCATGGGGGTCATGAGTCACGCTTAAATCCCAAGATATCAGATAAACCAGAGACTGATTGAAAGTAATAAGTCCAGAACAACTACATGAGTCTGGAATAAGAAATGAATGATTTCTGATTAAACTTTTAGAGAAATTAAGCCCTAGCGACAGAGGCGGGTATAAGGTGTCGAGTAATAGACAGACACTATAGCTACAGGATAAACCAAGGGTCCCATATATTGTTAGAGGAAGAGGAATTGGTGTTGACTGTGTTGGCAATTGTCTTGATGTTGCTTTTTTTGCAGCGGGAATTTGCTTAAAAATAGTCTACAATCTTCCACAAAGAAACGCACAGCCGTTTTCATTTCTGGCCCCCTAGGAGGAAGGCAACGAGGGAGGTTTAGCACAGAGACTAATCTGCCCCAATAAGCTACCTAGGACAGAGGGACAGAAGGATGGGAAAGAGTTTATCTAAAGAGCATAGTGCAGAAAAGGAAGAAAAGTGGAAAAGTTTAAAAGAAATTATGAAGGAAAGATGCGGATCAGCCGCAGTTGAAAATCTAGACAAAATCCTGAAGAGGTTCAGACTAAGAGGGAAAAATCAGTTAGACTTTGAAACATGGCAGAACATCAGAGACAGGAAGCAGGGAATAATAAGGGATAAGGACTGGGATCACCAAACGGCATGTGCCCTCAGCATAGCACAAATGGCCATGGTAGAAGGCTGGGTTTACAACCCAGAAAGAAAGAAGTGGGACACTACAGCCGTCTTACACCCTCCCCCTATTTCCCCGTCTGATACTAAAACGAAGAGAGATAGCACAACCCTAATGCCACCGCCATATGTGAGGGAACAACACGTAGAAAAGAAAGAACCAGCACATGAAACCAGAAGGTTGTACCCTATAAAAGAAGGAGATACAATTGTGGAGGAAGTTTGGCGTTGCACATGTAAGAGAAGGCATGTAATGGAGGTCGGCCATTGTATATTTTGTGGCGATGAGAGACCACCAGCAGGGAGAGAAAACCCCCTTAAAAAGACAAAGAATCCATTCCTCCTAGATGGGGGGGGAGGAGGATTATGACAAAGAATACTTCAGGCTAGCACCTGTGAGGCTGACCACAGCAGGTAATCAGAGGGCAAACAGTTACAGACCATGGTCCCCTCCAGAGTGCATGGCTTTATTGACTAATTGCCCGGAGCCTAATGCGCAACCCCTTGCCTTTTACAGATACATTAGGCAAATCTTACTTACCAGAGCAGCCACCTGGCAAGATGGGGAGGATTTGTGTAGATTAAAAATGACAACTGGAACATTCCAACAGTTCCAGATTAGAATGACCCCACATAGACCGCAGAATTTAGCCGAAAATGGGGAGCCAAATGAAAATAATGTCCAAACCCTGGCGTCAACCCAGTTATTCCTAATGCAATTAGAGGGTTTTTGCCAAGAAAAACAGAGGGAAAGGGGAACACAGACAGTTTCGGCACAAGAGCCCAACCAATCTGTGTTAGACTTCTATATGGCATTAGAATCACACTATGAAAACGAAGGGTTGGATTTAAATCAAGAACCCATTCAAAGGCTTTTTACTAGAGCCTTCTTAGAAGGCTTAAAGCCCGCAATTAGGGATAGAATAAAATCCTTGAAGCCCCAATGGAGAACTGAATATGATAGGGGAACACTATTAGCAGAAGCAAAAGGCATAGAAATGGATGAGAGAGAGAAGAAACCGAAGAGGGTAGCAGCAGCCCAGATCTATGAAAGAAGGGAGGGATCAGGAGAGGGATGGGGGAAGAGAAAACCTTTGACCTGTTACTACTGTCAGAAACCAGGACACATAAAAAGGAACTGTAGAAAGAGAATAGCTGACGAGGAAAAAGGAGGGGTTAGAAGAGAAAGAGGAAGAAATACTCGAGGACCCACCGGAAAGGGAATGACTAAATAGGATGAAGATACAAACCCCTGCTAGGGAACCTGTAGTAGAAGACTACAGTGTACATTGTTACTACCCCGAATATAAAGTTTAAAAGGTGTACATCTCTAAATCTGGCTACATTATTACCAATAGAGTCAGATTTAGAAGGGGGGAATGAGACACAGGAAGCAGCAAAGGAAGATAAGGAGGTGAAAGAACAAATACACCTCCAATTTTTTCCTTCTGCAGCAGATGAACATGAATGTTTAGAATTAATGGAACAAGAAACCTTGTTCCAACCTCAAGTCAAGGACACACCTATCCCCGACCCAGACATAGAACTCTTTGTGGATGGGAGTAGATATGCAGATGAACATGGCAAATTTCATACCGGTTTTTCAGTTGTAACAGAGTATGAAGTAGTCAAATCAGGACCACTACCTGCCCATATGTCAGCTCAAGAAGCTGAACTAACTGCTCTGGCTACAGCCATCGAACATATGAAAGGACGGACAGGAAACCTGTACACAGACTCTGCATATGGGGTAGGGGTATTAACAAATTTTGGCCCCATTTGGAAAGCTAGAGGTTTTCTTACAGCAGCCCGCACACCGGTGAGACATGCTGAGCTAATCAAGAGAATCCTAGACGCTGCAGAAGAGGTAAAAGAAATAGGTATAGTGAAAGTAGCTGCACACACCAGACAAACTACTAAGGAAGCAAAAGGAAACCAGAGAGCAGATTTAGAAGCTAAGGAAGCAGCTCTCTGCCCTCTGGAAGGGAAAGAGAATCTACAGGTAAGAACCGTGATAGAAAAAGGCCCAGATCTAGAAACCTTAAGAAACCTACAAGGACAAAATAAGGAAGAGCAGGTCAGGTGGGAGAAACAGGGAGCAAAGCTTGAAGAGGACGGCCTGTGGAAGTTGGAGGGCCGATTGTGCTTGCCTAGCCCATTGTATCCCGCAGTGGCCACCTCTGTACACCTCCCGACCCACCTTAGTGCAAATTCCATGGTTCGGCTAGTGAACCAACATTGGATAGCCCCCGGTTTTAGTACAACCGCCCGAGCTCATTGTGCAGTGTGACAGACGCTCTGTCTTTTGGGTGTCATCACTATTCCATTGCCCACCGGGTCATTCACTGACCTTTTCTTAATTAGGTCACAGACAATGGCATTGTTCTGATTGAGTGTATTACAGACGTCTCTATTGTATTGCTGATTGCGTCACCAGCAGAGTTGAGGAATTGTGTGCCCTGCTGCTATTGGTCGGTGTGTGTGTCATGCAATGGACACTTGTGTATATAAGGCCTAGAGTGGCACTAATAAAGTCTACTTCACCTTCACCCTCAATACTGAGTTCTGTCTCTTATTGGGGGAAACGCTATATTACAATTCACTAGCCCTTGTAAGGGCTGTTCCTGCTTCCTCACGGACGAATTCCAGCAGCACCTCTTACGATTGGGAAAAGGACGTCTCGGGCGGTGAAGCCCTCCGGCGATAAGGGTTATCGCTACAATTGGTGGCAGCGGTGGGATGGTCCTTTCTACCCAGAGAGAGTGCTACCCTGATGGAGAGTCAGTAGGACAAGTTGAAAAGGCTGACCCTGAAGGATCTACTCGAGAGCCGGGGAAGGTCAGCTAGCAACCGCCCACGTCGGGAACTGATAGCCGATCTGATCGAAATGGATCGTGCAGCAGTGAGGACCGAAACCAATATAGAGATCGATGAAGACGCTGCTCTCGTTCAAGCTGTTTGGAACAGATTGTCGGTCTATGGCCCGAATCCATCACAGGAACTGATCGACCGAGTCTTCGCCGCAGCGGAGGCAGAGGCCAGGAGGCGAAGGGAAGATCGGCGACTTTCAACCCAGCAGCCTCTCAGTCTCAGTTACACTGGGGGGAGAAAGATTCCATTTGCAGCATTTAAGTCCTTCCAGGAAAATGACGACGAGATTGACGGATTTTTGGCCGATTTTGAACGGCAGTGCGCTTTACACCGGGTACCCACGGAGGAATGGGTCACCATATTATCAGGGAAACTATCTGGGAAAGCTTCCGATGCTTTCCGGGCCATCCCTGATGCGGACTTACCACACTACCATCTGGTAAAGGAGGCTTTGTTAGCCCGGTACGCTGTCACCCCGGAGGCCTACAGGCGACGATTTCGGGAATCCCAAAAGAAGGGAGGGGATTCTTACACCGAGTGGGCATGTCGCCTCCATCGTACAGCATCACACTGGGTTACGGGATGCAAAGCCACGACCGCGGAGGATGTACTACAGTTGTTTTTACTAGAACATTTTCTCAATGCCCTGCAACCAGAGCTAAGAGAGTGGGTACGTGACCGGAGGCCTCTAACGCTACCTGAGGCTGCTCGTCTAGCTGACGAGTACACCGATGCTCGCCGGACAGAACAGTCCGCTCCAAAACCACCACCTCCCATCAAATTTCAAACACCTGTGGCTTCAGCGCCAACTCGTGACTCTGGGCCACATAGGCCAGCGCAGCAACCGAACCTCTCCACAGTTCAGTGCCATTGTTGCAAACAATGGGGACATTATCGCAGGGATTGCGCCCTAGAGCCTCCCCGAAACACGTGGGGGCAAAAGCAACCGTCCACCTCCCGTACTCCTGTGGCACACTGTTTGGAAGCTGAGAGCAGTTCGGAAGAGTATCTGGGGGTACTGTATGAAGCTGATCCCGTACAAGCGCCAGATGGGACATAGCGCCAGAAAGAGAGACAGGAGGATTGATTATGGATGAAGAGGAATGGCAGAACTTCTTTGATGAATGCAGCTTCAATCTAATCAAATTGATTATTAAGAGGAAGAAGAATAAATTAGAAAAAGTAGTTGAAAGAATAGAAGAACTCCAGGGGAATTTAGCACCTTGTAAAGAGATGACAGAATACCAGGAACATATACAATCTATTAAAGAAAGACTAAAGAAATTTGAAAAAGAACAAAGGGAAAAAAAGCAACGCAAGTTTCACAGAGACCAATTAGACCTAAAGAACAACACGATATACAAATGGCAGAAAAAAAATCAAACAAACTTAGCAGCCGACAGAGACCAACTCGCGACCAAAACCCAGGAAAGTTACACAACACGAACTCCAAGAAGATTTTTAGAAACCAAAAATAGACTAGATCGAAACCAATACCAAACCAGGCATTATAGACAAACACACTATGAGCAAAGAAATCATCACTACTGGGATGAAAGGGACAATAAACATAGAAATAGAGAACGAATAAATCATCACCACGCATCAGATCTCCCCTATCACCGCCAACCGCAAACTCGATACCGATCTTCTCCCCCAAGGAGGGATCCCTATAGAAGGAGAGAGCCCTACAGAAGAGATTTTGATGCTGGAAGCCCAATGAAATATAAACCATCTTTGGGAAGACCACATTTTGCTCCAAGAAATTTCAGGGAAAGCCCTTACCTACCTAGACGTGCGCTCAATCAAAAGTTGAAGAGCAAAGAACAGCCCCCACCCCATGTAACACAAAAAAATCAGCGACACAACACCAGCGCAAGATCGAACAGAGAAGATCACACAGCTGGATTTTTTGAAGCAGATCAACATCAAAATGAGCCCACCACACGCAGCAGTTTTTTAGACTTGGAACACCATCACACCCCCAAAAGAAAATTAAACAAAGAGGAAACCGAGCTGGATCCAAATTACAACACAAAAAGAAGAAAAGAACAACCCAATCAGTGGGATTAGAAATAGATGGACTATACAACCTAAGTGGAGCAGATATGACCAAGGAAGAAAACACACTATTAAATAAAGGACTCAAATATGCACCACCAACGAAAATCAATAAATTTAACACATACATAGACATTTTAAAATTTACAAGAAAACTTAATATAAAAAAGTTTTTTGCTGATAAAACTGACCTGAGCACACCAGTACAGGATCCAATCAAAATAGATCCAGAAACAACAGATATCACAGATAAAGTACAGTTTCAGCATAGTACCCTAAAAAATAATTCCACCTTTAATCCACAAAATAACAACGGAGCAGTAAAGGTGTTTAAAGAAGCAGTACTAAAAGATCTAAAGAAACTGAAACCCAAACAAAATCGGCTACTCCACAACAGAGAAAAAACAGACTTAAAGGCAATTAAGAGTATAAAAAAGAAAGAAAATCTAATAATCAAACCAGCAGATAAAGGGGGTGGAATAGTACTCCTTAATAAAGAGAATTATATAAAAGAAACAGACAGATTACTGTCAGACATAGAAACATATGAACAACTGAAAGGTGATCCAACACACCCCTTCCAATTGGAATTGAGAAAGCTCCTGGACAAAGGAAGAAGGGAAGGAATCCTAACAAAAAATGAATATAACTACCTAAACCTCCAAACTCCAAAAATTCCAACGCTGTACCATCTACCCAAGATACACAAGAACAGAACACAACCACCCGGAAGACCCATTGTCAGCGGGATTGGCTCCATTACTAGCAGATTGGGAGAATATGTGGACTCCTTTTTACAGCCACTGGTGCAACAAACACCCTCCTACTTGAAAGATACAAGCGCTCTTCTGCAATTACTACAGGAGTTTGCAAATAGTCCCCATTTGGTCATGGCAACTGCCGATGTTAGCTCACTCTATACAATTATTCCACATAAAAAAGGGTTGGGCGCCACACGTTTCTTCCTTGAAAAAGATAACCAATTGCCCACAGCACAGATTCAATTTATTCTGGAATGCCTGGAATTTGCGTTACTTCACAACTATTTTTGGTATCAAGGGAATTTTTTCCTCCAAAAAATTGGAGTAGCCATGGGGGGCAAATTTGCCCCCAGCGTGGCAAATCTTTTTATGGCACAATGGGAAAACGACGTATTGAAGACAATCACCCCAACCAATCTGGTATTTTACAGACGTTACATCGACGATTGCATCTTTCTCTGGGACGGACCAGCAGACCAACTACAAACATTTCTTACATCTTTGAACTCCAATGACTGTAACATCACCTTCACCTATGAGATAAGTGAGATTGAAATAAACTTTTTAGATATCACCATATACAAAGAAAATAATCAAATCAAAACAAAGACTTTCTTCAAACCCACAGACCGCAACAGCTACATTCCCAGAGAAAGTTGCCACCACCCAAAATGGCTTAATAACATTCCTAAAGGACAGCTTACGAGACTACGTAGAAACTGTACCGACGAAAAAACATACAGGGAACAAGCGACAATTCTGGGGGAAAGATTTATCGAGAAAGGCTACCCCAGCAACCAGATTGAAAAAACCATTACAGAAATTAGCCAAAAAAGTCTGGAAGCAGAAACACGCCACAAAAGAAATAACAACAAAAAAAGACAAGAAACAATTATGGACTTACCATTTATCACCCAATTTAATAACAATTACAAGCAATTGGAAGCCATAATCAAGAGACATTGGCATATTCTGCTTACTGATCCTACGTTAGAACTCATCATTTCACACCAACCAAATTTCATCTACAGAAAACCGCAGACAGTCCTACAACATTTAGTCAAAAGCCATATAAACCCACCTTCAATCAGAGAAAAAAGCAAGGGAAAATTCACAAAATGTAGAGACTGCAGGGCTTGCAAGAATTCTTTGAAACATACCACAAATGCAATGACCATGACTGCTTTCACCAACCCGCAAGACAAAAAGGAGCATCAAATAAAAGGAACAACATCTTGCAACACTAAAGAAGTAGTCTATTGTCTGAAATGCCCGTGTAACAAACTCTATGTCGGCCGCACCAAAAGACAGTTCAAGATAAGACTGGCAGAACACATCAGAAACATCCAAAAAGGACTTAAAACACACAACGTATCCCTCCATTTCATGGAAAAACATAACCAAACACCAACCCTTTTAGACTATTGGATCATTGAAAAAATAACCCCGACTTGGAGAGGTTCTAACATAAACAACCTCCTCTCCCAACGAGAAACCTTTTGGATATATGAACTAGACACACTAGCTCCTAATGGTCTCAACGTCGAAATAGATCTGAACTGCTTCCTTGAAAATAAATGATTCGATCCAAGAGACTTCACTCTTTATCATTCATTTCCATAATAACTGCGCCGCTAATCTTTCCAAATTTTTTATGTTATAAGTTTTAGGAATATCACTCCATTACATACCCTTCTCTTCCAACATCTGAAATCATTGGATTTTTCAATCAGTACCTTCATTTCCCTTTAACAAACCCACCGAAATGACCTTTATAGGTGTTTTGCATATATGCATATATATATATATATATAATAATCATAAATATTCCACTGGTACAAGTTGTAAGAAACATTTTTTGCCCCCTTTTTTATATATGTCTATATGTATTTATATATTTATATATTTATATATGGTTTTACATATATGGTTTTATATATTTATATTTATTTTTATAGTCTTATATTTTTCATATTTTTCATATATTATTATTTAATTATATACATTTATATACAATTTTATTTATCTTAATCATTTGCCTTTATAATTTGTATACTAATTCCTTTCCTCAAGCTCTGTGCATCCGTCTCATAAAATACCGCTATTCCCTTTTCATTTAAAAACATTTTATGCACTAATAGCTTTACCTAAGTTCTAAAATCATCCTCCAACAACTAGAGATCTTTGTTCCTTATTTAATCCGTCACATGCCTCTTTTATAATTCTTGATATAATTATAGTATATATTTTTTCACTATTTTACGGCTTTAATAACTACTCTATGCCGCGGCTTTCTCTAGCACACTTTTAAACCTCAGCCGACCTCCTATAGATCATTTTTGACAGCCCGCCGCAAGCCCGAGAAACTTGCTACATCTCCTTTGATACTTCTCTCCCTAGCAGCTTACTTCCATAGATCATTTGACAGCTCACCGTCTGTCACTGCAACTTGTTACTTTCTCATGTATCTTTCCCTCTCAGCTGTTTACTCAGCGGCCACGCTCCTCTCATTCAAAGAAATACATTGTAACAACTCCCTTGGCACATAGCAGGGCCAAACAAGGAATACAATGTAACTCTTTTTCCCTTCGCTCTGCAAGAGACATCCATCCTCTACTCAGCTAAATACAAACCTCAGCAATTGAATGAAGCTACCCCCGTCTTTTTCATCACTGGAATTTTGTTTTTCATTCAGTTTTTTCTGCTTTATTCGACTTCTTGCTGTCATTATCTAAGCTAGCAAATCCTCTCCAAAATAATTAAAAAAACTTAATATTTTTCTGTCTCCCTCCTAACTGGAAACAGCTCCCCGCTCCACGACTTATATATATATGTCTTCATCTCTCTGTTTTTTCATAAAATACCATTCATGTTTTAATGTAAAGTCTAACAAAAAATTCTTTTATTCTTCCTCAATATTTTGCCGAGATAAATGCTCACAAAAGCAAGAGAACTTCCAAAGACTTCAGTAATAAAAAAGCCGACATTTCACCCAATCAACACCAACAGGTGAGGCGGCTCCGGTTTGATTGCCGGCTAGCGCACCTTTTCAGAACTACACTTCCCATCATCCCTAAGAAGGATATGACGTCATCTTCACCCTTATCAGGGACCAAATCAACTGCCCCTTCACACCCGGAAGACGGCTCAAGCCGAAACGCGCGTCGGTGACTTTTGTGGACAGCAGAGAGGCCAGGAAAACGCGCCCCTGCCAACATTTGAAAAAACGGCTTTTTGGATTTTGGATTTGGACCTAATCCTAAGATTTTATTCATCCTCACAACGGGTTTTTCTCCATCTGGGAATAAACAGACCAGCAAATAAGGACCGGTGATTGTGGAACGCTGAAAAAACTGCCAAGTGTTTTTGAACAAGCCCCCCTTGTTTTCCCGTGAGCCTTGGAACAGCTGCAGGTCTGAAAGAACACCTATAGGCAACATTCCCAGGACAAAAACTCTTGTTTCCAAGAATGTTTTATATATCCTTTTGAAAATAAAAATCGTTTTATTGGAATTTCGAGCAGAGAGAAATTTATTCAGCACCTTCAGCTACACCAGCCTGGATACACCCGTACAAGAAGCCACCAACAGTGCAGCAATTCACTGACAGGATTACCAGTGAAGCATATCAACTAAGAGGCCCTGGGTAGGTTAAGCACCCCCGGGCCGCGGTGGTAAGTGCCTTTACTTGTAAGATGTCTATTCTGAAGGTAGTTTGTACTATTTAATAGAATAGCCATAACAACAACTATCTTTTTACCTGTCAATCATTTGAATGCATGTTTTGACCAACCCTTACTTTTAAGGCTGGATCTCAGAATCAGTTAATTACTGTAATCCAGCAGAGATCAAACTCCCAGAGAAAAACTCACATCCCAGTTATCCTTATTAACTTGGATTGTTATCTCTGTGACACATATCCTATAGAGAGCGCAACCTCAAAGCTAGTTGTGACAAAGCTTCTAGTCACAAAGGCAACACTTTTATCGTATCCAACCATAAGCTCGCGGTCGCTTATACCCCCAGGTTGCAGCCCTCAAAACACCAGTCCATATCCCAGCGCTTGATAATCTGTTAATTGTTTTTTAGATCCCGTACAAGCGGCCATCCAAGACAACCGACAGCACCATTGCCAGGAGGTACGAGTCAATGGGCGCACCGCGCAAGGATTACGTGACACCGGAGCCACACTTACCTTGCTCCAACCTCATTTGGTCAAGAACAAAGACCGCACTGGACACACCGTTGCAGTAAGGGTGGCGGGAGGAGCTGTGTTTCGACTCCCCACCGCCCGAGTACATCTTGACTGGGGTGCTGGATCCGGCAGGGTACAGGTGGGACTTATGGACAACTTACCAGCAGAAGTACTATTGGGAAATGATCTAGGACCAATGACTTCTGCCTACGCTACCTCTGGGCCAGCCAGCATCAACCCTGTTGCAACCCGGTCTCCAGCCCGAGCTGCCGACTCCAGCCCACTGGTCGGGGAGACCCAGGGGTTTCGTCTGCATCACGTCATGTCTGTTACAAGAAGCCAAGAAGAGGATCAGCCATCAGGTTACGTCCTTCCAGAAGGGAAACTTATGCCAAACACTATTTTTGTTGGGGGCATTGGCCGTCGGATTAATCAGCCTGAAATTAAGGATGTTTTTTCAAAGTATGGCGCTGTAAAGAATGTCAAAATTATTAGGGATGCCTCTGGCGTTTCTAAGGGTTATGGTTTTGTCTACTTTTACGATGATGTAGATGTGCAGAAAATTGTGGATTCTCCGATCAGCTTCCATGGAAAGAGATTGAAACTTGGGCCAGCTATAAGAAAGCAAAGCACCTGTGCACACATCCAACCAAGGACTTTGGTGCTGAACTCACCAACGCCACAATATCCCAGTGTTTGGACCCCACCCATGACCGATTCCTATGTACAGCCCACGTCAATGTTTAGTCCGGTTACTCACTATTTGCAGACTTGTCCTTACACAGAACTCTGCCCATAACAAGAGTCCGGACAGCCCCACGTTAACCCGAACAGGGTCAATCCGGGTCTGCCGGGTGTTCCACAAAAAGGGGGCATTGTGACAGACGCTCTGTCTTTTGGGTGTCATCACTATTCCATTGCCCACCGGGTCATTCACTGACCTTTTCTTAATTAGGTCACAGACAATGGCATTGTTCTGATTGAGTGTATTACAGACGTCTCTATTGTATTGCTGATTGCGTCACCGGCAGAGTTGAGGAATTGTGTGCCCTGCTGCTATTGGTCGGTGTGTGTGTCATGCAATGGACACTTGTGTATATAAGGCCTAGAGTGGCACTAATAAAGTCTACTTCACCTTCACCCTCAATACTGAGTTCTGTCTCTTATTGGGGGAAACGCTATATTACAATTCACTAGCCCTTGTAAGGGCTGTTCCTGCTTCCTCACGGACGACTCTGGAATTCCAGCAGCACCTCTTACGATTGGGAAAAGGACGTCTCGGGCGGTGAAGCCCTCCAGCGATAAGGGTTATCGCTACATGCAGCATGTAGTGTCTGCCTAACTGAAAATCCAGGACAAACTATAAAGACACCAAGGAAATATCAGGTAAGGCCCCTCTACCCCTTCCAGAGGTTGCAAATTGATTACATTCAACTCCCTAGGAGCGGAACCTATGAGTATGTTTTGGTGTGTGTAGACCTATTTTCAGGTTGGCCAGAGGCCTACCCTGTGGCGAAGGCTACTGCCAAAGCTACAGCTAAGAAATTGATCACAGAATTGATACCTAGATTTGGGGTCCCAGAGACCGTGGAATCTGACCGCGGCTCGCACTTCACAGGAGAAATTATGCAAAATGTAATGACTATGTTAGGGGTAGATCAGGCCTTCCACACCCCCTATCATCCTCAAAGCTCAGGAAGTGTGGAAAGATTGAATGGAACGATAAAATTAAAAATTCAGAAGGCCATGAGGGAATTGAGCAGACCATGGCCTGAGTGTCTGCCACTGGCCTTATTCTCAATAAGGTACACACCTACAGGGAAAACAGGCCTCTCCCCTTATGAGATTCTGTTTGGTAATGCTCCACGCACTGGGCTGTATTACCCACAAGTTTTGAGTTTGAGAGCAGATTTAACCGATTATGTGATCCAGTTACAAAAACACCTCACTAAAGTACACGAAAGTGTTTTTGATTCTCTTCCAGATCCAGACAGTTCCATAGGAACCCACCACCTGAAGCCAGGAGATTACGTGTATGTAAAGAAACACACCAGAAAAGCTTTGGAACCCAGATTCGAAGGGCCTTACCAAGTTTTGCTGACAACAGCCACATCTGTGAAATTGGAAGGAAGAACCACTTGGATACACGCCAGTCATTGCAAACTTAAGAGACCCGAAGAATAATGAAGTTTTTTCTGATTCTGAGTGTGTTTAGTAGTTATGTGTGTAGGTTGCAGGGATGGGAGGAAGGTTATACAAATACCTTCCTGCAAATGCATTTAGAAGCAGCTAAGTTGGCCAATACCAGCCAGTGTTGGGTGTGCAGCATGTCACATAGTAAAACCAGGGGGAGGTCTTGGGTTGCACTGCCACTACAGAAAGGAGACCTTAGCAACGTCAGTAAGATAGTGACAGGAAAAAATGTGTCAGCCCAGCGAAAGGCGGAGGTTGTTTACCTGACAATCGTCCCCACACCCCTTGTTCCCCCGTTTTGTATTAATATCACCCGGCCTGGCGCCGTATTGATTGGAAAATCCAATTGCTCCGTGGCAAATACTAACATTACCGTCACGGGGGCATCCGTATTTAACATGACCATCAATGACACCTTACTCCCGAGTTATAGCGACACCACACACCCTATGTTCAACATCGCAATAAAAATGGCAGTGTTAGCATCTGCTGCTTGGCAGAATTATTCTGTAATGCTGAGAGGAGGTGTCTATCTAATATGTGGAAGACGAGCTTATGCCTGGATTCCTATAAATAGCAGAGGCATGTGTTACTTTGGGAAGGTTGTTCCTGGGATCAGGATAATGAACGATACAGTAAAAGCCCAAGTTCAAGAACAAGTGAACTTTCAGTTTAAACGAGATCTATTCACTGGGGCTGACCTGTGGTGGACTCTAGTCCCCGAATGGACTGGATGGGGGATGGAAATGATGGTAAGACTTAACAACTTCTCCAAGCTGATAGACAAAATACTCAATGACACAGTAGAAGGTGTTAAGGACATCAATTTAGAATTGAGGCAAGTTAGGAAAGTGGTGTTACAGAACACCCTCATTCTAGACTACCTGCTAGCTAGTCAAGGGGGATATTGCCACTTTATAGGAGAAGACTGCTTTACTTGGATAGGTGACAGTTATGACGACGTGGAAGCCCATGTACGGAAGGTTCAGACCCTGCAAGCCACAGCCAGAGAGATAGGGAAGGATGGATGGAATCCCTTTAAGGGTATGGAGGGATTCTTTGGAACACTAGGAAACTGGTTTTACAATCTGTTCAAATCCATTGGGATGTATTTGCTTATCGCATTTTTATTTATTATAGGAAAATATGCCGCTTTTAAAGTAGTTCTCTACATTATCGATAAAGGCACAAGCAGATCAAATGTTAAGAAAAAGAGAATTTATCAACCAGTGATAGCTCATGCCTAACGTTTTTTTTCTCTCTCCATAGATTGACACTCCATCTTAGAAACTTGACAAGGGACTCTTCTTGAAGGGATGTACTTCCAGCGATTGGGGGATGGAGGTTTCTCCCCTGGGCAACCCTCGTCGGCCTGGGATAGTACCCAATCAAGGAAGTCACTATCACCCTCCAGAGAGGACACAGACCTTGATTGAGATCATACGGATGGAGATGTCAAAGGGGGGAATTGATGGGAATGGAATTTTGGCTTCAGGCTATTTAGCTACAACATACAGAGCCTTGAACAATTTTTCCTGCCTCAAACGTCCGGCCGATTGCTCGGGGACATTAGGGAGGGGTTGTATCTGTTGACAGACAACATTCTTGTGTTTTTGGATGTATTCTGATGTAAATTCTTGATGTAAACTATACTGTATATGTGTGTTTCTGCCTAAAGTGTATATAAGATGAATAAACCCAGCCCACTTCAGTCTGCCTGTGTGTCAGCTCCGGTTGCGCTTGGCTGATTGCTGTGAGTAGACTTACAACTCAGTGTCCGTTTGAGTTACTCATAGTTAAACGCATTGGGACTCCCAAGGCAGACGCAGAGCAGCGAGTTCAGTTTGAAGCTGCACCTAACACCACCAAAGACAAAATAAAGAACCGACGAGAACAGAAACTAAAACTGGGCACAGGTGGGAAGGCGTTAGCATCATACCTAAACGACAGAAGGGCTACTAACTTCATACAAGAGATAATAACCAAGGATGGCGAAACTAAATATAAAACCGAGGATATTGTAAATGAATTTGATTCATTATATAAAAAATATATAACATAAATAAAGAAGAGCCAGACCACACAGTATATTTAGAGGAATCAAACAAGACCAAAATCAACAACCACTTAGTAGAGGAATTTTGACAATCCATTCACCCTAAAAGAATTAACTGATGTTATCAGCAAACTAAAAGAAAAGAAATCATCAGGTGAAGATGGCCTACCAGCCGAATATTATAAGATCTTTGAAAACCAATTAGTACCCTTTATGCTTAGATGGTTAAACAATATAGACCGCTTGCAACCCCCGAGCTCAGCAATGAATACAGCTATCATAAAGGTTATTCCAAAACCAGGGAAATATGTGACTCTTTGTAACAATTACCGACCCCTATCTTTAATCAACTGTGATCTGAAAATGTATGCCTCCCTAATATCAAATAGATTAATGAAAGTAATACCCAATATCATATCAAGCTTCCAGGCCGGATTTATTCCGAAAAGAGGCATAAACCAAAACATTTCTCTGGCGGTCTCTGCAATCAACCACATTAAGAAAACCAAAACTAAAGCCATCATGCTAGCCCTAGATGCCCAGAAAGCTTTCGACCGTGTGTCACCTGGAAGCCACACTACATCAAATTGGACTGGGTCCAAGAATCATAAATAAAATTATGGCCCTATACACTAAACAAAGAGCTAAATTTGAAATAAATGGAGTCCTATCAGAAGCCTTTGAATTCGCCAAGGCTGCCCATTATCAACACTCCTCTTTAACCTGCACCTAGATTCTTTATTAACTTGGATAGAATCAGATCAACAACTTAAAGGAATTAAGATAGGACCTACTGAAATTAAACATCTAACATACGCGGACGACATTCTAATGCTCTTAACAGACCCCACAGTTAACGTGATCACTAGAACAATGGAAATCTTTGATCAATTCAAGCTACATTCCAACTTCTCACTAAATATAGAAAAATCTTCAATACTTTCCCTGGGATTGAATGAAATAGAAACGGAAATAATCAGGAGAGAGCATGGATTCCCCATAAGTCCAACCCACACAACTTATCTTGGCATCAACCTATCGACTGACCCGGACAAACTCTATTCGGCCAATTTCCTACCACTATTGCAAATACTGAAGGACTATATAGCTAAATGGTCAAAACTTCCTCTAAATATTCTGGCACGTATTGCATCAATCAAAATGTACTTCCTTCCGTAACTTATCTTTAAAATTTTGAATATCCCTATCCGCATACCAAAGACCTTTATAGAAACTATGGATAAAATGCTGGCTAATTTTTACTGGAACAATCGGAGACATAGAGAAGAATACAGTTCACTAATAAAAACGATACCCCGTGGGGGTTGGGGGGCGCCAAACCTTGGATTCTACATTATGGCCTCCTACTTACAATGCCTGGTTAAATGGACCACTACAGAAAAAGAAGCCCTATGGGTAAAAACTGAACTGTATCCACTTAACCCCCACAAAATCTTAATACTAGATCCCCACTCAATCCATCCTTTCAAACAGCAAACTAAAAACCCAATTGTTTCTTCCATATTAGAATCTTTGAGGAAACTAATGGGGAAAAACGAGTACTTCCCATTTCCGAACTTAATGAAACCCCTTAATAACGCTAACATTGGAAAATGGGAAGCAAAAGATTTAGAGATAGAAGAACCCACTGAACCCAGAGTCTACCACCTATGGCAAACTACTCAAACCAAGACAAAGCCTACGATACTAGACCAGATGAAAAACAAAAACAAAACATACATAAAAGCCTTGCAAGCTCAGCATCTTCTAAAAAACCTCATCTTACCCGAAATACCTTTTATTCCTACCAAATTCCAACACATTTTTCTAACAAAGGAACAAATTTGTAGACCACTCTCACATTACTATTCCCTCCTAAACCCACTAAGTAAAATACAGGGAACTAGACACATAGAAAAATGGGAAAATGATTCAGGATCAGAGATCAGACAACAAGAAAAAGAAAACAAATTTCGCTCTATTAACAACATCAAATCTCCAGCTTTAAAAATATTCAGCTTAAAATACTGGCATAGATATTATCATACCTCTGACTACAACCAAAGCTTCAGGAAATACGACTGCTGGTGGTGTAAAGAACATCAGATGACGGTTAGGCATCTATGGTGGGATTGAAAACACATAAAACCACTCTGGAACATTACAAAACAAATTATACAAACAATAAGAAAAGCAGAAATAACGATTACAGCAAAGGAGGCCCTACTTACTACTCCATATGTCAGTAGTAGCCAAAGTGACGGTAATACCCCATCCAACATAGAAGAAAGACTGATTTCATTAATCCCATGGATCACAAGAAGAACCATAGTAATTAGATGGGGAGAACCCGTATATCTAAATCTTGCACAATGGAAGAAACATATGACCCTACAAATAAACAATGAAATCACCCTAGCAACCAACCCGAAGTACAGACAGACTCTAACGGAGGGATTGAAAATAATTCAGGAAATGATAGTTTAATATAGCTAAATTAATAAGGTATATCTACAAGACACATCGCTCACAATTACGAAACAAAATAATAAAAAAAAAGGAGGAGGGGACTAGACTAGGCAGAAGATCCAGCTTCAAGCGGAATATTACCTAACCAGGTGTATCTCAAAGAATAGGAACACAGACACACGTCTGACTTAAGTAACAACACCAGAAAGACAAACGTGAAGAATAGAAAACCAGACAGCGTCCAGAGTAGGCCCAAAGGAAATACCTTGCAAGACCGACTAAAATTCCCAGTCCAATAGGGACCGTAGGATTGCGTAGGGGATGCACAAGAGTGACCCCCAGGAAGGAAGTCTTAACCAAGGAATGCAGAATAAAAGACTTCTGAAGAAAGGTGGACAGGGCTGAGCCTGCCTCTTAAAAGTACAAGGCAGGAGAAAAACTCCAACCACTGATATCATAACTCTAGAACCCTGGGAGCAGAGACTCCTGACAGGGAAAAGGCAGAGACTCCCACCAATAAATGTGGGTACACCATATCCAATAATAGATGGAAGAACAAGAAGAAGCTTGTTCCTGATCCTCCATAGTCTCAACACCGAGACAGATAAAAACTTATCTCCTCAGGATGGAATCAGGCCGTCTACGCCAGAGCCTATAGATTGGGGTGACACAAAAGAGCCCCGATTGAGCAGAGCTGGCACTCCTGACAGAACGTACAGATCTACCGCCCTCAGTACCACGTCTGCGACCCACACCCTACTAGGCCACTCGGGGACCACAAGAATCACTGGTCCCCCCTTCCAGGGCAATCTCCCGCCAAACCCTGCCAAGCAGGGGAATGGAGAAAGTCATACAAAAACAGAAAGTCCTGCCACAGCGATACTAGGGTATCATGTCCACGGCCAGCGCCTCCTGAGACAGGCAACCAAGGGCCAAGAACTTGTGATAGTGACGGCGCACAAACAGACCCACACTGGTCAGAACTCACAGGGACATTGCCCCCATCAGCACCTTGGTGAGCACTCTAGGAGCTGAAAAGAGGCCAAATAACAAGGCCACAATTATCAATGTTGGCTTCAAACTCGCACCTGAAACCTCGGTGTCTATAAGACACAGGGATGTGAAAATAATCATCTTAGATCTCCACAGACGGCAAGAAGCCCCCCAGGGCGCAGTGAGCTAGACGGCCCAGCTAAGAACCTCCATGCAGGAACTGCCGGTAATTGATGAGTTGCCTAAATCTGAGAATCTAGAATGGCCCAGAAGACCCAAAATTTAGGGGTATTGTGGAAAGGTTGGGGAAGCGGCCCCTGCCTCTGCCTGATAAAGGGAAACTGCAAGTGACTCCTAGACCCCACAGGCCTTGCATGACCAGCGCCAGCACCTGAACAGAGGCAGGGACCCAAAGTTGCCCGATAACCCGAGGGAAGGCCACGCAGCAAACCTCATCCTGAATCCAGAGGACACTTCCCCCTACAGCCCCCAGAAAGAGGCGTGATGTCTCCTGACTGGAGCAAGGTGCTGCAGCCATCCCCTCACCCAGACGGGTGAGGGCGCCCCATCATGCCTGAGGGGGTTTGGTGGAAGCTTTAGACTTAGTCCCTTTTTTACCGGAGGGACCAGGGCGCTGTTTGCTGCTCCTTGGGCAGGAATCTGTACTAGCCCCCAGGACAGACACCCCTAGTTCTTGCTTAACCCTATGGTAAGGAGGGGGAGGGGTGTCCCTGCCCCGAGGAGGCCAAGACGGCCGCCTGCGATGGGGTGATCTGGCCATTTTTTCCAAACAGGTTCATACGGGCCCCAAACAGGCGCTGTCCTTTAAAAGGAAGCCCAGCCAGAGTTCTTTTAGCAGCATCTTCAGCGCCCCACTGACGAAGCCAGACCAAGCGATGTATAGTCACCACCAGTGCAGAGGTCCTAGCACACATTTTAATGGTGTCATGCAGCGCTAAAAGGATACATTTCACAAAGACATCGCAACTGTAGAGTGCATTAAACACCTCCCAGGGGAGATCCTCAGGGTGATGATCAAGCATCTTTCTGATGAGGGTTCTAGCGGCCACTGCAGTAATGGCCGCGGCACAGACCGGGCGCAGTGCCGTTCCTGCACAAAAAAAGGCATGGGAAGCCAGCCTATCAATGCGCCGGTCCTCAGCATCCTGAAGGGTACTATAAGCAGGAGCCGCGATAAAGGTGGGGTTAGGAACCCCTTTAATCGGAGCCACCACCACCGGGGGAGATGACCAACAATTAACCACCTCAGGGGGAAAGGGGTATTTCTAATCACAGTCCGCTGGAACCCCTGGAAGTTTACTAGGACATTCCCATTCCTTAAGTACCAGAGCGTGGAAATGATCCTGCTCTAGGAATTCCAAGCGCGGGGTCGCTGTATGAAAGGTCTCCCCTCTCGCCTTTGGAGCCTCACCAGGGAGGGAGATAGACAGGACCTCAAAGACCTAAATCAACAACTCGTCCGTGTCACACTGGCCCCATAACTCACGGACAGAATCATCATGCCTCCTCGGCCTCTCATCAGATGAGCCCGAGTCAGAGAACAGCTCTCCTTCGTCAGAAGGGATACAGTCACGTGGAGTATCAAACTCCTCAGTTCCCATAGAAAAAAACAGAAACAGAAGGCGTCAAGTACTGCTTCTTACCAGGGCCCAGGCGCTCTGATAAACTAGCAATAATCTGATCAGCCGAGGGCAGACTGACAGACACAGCAGGCTGGTCATCCCCACTAGTATGCGACTCAGCAGGAGAGAGATTTAAGCATGGGGAGATAGGTAAACTGAAACGAGGTGCAGTTACTGGCAAACCTGATTGCAAGGCCAACGCTTGCTCGGCACAGGGTCCGCAGACCCGCGCCCTGTCTGCATCAGCATGGGGTTGTCCACACGCCATACACAGCTGGTTATGTCCTGGAGGGACCCCGGACCCATAATTCTGAGATGCCTCCATATGGTGATTATTAAGGCACAATATGCCAGCAGGGATTTACGCAGTATACAACCCTGGATGCCCCAAAGACCCACTAGTAATGTGGGAGAATTGTACAAGGCCCGCTATAATTTACACAGCGGGGACTGCGGTGGAGCGTGGCTCCATAAGCACACATGGTGCTGCCTACCTTCACCCGACCAGCGCAGCCCTGGCTGGGAAGCACATCACAAGAGGACGGGTGGGAATAGTCCAACAGGGCCGCAGGCTATAATAGCCCCGCTCACCTGCGAGAGAGTGATACTTCATGTATCTGCAGTCGGCACTGCAGAAAAATCTGGGGATTTGTGGGAGGTCCTGGGTATTTTTTTTTTTTTTTTAAATTCTTTATTTAGTTTTCATGTATACAATACAAAGAAAAAAATAGAAGTAAACAGCTGTTACATATTCCACAATAAACAGGTTGGATATGATTACATTTTGTTGTCTCTGTTATTCGTGTATTGTCAGCCGGACCTAACACAACATCCAACATCTTAACTGCGCGTTCCCCAACACGGTGGGGACCACGCATTCTTCGTATAACTTTTTCCAATAAAAGAAAGGGGGAAAAACAACAAGAAAAAAAAAATGTAAACAGGTAGAACAACAAGAATCTACATCAATGCCACGAGAGGGCAGCAAGGGGATTGAAGTTACTGAGAAGAGGAAAAGAGAAAGGGGGGGAGGGGCAGTGGGGGGGGAGGAAAGGCGGGGGGCCCCAGAGCAGTGTCGGTCAACTACTCCCCAGCGAGGATGTGTTTATACTCCTTCGACTCGGTAAACTGAGTCCAATCGAACCAGGTTGTCAAATACTTCTCGAAGCCACCCTCACCAGATGCCCTAAGATCCTCGAACCTCATTGTCTCATTAAATTTCAACACCCACATTGCCAAGGTGGGGGGGTCTTCTTTTTTCCATAAGAGGGGGATACACACCTTAGCCGCATTGAGGAGATGGCATAACAGTGAGCCCCTATATTTTTTTTGCGGCTCCCGAGTCAGGTGGAGTAAACACATAGCCGGGTCATCCGGAACCTCTTCACTTGTAACCCTTCCAGCCACTTCTCTAACCCCGTCCCAAAACAATTTCACCTTGGGGCAGGACCAAAATATGTGAAGTAGTGTGCCCTCTTCACCTCCACATCTCCAACACTCCGCCCCCACTCCAGGAAACCATTTGCTAATTGTCTTCGGCACTCTGTACCACCGCATCAAGATTTTGTAACTACACTCCTGAAACCTGGTACAGACTGACGTTTTATGGTGCGCTTGCAATAACTTACTAATTTGTGTCGGGGTGAAGGTCCTGCCGAGGTCTCTTTCCCATTTACCTACAAATGGTGGCGGGGTGAGGTCCGGGGGGTTAATCAGCATCTTATAAATGCGTGAGAGGGTATGGCTCTCCGCATTATTACTTGAGCAAAGCTCTTCAAATGGAGAGAGCCCTCTATGTTCCGCCCTGTGTTCCCTGAGTGTGTAAAGGAAATGTGAGAGCTGCTGTCGCTGCCACATCGACCACTTGGGGATTCCTCGTTCCGTAGCCAACCTCTCCATGTCCCGCCAATCCCCCTCTCCCATAAAGTGCCCAACTCTGAATATCCCAGAGGTTTTCCAAGCCTCCGGGATCGAACCCCTACAGCCCGGGGGGAAATATTGATGGCACACTCTCAGAGTAGTCCCCACAAGGGCGTGCTTCATTGCTGATGGGATGTCATTACGATCTGCCCAAGGAATACACTCCATCCTAACCCCTACTAGGCTTTGCTCAATGGAAACCCAATGCTTGTGACTTCCATGAAGGCACCAGTCAACCACTCTATTAAGGTGGACCGCAGCGTAGTAAAGCCTAGGGTCAGGGAGTCCCATTCCACCCCGCTCCTTACTCCTAGTTAGGATGGACCTGCTTATTTTCGGCCTCCCTCCCCCCCAAACAAATCTACGGAAGAGGATGTTCACCTTCTGGAAGAAGGACTGTGGTATGGTCACTGGGAGGGCCTGCATTAGGTAAAGGAGCTTAGGCAACAGCACCATCTTCAATGCACTGCACCGGCCGAACCATGAAAGCTTCCAAGAGTCTGGGGCCCAGCAGAGGCAGCATCTTTTTATAATACTCAATACTAAATCCGTCGGGCCCCGGAGCCTTCCCGCCAGACGCTCCAGCTACCGCCCTCTGAACCTCCTCTAACGAGAGTGGTCTCTCCAGGTCTTCCAGAACATCATCCGGCAATTTGGGCATACCCGATTCCCTCAAGTAACGCAGCATCGCATCATGCCTCTCGGTGCCCTCTGCCCTGGGGAGATTATACAGCTCTTTGTAAAACTTTTTAAAGGCCTCCGCGATTTCCTCTGCCAGGTGTATCGCCCTCCCCCTCTGGTCCGTGATTTTCGGGATATAAGTTTTCACTCTCTCGGCCCTTAAAGCCCGCGCTAGTAGTTTCCCACATTTATCGCCCGACTCATAAAATTTCCCGCGGCATTTGAACTTCTGTGCTTTAAGCTTGTCTAAACACAGCGCTTTAAGCTTTTCTCTGAGCGCTGTCAAGGCCGAGAGGTGGATGATGGCAAGGGATTTCTTATGTAGGGTTTCCAACCTCCCGATCTCCCTAACGAGCCTCAAGACTCCCTCCGCTTTCTCCCTTTTACGTCTGGCCCCCAGTTTTATTAAGGACCCTCTAATGTAACACTTATGCGTCTCCCACAGGACCCCTGGGCTGACCTCTAGCGACCCATTGAGTTCAAAGAAGTCTCTGATATCTCTCTGGATCTCAGCAAGTACAGCCTGATCGTCCAGCAGGGAGTTGTTCAAGCGCCAAGTCCACCTCCTAGGTCCCTGGAGTGGGAGCTCTAGTCTAATCATGACCGGCGCATGGTCTGATATGGTTATGCAGCCTATCTGTGTGTCCTGTGAACTCGGCATAGGGCACCATGTGTCACCAGAAGCATATCTATTCTAGAGTAGGATCCGTGAGGGGGGGAGAAAAAGGTATAATCACGGGAGTCGGGGGGCTGGATCCTCCACGGATCGACTAATTGGTGCAGGGCAAGTAGTTTCTTTAGCCGCTTCAGCTTGGCAAACGACATATGGGAGGCTCCCCTGGAGGTATCCAGAAGGGGGTCCAGGGCTAAGTTAAAATCACCACCCAGGACCAATGCACCCTCCCCGAACATTGCAAGCTCCTCCAAGACCTCACCCAGGAACACCATCTGTTCTGAATTAGGCACACAGTAAATAGCGAGGTTGCAACCCGTCCCTTCAGAAACAGCCATCTCCCGTCTTCACTGGATTTAAAGTCAACTAATTCCCAGGGGAGGGAGGCCGCTATGGCTATACACACTCCTCTTGATTTAGAATCTGGGGAATGGCTGTGATAGGTTCTCGGGAAACGTCTATTGCCAAATGAGGGCGGGTTGGATGCCCTGAAATGGGTCTCCTGCAGGAACGCCACCTGAGCCCCAAGGCCCTGCAAGTTCCTCAGCACTAGGGACCTCTTCTCCGGGGCATTCATCCCTTTTGTATTTAACGAGATGATTTTTAGGTCCGACATCTAAGCTCAGGGGTGTACCTGAAGGAGAGGGAGTGGGGAATGGGGCAGGGGGTGGGGAGAGAACAGGGGAAAAGAAAAAATATGAAAAAGAGGGGAAAGATACGGGGATAAACACTAAACCTTCCCAAAACCGGGAAACCAAATAGCGACCTGTTGACGACAAGCGTCTGCAGGCCTAACCTATGGGGGGAGAAACGTCCCAGGAGCCTCGACCCGCACGCCCAAGACCAGAAACATGCAACAGTAATGACAACCAACAGATATTCAAAACAAGAACCTAACAGTGTTATGAAACAGTACAACACACCCCGATCTCTGCCACCGAACCCAGGAGCAGCTAGAACAACAAACGCAGGCCCACTGGGCAGCTCCCCGGCCAGCCGATCACCGCGTCCGATGAAAGAGAGGCATAGAAGAAATCAAGGGGAAAACGCATAGCGACCAGGTGACCAGCAGAGCAAACCCAGCCGGCCCCGAGGCTGCCTCGCCCTCCGACCCCGCCAAATCTCAGGGAGGGGTAGGGAGGGCCAGGGGGCCACCCCGACACCCCGAGAGTCCTTTTCACAGCACAGAGTCCAGAACCCAGGCCCGATCACGCCACCCCTTCTTCAGGGCGCCACGGCGGCTTCTTGAGTCTTCGCAGGTCCCGGAAGCTCCTAGGCCCTTGGCGCTTCTCCCTCATCGGAAACCCCGGGAGCGATGGTATTTCGTCCTCGAGCCAGTTAGGAACCTGGATCGGGTCGCATTGCAAGAAAGTGAACAGTCCCTCCAGGTCCTGGTAGGACTTTAAGACGTATGAACCTCGATCTCTCTTCACGATCAAGTGGAACGGGAACCCCCATCTGTATGTGGCTCCTCTCTTCACAATAACCTCGAGCAAGGGTTTTAGGGATCTCCGCATTTGTAGAGTCCTCCTAGAGAGGTCTGGAAGAATCTTGATCGTAGCACCTTTATAGGTCACTGTGCCCTTATTCCAAGCCCTTCTAGAGATGTCTTCCTTCAAGGCATAGTGATGAACTCGACAAATGACGTCTCTTGGATAGGCTGGATCTGGATTCCTCTGCCCCAAGGCCCGATGGGCCCTGTCTAATTCTATGCTGTGGACAAGTCTCTATCCAGAACCATGTTGAAGATGGTAGTCACAATTTGCTTTAGGTCCTCTCCAATCTCACCTTCCGGGATTCCCCTCAGCCGCAGATTGTTCCTTCTACTTCTGTTTTCGAGGTCATCAAGATGAAGATGGCACGCTCGGATCATGGCCTCCTGTCTGTCGCATCTGTCTTCAAGAGCTTGTATGCGACTCCCTTCTTCCGGCCTCTTCGTTTCAAGATTAGTGACTCTGGACTCGACCTCAGATAACTGATTTTTAACGGCCGCAGTTTCTCGTTTATGCACAGCTGCGTATCTAGAAATTAGCTCTTCAATATCAGCTTTCGTAGGTAGACCTTTCAAGAGGGAGATGGTGGCCAGATGGATTTCAGGGTCACACGCCTCTCTGCTAACCGAAGGGGCTGGGGGAGTTAGCAACCCCCAGTCGTCACAAGACTCCATCAACCTGGCGGATGCGGGTGCGGGGGAGGAAAGAGGCTCCACAGGGGACATGGGCATGGGGCTCGAAGCCCTGGGGCTTGCCAGTTCCTCAGGAGATGGGGGCAGCGGGTATGGCGGGGAGCCCTCCATTGACTGCCGGTTCTCATCCGACTGCCTTATGTCATGATATACAGCTCCTGCTTTCTGTGGCCGTTGCAGTTGTGGGAGGGTGTCTCCCGCCACCTCGTTATATGGTCTCCTTTTGTCAAGCAGGGAGGTTGTGGCGATGGGTGGTGCAGGCGAGCCTCTGGGCACGTATGTGAATTGCTGCAGGAGTGAGGGGACTGGTATCTCCCGGGTGTATGGGGATGTATGGCCAGTATATATTCCAAGCCCTGGGGCTCTGCTGGAGGGTCCCGGACTGTCTCCCCCTCCTTCACCCCAGCATGCCCGGCTCCGCCCCCCTCTCCTCCCGTCGGCCGAGTCCCCTGGGTGCGAGGGGGACTGACACTTATATCCTCCGCGTTCACCGGAGGGCTTGCCGAGCCGCCCTCCCGGCTCCGCACTGACTGTGAGCCGGGCGGCTTCTCGCTACATTCAGTCACCGCCTGCGGCCCGAGATCAGATGACGCGGCATCGCGGAGCGCGTCCGCCGCCATTTTGGTACACCCACCTCCTGGGTGTATGTTCCTCCCCGCGGGGCTCCGTGTCTGCTGCTGCGGCTTCTCTCCCGCAGCTTCCGCCTGCCCCCTCAGGGGACCGTCGCCGCTCCTCCGCCCGTCTGCAGCCGCCGCTCGCGGCAATCCGGTGAGTCCCGGCTCCTTCGCCCCGCTCTCCTCTCCACTCACTGGTCCGGGCGCCATCTTGCTGGCCTCTTCCTCCTCCCGTCTCAGCCACTTTCCGGCCGTTTGCCACTTGGGGGGCTCTTCTTCCCACTTCCTCCGTCTCCCCTCTGGTTTCTCCTCCTCGGCATCCTGTTCTGCTGTCGGCTGCTGTATATTAAAGGGGTCGTCTGGTCGTAGGCAACGGGAGCTCAGCTATCTGCCGTCTCTCCTCATCACGGTCGGGACACGCCCCCCGCCTCTAGGTCCCGGGTATTTGAGGGGCCGGGAGGAGCCTGTTTTTCATGTCTGCAGTGCAGCGCCACCTGGCGGAGAATAATCCCAAGAGTAAGTATTATTGTTTGGAGCAGGACGTACTCAGTGGCGTTGCTAGGGCTGGTGTCACCCGGGGCGGTAGGAAATGGTGTCACCCCCCCCCCCCCAAAGAAAAAGCTGGCAGGGGCCAGATGCTGGGGGGGGGGGGGCAGAATAAGGGTCACGTGTTTTAGAGCCCTATGGCAAGTGAAGCCAGGCACACCCAGGAAGCTGAACATTAGGGTGAAATAAGAGGGTGGTAATAATAGGAGTCATCTTGTGTTAGTGTGAGCTGACATGTCTTCTTTCTCCTATTTAGCACTGTGTACCCCGGTGCATCATGGTCTCGGGCTTCCCCTCTATCACCCTCATTTCAACTACTTGCCATGTTATAATGTTTCCTGATATTCAGCAAGTCCCCCCATATTACACACACCAAACACCTCACCCGTCTCGTTCATGGCGGCTCCCTCCAGGCGGGGCGCTGGGCTGAGGGGTTCCCCTGTTAACAGATGTGTCACTGAGGCGAGCAGATGTCACCCGGCAACAAACGGGTTACAGCAACAGCATGGCGGCGCGACGCTTTCTCCTCCCTGCTCATGACGTCATCGGCACGGGACGGAAGCATGGTCACATCGGTGTGCAGCAGCAGAGGCTTAGGCTATGGCTTTGGGTGAGTGGAGACGAGCGCAGCTGCGCGGGGAGGCGGGCACGGGTGCGCCAGCTTAGCGGGAACACTGCCCACCAGGTCCCATGGTAGGGCCGGCCCTGGGTGTGCGGTGTCACCCTCTAGGTCTGGTGTCACCCGGGGCGGTCCGCCCCCCCCGCCCCCGGGTCGCTACGCCACTGGACGTACTGTATACTTAGAATATAAGGTTGCTGCAAGATTTAAACCTAGTTAACATATGCATGTAGTAAATCATGAATCATGAAGAAAAATGAGAAGCAGCCATAATAGTATATATATGAACCATTTAGTATATACCATAGATGAGATCGATTACTATATATATTATCATATTTTACAAACAATGATGCAAATTAAGCTCTAAACATCATAAAAGATCATTATGATGAGGAAACATCCTAGCGATGTAGAGTGTAAAGAATAGCTGCACTCCTAGAATTACATGAGAGTGGCCATGTTTCTAACACACTTGAACAGTCCTGCTTACACATTAGCATGAGGGGGCAGCAGCAATTCACACTGAACCGAGAGATATCGGCCTCAGAAACACAGGGAAACTTGCCTATCATTCCACACACACACTTATTCAACAAAATAAATTCTGTGTGAGGGGGGAGCTGTTACATTGTCTCTTCATGTTAAATGAATAGTGCAGCAACTGCAGTGAATTCACACAGTGTAATTAATGTATCTAAAAAGTATCTAGGAGCTCTCTGCTGTGAGCAGAGCAATGGTGAGTCATTACATCTGATGGATTCCTACTTCTGGCTAGAAATAAGGGATGGCACAGAGCACAGAGAATTTGAGTTTTCGTGAAGCAGGGCTCTCGGGCATAAATCTAGATGGCCGCTCCCATGTAGTTCAAGAACACAGAATCTGCCTGCTATTCTACAATATCTGCATTCGGGTAGGCCCTCTCCAATAGCCTACATCACTGACTGCTGGGGGGATTTAGAGGAAAAATTTATATAGCTTTATTTTTTTGGGCTGCAGGTCTGCTTTAACAGGCTGTAAGTTCTGTATTTACTGGGAGTGGCCACACATAGACTTTCAATATAAAACTCCATGTGTGGCAAAGTGTCACTACACCATGTGATTGTGAGACATGTGACTCACTGATCTCCCAGCTCACATCTAAGGACACGTCCAGACACAAATAAGGAAGGACACATCTGTAGTGGAATTTCAGGAAAAGTAAATGAGCTTCTTTTTTATTTCCACATGCTGATACATATTTTCCATTATAGGAAACCCAGCCCTGCACCCGGGCCCCTAGTCACACACATTAACCTAGCACACAAGGTTGTAGAGGGAGGCATGGCAAGAAATTAGTGTGTCTTGCTATTAAGGGGCGTGGTTTATTTAAAATTATCTGGAAAATATCATTCTGCTCATAATATAGATGCAGCAAAAATACAAGGTGAGCAATTAAAGCGGACTGTACATTATAGTGAGCACTAGAGAGACGCAAAAAAGGAGGGTACACTTAGGAGATCGATGGGGCAGAATGGAAAAAAGGTGTGCAGGAAGAAGAAGCAGGAAGAAAGCAGGACGGCTAGCAAGAAGAGAGGACTGTTAGCCGTAGAAAGAGACTATAGAGGGCAGCATGAAGGGATGGTAAGCAGCAGGAAAAGAGGAGAGTGAGCTACAGGGAGATAGCACGGTGGGAAGCAGGAGGAAAAGTTGGTGGCGCAGTTAGCAGTGGAAAGAATATACAGTGGCATAGTGGGCAGCCGGGAAGAGATAATGGGCAGCAGGAGGGGAGGACGCTGAGAAAAAGAGCAGCAGGAGGAATGGACAGTGAGCAGCAGGAAGAGAAATGGTGAGCAGCAAGAGGAGAGGACAGCGGGGAAGAGGAAACTAAGATATTGGGCAGCAGGAGGAAAGGATGGTGGGGGCAATGGGCATCAGAAGTGGGTGTTTCTTGCAGCAAGGGGAGAGGATATTGGGCAGTGGGAATAAAGCATTGTCAGATGTTAGGAAGTGAGAAGAAAAATTGGTTAGGAAGAGTACAAGATGGGCAGCAGGCAGTGACAGGAAGCAGCATGGTAGGAAGATTGCAGGTATTAGGACACTGGCTCTTTTATCCATGGTGAGCTTAGGCAGCAGCAGGCTCCAACTATACAAAGCAGCACTGCCATCCCCTGCGCTTCAATTCTGATTTTTTTCTCTTTCTAAGGGCCTTATTCATCAAGGGATAGCGCTAGGTAGTGTCTCACTAGCGTCAGGTAGCGCCAGCTATCGGCGGCTACCGACTCCAGAACGCCCGGCGGCAGACACAATCACGCATTTATCGCGCTAAATGAGGCTAGCGCCGGCGATAGCGTCAGCTAGCGCGGGATTCATCGTGTAGCTGACTGCAACGAACAGTGCCGCTACTAATCCCATCACAGCGCCAGGTATGACCTGTCGCTCCCTGGCGCTCTCCAATGCATTTCAATGGAGCAATCTTTAAATATTCATAATTAATTGATATTATTATTTTTTTTTTTTTTTCAATGGCAAATATTTTGTGAACACTTCGGCAATGTTAGTTATTTTTTTTAAGGGGAAAAAAAAATAAAAAAAAAATTTGCAGAATTGAAATTACAGGTCTGATATTAATGTATTCTTATTACAAAATGTTTTTAAAAACGTGATTTTTTTTTTTTATTTAAAAATATGGTTGTTTGAGGGTTAAAAAACTACTTTTAACCCATCGCCGCCAGCGCTCTGGGGTTTAAACAAGCATTTCACAGCGCGAGAATTTTTTGAGCGTGATTTGTTAATGATTATGCTGGAAGCCGTTCGCTCTGGTCATTCGCTGTCAGGCGCACCCATACAGCGCGGAACCTGTCAAACAGCAACTCCTAACCCCCGTATTCAACATTAACGCACACCGACTGAGTCGCTATCAACAAGCAAACAACGGCCAAGCACAGCGAATACTAGCGGGCGCTGTGAAAATCACGCTACTGGCGCTCATCTGTCGCTACCTGGCGCTATTACTGAATCGGCCTCTAAGTCTCGGGAGACAGAGCAGTGAGACTCAGGAATGCAGTGAGGGAAATAGGAATGAGAGAAGGAGGGAGCACAGACAGACTTTACATTTGTTGGACGCTTAGCAGTAAAGCTGGGTCTGCTGGCATCTCTCACATGAAAGGAGCCATTGCATGCTGCCCCTGCCCCCATGTCGGCCCCATGTCTCACTGTTCCCGTTACTTGTTTTTACCGCCGGGGAACACTAAACAGCTCACTAAGCGTTGCTACAGCTTCTTAACTGTGTCCGTGGCGGGGCATGAGTTAACAAATGCTGCAGGGGCAGGCGAACAGACTGTGAAGCTGGGTGCAGTGCGCCACGTGAACGTACAGTAAACAGCAGCAGTTACTGCGACTGGCACCTCTAAAACCACTGATGTGCGCGCCTGTGTCATGAAAAAAAAACCTTCCCATGGAGGCGGCATTTGTGAAATATATATAAATGCATTGAGGGAATTAACATTTCCCCCCCCCACGGTGGCTCGGTCCCGCACCTCTAGATGATGTTACCTGTGGCAGACACAGCCAGGCTTGCAGAATCTACGAACGGCCCCTGCGGTAGAAAGAGAAAGCTCCCGGCTTCTTCATGCTGGAGTGACATCAGCAGTGGGTGGAGCCGGCCAGGGACGCTCATACCACCTGACAACACTGAGTACGGAAGTACATGGAGGTGCAGGGGAGCGGGGTCATAGTGCCGGGATCATGTAGCTCCCGAGGCTGCGCCCCGTAATGATTTTACTTAGCGGCTGCAGGTGAATTAATGACAAAAAAAAAATACAAAACATTAATGCCACATCAATGCGCCCCAGTCAGACAGATTCCGCCCTAGGCACGGGCCTAGAATTGCCTTAAGGTAAATACGGCCCTGGTGCCAGACACTCACTAAACTAATAATAAGGGGAAAATAAGAGTCCTTTATGGTGACAGGGTGAAGGGCGGATATTTAGGGAGTCACAGTCACCTCTCCCTCGCTGGCTTTCTGCTTTGTTAGTGGTTATTCTATAGCTGATGCTGGCTGTGGGCCCGCTTGAAGCTTTATAACAGCTTTCAGCTTCTTCCCATCCTGACTGGTGCCCGGGCTGGTTTTACTGCAGAGAGGGGACTCCGTGCCATTTTATTTTTAGGGGGAAAATGCTCTTTTCAGTTTGAGGGATCTCCTGGCCAGGAAAGGGTGTCTACTGATACATATGGGGCACCGTTATAATCGTGGGCAATGGGCCTTTTACATGCAATATGGTTTTCCTAAAAAACGTGTTTTCAAGATTATTTTATTTTTTAAAAAGTGACAAACTGTAAAACATATTTTTTATTATAAAATAATTATATATTTCACCCCAAAATATTAAAGAAACAATGAACAAATTACAAACAAGACATTTCATGTTAATGCTCCAAAGAACAATATATAATTTTCCTGGAAATCCCTGCAAAAAATCACAGTTAAGTATATATAGCACGAAATGAAAAATTCTGAGCCAGGTGAGGACTTTTATTCCTTTTTTAGTGTCTACCTTATGGGTGATTATGTGTGATTCAGTGCCATATGTAAATTTTCAACTGGCTCTGAATCAGCCCCAAGGTAGACAATGGAAGTGAATGGCAGTTTTCTCTCCTAAAAAAAGGAGTTACCTCACCTGGCTTGGAATCGATCCTAAAGTGAAAAATGGTCTGGCAATAGAGGATGGCAAAAATACAATTCTGTGATTACTCACCTGTAGAATTGGTATTATGAGTATACAGTACGTCTTGCTCCAGATAGAATACTTACAATCGGGTATTACTCTGCCAGATGGCGCTGGACTGCAGAGACATCGAAAATAGGCTCCTCCCGGCCCCTCAAATACCCAGGGACCTCCCACAATCCCCAGAATTGAAAAGCAGTTAACGAGAAGCCGGGAGAAATAACACAACCCAACTAGTAACTATAACAATGATAACAATCACCATACAGGGGATCCAAGATAATGCAAAAAAAAACAAGGGTGGCGTGGAGCAGGACGTACTGTATACTTATAATACCAATTCTACAGGTGAGTAATCACAGAATTGTATTATTCTTAGTATACAGTACGTCCTGCTCCAGATAGAATACTTACAATCGGGACATCCAATAGCAGTGTCCAGGGGCGGACTGGGGACAAAAAACGACCCGCTAACTTTCTGGTCACACAGACCGTGCATTTGCCCAGGCCCTCTTTATTGCATCTGCAATTGTTGATTGCAATTGCACTGCAAAGGTTCTGCATGCAGTGATTTTGCTGTGCTAGCATTTACAAAAGCACTTAATTGAATGGCGATCACAAGCATTAGCACTAGTAAATCACAGTGCTAATGCATATGCATGTGAACATTAAAGTGGACCAAAAGCCTGCTGGATTGGCCCGGGAATGATCCATCCTCTCCTTGTGGGGCATCCAAAATCAGGATGCCCTGCTGTGTGAAACCCCCCAGGTCGCCAGCTACACTTACCTGAATTCCGGTCCAACGGCGCATGCGCGGGCTGCAGACGCATCCCCGGCATCTCTCTAGCAGGGGTTGTGCCTGTGGCAGCTATTTATGAATGGCCGGCGCAGGAGCGCTCCCTGTTAGAGGGAAGCACGAGATGCGGCCTCCAGCATGCTGGGAGCCGCTGAGCTAAGACATCTCTTAGACGTTCATAGCTCAGCGACTCCGAGCGCGCTGATTGGACGAGCCGCTGCGCATGCGCCGTAGGACCACGGTGAGGTTAGTTTATTTGGGGGATATGGGGGTTTCACATAGTGGGGCACTGGGATGGTCAGGTGGGGCACTTTCACGGCTCCTTGAGTAAACTTTTTCTGCCTTTGAACTGCAATTGGATGCAGCTAAGCAACTAAAGACTGTGACAGCAGAGACAAATGACGCTAAGTGATCACAAATATGATAAATAAGGTGGAGGAGCAACATTGATGGGGCCCACTGACCTTCTGGGCCCAGTGTGGTTGCACCTCCTGCACCCCCCTCTAGTTTTGCTCCTTTATATGTCCCCCCCCCCCATCCCCGGGGCATCCCACTTGTGTGAAATCCCTGGGTCACTGAGAAAATGCTGCTGGTGCAAGGAGCAACTGGCATCCCCGGCTGCTGCACGCTCACTAGCTCTGCCTATCTGAATGGCTGGCACAGCCGGAGGGAGCAGGCAAAGGGATGCGAGTCTGGGCGAGAGACTGCACATGGAGTAAAGGAGAAATCTAGCAGCACTGGGGGCTTCACACGCAGGGTAAATACCAAATCTGGGTGTTTCACCGCAGAACACATTGAATGTACTTCTTTTGTACTGGACCTCGGCTTGCCCATTTAGTTGCTGCCCTGAACTGGAGTCATGGTTAAACAATATGCTGGTATGTGTGGGTAGCTCAGGGGTTAATAAGCCCCCTCTCCCTCACCCTCCATCCTCCCCGCACTCCTTGCTGACACTGTTACCTCTCTCCAAGTAAACGAGCAGCCTCCGCTCCCGCCATCCACTGCCTGACAAGCGGCGCAGAGGCGGCTGGGAGAGGGTGACGTCACTCCCAGCAGCGCTGCTCGTGGAGACGGTGGATGGCAGAACCGGAAGCTTCTCGTTTACTTGGAGAGAAGTAAAGGATTGTCAGCGAGGAGTGCAGGGAGGAGGAGGGCTAATTAACCCCTGAGCTACCCATGCCTAGCAGCGTAGCGTTGGGACTGTCCTTCTGCCCTTACTACCCAGCATGCAGCTGCCCACAGCAGTAAAACTCAAGCGGCCAGCTACTTATCAGTTTAGCAAAGTTGCAACAGCATGAATTGACGTTATTGCAGTGTGGGGCAGGCGCGGCCCACCGGGATTTCGCCCGGTATGCCCTATGGCCAGTCCCCCCCTGGCAGTGTCCATAAAGTAGGGTGGGATCCCCAAAGGTAACAGCGGACAGTTTAAACCATCGCCGCCTGCAGAACCTTGCAGCCAAACACAGCATCCACTGAGGCCCTAACATCAACCTTGTAAAACTTGGAAAAGGTTCGAACAGAAGACCAAGTAGCGGCCTTGCAAACTTGTTCAACAGAAGCCTGGTGCTGAAAAGCCCAAGAGGCACCAATAGCACGAGTGGAATGAGCAGTAAGGCGGAAGGGAGGATTCTTCCCCTTAGCAGAATAGGCCTGAATCACAGCCTGACGGATCCATTTGCTGATAGTAGACTTGGCAGAAGCCAAACCCTTCCTAGGACCAGAAGGGACCACAAAAAGAGCATCAGTTATCCTGAAAGGTGCAGTAGCCTCCAGATAGTACTTCAGACACCTGACCACATCCAAGGAATGCAAAACCCTCTCCTTAGCATTGCTAGGATTAGGACACAAGGAAGGAAGAACAATGTCCTGATTCAAATGAAAAGCAGACACCACTTATTGCAGTGCACAGAGCAATGCTGAGCAACCAGCCTGCTGAGAAAAATCACTGCTTTCTTAGGAGAGAAAACTGCCATTCACTTTCATTGTCTGCCTGGCGCTGATTCAGAGCCAGGTGACAATTTACACCCGGCAGACAATGAGTGTGAATGGAATTTTTCTCTCCTAAAAAATGAGTGAGAATTCTCACCAGGCTCTAAATCGCCCCCTTTGTGTCTCCCTGTCTATCTGTCACACTGTGACCTGTGCTCACCCATGTCTGTCCTTCCCTCATTCATGGCTGCACTTACCTGTATCTGTGAGGTGTTCTCTGCTCTCCCCCACATGTTTGTGTCCTCCTCTGGATTCCCTCCTCCTGCCGCGCCCCATCCGGTACAGTGATCCCCCTCCTACTAGAGCTGACGTTCCCCCGAGTTCCTGGAACTCATAATCACACTAAAGAGAGAAAGAGAAAGATGATTCCCGTAGAGTAAAATTCCCCTCCGCACCCCTGCCTCAGCCTATGGACACACACAGCATCTGATGGCCATTGATTTCCTCACCCCATTGCCACCCCTAAACTTCAACCTTATTGGAGCAGGGCCGTGGCATGTGCATCTGACAGCAACATTTTATCATCACTGACCTGGTGTTTACTGGGGACGCTGCATTTACATTGTAAGCTCCTATTGGACGAGCTCTTTAACTTATTCTATGCTGTACACAGGGGTGCAACTCTAATGAGGCCATGTGAGGCACTCACCTCAGGCGGCACAGCAAGGGGGGGAGCAATTGTTGGACCTGTTTTGTTTTTACTATTATTTTATATCTCAGTAGTGGTTCAGTGGAGATGGGGGGCACCGCTGCAGTCACTGGTGGCTCAGCGGCTGTGACCCCGCCCCCTGCAGTGAATCAGAGCTCTCATCATAGGAAGGAGCCAGACGGGGAGGCGCACATCCTGGTGGAGGGGACCTTTCTATAGTTCACCTAAGGCAGCAGAGAGGTTAGGTTCCCCCCTGGCTGTACATCTGTGTGTTTGTGCTATTAGATTGTATACACATTGTGTGCACTACCCCCCGACTATCCAGCCCCTATGCCTGGTGTGTGGGGAGAGAAGCCCCGAGTGGCAGAGGAGACGTTCTATCATAATAAAGAGCAGATTGTGAGGCTGATTGTTTCCCTTCTATAGTATTTGTTAGTATTGAGCATCATGTGGCTGAATGGCTGCTGAGCTGAACACATCCCTAGTGCCCGGCATCATTTATATAATAAGGATTGGTCACATGATCAGAACCTGGCCCCTCCCCCCACAGTGTAATACAGAGGTGTCCACCCTCACTTTAGCTTGGATCTGGTTACATCATCTATGACACAATTGTCTAAGATTAAATATTAATATGTGATAACAGTGAGGAAACAAGTTGCTTTTGAAAAAAAAATCCAAGCTCGAGGCTTCTATTGATGGGAATAAAATCTTGGGACGACCAATTCTACACTGTACATTAACACTTTTACAGGGGAGAACTGCTCGCCTCCAGCTGCCTGTTTCCTGAGCCAACTTGTGTGGAACAGCAGCATGAGCCAATGTAACACCTTCCTAAAGCTAAGGGATAAAAGCACCTACACACACCAAAAGAATTGCAATATTAATAATCTGTTTGCCCAGCACAGCCGGGCTCAGGGGACATTAGAATATTGTTGTGGATTTATATTATTGGACCATTTTTTTTTTATGACTGTGCTCCTTAAAGTGGACATCACCCCTGTGGCCGGCCAAGAATCTAATACATACCAGGTCCAGCCACTCTCCTGCCCCCGGGGCATCCTATATTGGATGCTCCATTGTGTGAACCCCCCGGGGTTGCTGGTAACATCACATGATCCTGGCGAGTCCCCTGACGCGATCTCCACCAGTGACGCATCCCCGGCTTCTCTGCAGCTGTGCGCGCTCCCTATGTCCAGCCATTCTGATAGGCAGGGTGTGCGGGGGGCGCACTCCACAGAGGAGCTGGGATACTGGTGCGTCTATGTTGGTACGAAGTTCAAATCAGCAGCTTTCTGCCTTGCATTAGTATGCACCTCATAAATTGCTGATTGGACGAGCGCCCGCACATGCGCTGTGAGGAAAGATGAGGGAAAGTGGGTGATCTGGGTGTTTCACATAGAGGCATCCTACATCGGGATGCCCCCAGGGCAAGAACCAATTAACAGGGTACTTGAAGTTCTGGTCCACTTTAAGGGACTGCTGGGAAAACAATTCAGCCTAAAATCATCACATGGGGGTCGATTCAGCACCAGGTGAGAAAAATCACTCCTTTTATAGGAGGGAAAACTGTCATTCACTTTCATTGTCTACCTTGGGGCTGATTCAACACCAGATGAAAATGTACAACCAGTTGTTAAATCACCCCCAAGGTCGACAATGAGAGTAAATGGCAGTTTTCTCTCTTAAAAAGTAGTGAGTTTTCTCACCTAGTTTTGAATGAACTTCAAGGTGGCCAATGCCTTAAAGCAAACCTACAGTCAAATAAATTGTAAATTTACTGCTTTAAACCACACCTCTGCTCGGTGGCATAAACTGTTTGAGAGGGCATAACCCCATGCAATGCTGTAGGATATCTGCACTCCTAGAATTACTTGAGAGTGGCCATGTTTCTAACACACTTGACAGTCCTGCTTACACATGAGCATGAGGGGGCAGCAGCAATTCACACTGAACCGAGAGATATCTGCCTCAGAAACACAGGGAAACTTGTCTATGATTCTACACACACACTTATTCAACAGCTGGATGAATTCTGTGTGAGGGGGAAGCTGTTACATTGTCTCTTCATGTTAAATGAATAGTGCAGCAGCTGCAGTGAATTCACACAGTGTAATTTATGTATCTAAAAAGTATCTAGGAGCTCTCTGCTGTGAGCAGAGCAATGGTGAGTCATTACAGCTGATGGATTCCTACTTCTGGATAGAAATACGGGATGGCACAGAGCACAGAGAATTTGAGTTTTCGAGAAGCAGGGCTCTCGGGCATAAATCAAGATGGCCGCTCCCATGTAGTTCAAGAACACCGAATCTGCCTGCTATTCTACAATATCTGCATTGGGTTAAGCCCTCTCCAATAGCTTACATCACTGACTGCTGGGGGGATTTAGAGGAAAAAACGTCCAGACACAAATAAGGAAGGACACATCTGTAGGGGATTTTCAGGAAAAGTAAATGAGCTTCTTTTTTATTTCCACATGCTGATGACATATTTTCCATTATAGGAAGCCCAGCCCTGCACCCGGGCCCCTAGTCACACACATTAACCTAGCACACAGGGTTGTAGAGGGAGGCATGGCAAGAAATGGGTGTGTCTTGCTATTAAGGGGCGTGGTTTATTTAAAATTATTTGGAAAATATCATTCTGCTCATAATCTAGATGCAGCAAAAATACAAGGTGAGAATAAAATAATCCACATTATGTTTCACCAATACTAATTACTGAGCAATTAAAGCGGCCTGTACATTATAGTGAGCACTAGAGAGACGACCCTTTCTCTCCCCATATTGTTCTGCTGGCCTCACTGTGCAAGCCCAGCCAGCAGCACTATGGCGGGCATGTGGTACAGGTGCCACGCACCCACTAAACTAATAATAAGGGTAAAATGAGTGTCCTTTATGGTGACAGGGTGAAGGGCTGATATTTAGGTAGTCAGTCACCTCTCCCTCGCTGGCTTTCTGCTTTGTTAGTGGTTATTCTATAGCTGATGCTGGCTGTGGGCCCGCTTGAAGCTTTATAACAGCTTTCAGCTTCTTCCCATCCTGGTTTGGGGTGGGGATTAACTGGGCTTCCCCTAGTTAGGTTTCCTTGAAAACCCAGGGCTCCACTCCCTATGACCTCGCCAAGGGAATTGATAAGATATTATATTTAAAAACAAGTTCATTTTATTAGTACATATACATATAAAAACACATGGGTTAATAACCACATCACAACTACTTGTATACAAGATAATGCCTGTTTTTTCAACTGGATAGCCAGGCATCCAGTATAACAATTTTACAAGATATTCCAACACAAATGTAAAAAATTTTTTTTTTTGCTTGCGTGTCTCAAAGGGGGCAAACTAGTTTCGCCTGTCTGTAGGCTTCGTCAGTGCCCTTAACATCAATCCTATAAAGACATGTATATATATCATAGTATCAAAATAATCATTCAAAGCCTTTTACAAAAAACATACTTCATTTGATATCTCATTATACATTAGTATACATGGATTCATACCTCTATTGATTGAGATGGTAGATGCAACTGGGGCCAGCTCATGTTTACTGTGGTGTAGCCAGTTCATTTGTATTAGGGCTATTATAAAGCCCAGGTATGAGGATCATAGTAAAGCCCATAGTGCATTCCAAAAGCCCATCAGGGTTGATAACACCTGCATTGATAGGAACAGATTGCCTCATGAGTGTCTCTATCAGTTATATAGCCGGTAATTCCGGTCAGGATAAAGTATTTATAAAGGTGATAAAAGTAAAATAGCAGATGCCCTTACCTTGTATACTCAATGAGGCGTGGGGAGAGGCACACTCAGTGCCTGTTACCTCCTGTCCTAAAAGCAGCAGCGCCGTGTAGTGCGTGCTGATACACTGGCCGCAGTTAAATAGTGGCCAGTGTGTGATGTCAAACACACTCAGCTGGGTGTTAGCGCCGTCCCTCCCCCCCCTCCCCTCCCCTCCCGGGGTCGACTGGGGGTTGATAGGGGGGAAGGGAGCCCAACACAGTCCCAGCGCCGCACCTCCCCCGACGGGCGGGGCTCATATCAGCCTCCGTCAGCCAGTAAGGTGACCGGCGCTGGAGCTCCCACACGGCGCCGTCACGTGTCTCCTACGAGGCGCCATTTTGGTGAAGACAAGTGCAGAGATTTAGGCTTAATTCATAAGAACAAGGTAAAATAGCGATCTCAGTCGCACAGATATATTAATTAATGACCTCTAGCAAAGTATAAGCCTAGCTGGCAGTATTTGTAAGTGGCCTTAGACTACGGGATATGCCATGATACTTATGATGTCTTACTGATAGTTCTAAAGTGCCTTCAGGCAGTTGTCCACATTGTAGGGGGAATTTGTGCCCCCCAGAGCACGGTATATCTAACATATGGCGTTTAAAAAGTGTAACTGGCCGTTGTTATACTCCCTTGTAGCCATATACATCTATGCCTGCTAAACTCCATTACTGACGCTATGTCCTATGGACAAAAATGCCGCCTCAACATACGCCTAGGACACGTGAGTGTTATTAAATCCACAAAGGCCAATCCGCACTGGGCATTGAAACTGTGTAAATGAAAACATTGTTGATTTGGTTTAAGCCACATAATCACTACTGCTGCAAACTTGTGCCTATGGGCTGGCATCCAGTGCATCTACCATATACAACATATGAGAAAAAAAAAAAAAAAAAAGAGGGAAAAAAAAAAAAAAATTTTTTTCCTTCCTTTAATATTACATTCCACATTGATTTGTTACAGTCAAAATTAAAACCCTATCGTTGCAAATATCTGTCAGAGGTAGGGGGCATAACTGATGGATTCATTGAGACCCGGGTACTGATGGGCCTTGAAATGGTGGATCCACTGTGTCTCCCGTTTAAGGGTGGCTCTCTCAAGGTCCCCACCCCGTGGGTTTGGATGTAATCTATCTAAGCCCACAATAAACATGTCTTTTGGGTTCATCTCATGACATTCCCGGAAATGTCTGCCCACTGGGGTCTTGCTATTTCCCGTTTTAATGTCATAAGAGTGTTCGTATATGCGTTTGCGGAGCTCCCGATTGGTTTTGCCGATATAAAACCTGTTACACTTACAGATTAAGGCATAAATGATGTTGGCACTTTTACAGTTAATAAAATGCTTAAGTCTTTGAGTTGGCCGGTCACCTATGGTTATTGCTTTAGTTTCTTTGACATATTTACACATGTTGCATGAGTGACATTTATACATTCCTGTTGTCTTACAACAGGTGAGTCGTTTAGTTTGTGTGTAGTGGCTATGAGCTAACCGATCTTTAATGTTATGTGCCCTCCGAAACACAAATTTAGGTTTGTTTGGGAGTATCTTGTTAAGATCTGCATCATTTTGTAACACATGCCAATGTCGCTGTATAATGTTTTTTATCATATGGTGGTGGGTAGAAAAAGTCAGAATCATGGATAGGGGGGGATCATCTTTCCTGATTTTCGGCTTATACAGTAATTCATCCCGTGATCTTTTTTTGGCCCGTTTATAGGCCTGTTTTAGAACTGGTACGCTATATCCCCTATTTCTCAATCTGTTGAAAATCCCATCAGCGGTTTCCTTAAAATCTCCTTCTGAGGTGCAATTGCGGCGGGCTCTCACATATTCACCGTATGGGATACTCTTGAGAAGATGTTTTGGGTGGGCACTAGAGGCCCTTAGCATCGTGTTAGCGGCTGTCGGTTTACGATAAAATTTCGTAGTGACCACTCCTTCACGGCTTAGCCTCACTGATAGGTCCAGGAAGTTAATTGCTTCCTGGCTAAACTCCACATTGAATTTCAAATTCATATCGTTCTTATTCAGTTCCCCCACAAATGCCTGCAAGTCTCTCTGTGTGCCTGTCCAAATGAATAAGATATCATCGATGTACCTGTGCCACGTAGCCACGTGGCACAGGTACATCGCTAATTCGTCCTCAGCCCACAACCCCCTCTCCCAGCCCCCCAGATACAGGTTAGCGTACGATGGGGCACAGGTGGTCCCCATCGCCGTCCCCTGTATCTGGTGGTATAAGATGTTATTAAAGAGAAAGAGGTTGTGGGTGAGGACGAATTGTAATAATTGCAGCAAGAACCGATTGTGTTCGTGAGTCTCAATGGGTAATTCGTTCAGGAAACGGCGGACATTCATGAGGCCCAGTTGGTGTGGTATGCTTGAATATAGGGCCTCCACGTCCAGGCCCACCAGAAACGACCCCGGGGCCACACTCATACCATCCAGGACCCGAAGGAGGTGTCCCGTATCTTTGAGATACGACGGTAATTGGTGGACCAGTGGCTGGAGATGATAGTCGACGTAGCGACTGGCCCGATCAGTGAGGGACCCCATGCCGGACACTATCGGTCTGCCTGGAGGTGCTGTGGTGGACTTATGCACCTTCGGCAGGGCGTAAAACGTGGGTGTGACCGGAAATGGGACCTCAAGGAAAGAGCCAGTCGCCACGTCGATCACCCCCCCCTCCACCGCCTGGTGGATTAGAGTGTGGTAGGCCCCGGAGTCCTGTGCGAGCCTAGACATGGGGGCCCTGGCATACCACTCTGTATTGTTTAAGATTTTCAAGCACATGTGTTCATACTGTGCTCTATCCATGATCACTATGTTTCCCCCCTTATCCGAGGGTTTAATGATGAGGTCTAGGTCATTCTCCAATTGCCTCATTGCCTGTCTTGCTTCCTCGGACATGTTATGAGTCTTCTGTCTCGGTAATTTCTCAAGATCTGCTGTAACCAGATCCACGAAAGTCATTGCATGTGCATTTGACATGAGTGGGGGAAAAAAAGTAGACGGTTTTCTAAAAGTAACCTCTTTCCTTGTGGTCATAGGTGTGGTGCCTGTGGCCTCCAAGCCCAGTTCCATCATTTCTTGTTCTAAGACTGATTCCGAAAGGGCAGTCAGTGTGGGTGTTAGACCCTCCCCTTGTTTGTGTTTACTAAAATGGTGTTTACAAAGTATTTTCCTCATGAATAATTGTAAATCTTTTACAATTTCAAAGGGGTCAGTGTGATGCGTCGGGCAAAAATTGAGGCCCAGAAGTAAAAGTTCTTTTTGTTCTGGCGTGAGTGTTTTCTTTGATAAATTAAGAATGTCCACCTGGGATTCAGATTGGACAGATCTCGGGTGGTCAAATGAAGTCCCTAATGCAATGGGTAAAGGGTCTGTAGTTGGACTATTGGTGCTGGTGGGGGAGGCCCCCCGGCGTTTATGGTTCCTCCCAAGGCCAGCTGGATCCCTTGATGTCCTTTCCGATTGATCCCATACTTGTGTTTTGGCCATTCTGATTAAGTCTCTTCCATGTTTGAGACATTGCCTTCTCCTGAGGTTCCTCTTCCTATTTCTATGTGTTCTAAAAAAACACTCCTATCAGAAGACTTAGGACGATTCCTGAGATCGTCCCTACTATCTGCCTGTCTGGCCTTAGACCTGGTAAATCTCTCCTCCTGTCTGGGAATAGTTTCTTTCCGTGGTGGTCCCCTAAAAGGAGGCCTGTTTGCTCTCAGCTGGTTACTCTGTACCCCAAATTTATCCCTGGATCTGGCAGGACCCCTTTCTCTCGACGAAGATGAATCCGACGAGGAAGTGCCGGTCTGTGTCTGTCCTCGGGCCAAATATAAGCCCTATTTTCCCTATATGCTGTTTTGTCCCGTTGTAATTTTGTCTCTTTAGTTTCTATCAAATCTTTGTTCACTTTTTCTATAGAGTCTTTAATACTTTTGTCCCTTCTTAAGAATTGTTCCTCCTGTTTAAATTGGTTTAAATCAATTATTTTCTCCTGTATCTGTTTATCTAACTCATGGAGTTGACATTGATGATGTTCTATCAAAAGGGTCATAAGATTAAGGGAACATGTTTGTAAAGTTTGTTCCCATTTCCTTTTAAAATCTGCCGTTAATTGGCCAGTTTGTGGAAAGAGTCTGATCCTCAAACCCTTGGGTACCAATTGTTCAGATATATATTCCCTCAAATATTGAATATCCCACCATGCTTTCGACTTTTTATACAGCAGGCTGTGTAATGTGTTAAATGCAGAATGTAGGGATCCCTCCCTTTCAATCATTGCTTTGCTTTCTTGTCGGACGTGTGAAAGGCCAGACATTAATCTATTCCAGTTATCATCTATTAAGTCCGTCATGTTGCCACTGCGTGCTAATGAAGAAAGAAAGAAACAAAAAAAAAAAAAAAAGGGAGAGAAAAGGGAAGAGAGAAAAAAAAAAATTATAAAAAGAAGGGAAGAAAAAAAAAAATAAAAATTTTGGTGCAATTGGGGGGTACGTCAAGGGTCTCAATATATATATATATATATATAAACCCTGCCCAGTTAGGCTAAATGACAAAAACGTAATGTGGGTGACTAGCAACCCACTAATGGAGACGACCCTCCCAAATTGTGAGAAATCCTGGGGACACAAGAGAAAGGAAAAAAAAAAAAAAAAGGAAGGTTAGGTCAATGGGCTACTGATGAAAGGAAGTTGCCTACACATCAGAAGCACACTTGCAGCAATTGGAGGCTGGTGCGGGGAGCGGGCCCCAATACTAAAGCTAATACACTGGTTTGGGGTGGGGATTAACTGGGCTTCCCCTAGTTAGGTTTCCTTGAAAACCCAGGGCTCCACTCCCTATGACCTCGCCAAGGGAATTGATAAGATATTATATTTAAAAACAAGTTCATTTTATTAGTACATATACATATAAAAACACATGGGTTAATAACCACATCACAACTACTTGTATACAAGATAATGCCTGTTTTTTCAACTGGATAGCCAGGCAACCAGTATAACAATTTTACAAGATATTCCAACACAAATGTAAAAAATTTTTTTTTTTGCTTGCGTGTCTCAAAGGGGGCAAACTAGTTTCGCCTGTCTGTAGGCTTCGTCAGTGCCCTTAACATCAATCCTATAAAGACATGTATATATATCATAGTATCAAAATAATCATTCAAAGCCTTTTACAAAAAACATACTTCATTTGATATCTCATTATACATTAGTATACATGGATTCATACCTCTATTGATTGAGATGGTAGATGCAACTGGGGCCAGCTCATGTTTACTGTGGTGTAGCCAGTTCATTTGTATTAGGGCTATTATAAAGCCCAGGTATGAGGATCATAGTAAAGCCCATAGTGCATTCCAAAAGCCCATCAGGGTTGATAACACCTGCATTGATAGGAACAGATTGCCTCATGAGTGTCTCTATCAGTTATATAGCCGGTAATTCCGGTCAGGATAAAGTATTTATAAAGGTGATAAAAGTAAAATAGTAGATGCCCTTACCTTGTATACTCAATGAGGCGTGGGGAGAGGCACACTCAGTGCCTGTTACCTCCTGTCCTAAAAGCAGCAGCGCCATGTAGTGCGTGCTGATACACTGGCCGCAGTTAAATAGTGGCCAGTGTGTGATGTCAAACACACTCAGCTGGGTGTTAGCACCGTCCCTCCCCCCCTCCCGGGGTCGACTGGGGGTTGATAGGGGGGAAGGGAGCCCAACACAGTCCCAGCGCCGCACCTCCCCCGACGGGCGGGGCTCATATCAGCCTCCGTCAGCCAGTAAGGTGACCGGCGCTGGAGCTCCCACACGGCGCCGTCACGTGTCTCCTACGAGGCGCCATTTTGGTGAAGACAAGTGCAGAGATTTAGGCTTAATTCATAAGAACAAGGTAAAATAGCGATCTCAGTCGCACAGATATATTAATTAATGACCTCTAGCAAAGTATAAGCCTAGCTGGCAGTATTTGTAAGTGTCCTTAGACTACGGGATATGCCATGATACTTATGATGTCTTGCTGATAGTTCTAAAGTGCCTTCAGACAGTTGTCCACATTGTAGGGGGAATTTGTGCCCCCCAGAGCACGGTATATCTAACATATGGCGTTTAAAAAGTGTAACTGGCCGTTGTTATACTCCCTTGTAGCCATATACATCTATGCCTGCTAAACTCCATTACTGACGCTATGTCCTATGGACAAAAATGCCGCCTCAACATACGCCTAGGACACGTGAGTGTTATTAAATCCCCAAAGGCCAATCCGCACTGGGCATTGAAACTGTGTAAATGAAAACATTGTTGATTTGGTTTAAGCCACATAATCGCTACTGCTGCAAACTTGTGCCCATGGGCTGGCATCCAGTGCATCTACCATATACAACATATGAGAAAAAAAAAAAAAAAAAAGAAGAGGGAAAAAAAAAAGGGGAAAAAAAAAAAATATTTTTTTTTTCCTTCCTTTAATATTACATTCCACATTGATTTGTTACAGTCAAAATTAAAACCCTATCGTTGCAAATATCTGTCAGAGGTAGGGGGCATAACTGATGGATTCATTGAGTCCCGGGTACTGATGGGCCTTGAAATGGTGGATCCACTGTGTCTCCCGTTTAAGGGTGGCTCTCTCAAGGTCCCCACCCCGTGGGTTTGGATGTAATCTATCTAAGCCCACAATAAACATTCATTTTGATACTATGATATATATACATGTCTTCACTGACGAAGCCTACAGACAGGCGAAACTAGTTTGCCCCCTTTGAGACACGCAAGCAAAAAAAAAAATTTTTTACATTTGTGTTGGAATATCTTGTAAAATTGTTATACTGGTTGCCTGGCTATCCAGTTGAAAAAACAGGCATTATCTTGTATACAAGTAGTTGTGATGTGGTTATTAACCCATGTGTTTTTATATGTATATGTACTAATAAAATGAACTTGTTTTTAAATATAATATCTTATCAATTCCCTTGGCGAGGTCATAGGGAGTGGAGCCCTGGGTTTTCAAGGAAACCTAACTAGGGGAAGCCCAGTTAATCCCCACCCCAAACCAGTGTATTAGCTTTAGTATTGGGGCCCGCTCCCCGCACCAGCCTCCAATTGCTGCAAGTGTGCTTCTGATGTGTAGGCAACTTCCTTTCATCAGTAGCCCATTGACCTTTTTTTTTTTTTCTTTCTCTTGTGTCCCCAGGATTTCTCACAATTTGGGAGGGTCGTCTCCATTAGTGGGTTGCTAGTCACCCACATTACGTTTTTGTCATTCTTCCCATCCTGACTGGTGCCCGGGCTGGTTTTACTGCAGAGAGGGGACTCCGTGCCATTTTATTTTTAGAGGGAAAATGCTCTTTTCAGTTTGAGGGGTCTCCTGGGCAGGAAAGGGTGTCTACTGATACATATGGGGCACCGTTATAATCGTGGGCAATGGGCCTTTTACATGCAATATGGTTTTCCTAAAAAACTTTTTTTCAAGATTATTTTATTTTTTAAAAAGTGACAAAATGTAATACATATATATTTTTTTCACCCCAAAATATTAAAGAAACAATGAACAAATTAAAAACAAGACATTTCATGTTAATGCTCTAAAGAACAATATATAATTTTCCTGGAAATCCCTGCAAAAATCACAGTTAAGTATATATAGCACGAAATTAAAAATTCTGAGCCAGGTTAGGACTTTTATTCCTTTTTTAGGAGAGAAAACTTTAATTCACTCTCATTGTCTACCTTATGGGTGATTCAGTGCCATATGTAAATTTTCAACTGGCTCTGAATCAGCCCCAAGGTAGACAATGGAAGTGAATGGCAGTTTTCTCTCCAAAAAAAGGAGTGACCTCACCTGGCTTGGAATCGATCCTAAAGTGAAAATACCATTTTGTGAATACTCACCTGTAAAATGGGTATTATAAGTATGTCACACACCCCACTTCAATCATTACACTTGGGTAACTTCACCAGCAGGTGGCGACGTGCAGAGAAGTCATGAAAAACAAGCCCCTCCTGGTCTATACATTCCTGGCACCTCTCACTCATTCCCCAGTATTCAAACAGCAGTAAAGACAAGGTACTAGGAAAAAAACCCTCAAACTGTAAACGAAAACTTCACCCTATAAAGAATCCAGGATACCAAAAGGGCGGGTGAAGTGGGGTGTTTGACATACTTATAATACCCATTTTACAGGTGAGTATTCACAAAATGGTATTATTCTAAGTATGTCACACACCCCACTTCAATCATTAATTATTACACTTGGGACATCCAACAGCAGTGTCCAAAAAGGGCGGGTATCCAACCAGGCAATAATGCAGAAAACTCAAACCACTGCAGCCTGCAGAACCTTGCGGCCAAAAACAGCATCCGCTGAAGCCCGCACATCAACCTTATAAAACTTGGAAAAAATGTGAACCGAAGACCAAGTAGCAGCCTTACAAACTTGTTCAACAGAAGCCTGGTGCTGAAAAGCCCAGGAAGCCCCAACCGCACGAGTAGAATGAGCAGTGACCCGAAAAGGGGGGATGAGTGAGAGGTGCCAGGAATGTATAGACCAGGAGGGGCTTGTTTTTCATGACTTCTCTGCACGTCGCCACCTGCTGGTGGAGTTACCCAAGTGTAATAATTAATGATTGAAGTGGGGTGTGTGACATACTTAGAATAAATGGTCTGGCAATAGAGGATGACAAAATCTCTAGGTAGGTTGGCACTGAAAGGTTAAAGCAGACCTACATGGTCAATGGTGCTGCCAGGTCTCTTCCCAAAAGCCAGGTCCTGTAGACTGGCCCAGCACAGCTCTGGGACCACAGAGGATCAAGGTTGATGCTTTCATCACCCAATCACCACCAGAGCCATGGGCCAGACAAAAAGATCCCAGAAGAGCCAGAGCTGTGGTGGCCGGGTCTATAGCAATCAAGCTTCTGGCAGGGAATAGGTGAGTACAACAGTCTAACTTCTCAGTGGGTAAAGATCGGTGGGCGGGTTCTGATTTTTAATGATAATTCATAACAGTTTAACAATAACAGTTAATTGGGATGCCCCGTTGTGTGAAAGCCCCCAGATCAGCTCAGCTTACCCTGGTCCAACGGCGCCACTGCCGCACTTATGTAATTCAGCAAACGGCTCTAATTGTTTACAAGGAGAGAGCGCCCGCATCACCTGCATTTTCAGGCCATGTGCACGCTCTCACCCCGGCCATTGTGATAGGCTGGGGTGGGAGTGTGCATGCCGCTGAGGATACGGCCTCTAGTGCTGCCCATTGAAGTCTATCTGAGCTGTTTGTCAAATGACAGTCATGGCAAATGGCCCTGATTGGACAGGAGCCTCCACATGCGCCATTGGTCGGGAGGAGGTGAGTTCTACTGGGGGTTTCACACATTGGGGCATCCTAATGGTGATACCCTTGGTTCAGGGAACAAAACCAGAGATCATAAAAACCCAAGTTTTGTTCTGCTTTAACAAGATGATCTGTACCCACTACATCCTACTTAGATGAAAACTATGAAATTCCCATGAGCGATACTTTTGTTGAACAGTCACTGTAGCAGCTGTGGGTTGCTCCAAATGCAGCTCCTGCACGCACCTACCATGCATGAACCTTACCTGGAAATGCAGGGGCTCCTGAGCCCAGCCGCCATGCCAGACCCCAACCCTGCTTGTGCAGAGCTTACATTTATACCTTGACCTTATAGAGCCTGTCACGCACCTTCCTATCATTATTATCTAATAAAGAGATCACACACACAAAGGTCTCTATTCAGCAAATGGCTGTAACAAGAAATTCCTTTTTTTGAGAAAAAATACTAAATTTTTAGCTTTTTCAGATTCATGTGATTCGGGCTTGATTTTCTACATTAATTTGTTTCTCTTGTCTTGTCTCATAAAGTGAAAAGAATACAACAGAAATGTACAAAATATGTGTGATTCAGCACTGTTATAACTCAGCACATTCCATTAGGTTTTTTTTTCATCAGTGTAAAAGACGCGGAATTAACTTTTATATTTTGATGACTGTTTCAATTTAAAAAATTTACTTCAGACGCCCCAGACAAAGCCACAAACCTGGGCCAAAGGCTAAAGGGGTGAGTGAGTTGCCAGGAGCAGACGGGTGCAGCATCCTGGTAATCTGGAGGGAGGGGCCATGATTTGTTTTCATTTTAATTGAAACAGTAATTTAAAAAATCATAATAAATAAAAAGTTAACGTCAGTAGATCTGCTGGAATAAATGTACACAATTGCAATAGCTGTTTTTTTTTACTTTAATACGTTTCACAAGTCATCCAGAGACAACGTTGAATTCACACAAACATCCAGTGGGATGAAAAACAAAAAATGTGGAGCAAAAGAAAACATATATGATATATTACTCAATACATCTCTTTATTTATTAATTTTATAAATATTTAAAAAAAAAATAAAGCCAACCCCTCACAAAATGCTCTAAACCTTGGCCGAAAACCTCGGGGCTGGTTAGTTGCCAGGGGCAGGCTGTTCGACTTATTGACCCTGGCCTTACTATGTCTGGTGCACTAAACTGGTAATCTGGAGGGAGGGCCATGATTGCTATTTCATTTTATTTTAGTTTAAAAATAAATAAATAAATAAAGTTATCTGAAGGAGTAAAGCTAGGCAACTGCAATGGCTCTTTTTTTTTTTTAAACTCCAACACATTTCACAAGGATGAATAATAAAACATGCGAGGCAAAAGAAAACAGTGAGTCCAGTTGCCTTGATCCATTACTAAATACATCTAGAATAACATGGATGAATGTGATCCTTCATAACAAAGTAACTAGTTGCACAAGTGCATTAAAAAATAATCGTCACCAATTCACACTGATATATTACATCCTCCTGAAGCTGTGTGAAATGTAGGAAACAAATGCACCACTTGGGGTAAAGGCTTCTCAGCACCAGAGATGCTTTCAGAAATTTACCATTTTCAGCTGGAAAATTTGAGCCGATTTTCCAGAAATTTCCGCTTACTAAAACCATTTTCACATGGAAATGCACATTTTTCACCCGCATTTTCAAGCCTATTCGATTGGACGAATTTAATTAATTCGTCAGCTTTGCCGAATCACTCGAGGTTACCGAAAGTGTTTGGCAAATCAAAAGTTAAAAATAAATATCAGTAGCTTAACTTTCATTGAGTGGCTTGTGTGCTGTGCTTCCTCCTCTGTCTGTCTCTTTAGTGAGGAAATCACTTCCTCATTCATATTTTAGTCCCCACTACACAGATCTGGCCCATCAATCAACCTTCAGTGGACTAAGAATGGAAACAACCCCAACTGCCTGCCCAGACCTGATTGGCTGCCTCTCTCTGCAGCTCTAAAACCCCACACTCCTCTCTCCTCACACTCATCACAGTGTGCTTACATCACATCGCTGTTACCACACACACTGTTTCTCTTTATTTTTGCCCTGCACCTCCTATGCTCTAATACTTTTAAAGATAACTTTGGCACTACAGGGTCTTTTGGAAATTGGAAGTTTAGGACAGTGCAACGTGTAGCCCGAGACAATAGGACAACAATTGGGCACTTGCCTTTAGTATAACAAAGTTTTTTGCATGCAATTTAATTTTCCACCCTCAGCCCTGAGTAACAGTCACTCCCCTACTAGCAGCAGCACCGCCTCTCTCTGCTCCACACAGCACATCCACCCTCACCCCCAGGGGTGGACTGGTGCTAAAAAAAACGGCCCGGGAATTTTTGGGGCACACTGGCCTCCTGTACTGTTTCTGGCCCAATGTCACATTATATATACACACCTTATTTTTTGTTCCATAACATGCACCCAGAGTTTAGATGACAAAAATAAAAAAATATTCTGAACCAAATGGTGTGCTAAAATCCCCCATATCAGAGACAGTGTGCAGAATCACTCCATAACAACCAGGAAGAAGCATCCCTCATTACAGCAAATGAGGGACATCCCACATAGGCATGTTGTGGCATCTCCCATTACAGGCAATGAGGGGCATCCGTCATTAAAGCTAGAAAGTGGCATCTCTTATTACAAGCAGTGTGCAGCATCTCCCATTACAGGCAATGAGGGGCATCCCTCTTTACAGCCAGTGAGAGGCATCTCCCATTACAGTGAGTGGCATCCCTCAAAACAACCAGTAAGTAGCATCCCTCATTACAGCGAGTGAGGGGCATCCCACATAGGCATGTTGCTGCATTTCTCATTACAGGAAGAGATGCCGCAACATGCCTATGCCCCATCCCTCATTAAAGCCAGTAAGCTGCATCCCTCATCACAGGCAGTGAGGGGCATCACTCTTTACAGCCAGTGAGAGAGATCCCTACATTCAAGTTAGTGAGGGGCATCACTCATTACAGCCAGTGGGGGCATCCCTCATTATAGCTTACAGCCAGTGGGGGCATCCCTCATTACAGGCCTCCCGGTGTCAGTAGCAGTATGCGGGGGGACCAGAAACCGCAGCACACACTGCTGCAGGAAGCTCCTCCTATTGGAAGAGGTGTTGGCAGCCAGCATTGTGTTCTGTGGTTCTGATACTCCAGCACACAGATCCCCAGAGCTGGAGGAGGTGAGTATGCTGCATGTGTTAGAGGACCCTTAGAAAGTGTAAGTCTGCTTTAGACATTGTCAGACATAATGTGTTGCATCTAATAAGCAATAGATATGGGTTGCACAGTCAGGTGTATCTCCCCTTTTTTTAGGTTTGCCAAATTCTACTCAGTGTACTTGTCTCTTCTTATATATTATACACTAGTGATAGTAATATATGTATGACATTTTGGTGGTTGTTATTTTTGATATTGAGGATTCATGGTTACTTTTGAAAGTAATTTGTAATTGATACTTTTGTAGTAATTTATTTGTATCAGCAGTTTGTTCAGTGTGTTGCACTTTATATGGCATACTGCCCTCTGATTGTTTGTGAAGGTCTTGCTACGCGTCTATAAATAATTCTGGTGCTCTAGCTGGGTTTCTGTGTCACCACTTATTTATCTTTTGGTGTGTTATTTTTCTGTCTTGTTGCTGAATCCAATATGCTGTATAATCTTTCAGCTGCCCTATATTTATGTGCAGTGTTTTATAATATTTTGTACTGAGCAATATACTTTTTTAATTATTTTATGGAAGAGGGGTGTGCTCTTGCTCTTTTAGGTTTTATATTGTCTTGTAGATTTAGTGTTTATATGTGCTTTTAAATAAAATCTTTATCATTTTGTAGAAATTCCTTTATGATTGGTGCTCCCCCTGGGTACAACATGCTACATGTTGATTTTCTCCCATGTGTACTATAATAAGAAATAGATATGATCAGTGTGCTCACCTCTTACTTCTTTTGTAAGATTTAGTATGTTCAGATTTGGGATGCCCCACTGTGTGAAACCCCAGGGATCGCTGTGAAAGCTCGGCTCTACAATGATACCATGGTGCATGTACGGGCCACCAGCCAATCAGTGGCTCGCACTCCGTTTGCTTTTACCCCTCTGATGTCAGAGCAGCTTCATGAATGGAGCATGAGCCGCTGGTCCCGCCCCCTGTGTTCCTGCTCAAGCCATTCATAGCTGAGAAAAGCCAGGGATGCAGACGCAAAGGCCAATGATCGTCCTTAACATTACTTAAATTACATATGCAAGCAAGAAACTCCTGCAATGTGGGTTCCTCTGAAGTCCTTTAATTGTCATATAATAATAATAATAATAATAATAATAATAATAATATGTGTTTGCCTTTTTGTGTGCTTGTGCACTGTTTTCCAGTTTTCAATTGAAGAAGAAATAGCCAAGATATTGAGGTTTACAGGTTCAGCTTATGATTTCTCCTCTGAAGCAAGTGGGCGTTGCCCTTTGCCCTGTGATGCTACATAGTAATCAGCATAATGGGTGGGGTCTACCTGATATCCTGCTTGAAACACAGGCATTCGCTACACCATTGCTGAGCTCCTTCATTCTCTCCATGTTGCCAAGCGACATTGGACACCTAGACCAGCACCCCCAGATGCACATGCGTGTAGCTCCCACATGCGCGCACTCCTAGATGCGCATTTGCATGCACTACCACAGGTGTCCCCCCCCCCCCCCCCCCAGCTGCCAGCCCATGGCTACCCACGTCGCATGGTTTCCTGTGGCTGCTGTCCCATGGATACCGGCTGCTGCCACTGGAAGCCATGGTTCAGCATCCACGGATGGGAAGCCGTGGGGAGCCAGACACGGGTGGGAAGGCTTGAGGCGGCAGCAGAGGTAGCCCTGGGGCGGTGGCCACTGGATCCTTGGGGCAGTAGCCATGGAAACCTTGGGGTGGCAGCCACGGGTGGGAAGCTGTGGGGCAGCAGCCATGAGAAGCTGGAGTACAGGGTGGCACGCTGGTGATTGCTGGAAGCCTGATTAAAGTGTGCTGTGAGCGGTGCCTGGTGCATGTTCACAACAAGGGAGAGGAGAGAGGGGGCGGGTTTCAGAGCTGCAGAGAGGGGCAGCCGATCAGGGCATCTGGGGAGGGAGTGGGGGTGTTTCCTTTCTTGGTCCACTGAAGGTTGATTGAAGGACCACGTCAGCTGGGTGGGGATTGAAAGCTTCATGAGGAAGTGATTTCCTAACTAAGGAGACAGAAAGAGCAGGAAGGACAACACTGGAGGAACTCAATGAAAGGTAAGCTACTAATATTTATTTTTTATATTTGACCCAATCAGTTTAAACCCATCAATGCACACATGCCCAGAGTGTTGGTCTTCTGCAACAAAGGCGCCCCGGTGGCAGTTGAGGGGTAGGTGTCTTGCTCAAGATCGCTCAATAAAGCGGACCTTCACCCTGTTTCCCCCACCCTGTACATACAGATTGCCCACATTAAATTAATCTTACCTGCATCTATTGCATGTTATGAGCCTTTAAACATCCAAGATGGTGGCTCATGGAGCATCGGGCAGCCTGCAAACAGGAAGTGTCTTCTGACTGTGTCACTCTGAATTCTGGGATTGCTGTCCTTTCCCTGACCCCAGCTCTGCTCTGTCTTGTGCAGAGCACAGCTATAACCCCATCCCCTGCACTTTATCCCGCTCTCCTCTCCTCATGATGTATGTGCTGCTTCTGAGTCAAGATGGCGGCTCCCGTATCCTAGGGTCCTGAACAGAGTTGCAGCTTAGTGGAGGAAAGAATAATAATAATAATAATAAGTGACTAAAAACTTAAAATATATTAATTTTAGATGCTGGGAAATAGTTTTTGGAGGGTTTTGGCTTTTCATATCATGCTGAAGGTCTGGTTTAACCACTTGCTCTATAGATGGCTCCTGATAACAACTGACCATTATTATTGTTTATTTATATAGCGCCATCATCTTCTGTAGCGCTTTACAAAGTAGTAGTTACAGACAGGGTAGAAACATACGGTACATATACTATTTCAAATGCAGTTTTAAAGAGTTGACAATAGATATTCTGAGTACAAGATACAATAGGAAAGAGAGCCCCGCCCTAGGAGCTTACAGTCTAAAGGAAGAGGGGTGAAGACGAGGGGGAAGGATCACACATAGTCAGTATTGAGCTTTGTGGCATGTGCCCTTTAGAAAATTGGTTAAGCCAGATTAAGTCTGAATAAGTGAGTTTTAAGAGCACCTTTGAAGGTTTTGAGAGTTGTGGAGTGGCGGATTGGGTGGGGGAGGGCATTCCAGAAGATTGGAGTTGCACGTGAGAAGTCTTGGAGGCGGGCATGAGAGGAGGTGACCAGGGTGGAAGACAGGAGAAGGTCAGCAGCAGAGCGAAGACTGCGTCTGGGTTGATATTGTTGAATTAGAGATGAGATGTAGGGAAGGGCCTGGTTGGAGAGAGCTTTATATGCGAGTTAGAGTTTTGAACAGGATTGGCTGTGGGACTGGCAGCCAGTGTAGGGATTGGCAGAGAGGCGCAGAACTGGAGGAGGGAGAGGAGAGATGGATGAGGCCAGCAGCAGAGTTCAGGATAGATTGGAGTGGTGCCAGTCTGTTAGGGGCATGCACTAGCATTTTAGTGGTGCCAGGTGAGAGGAAGGGACGGATGCGTGAGATGTTTTTAAGGCGACAGGAGGTGGCCAGAGAGTGAATACGTGGTTTGAAAGATAGGGCAGAATCTAGAATGACTCCCAGGCACCGAGCTTGGGGAGATGCTGTTATTGTGCAATTGTTGACAGAAATAGACGTGTTAGAGAGGGGAGGGGAGTTAGGTGGTGGGAAAATGATCAGTTCTGTCTTGTCCATGTTTAGCTTGAGGTAGCGAGATGACATGAATGAAGAAATAACTGCAAGGCAGTTGGGGAGGCGAGGTAGGAGAGAGGAGAGATTGGGGCCTGCGAGATATATCTGAGTGTCATCCGCATAGAAGTGGCATTGAAAGCCTAGTGAAGTTATAAGTTTGCCAAGGCCATAGGTGTAGACTGAGAAAAGTAGAGGGCCTAGGACAGAATCTTGTGGCACACCAACAGAAAGGGAACGCGAGGATGAGACTGTGTTAGAATAGGATACATTGAATAATCTGTCAGAGAGGTAAGATGTTAGCCAAGAGAGTGCAAGACCTTGAACCCCAAGAGAGGAGAGAATATCAAGAAGCAGAGAGTGGTCGACAGTGTCAAAGGCTGAGGAGAGGTCAAAAAGGATGAGGATGGAATAGTGACCTTTGCTTTTGGCATTGAGCAGATCATTGGTGACTTTGGTGAGGGCAGTTTCAGTGGAGTGGTTACGGCGGAATCCTGATTGTAAGGGGTCAAGCTAAGTTGTTAGTGGATAAGTATTGTGCCAGTTCTGAGTGGACATGTTGTTCAAGAAGTTTGGAGGAGAAAGGGAGTAGTGCGATAGGGCGGTAGCTGGAGAGGGCAGAGGGGTCGAGAGAGGGTTTCTTGATTATCGGAGTAATAACTGCATGTTTGTAGGAGGAAGGAAAGATACCAGTGGTGAGAGAAAGGTTGAATATAGAGGTTAAGGCTGGAGTGAGGGATGGAGACAGTTGAATAAGGTGAGATGGAATAGGTTTAAGGGAGCAGGTAGTCAGGTGGGCCCTAGAAATGAGAGAGGTTAGTCCAAGCTCAGTTAATGGAGTGAAGAAGGTAAGAGAGTAAGGCGGGGGGATTGTTTGAAGTGGTGAGGGATTCTGAGGGTCAAAGCCAAGTCGAATGTTGTCAATTATTTCTTTGAAGAATGTAGAAAATTCTTCTGCTGTTATTTGGGAGGTTGGAGGAGGGGGTGGGCGGAGTAGGGAACTGAAAGTGTTGAAGAGTTATTTGGGATTCCGGGCTTGTGCAGAAATCAGTGAAGAGAAATATGCTTGCTTAGCAGATGAAAGGGCATTTCTGAGTTCCTGAAGGGCTTGTTTATAGAATTGAAAGTCACGATTGGATTTGGTTTTCCTCCATTGCCGTTCAGCAGCTCGAGACAGCTGTTTCAGCTGACCATGATTGATTGGAGGTGACATATAAAGCAGGCCCGCACTGTATAAAGAGGAAGGAGCACACTGAGTCCTGCCATGCCTGATCCTGTGACTGGTGCACCTGGCCCTCTAGCTGCTGGAAGCAGTCGCAGGGAACACAGGGAGGAAACCACTTCTCAGGAAAGAAAGCCTGAAAGGTTAGGTAAGTATTTGTTTTTTCCTACAGATGTCCTTTACAGTAATGCAAAACACAATAACCTTCACCATACTTACCTTTCTTCCATCTAGGGCATCCCATGTAGTCTGCAGGTTCTTCATTATACTTACCTTTCTTCCCCCTGCTTCCATCTAGGGCATCCCATGTAGTCTGCTGGGTCTGTACAGGGAAAGAACCTGAGTTAGTATTTATGGTCATGTCTTCTTTGTGTAATGCTTGGGTATTGTTCTGCTTCACGGGCTTCACACCCGCATGAGTCTTGCGCGGCTTCTTTTCGGTGGTCCCATCGCCGCATACTCACCCTCTGATGATTGTTTAGGGACAGAGAAGCACAACACACCAGCACTTAACAAACAAGTCATTATACTTTACCTGCAGCACAACCTGTGTGTTTTTTTGGGTATTGGCCTACTGGAGCATGCAGGAGCCGTGGTGACCTCCAAGCCCAACACACCCTTATCTTCAGCGGGCTCCATTGGTGGTGTTGGTGGTGCAGCTTCTAAAGGAAGAGGACTTTGGCGGGGTTCAGGGCTACTGCTTTACACCCACACACTGTCTTCTTGGCCTCACTGGTCAGATCCCTTGCCTCTGGGTGGGCTTGATCCGAAGCCAGAACGCCCCAGCTACAAAATAAATCATAATGTTGTTAAACATGTTACTGATTACCCTGATAGCTCACCTTCTCTGTTGTACATCCACTTACCTGGGAAGTTCTGGCTGTAGAACCTCCGCTCCACTTTAGCTGTTTACGGTCCGACCAGTGCTGCATGATTTGGGTTAAGGTGTAAGGCGACATCCTTTTGCCACTCACATGGGCTGCCACTTTCTCTGCCAAAGTCCTCTTTTCATGTGTGTTGGACTTGAATTCATACTGTGGCTCCATGTATGTCTGCAAACAACAAAACAAATGTGCATTGTTAACATATGTCCTCTGCTTGGGTCTACTTGAGCTCCACATGCATGCCCCTGCCCCTTTAACTAAATTTCTGGGACACTGCAACCGCCCAAGCCTCGAATATGCTAGTGTATGCCAATGCTAAGTAATCCAGCTCTCCCATCCCACTAAAGTGGCGGAATGCAAGTGCAGACGCACTTAGGCCAAAAGGCGCCTACCTCTCCACTCTGCTCCTACTGTCGGATAAGGCTCGCTGACCGCAGCTAACACAAGAAACTTGGACCAATTACAAAAAGGGCCACATAACAGAACTGAAAAACACAATGCAAATGCTACATAAACAATACACAGGCAGATCCACTCCAGCAATAAACAGACATACAAGGACCAAATGTGACACAGGAAAGCTGTATGGGAGGAGGGGAATCTAGGCTAAGAGAGTGAGTTACAAGTAGAGATGAGCGAACTTTTGAAAAGTTCGATTCGGCCGATTCGCCGAATTTCACAAAGAAATTCGGGTTCGGCCGAGTCGAACTTTTACGAAGTTCCCCATCAAAAATGCCGGCATGGTGGGAGCGGGCCGGCCGGTAAATCCGGCCGGCCCGCTCCCACCATGCCGGCATTTAAAAAACAAAAAAAAAAAAAAAAAAAAAAAGCATTTTTGCCGGCATGGTGGGAGCGGGCCGGCCGGCTCCGCTGTCCGGCCCGCTCCCACCATGCCGGCAAAAATGCTTTTTTTTTTTTTTTCTTTTTAAATGCCGGCATGGTGGGAGCGGGCCGGCCGGCTCCCACCATGCCGGCATTTTTTTTTTTTAATTTCAGGAAAAATTCGATCGGCACGAACCACAAAATATTCGGGTTCGTGCCGAATCGAATATTTCCTGAAATTCGGAGCGAATTCCGGTTCGTCCGAACCGGTTCGCTCATCTCTAGTTACAAGGTTACATACCAAAACATATACTCCTGAGCAGCTGGGGGGAATCAGGGCCAAATGCGTACAATCGATGGCGCTCATGACACTTGGTACATTTGCAATGTTGAAAAAATCCCAACCTCACCGCGTTCCGTGCTGCCATGCTGTCAGAGAAAGAGATGTATTCTCCTGCAGGACAGTCATGCCATTGAGAAATTTAGTAAGGGCACGGCTGAGCGAAGGCTGGGACATGAGTGCCCCTGGCCTCTGGAAGGCGCCATTTGCTAAAAATTTAAGGCAGCCAAGCAATTTGGTCATACCGCCAATTACACGCCCCTTTCTTGTGGCGGGAGCCAACCATGGCCACAAAGGTTCTCAAGAGAAAGGTGGGTTAGTTGGGTCAAGTCGAACAGCTGCTGATCGCTCATGCGATTGATATCCAGGCAATGGCGGGTATGTCTATGCTTTGGAAGGTAAGTGGTTAAAAGCCGCCGCTTCTGCAGAAGCTCGTACTCTTCACAGAACTAATCAAAGGGCCCCATTGTAGGTGCAGAGGATGTCAGCTGTATTCTCCGCGCACCCATTCATTTGAGAGCACACTGAGCCGGGGGATGCAGCAAGATGGCAGCATCCAGTATCCAGAGGTCCAGTAGAGCGGCGCTGGCCTGAGGATCAAGTAGGGGGTTTATTTTTTTGTCCTATCCTGCCTCAGCACCAGTGTAGGGTGGCAGGGCTGAAGGGTTGTGGGCTGACTGGAATTCTGCCTTAAAGTGGAACAAAACCCAGGATTTTCACTATCACAGGGTTTGGTCCTTTCCATAGGGAACCCCAGTCTGGGGTGCCCCACTGTTTGAAACCCCCAGAAAGCTGGGCAAACTGACCTCTCCTCGAGCTCACGGCGCGGCCACTCATCCAATCCAGCTACAGAAGCTGAATGGAAGACCAACTGCACTTACGAGTGGCCCACAGCATCACTTTTTCACTTCAGCTGTGCATGGCCAATCAGTTGTGGCGGGTGGAGCAGCACAAAGCTGAGAAGGGATGCAAGTGATGCCGGCGCCAGCCGCACATAGCTCAGGGGAAAGGTGAGTTTACTGGGTGCCCTAGGGGGGGCTTCACACGATGGGGCATCCCAGTTCGGGATGCCCTGGTTGGAGGGAATAAGCCTGTCCTGGGGTTTCATAGATTCCAGGGTGGGTTTTGGCCTGCTTTAAAGGATTTCTTACCTTCTCTCCCGCGCAGCAGGTCCCAGCTGGTTTGCTGCTCAGAAGCCTTACGGTTTCCAAGAATGGTGCTCCCGACGTCTTGTGCGCTGTCACACCCCTCACCCGCTCCACCAATGCAATGAATGGTTGTGGCCCGAAGAAATCTGGGGGGGGGGGAGCGCTCGCACCCCTTGTTCTCGGCATCCAAGGTCTAACCCTTTAAAGAGGAACAACACCTGGAGAAGTCACTCTTCTAGGTGTTGTTCCTCTCAGGCGGGGTATCCTGATTTGGGATGCCTATGCTGTGTGTATATCCCAGGTTCAGGCAGAAAACTCAATTTCCTCGACTCCATCTACGCAGATGCGGGCTGCTCAGCCAATCAGCGTGCTTGGTTTTGCTCAGGCTCCATTTGGCTCTCTTGGCCGCTCAGCCACCAGCCACATCCCCACTCACCTCTAGCTGTGGCTATGCCCATGCTGCCTATTCAGAAAGGCCTGGTGCGAGTGCGCGCACAGCTAGACATATGCTGTGGATGTGGCCAGAGACGCGGCTAGAGCTCGGGAAGAGGTAAGGAAATCGGGAGACCTGGGGGGTTTCACAGAGTGGGGCATCCCAATTTAGGATTCCCCAAGGACAGGGACTTCGACAGCCCTGCAGTCTTTTAGACTCCAGGGCCTCCTAATTTCCTCTTTAAACCGGACCTTCACCATAATTTATTAAAAAGCCCAAACCCTTAAAATACTATTTCCCAGCATCTAAAGTTAATATATTTGAAGTATTTAGTCACTTACTTATTATTCTTTCCCCCACTGAGCTGCAACTCTGTTCAGGACTTTAGGATACGGGCGCCGCCATCTTGACTCAGAAGCATCACACTTACTGAGGAGAGTGGGATAAAGTGCAGGGGGGCAGGTTATAGCTGTGCTTTGCTCAGACAGAGCAGAGCTGGGGTCAGGAAAAGGTCAGCAATCCCAGAATGCAGAGCAGCACAGTCAAAAGGCACTTCCTGTTTGCAGGCTGCCTTATGTTCCATGAGCCGCCATCTTGGATGTTTAAAGACTCATAACATAGATGCAGGTAGGATGATTTTTAATGTGGGCAATCTGTATGTACAGGGTGTGGGAAACATATAAGATAGACTCTTATTCAGAGTGAAGGACCGCTTAAAGCGGAACAAAACCTGGTATCTTAGATCCTGTTCCATTTCCCGGGGGCATCCTGCACTTCTCCCTGAGAAAAACTCAGCTTTTCCCGGTTCATCGGCCCATGCACGAGATCTCTTTGAGAGTCGCTAGCCGCACATATGTAACACTCGGCAAACGGCTCTGTTAACATGCAGAGCTTCAGCAATCAGAAGCGTGAGCTGCCTCATCCCCAGCAGCTCGCACCCTCCCACCCCGGCCTATGTGACCGGCTGGGGGCAGGAGCGCGCTCACACCTCAAGGATGCGGCTGCCATATATTTACCTCATCCGGGGAGCAGGTGAGTTCTGTGGTTTCACATAGCTATTCTAAATGCCCCTGGGGAAGGCCGGGGATGGGCCCTGTAATCTTTTAGATTCTAGGGCCGGCTATGGTGAGTTTTGTTCCACATCTATTCACAAATGGTTGGTGTGGGCATGCGCTCTGCTAAAGGGATAGCATACCTCCCAACTTTTCAAAGTTGTAAAGAGGGACACATTTAAGCCACGCCTAGCCACACCCTTAAAGGGAAACAGCACCTAAGAATTAAATAAAAATAAATAATAATACAGTGAGGAGCATCCCTTGTTATAGCCAGTTTGGTGTAACACAATACACACACACAACACAATGATTCCATTGTCTGCTGACCCGGATACACATCCTCGGCGCAGGTGAGGGATCCATGTGTGGCGATTATTGGGTGGGAGGTGCCAGTGCTCTACTTAACACCCATTTTGGCTATCCTGGGTTTTGGTCCACTTCGGCGGGGCACCCCGATCGGGGGTGTCCCGCTCTCTGAAACCCCCCAGAAACCCCAAAAAACTCACCTCTCCCCACTCCCATGCCATCCAATCCCCGCCGACGTCCAAGCGGGTGTCAGCGGCGTCCAGGACAGCGTGTCCGCCGCCGCCACCTCCCGAGCGTCACTTTCGGCGGGTGCGCGCCCGCGCTGGCCATTCACAGACGGCGGGAGGCGGCGGCGGATCAGGTAAGGAGTTTGGGGGTTTTCTGGGGGGGTTTCACCCCGAGGGACATCCCGATTTCGGATGTCCCGCGGTGAGTGAGGTGATCGGCCCAGGAATCTAAGAGATTCCCAGGCCAATCACTCCTGGGTGTTGGTCCACCTTAAGCTTAGTGTTGCCAGCATGAGATCAGCCTGATGAAGTGGGTGATGTGCCCATGGAAATCGTGGCTCCTGGTGTGGTAGGCGGTTGGGAGACTTCACACATGTTAGTTTCATGATACCTTGGCTTTATTTCTGGTGATGTTTTTTGTAATAGATTTGTGATATTATTTTTTGATTGGCATTGTGATATATATCAGTGGTTCCCCTTTGGGATGCCTAAATAATATATACAGGTAATTATATTTTCATTGGCGAATGTAGTAGATATGTTTATGATTTGTTATGGTTGGGAATATTAATTTTTAATTGATTGTTTGACTAGTAGCACTTGCACTTTATAAATGTATAGATTTTGTAGTGATCCGGATCATAGGCAGGATTTGCACATGCTCAGTTGCACTGTTGGAACACTATGTTGAATGATTTAGCACATATATATCTAGGCATTTGATATCAATTAGTGTGGTGAGACTCTCCCCATCGCCTACAGACCTTCATGTTGGTTTGTCCTGTGTGGTATTGTCCCATTTACGGTATGTGTTTTTTTAAGGGATTTTAATATGTTGAGTGTATTGTATGTAGTGATTCCCCTTCCCTTTTTTTATTGTAGAGCCTGATCCTCACTTTTTGTCACTTTTTTGCCACTTAGTTCCCTTTTTTGTTGTGTGTCTTTTTCTCACGCGTTTAGGTGCCAGCGGCTCTCTATGGGCCCTGTCCCTAAAGACCTGGGGTCGGAAGTTATAGGCCTTTTGGACTCGCTTCTGGCCCCTGCCCAGAGCTCCCCCCTGAGGCTCCTAGTGAGTAAAGGGCGGCGAATCCCGGGAAAACGGCTTCCAAAGCCTGGCCGAGTACTCGCATTTGAATCCGAGTAAAGGCAGGCTGCGGAGGCCGCTAGTACTGGGGCTAGCTACTATCGAAAGCAAGGGGCCGAAGCCGAAGATCCAAGTACCTGGACGGGCAACCGCCGGGGAAAGGTGGGCTGAGGGAGTTTACGCCTTAGTCCACGAGGAAAACTTTTGTTAGTACCCGAGGGCGAAAGCGGCCCCGAGGTCTTCGGACTGAGGGGTTGAACGTACCCAGTCCTGTCAGGGGGTTCGTCCTCCGGGGAATGGGATGGGGCTCTTTCCTGCGGGAAGGAGCCTGAATGGGCACCTAAGTGTGTTTTTTAGTGCACTAGCACTTTTTCACATTTTAGGCTTCACGTTTGACGGCGCTTATGCACACACGACGGCTCGATTTATGAGTTGAGAGTGCCTCCCTACATGCCCTTTTTTTTTTTGTTCCTGGTTTGAGCTCTTTTGCAGCTTTGGGAGCGGCACCTCTACAGATTGAACAGGGTGTGGTGCAAGTCCCCATTTTTTCCTTCTTGTCACACACAAAATACACACAACACAGCGCACATATACACACAACACAGCACACATATACACACAACACAGCACACATATACACACAACACAGCACACATACACACAGCACACATACACACAACACAACACACACCAGTTCAGCTCCTGCACGATCTTCAGTGAGGCCCCTTCCTGGAGCCCCGCCCCCACCCACTGAACCACCAATGAGAATTAAGAAGAGAAAAAAAAAACCTACCTCTCTGGCGCCCCCTGCCTCCGGCCACAAGTATGCAGCTCAGCGCTCACACTCAGGGCCGGCTGGGGGCGGGCGTCTGAGAGGCCGAGGATGGCGCGGGACAAGGGCATGCACCGCGGGACCACTGGGAAACAATCGGGACTGTCCCGGGAAAAGCGGGGGGTATGGGATAGATGGGATGTCCTACAGTTCCTACAGCAACAGGGGAGAAGGTGAGTATAGCGGGTGACCTAGGGGGTTTCACACAGCGGGGCATCCCCAATCTGTATGCCTCGGGGTAATAGAATCCAGCCACCCTGGGCCGTCGGGCCATGGGTTTTGGTCCACTTTAAGCACACCGTCTATATATGCGCTATGAGACCATAAATAATACAGGTACCTCTTTGCTTTAGCGAAAAGTTATGAGGCGCGCTGAGGATCTCCTGCGCATGCTCATAAACACTGATAAAAGTGAGTTAGCGCCTCAGCATCTGGGTTTCCCCCATTTTCCCGTCACAGCGCTGCCGAGTCTCACACATACACTGTTCTCTGTGAGACTGCAACCTTCACAGCCTTCCCCTACCCGGCAACTGGTGATGCGCTATGTGCCAATATTCCTATTGGGCAGGAGCAGAGCATCAGCCAATCAGCAGGCAGTCTAGTTCTGTACACAGAGCGTGACAGGGAGACGCTGAGGTGAGTCGCTGTGAGGTAACCGAGTTCCCGGCAGGAGGTCGCACACAGGAGGGAGATGATGGCCGCCCGCTCGCTCTTCCTGCTCCTGGCTTTAGTGACCCGAGCCCGGGCTGGTGAGTACACAATTGTGTGTGTGTTCACACTGTATAGCGCTGCCAGCATCTGTGGCGCGGTTCAGGAAGTGCAGCAAATAATGGCCATGGGGGTAACAGGTGGATAAGTGATAAATAGTTACACTAATGTCATAACATGTATTCATATGAGGAGTGCTATAGCGCTGTCCTTAGCTGTGGCGGCGTACAGAGTGTGACGCATGAGAGTGGTGACATGCTGGTGACGTCATATAAAGGTGAGAGCAGTAATGGGAGATGTGATGATATTATTATTATATATGTGATGCTGCTCTGGCCGCACATTGTCTGTTTCTGATCAATCGTTTGATTTATTCATGTGAGCGATTGATTCATTTATAACGTTTAGTTTCACTTTCACTATTAAAGTAAAAACTACAAAACCACACAGACGCAGCTACTGGAATTTAAGGTGGGGCGAGACTCTAGGGCCGGTGCTCTTCTGTTTGAGGCATCCTAAATTATTCAGCCATGCTAGAGAGGAACAACCACAAGGTTAGTAAAAATTCTAGTGGTCGGTTCTCTGGACCAAAACCCAGGTAAGTAGAATTTTGATCCTCATTTGGGATGCCACTGGATTGCCTGTTTTCTCAGCTAGCGCCACGCTCCCTCAACGCATGTACGAACTCACTGTTGTGTATATTAATACCTAAAGAATGGCCGCACCAACAGGGATGGTAAGGGAGTGTGCACGCTTGGGTAGCTAAACGTACCACACACACAATGAGGGAGGCTTCCACAAGGCCCCCAAACCCAAGAAACAATCTGCACCACTCCGTTTGAGATACAAAGCTACTAATCTTTTATTAATTAATATGTACAAATGCAAAAAATTGAAAAACTCATAGTTTGAACACTCCACTAGAGGGCACTGGTGGCATGGCCGGACTGAATGGGTCAGATCTCAAATATATATCCCTATGTAAACATGGCTGGGTCCTATTTCTCCCAATAAAAGTGCTATGTGCAATATATATGACTCAAAGAGACTAAAATTTGTTTTTAAATGTGCAAGGATATAAAGTGACTATATGCAAAGCGAATCCAATACAAGGCAACAATATATTAAGTGAAATAACAAAAATAAATATCATCACACAGCTGGATAACAAGAGGGACAACACAACCATATACTTACATGTAAGCCATGGCAGCCTCACCCCCCCCTGTCCTACGCGTTACGTGACTGACGTCACTTCCTCAAGGCAGAGAATGTCCAGGTTGTGCATATTAATGCGCGGCAATGGAAACGAATGCTGGGCGCCTCCCACTGGCAACTACGCAGGGCTGGAGGCATGTACATGCTACGGCTAGAGGAAAGCTAAGGATGGATTCAGAGGCCAGTGCATATGCAGCGAGATCGACTTCCAATGTTAGTATGTGAGGGATTGATACAGCAGGGTATACTAAATCTGGATGCCACAAGGGCAAGCTGTAACCTGGCCCTGGAGTTTTTTTTAGACTCTAGAGCAGGGGTGTCAGACTGAAATACACAGTGTGACGAAATAAAAAACTTGGGAGAGTCAGGGGCACAACCTTGATATTTATTGAAAATATGTCTATCCAATGGTACATGCACGCAGCCAATCAGCACCCCTGGCTACATTAGACTTTTAGCTGACGAGAGCTAAGGGACTAATTGAGGCAAGTGCGACGCTGACGGCATTTACAACTATGCTGGGTTTGGGTGAGTGCCTGCGCTGGCCATTCACAAATGCCTAGTGCGGGCACACATCCAGCAATAGGTATAGCGGAGCAGATGTGCCATTGGATGGGGGGTCAGGTAAGTTTTCCCTCCAATTCGGGGGGTCTCAAACGGTGATTTAGGATACTCGAGGTAGTGAGGATCAGACAGTCTTATAGACTCCAGGGCCGCCTTTGGTCCATTTTAATGGGCCAGCCTTGACATCTCTTACACTCCAGGGCCAGTCGGCTACATGGTTGGTCCTCTTTAATGCAGCGTGCCATTTTCCATAATGTTATGGGATCGGGTTCTCTGCCTTCCCTGTCAGGCTTCTTCCAGATGCTTATTTCAGAATTCCACTCTACTGCATGTGCAGCAGTTTACTCTCCCTGGTGACTGGAAGCAGTCAGAGCACTCTAATATACGCTCAGACATGGAGTGACGGCAGCGGGGCCGCGCAATCTGTGAGATCCCAAAACTTGCCAACTCTTATTGTTTTGGGGCTTTTGAGTGCAATTGTATTTGGGGTGTCTGCTTCTCTTGCTGAAGGGTCTCTCTGTCCTGCTGCATTTTGTTGCCAATTTATTTCACTTTGTTACATAGAAAGCTGCCTGGACACCACTTAAACCGGACCAACACCCGTTTTTTCTTTAACGGGTGTTGGTCCCGCTATCAGCTAATCACAATACGCTCCATAATGCTGAAGTCCCCCTCGCACATAACCCCTTAATGCTCACCTTCATTAGGAGCCAGCACCGGGAGAGTCCCTCAATTGGCCCCAGGGCGGTCATGTGGGCCATGGTCATCCTCTGCCCCGGCCACCTTGACTGGCCACTGGCGCTGGCTTGTATTGAAGGTGAGCTGCTGCTCGCACACGCGCCTTTGGACCAGGAAAGGTGAGTTTCTGTGCAACCTGGGGGGTTTCACACATGGGCCCATCCCAATTCTGGATGCCCCAGGGGGAGGGAATTTAACAGCCTTGGAATCTTTATAGATTTTAGGGCTGTCGGGGCGTAGGTTTTGGTCCACTTCAAAAATCATGCTAGGGCTTATTAGCAGGGTAGGTCTTATTTTCGGGGAGCTGGTGTCTATAGTGGCCCTATCCTAAGTAAAATTAATCAACAGAGATCTGCAGACATACAAGTGCCCTGTGCAATAAATATGAATAAATGTTTATATGGAACCAAACAGAACCTATAATATATAATAAATAGTCTATAGAAGTAATAGCTAAAAAATGTGCCATGGATAAACAAAGCAAATAATAACACAAATAGTAATACTACAAATACATAATATACAGGGGGGTGCCACAAAGAATACCTATATTTAAATATATATATATATTTAAAAATATATTTCTGGGGGGATTTGTGAGGCATAGATGGCCATTGTATGCTTGTGCGCACATAGGAATACAGTGTGTGTACAGCGAGTGTACACATGCTCAGAGAGGGGTGGGATGCCCTAATTACAGCACCTGAGGAGTGGTTGGGGGTTAGGTGTCATGGCTGGGAATCGGAACTGCCACCCTCCGGTCACAAGACTGCTTCCTTACCTCTAGGCCACAACTGCTCCTTAGCATAAAGGTGGTGGGGGGTTCTAGGAAATGAAAAACAATATTTATGCCACTACACTCCTGTATCTGCTTCACAGCCGACATTATTTGTATGCGTGATGCCTTACAGACGACTGCAGTGGCCATTATTCGGAAGGTTTCTTTGGCTGCATGTTTAGATTGTAACACTAGGTGGAAGCAGTGTGACTCTTCTCTGTGCCCAGCTGCACAGTAATGTGAAGTCATGCAGTTTCCTGGAAATCACTTGTTTCTTGTGTCTGCTATCCAGCAGGGGGCGAATGTACTGACCATAGGAAGCCTGTTCTTTGTTACAAAGGCCTCGATTCAATAAAGGAAGAAAAGAATTCTCATGGTAGTAAAAAATTCAATTCTTGAGAAAAAAGCCTAAAATTTTCAATGTTACTGAAACACTAGAAAAAAAGTAAATGAAAGTAAATGGCAGCTTTTACTACAGTGTAGAAAGAAGTACAAGTGAAGAACAGTTCTATACTTTTCTTAGGAGTAAAAAATACCATTCTGTGATTACTCACCTATAAAATGGATATTATAAGTATGCATCACACCCTGCTTCGGAATGATTAATCACTTCTGGGTTATAGTCCACAAGATGGCGCTTTTCTGCAGAGATGGCAAAAAAAAGAAGCCATAAATACCTGGTACCTCCCACACATTCCCCAGTATATGAAAGCAGTAAGGGGACCAGGAGAAGCCAAAAATAAAATTAACATGAACAAGGAAAAATTCACCATATAGGAGGATCCAAGATACAACTCGGGGTGGGACGAAGCAGGGTGTGATGCATACTTATAATATCCATTCTACAGGTGAGTAATTACAGAATGGTATTATTCCAAGTATGCATCACACCCTGCTTCGGAATGATTAATCACTTCTGGGACATCCATTAGCAGTGTCCAACAATGGGTGGGGATCCCAAAAGGCAAAAAAGCACAAATCAAACCACTGCAGCGTGCAGAACTTTGTGGCCAAAAACAGCATTCACTGAGGCCCGAACATCAACCTTGTAAAACTTGGAAAAAGTTGGAAGAAGACCAAGTAGCAGCCTTACAAACTTGTTCAACAGAGGCCTGGTGCTGAAAAGCCCAGGAGGCCCCAACAGCACGAGTAGAATGAGCAGTGATCCGGAAAGGGGGATCCCTCCCCTTGGAAGAATATGCCCTAACAATGGCCTGACTAATCCATTTGCTAATGGTAGACTTGACGGGCGCCAAACCCTTCCTAGGGCCAGAGGGCACCACAAACAGGGCGTCCGTCTTCCTGAAAGGCGCAGTAGCCACCAGGTAGTATTTTACACATCTAACGACATCCAGAGAGGGCAAAGCCCTCTCGTCGTTACCAGGATTAGGACATAAGGAAGGAAGCACAATGTCCTGATTGAGGTGAAAAGCAGAGACAACCTTAGGCAAGAAGTCTGGTTTAATGCATAAAACCACCTTGTCCCGGTGTCTCTCAAAGTAGGGGGCCTGAATGGACAGAGCCGCCAACTCAGAAACACGTCGGACAGAGGTGATAGCCACCAAGAAGGCAACTTTCCAGGTGAGAATAGCCAGTGCAGCTTCATGCACAGGCTCAAACGGAGGACCCTGAAGAGCCGACCATACCAAATTCAAATCCCAAACCGGTAACATGGGTTTGCGAGGAGGACACACATGAGTGACCCCCTGGAAAAAAGTCTCGACCAAAGGATGAAGAGCGAAAGACCTCTGAAAGAAAACCGGCAGGGCGGAAACATACCCCTTCAGGGTGCTGAGCTGAAAACACATGTCCAGACCATGTTGAAGGAACTCCAGAATCCGAGGAATGGAGAACATCCGACAAGGGAAGGCCCTAGCCTCACACCAGTCAATGTAGGTCCGCCAGGTCCTGTAGTAAATATTAGAGGAAGATTTCTTCCCAGCCCTGACCAGGGTCTGAACAACCGCCTCAGACAGACCCTTTTCTTTTAGGATGAAGGTTTCAGCAGCCACGCAGTCAAAGCCAGCGTTTGAAAATTGGGGTAACAAAGCCGACCTTGGGTGAGCAGATCGACCGCCAGCTGCACGACGTCTGCGAACCACACTTGTCTTGGCCACTTTGGGGCCACTAGAATTGCTAGCACACCCCAGTGAACCAGCTTGCGTACGACCTTGCCCACCATGGAAAAAGGAGGAAACTGATACAGGAGACCGAGCCCCCACCGGGAACGAGACATGGCCTCCACCGCCAGAGGATCCGGTGACAGACCTCTTTGCTGAGGGACCATTCCCCCCGGCGAGAGGTCCCCCTGCTCAGAGTCCGCTTCCAGGTTCTCCACACCTGTAATGTAAACTGCCGAGATGCACGTAACATTACCCTCGGCCCATGAAAGAATCAGAGACACCTCCCGGAGGGCACTTTTGCTGAGAGTCCCTCCCTGGTGATTGATGTAAGCGACTGCAGTTCGGTTGTCGGAGCGAACCTGAACCGGTAGACCCTGGAGGTGACGTGTCAGGTGCGCCAGCACCAACCGAACCGCCCTCCATTCCAGAACATTGATAGGGGCGTGAGCCTCCTGAGGGCCCCACAGCCTCTGGAACTGATGGTCTCTCCAGTAGCCCCCCCCCCCCCCGAGCCCCACAGGCTGGCATCCGTGGTGACCGTCTCCCAGCGGGGCGCCAGAAAGGATCTGCCCCCCAGGAGATTCTTTGGGTCCAGCCACCACTGAAAAGACCGCCGGACCAGAGGGGACAGAACACAGGTCTGATCCAAAGACAGAGGACATTTGTCCTAGGCCAATAATAGATAGAGTTGAAGAGGTCTCGTGAAATTGAGCAAGCAAAGGCACTGCCTCGAAGCCAGCCACCATAAGTCCCACCGGCCTCATCCCTTGCCAGATGGACGGACAAGGGTTGGACAAAAGGATATTAGGGACACCCAGGCTTCCGATTCTTTTGGTCTGAACATAATAGCGTTTGCAATATGAGGTTTCTTATCCCCCCCTCCCCAAATAAAGGCAGTAACCTTGAATTGCAAAAACTTAAGGACCATGCTCGGGACAGTAACTGATCCAATGTAACCATGTCCTCGTGATAGCAGAAATTCTGCCAAGCCAAGAGATGCTAGTTTTGACCAATTAATAAGTAGTTGAATGAGATTGGAAATTACTTTAAGCAGGTGGCATATCTACATCTCTTAAGACAGGTGTGAGAAGAGGGTACCTGCACCTGTCACATAACGGCTACATAATTTCTAGAGAGGTAGCAGTGGCCATTATTAGGAAGGTTTCCTTGGCTGCATGTTTAGATTTGAGCACTAGGTGGCAGCAGTGTGACTTTTCTCTTTTCCCAGCCACACAGTTACCAGGATTTCCAGAAAATCACTTGTGTGCTGGTTATGCCTGCTATCTGCTATACTGAGCGATGTAACTCCCTGTGAAGAAATGTATGACGGTTCAATACAATAAACTGTACCTCTGTTCATCTGCCACATCTGAAGATCCCAAAAGAGCATGGATGTGAGCAGAATAAGTGTCCAACTTTTGTAGTTAAAAAAAGAAAAAAGTGTGGGGTCCCCACTCCTGAGGCTAGCAGCCTCTTTTACACCCCGGTAGAAACGTACATAAATCCACTATGGTGTGACTGTATTGTAGCCTTAACCTAGTTACTCGGCAGACAGACAGATTGTTGACAAGCATCACACAGAGCTGCTTGTAACCCCACTCATGTTGGCTCTAGGTGATTGACCACCTATCAAAAAAACAACAAAAGGAATATTCCCCTTTTGTCCCCTGAGGCTGATCTGTGTTAGTCCGGTCAGCAACACACTTGATCGCCACCTGGGCCCCGAACAAGGGTCAGGATTGACGCCATGTCTGACTCGCGACCCGCCTACAGCGCTGTCACACCATCTCTATTAATTGCAAAAGATTTTTATGTGCAGCAAATAGTTTGGCTTTTTGTGACTCCTGTCGTGGTCGATTTCCACCCAGTGTCCAATGGAGCTGTCGGTAGCCCGCAGGGTTTCCTGTCCTGAGTATTGTGGGTTATGTCAGTTAAATCTAAGCAGCTAGGGTACTGGGAAAGAAAGCCTCCTGGATGCTCTAAGATGCCAACAACCAGAAGAAAATCAGTGAGACGATGTTTCAGCTTTTCAGTAGATGCTGGAGCAAATGTAAGTGATGACAGTGATTTAGTATCATGCATGCAGATGGGGAAAAGAAGTTTTTTTTCACTATATCCAGTCCAGGTCGCCCCAGAAGTAATGACAGTTGGGTAGTCCGCCACCAGGTGGCGCAGTTACTGCAAGATCCAGAGCTGTAACTTCTCCCGGCCCCCTATAAAATGAGCTGTCTCAATAGAATTCCCAGATTTTGTCTTGCAGTACTGCTGCGAGGATCGTCTAGAACTGGCAGCTGAGCGGGGCATTTTAAGCCTGTCGACCACTGCACCCCTATTACCACTGTGCCCGTGGACCCACTCATGCCTCCCAGCCTCGGCTGACGGGACTGGTGACGGTAGGGAGAACGCCGGGGTCGGGTGTTCACAGAGCTAGGCTCAGGGCCGCAGACCCTCCCTTAAAGGGTAGTCGGCCATTGGCCATGGTGAGCCTATTTGGGGGGGGGGGGGGGTTAACCACTTAAATTGCCCGGGGTTATCCCTTATCTGTGCCCACAAGCTTTATTGCCATATGTTGTGCTTTTTACTTCATTTTTACCTCAGAATGTTGTTGCTGGCAGCTGTGTGGATACTCACCTTTCCTCGTTCCCTCACCTCTTCTCCTCCATCTTGACGCTGTGAGGGGGGGGGGCGGGAGCGGCACTTGTCGGGGCCTTCTTATAGGCGAGGCCTCAGCATGTGGTGCGGGCGCTCCGCGTCCGGGGGGGGGTAAGGCTCCTCCGTGGGCCGCCCCCCCCCTTCCTGCACTCTCTGCGCTATTCTAGGCACTGCGTGGCGCCACTGTTCGCGACCCCAGCGGCCCGCCCTCCAGGTTCGTCCTTTCTGCTTCCCGGTCTCCTACACCCCCCTCTCTCTCTGCACCCTCTCCCCTTGAAGAGGGATTACTAAAAAGAGGGACAAAATTGGGGGTCACTTAGGTTTGGGCTGTTAGTGCCTTGTAACCTGTATTTTATTACCATAATCACCATAATGGAGGCTTCTGGGGATAATGAGCTAGGGGCCCCATCTGGGCGGGTTAAGCTCTGTCCCATGTGCAGTACCAGCCCTCCGTACTTTTGGAACATGTTAGGGCGGGTGTCCCTGCCCCTAGCCCTCTTTTACCTGTGGCCTCGCCTACACCCCCGCTGCTGCATTCAGCCCTCAGCGAGGGGGAAACTAGCAAGGGGTCCCAAACCGATTTGACACACCGGGTGGCCAGCCTGGAGAGACAGTTATCTCGTACGGCTACTGGGAAGGCCACGAGTAAGAAGCGGCTCATCGAGCCGGGTTACTCAGATTTTGCTGATGACGATCTTTTTGAAGGTCGGGACTCCATGAGGAGGGCGAGTTGTTTAAGGACTCCGTTGCCTCAGGGGATCGGTCGGTTGACTGACAGCGAGCCTGGTTCCTCCTCTGATGAGAATATGTGGCTCCCTGACGACACAGAAGTTGCTGTCTTCTGTGTTTGAGACCTTACATATTGTCCCTCCTATAGCGGCTAAGAGGAAGCAGGGCGATTTATTCCGGCTTGAGAGACAGAGGCTTGTCTTCCCTGAGCAGGCCCACTTTTCCAATATGATGTTTAAGGAATAGGAAAGACCTAATAAATTGCCATCGGTGCCTAAGGGCCTGGACAGGCGGTACCCCTTCCCTGAGGAGCTGGTCCGCCTCTGGTCTCGTCCCCCCCAATGTGGATGCCCCTGTGTCGGGGTTCTCTAACACTACGGTTATGGCGTCACCCGATACTGCTTCCTTACGCTACCCTGCTGACAGACGCATGGATCAGCTGACGCATGGATCAGCTGGCTTGTCATGCGTTCACTTTTGTGGGTGCTGGACTTTGCCCTGTCTGTGCCGCGGCCATTGTCTCATTGGCCATCAAGAAGGTGAGACGCCTTGTTGATATTGCCAAGTCTCGCAAGCGGGCGGAAGAGTATCAAGACCTCAAAGCCTGTGTGTATTTTATTGCCTTTGTAGTCTCGGCTATGGAGGATAGTGCCCGGCTTGGCGCCAGGGCTCCGGCCCTGCTTCTTGCGCTTCGTCGCTTGCTCTGGCTGCGGCCAAGAAGTCGCTCACTAATATCCCCTTCCTGGGGCTCAGGTTATTCAGGGAGCGGCTGGACCCTCTGGCCAAGGATGGAAGACTCAGTGACTGAAGCCTGCGTGGCCCTTTCGGGGTTCATGTGCCTATCGCTCCTTTCGAGGAGGCACAGGCTCTTTATTTTCTGGTGGGCGCAGAGATTCCTGGGGTCGAGGTAGGTCTCGCGGCTGACCCAATCCCTCCTGGGAGCTAATGCCAAACCCCCAAGCCCTCTCAGGCATGAGGGGGCGACCTCACCCATCCGGGTGGGGGGGGCGGCTTCTGCTATTTGCTCACTTCTGGAGACAGCACGTCTCGATGGATTCAGGAGGTGGTTTCCTCCGGGTACAAATTAGGGCTGGCAGTTTGGCCGCCCTCAAAATTTCTTCAGTCGCGGATTTCCCAGAACACATTGACAACGCAGGGTCTAAGAATGGCCGTTCAACGCCTTCTGCTATCAGGTATGATTTGTCCCGTGCTTCGCCAGGAACGGGGTCGAGGGTTCTACTCCAATCTGTTCACGGTGCCCAAGAAGGACGGAACACTGAGACCTATCCTAGATCTGAAGGGTCTCAACAAGTTTGTCAGAGTCAGACATTTCCGCATGGAAACCCTACGGTCCGCGGTGAGGTTGCTTCGGCCCGGTGACTTCATGACCACGTTGGACATCAAGGATGCTTATCTGCACATCCCGATATTTCAGGGACATTAGAAGTTCCTGAGGTTTGCTCTGGAGGATCAGCATTACCAGTTTGTGGCACTACCGTTTGGGATAGCCTCAGCCCCTCGTGTGTTCACCAAGGTGCTGGCGGGCATCATGGCTGTCAGGAACCAGGGCATTCGTGTTTTTCCTTATCTGGACGATTTACTGATTGCGGCTCAGTCCCTTCAGCAGGCCGAGAGCGACACCCGGACGGTGTCATCCACTCGAGGACATTGGTTGGTTAATCTGTTACCCCAAGTCTTCTATCACTCCCTCAATCGTGAGGTCTTATCTGGGTATGACGTTGGACACCTCTCAGGTCAAGGTATTCCTGCCACAGCAGAAGATGGTGGGCCTCCAGACGCAGGTGCAGGCCTTACTGTCTTGTCAGGGGCCATCGATCCGTCTGGGGATGAAACTGGTGGGCCTAATGGTGTCATGCTTCGAGGCCGTGCCCTTTGCTCAGTTCCACATGGGACCTCTTCAACTGAATCTGTTGAACGGTTGGGACCGGACGCAGGAGTCCCTGGAACAGGAATTTTCGCTGTCTCCCCTGGTCAGACAGTCCCTTTTTTTTGGTGGTTGGACTCTAGAAATGGTGGTGGGCAAGTCCTTTCTGACTCCCCGTTGGGAGATTGTCACCACGGGCGCCAGTCTGACCGACTGGGGAGGTTTTTTGGCAAACGCTGACGTTCCAGGGTCAGTGGGGGCCACAGGAGCCCACTTGCCCATCAATCTCCTGGAGCTGAGAGCAATCCAGTTGGTGCTTTTTCACTTGACTTCCCATCTAAGGGGTTGTGCAATCCAGGTCCATTCAGACAATCAGACGGCTGTCACCTATATCGATCACGGGGGAGGGACTCGGAGCAAGCAAGCCCTCCAGGAGGTGACCCAGATCCGGTCCTGGGCGGAGGAGAATGTTCCCTGCATCTCAGCAGTTTACATCCCGGGGGTGGAGAACCAGGAGGCAGACTCCCTGAGCAGGGGGGCCCATCATCTGGGGGAATGGTCTCTCGGCAACAAGATCTTTCACGCTCTGTGTCTCCGCTGGGGTCAACCGGATGTGGACCTGTTTGCGTCCAGACACAATCACAAGCTCCCAAGGTTTGTCTCCCTGTCCAGAGATCCTCTGGCCTTCGCCACAGACACTCTGGCAATTCCGTGGATAGAGTTCAGGCTCCTTTATGCATTTCCTTCTTTTCGGCTCCTGGGCCGAGTGCTGTGCAGGATAGCCCAGGAAGGGGTACCAACCATCCTGGTGGTTCCTCGCTGGCCGAGGCGGAGTTGGTTCGCGGATGTAGTTCAGATGTCAGTCGATCGTTACATCATGCCCGACGACCCAGGGCTTTTCACTCTGTCGCTGCGGCACCCCAATTTACAGACGCTGGTTTTGACGGCCTGGCTATTGAAACCTCAATCCTGAAGGAAAAGGGGTTGTCTAAGGTTGTTCAGAGCATGATTCAGGCGCGGAAGTCTTCTTCCATGATTTACTACAGAGTTTGGCATACCTACATTTCTTGGTGTGAATCCAAGAGTTTCCCTTGTCGCACATTTTCTATTTCTAGGATTTTGGAATTTTTACAACACGGCTTAGACCTGGGTCTACAGCTGGGCACCCTCAAGGGCCAGGTCTCGGTCTTGGCCATCTTTTTTCAAAGATCCTTTGCCAATTATAGACTGATCAGGACTTTTTTTCCAAGGGGTTACCCATGTTCGTCCACCACGTAAGCCTTTATTACCAGTGTGGGATTTGAATTTGGTGCTTCTGCTCTCCAGGGTCCTCCCTTTGAGCCTCTGTGCGACGCTGCCTTGTCTATCTTGACCCTAAAGGTGGTCTTTTTGGTAGCTATCACTTCGGTGCGTCGTGTGTCAGAACTGGCCGCACTTTGTATGAAGCCTCCTTACTTTGAGCGGCATAAGGACAAGGGGGTTTTTAGCTTTAAACCTAATTTTTTGCCTAAGGTTTCTCCCTTTTATCTTAATAAGGGAGTTGTTCTGCCTTCCCTGTGTCCAGAACCGTCTAATTCTAAGGAAAGGACCCTCCATGCCTTGGATGTGGTCAGAGCCATTAAGTACTACCTGGTTGCGACTGAATCCTTCCGGAAGTCGGAATTTCCCTTTGTTCTCACTGAAGGTTCCTGAAAGGGTTTGCCTCTGGCCAAGTCCACTCAGTAAGTGGATTAGGCGGTGGTGCAAGCATATTCTGCCAAGGGGAAGGCACCCCCCTTTTCATATTACAGCTCATTCTACTAGAGCTATTGTTGCTTCCTGGGCTTTTCAGCACCAGGCCTCTGAACAAGTTTGTAAGGCCACTACTTGGTCTTCTGTCGCGTCCTCTACTTCCTGCCCACGTGAGAGCCAGTGGCCAATTGCGGGGATCCATGTCACGGATTTCTCAGCAGAGAAATCCAAATTGTAGAGAATGACCAGAAATTGAGGCTGCGAGACAGAAGCGGATATGCGGCAAACCGTGTTTAATAGTGACAAACAGTACACACACCAAACAGACTGCTGTGCGGATATATAGGTAAACCTAAACACACTCTGGCTGCTGAATGAATACACAGGAGGAGTCCGGAAACATACATGAATAGAGATCCAATGAAAGTCCAAAGATAGATTCAAGGCTGAGACAAGAAAGGAAAACACAATAGCTGTGGCAGGAGTCCTGGGTTCAGAATTCTGGGTTCAAGAAAACAATTCAATGCTGATCCACTAGCTCCATGTGTGGATCAGCTTATATAGGACAGGAAGTCCCAGGTGCTGATGATTACCAGCACCTATGCAGGAAAGCGCCATCTGCTGGTGGAGCGGCATATAGCAGGAGAAAGTCCCAAAAAGGGAGCAGCCGAATGCCATACAGAACAGATTCTGGCTCCCAAGCTGTGGAGGAACTCCAGACCTGACACTCCATTTCCAGTGTTGGAGCAGGGTTAAGGTAAGGATTATGGGCATTCTGGGGATTATGGGCAGACGGGGCCTCCAGCATTCTGGATGCCCCCCCTGAGCTGGCTTTTATGTGCTTTAAGTGGGACCAACAGCATTAGAGATAAAACGGGCATTGGTCTGAAAAGGTTTCCTTGGCTGGGGTTGCATGTTTAGATTTATTTGTAGCCACTACCATGCAGTGTAACACTGATCTGTTCTCTGCTCAGCCACTCAGTTAGGGGAAGTCATGCAGTTTCCTGAAAATCACTTGTGAGGAGGAGGTGATCTCCAGCAGGGAGAGTTGTACAGTGGCCATTGGAAGAATGTTCCCCGTTACTGATTATATGTAACTGTTAAAGTGGACTAACACCCAGGGGGATCCAATCCCTCCCCACAGGGCATCCAAAATCGGGATGCCCCGCTGTGTGAAACCCCCCCAGGACGCCTTACCTGAATGGCAGTCCAAACGCATTGTGCATGGCCGGCGCGCTCCCTATTAGAGGGAAGCGCAAGATGCATCCGCCAGCGTGCTCGGAGCTGCTGAGGTTTGACGCGCACACCTCAGCGGCTCCGAGCGCGCTGATTGGACGAGCGGCCGCGCATGCGCCGTAGGAGCGGGGTGAGGTGAGTTCAATCGGGCGATCTGGGGGGCTTCACATAGCGGGGTGCCCCGGGGAAGTGGACCAAAACCCAGGATAGTCAAAATCCTGCGTGTTGGTCCACTTTAACTGTTCTGCTGCACCACCAGGGAGGGCGAAACTATGCACCATCCATCCTGGGAGTACCCTCTGGGGTCTATGTGCAGGGCAGCTGCCCATGTCCCTCTGGAATTGTGGTTGGACCACTCCCGGAAGAGGTTTACTGTTGCCCATAGCTGTGACCTTTACCAGCGGCTTCCACAACACTGCAATTGCCGACCGACGCATCCCCGTCTTCCCAGTGGCTGTGCATTCCCCCGCAGCTAGCCTGTCTGAATGGCTGGGAGCGTGAGCACTCAACGTGAAAGCCCGAGCTCTCTATTCAGATATGTTGGGATAGGAGCACTTACGCTGCCGCATCCCCTGGCTGTGCGCATGCTCCTCTTTCAAGTCAATGAGGGCCTCCTGCTGAAGATATAGTCACAGTAGGTGGCCATCATTTGACGAGAGGCCACGCATGCGCCATTGGAGCGTGGAAAGGGGAGTTTTTTTGGGCGAACTGGGGGATTTCACACAGCACATGCTTTGAAAATGTATTTTAGATTAACCAAGCCACACTATGGATTTCAACAGAGCAAGCCGATTGGAGGAGAGGATGCACATGCACTGTAGGACCAGGGAAGGGCGAGTGAGATCGGGTGACCTGGTGCGTTTCACACAGTGGGGGCATCCCCGATCGGGGGCCAAACCCAGCATAGTCAAAATCCTGTGTTTTGCTCTACTTTAATTAACCTCCCACTTGGGGGTTCTTGGTTGGAACTAGGGGGTACTTGGCATCAAAAGGTTGAGAACCACTGTCCTAGAATACAGTGCTCTGCTTTTGTTGTGAGACTAGGCCGACTGGGACCAGATGAGTTATTTTCCAGTTTCATAATCCATATCGAGGTTTGGTCTGCTTTATCAAGGAGCTTGGATTATATAGGGTAAAGCACACAGACCCAGGGTCACCATTAGGGCAGTGCAGACAGGACTCCCATATGGCATACCCTCCAACATTTCAGGGTGATTAAAGAGGGACAATTGTTAAAAGAAGCCCTATTGGGGGATAGATAGGAGACGGGGTGTAACAGTTACAACAATATAAACACTTTGAATAAGCAAATAAATTATTTATTGATACTGATTTTTATGTTACACTTCAAAGTGGGACAAAGGAGAACAACCAGAGACGGGAACATGGACTCCAAAGAGGAACAGTCCCTCCAAATGAGGGGCACTTTGGAGGTACTGTATGCATATGGGACTAACAGCTGGCCTTGATGGAAGCCCTGCAGGATCTTATCCTTATGCTTTCCAGCCACTCCCTGCCCATCAGATATTAGGTGCAGATTGCTGGTGCTGCTGGTTTGGATTGTGCAGCTGAGCATGAACAGAGCAGGGCTGCCATGGGACCCAACCATTACAAGTGTTTATAGGTTGTGGGTTATACAGACAGCCTATATAGAATTTGCCCCCCCCCCCCCCCCATAACAGGTTGCCTATATAGTGCATGTGCGCCCCACAGCATACAATATGTATGGCGGATTATGCACCACTATCCAGTTAAAGACAAAAAAAAACCTAGTGACCAGCCCTTGAATCCAAAAGATTTCAGGGCCATCCGCTAGCCTTCCCCTGGGGCATCCCAACATGGGATGTCTCGCTGTGTGAAACCCCCCCCAGGAGGGCGGTAAACTCGCCTTGTCCCTGTCTCCCTTGGTGATGTAAACATCCAGCGGCTGCATCCCTAGCATGTTCGGACTGTGCGCGCGCTCCCATCCCTAGCAATTCAGATGGGCTGGGGATGGGAGCACGTCCACTGCTTGGGATGCGGCTGATCTCTTCCCTATTGCCATAAACAGAACAGTTTACATTAAATATGCACGGAAATTCTGCATGCCAGATTGCGCAATTGACTGTCATTCATGCCGGGGATGATAGACCACTATGTGTTGACATTGAGCAGGCCAGTTGTACCCCGATAGATTATAAGACGCTGTGCGAAGATGTAGCGGTGCCCCTCCCAGCATACACAAATAGATGGGAAAAAGACCTAGGGGTAAGCCTATGGCATGGCAGAATTCATTCTCCTGGTTTCTGAACACCGGTACACAAGAGGTCAACATCAAAGTCCTACTCTGCTGGTACCCTGTCCCAGATATGATCCACAGATTTTGTCCACCTTACCCACCGGATTGCTTTAGAGATTGCCGGCTTCAGGGCTCATACATCCATATCTGGTGGGAATGTAGGGTGGTTCGTTAATTTTGGGCTAAGGTCTATTACCTCTTAAGAAAAGCAACAGGCTTACACCTGACCCCCTCGCCCCAATTGGCCTTGCTTAATCTGAAACCCCCCAACTGTACAAGGTCACAATTTGAGCTTATAAGACATATCTTGACGGCTGCCAAACACACAATAGCGCATTCATGGAAAAAAAAGAACAATCCCCAATGGGAGTTTGGTCCCACGCATCAATGAAGTAATGCTTTTTGAGAAGATGGCAGCTTCAATGCAAGGAGATCTCACCCCCTTCATGTCTACATGGGAGGGCTGGATTGCTCACTTCCTTCCCAAAAACTTTGATTGTTCCCTCCTTGCATCTCAATGACGCGCTGCACTCATCTCAAATTAAGCGGAGGCTGGACATTCACCCTCACCCCCATTCCTTCCCCCCGCCCTGTTCCTCTTCTTCTGTCTTTTTCACTCTAGCCCACCTCCTTTTACCTCCCGTCCCCTATCCCCTTGCACGTGGCTTTGTCCGACGCGTAACTCCTATTTTGTCTAAATCGACATTGTTGCTTACTGGTGTACAAGTTCTCATCTTTTTGAATGTTTTTATATATACTAACCTTACAAAATGTATCGTATGACTGTACGCTGATGTACCTCTTTCATAATCTAAATAAAAATATTGTTAAAATAAATATGCATGGAAAATGGCTCTAATTAAATGAGAGCCCGCGAATGCTTTTCTGCAGACATTATGTAACAATCTGAGCTCAAACTGAAAATAAAAGTAGCAGAATTCTGTGGCATGTGAGACATCATCTGAAAATTCCTCAAATGCTGAGTCTCTGCTCTTTAACCCACCACCACCCACCACTATCTTACTAAAGTGGCTCAGCCAATGAACTATGAACACACAGGTACAGGGTTTAAAAAAAAGTGTTATAATGTACATATCAGAAAGCAGTAATCTTTCTCATCCTTTGTTACAGTCATGCAAATTACTAGAGGGTGGAGCCTCGTTTGAAAAGTTATAAAGCTAAAATATTAATTGTCCCTTAAGAGGTTTATGTACAGTACATGCTGAGAGGTGCATGCTACAGTCCAGACAAAAAAAATCAAACCCTTTTTAATATTTAGCCTTTACATTCTACTGCAGTTAAATCAAAAGTACCAGATCCCAAGGGTCCTGTGGCACTGTTGATTCAGCAGTGACCACCATGCCCTGTGGCTGCCCATTCATTTAAGTGAATGGTGTGGGCGTGGTTAGTCTGTGTTGACAGTCGGGAGAAGTAACTTGTCACAGTGCTGTCTAGTGCGTGGGAATACTGCGAGACTCGATCTTGGGATCCAGTAAGTTTTATTCAACTGGACTAGAACGTAAAGACTGCGGGGTAGAAAAGGGGAGCATTAATGGCGTCAATTCAGCTCCAGGTGTAAAATCTGAACTTCTGTTTCATTCTTTATGTAAAGTGCTCTTCCTGCACCTGGTGCTGAATCAACCCCAGGACTGTAAATAGAAATCAACCACAGCTCCGGTATGACATCTTAGAGAAGCCCACAGAAGCTCTAGATACAACATTTAAGGCTGTCTAGCAATGGTCTGACCACTGCTTTATCCAGTTACTACCAGTTTGTAAACAAAGGCTAATGACACATGACCAGAGGTTAGACATGTTAGGTCCCGAAAAGAGGAAGTGAAACAACTTGCAGGCTGGTTTTGTTATCCCAGACTGGGTTGTATTTGAACAGACAAGCGGGAGCATTCATGAATGGGCGGATGTAGCTGCCTCATACCTCGGCTTATGTGCGAATATGCTCGTTCTAGCAAATTCCATGTTATGCTATTGGCAACAACAAACTGGAGTTCACTGATAAGCTCAGTAGACTACGGAAATAGACAGGGCCAATAAGTGGAAGGATTGTCAGAATTTTGGGAAGTTATGGAAAGCCTTGTGAAGATAAAGAGACCAAAAACGCATTTGTAAAAGGCCTGGAACTAAAGTCCACTCTGGCAACCGGGGCATGGCCTAAGTAAGGTAACCAGCTGCAGGAAGCCTACTGAGCTCACATGGTCCTCCACTCAACTGGCTAAGGAGGTGAAAGATATCTGTTGCTTTAAAGAGGAACTCTTCATCGGCGCTGCTAAAGGAAGACAAATTGGCCAGCCAAATACTCGTCTGTCAGGTTGCACTTATCACTTGAATTTATTTATTCTTAGTATACAGTACGTCCTGCTCCAAATATAATACTTACACCCGGGCGTTTTTCATTATTATTTTTATTACTGCGCATGGCTCTGATACCCCTTATTCCCATTATGTCTTTCAAGACTCCAGTGGCTTCTCCCGGCCTGACAAATTATAGCGGGCCTTGTGAAAATTCTCCCACATTCCTAGCGGGTCTTTGGGGCATCCAGGGTTGCCTATTGCATAAATCCCTGCTGGCATATTGTGCCTCAATAATCACCATATGGAGGCATCTCAGGATTATGTGACCGGGATCCCTCTGGGACATGACCGGCTGTGTATAGCGTGTGGACATCCCCATGCTGATGCTGACAGAGCACGGGTCTGCGGACCCTGTGCTGAACAAGCACTGGCCCTGCAAATGGTTTGCCAGTGGCTGCACCTCGTTTAAATTCACCTGTCTCCCCATGCTTAAATCTCACTCCTGCTGAGTCGCATACGAGCGGGGATGGCCAGCCTGTCGTGCCGCCCAGACTGCCTACGGCTGATCAGATTATTACGAGGTTGTCAGAACGCTTGGGCCCTGGTAAGAAGCGGCACTTGGCTCCTTCCGTTTCTCTTTTTCCTATGGGAACTGAGGAGTTTACTACTCCGTGTGCTTTTACCCCTTCTGATGAAGGAGAGCTATTCTCTGACTCAGGCTCATCTGATGCGAGGCCGAGGAGTCATGACGATCCTGGCCCTGAATCCTGGGGCCAGTGTGACACTGACGAATTGTTGATTAAGGTCTTTGAGGTCCTGTCCATCTCTCTCCCTGGCGAGGCTCCCAAGCCTAGAGGGGAGAGTTTCCATACAGCAACACTGCGCTTGGAATTTCTGGAGCAGGATCATTTCCAGGCTCTTGTATTCAAGGAATGGGAATGCCCTAGTAAACTTCCAGGGGATTGGGATTGGAAATACCCTTTTCCCCCCTTATGTGGTTAATTGTTGGTCATCACCTCCCGTGGTGGATGCACCGATCATAGGGGTTCCTAACCCCCCCTTTATCACGGCCCCTGCTTATAGTACCCTTCGGGATGCTGAGGACCGGCGCATTGATAGGCTGGCTTCTCATGCCTTTTCTTGTGCAGGAACGGCGCTGCGCCCGGTCTGTGCCGCAGCCATTACTGCAGTGGCCGCTAGAACCCTTATCAGAAAGATGCTTGATCATCACCCTGAGGATCTTCCCTGGCAGGTGTTTAATGCACTCTCCAGTTGTGATGTGTTTGTAAAGTTTATCCTTTTAGCGCTGGATGACACTATTAGGATGTGTGCAAGTACCTCTGTCCTTGTGGTGGCTATACGTCGCTTGGTCTGGCTGCGTCAGTGGGGTGCTGACGATGCTGCTAAAAGGACTCTGGCTGGGCTTCCTTTTAAAGGATAACGCCTGTTTGGGCCCGTCTAGATCTGTTTGGTAAAAAGGGCAAATCACCCCAACGCAGGCGGCCGTCTCGGCCCCCTCGGGGCAGGGGCACCCCTCCCCCTCCCTATCACAGGGTTAAACAAGAACCAGGGGTGTCTTCCCTGGGGGCTCGTACAGACTCCTGTCCCAGGAGTGGCAAACTACGCCCTGGCCCCTCCGGAGGGGCTAAGCCTAAATCTTCCACCAAACCCCCTCAAGCATGATGGGGCGCCCTCGCCCACCTGGGTGAGGGGATGACTGCGGCGCCTTGCTCCTGTCAGGAGGCATCACGCCTCCTTCTGGTGTCTTTAGGGGACAGTGTCCTCCGGATTCAGGATGGAGCTTGCTGCGCGGCCTCCCTCAATTTTATCGGGGTACTCCGGGTCCCTGTCTCTGTTCAGGTGCTGGCGCAGACCATGCAAGGCCTGTGGCGTCTGGGGGTCACTTGCAGGTTGCCCTTAACAGGCAGAGGCAGGGGCCGCTACACTTACCTTTCCACAGTTCTCCAAAAAGGATGGGTCAATCTGGACCATTCTAGATTCACAGATTTTGGCAACTTATCAATTGCAGGCAGTCCCTGCATAGAGATTCTTAGTTTTGCTATCGGCTCCCTGCGCCCTGGGGGCTTCTTGCCGTCTGTGGAGATCAAAGATGCTGATTTTCGCATCCCTGTGTCTTCTGGTTCGCGTTGGAATTCCAACACTGATAATTGTGGCCTTGTGATATGGCCTCTCTTCAGCTCCCGGAGTGCTCTCCAAGAGGCTGACGGGGGCGAGGTCTCTGAGACAAAGGGGCGTCCATGCGTTTACCTACCTGGACGTCCTTCTCCCCTTCTAAGTTCTGTGTCAGGCTAAGTGGAAGACTGGACTGGTGGTGTCCTTTGGGAGTCATTGGGATGGGTGATTATTCACCCCTAGTCCTCATTGTCCTCTTAATTGGTTACTCCATTCCTAGGACTGGATTTGGATACGGTTCTGGCGACAATCTTACTGCCGCAGCAACGAATTGGATATTCTGGTTGCATGGGCTCCGTCTCTCATAGCTGTCTCCGTCCCTTCGCCAGGCAGGGATGCAGCTTGTGGGCCCGTTGGTGGCTTGCTCAGAAGAGGTCCCTTATGCTCAGTCCCCCTTGGGTCCTCTGCAACTTCTATTATCAGTACAGGTCAGGGATCCAGCATCCCTGGAGCAGGATCTGTGTGCCTTCCCCCCTGGCAAGGAGATCCCTCTTGGAGCAGTTGAACTCTAGGAACCTGTCTGGGGGCAGCCCCTTCTTGCCCCTTCCCGGGGATGGCTACTATGGATGCCAGTCCATCAGGTGGATGTGGGGGGGGGGGGGGGGGGGTTTCTTCTGAAACCCCCTGCGGTTCCAGGGGAGGTGAGGCCTTTAGGAGGTCCATACACCTATCAAATTGTTGGAACAGCGAATTTTCAGTTGGTGCTATCTCTTCTGTGACGGGCCGTTTGGGGGGCGCTCGGCCCGTCTGCCCCCAGTGGCTACATTAATCATCTGTGTGGGAATTGGAGGAGGATGGTTCTCCAGGAGGGTATCTGGTCCTGATTGGAGAGCTATGTTCCATGCATGTCAGTGGTATTCGCTCCGGTGGGGGTCCCTCTGCGACAGGATATGTTAATCCTGGTATCGCTATGAGATCTAACCAGTATGGATCTGTTTTTGCCCCGTCGCTATTACAAGCTCTCGGCCCCTCTTTTCCCCGTCTCAGGATAAAGGTGGCTGTGGTCCTTATGCCTTGGTATCTTCATGGCTGGACATTCTGTTTTGTATATCTTTTCTCCATTCCCCCTGCTGGGCAGGGTTCTGTGCAAGATTGCTCTGGAAGGGGGGACCAGTGATTCTAGTTGGCCCTTGGTGGTCTAGTAGAATGTGGTTCGCAGACGTGGTACCGGGGACAGTAGATCTGTACGTCTGCCAGGAGTGCCAGCTCTGCTCGCTCTGGCGCCTTGCGTCACCCCAATCTACAGACTCTGGCCTAGACGGCCTGACTGCTGGATCATCTTTCTTGTGGAAACAAGCTTATCTGTCTCTGTGATTGAGACTGTAGGAAGACTAGGAGCAAGCTTCTTTTTCTTCGAAGTCTCTTCCCTGTCGGACGTTTTCTGTTCCCAGGGTTCTAGAGTTATTACAGCATGGATTGGAGTTGGTTGAGTTGGTTCTCCATCTCAGCATTCTGAAGGGTCGGTTTCTGCCCTGTCTACCTTTGTTAGAAGTCTCTTTGCTTGGTCTTCCTTGTTAAGACCTTATTCAAGGGGTTGCCTTGTGCGTCCCCCCATGATCCTATGGTCTCTGTTGAGTTTTGAATGGATTCTGTCTGCCCCGCGGGGCGTTCCCTTATTATCTACCTATTTAGGGGACTGCCTGGCTGTTCTTCCTCGAGGTTGTCCCTCTGGTGGCTGTTACTTCAGTCAGGCGTGTGGATGTGTGGGCGGCTCTGTCTATTTAGCCCGCGTTCTTTGAATTGCATCAGGTAAGGGTGGTGCTCCGCCTTAAGCCGGACCTTCTGCCCTAGGTGGTGCCTTATATTCTTGATTCAAGATCTTGTTTTATCCTTCTGGGCCTTTTTCCTAGCATCACTGAGGAAAGTGTTCTGCATTCCTTGATCAGGGGCTAGGAGTGTTTCCTTGGTAGTTCTCGGTGCCCTTTAAGAGATCGGATGCTCCTTTGGGCCTACGGGCAACTCCATCCTGTATGTGCCCGATCTTGTCTGATCGAGAGGTTGGCGGCCTTGTGCCTGCTCTTTATTTGGTTGGGATGGTTCCTTCTGGTCCTAGGAGAAGTTCTGCTTCTGCCAAGGATACTGTTAGCTTTTGGACTTGTCAGGCTGTTTCTCAGGCCTATTCCACTATGGGGAAGATTCTTCCTTCTCGCTTTACTTTTTATTCTACTCATGCCCTTGGTGCCTTTTGGGCTTTTCAGCGCCAGCCTTCTGTTGAATAAGTTGGCTAGACCGCTACTTGGTCTTCTGTTCATACATTTTCAAAGTTTTACAAGGTTGACGTTAGGGCCTCAGCTCTTGCTGTCTCGGCCGCAAGGTTTTGCAGGTGACAGTGCTTTAAACTGTCTGCGGTTGCCTTTTTTGTTGGGGATCCCACCCTACTTTTTGGACACTGCTATTGGATGTCCCTAGTGTAAGTATTATATTTGTTACCAGTTGGTGGTTAAATTCTCCCGGCTTCTTGTTCACTGCTTTTCAATGCTGGGCATTTGTGGGAGGTCCTGGGTATTTGAGGGGCCGAGAAGAGCCTGTTTTGCATGTCTCTGCAGTGCAGCGCCATCTGGCGGAGGATAACCCTAGTGTAAGTATTATATTTGGAGCAGGACGTACTGTATACTTATAATACCAATTCTACAGGTGAGTATTTCACAGAATTGTATTTTTTTTTAATGCATAGATGGCCATTGTATGCTTGTGCACACATAGGAATTTGTCCTCCGCATTTAACCCATCCGTGCAGTGAGTGTACACGTGCCCAGAGCGGTGGGCTGCCCTATTTACAGCGCCCGGGGAGCAGTTGGGGGTTAGGTGCCTTTCTCGAGAGCATTTCAGTCATGTCCCAGGACTGGGATTTGAAACTGCCCCTTAAATGAGTTTCTTATCCAGCATCACAAAAATGTCCACGCCAGCACGATCTCCCGGGCCGATCAATTCCCTCCACCCGGGGCATCGGAAATCAGGATGCCCCGCTGTGTGAAACTCACCAGGTCGCCCCGTTCACTTACCTTTGTTCCCAGTCTAAGGGCATCCCCGCTATCCCTCTAGCAGGGCCCGTGCCAGCCCTTTGTGAATGCTCGGCGCAGGTATGCTCCCTGTTAGAAGGAAGCAGAGGATGCGGCTGCCAGCGTTCTCTTAGCCGAGGTGAGTTAAATTGGGCGATCTTCACACAGCGGGGTGTCCCCGGGGAAAGGACCAAAACCCAGGATAGTCAAAATCCTGTGTTTTGGTCCACTTTAAACCGGACCAACACCCATTTTACAAAACGTAAATAGAGCAATGTAAAGCCCACAAACCTTTCCTGACAACTCGCTCTGGAAAAGGCAGCTCTGCGATTGGCCGGTGGAAAGCAGAAACCTGAGCACAGGAAATGTGACAGCCACCGGCCTATCACGGAGCTGATTTTCTCAGAGGAAGAGAGATGTCCAGTAAGGTGTTCGGGCTTTACAGCGCTCAATTGAAGTAGGAGGGGACCCTGGCAGTTGGGGTGCCACTCCACAGCGGACCAACACCCATGTTTTGTAAAATGGGTGGTGGTCCGGTTTAATCCAACAGTTTGATCAGGGTCATCAGATTTGAGTATGTCACCAGCCTAATAGACTGCAGTGAGATCCAGTATTTGGGGCAGTGGTGTGGGCCAGGGGACACAATTTGAGCCTTAACACAGACAGGATGCTGCAGATGGTAATCAGATTGCAAGCTTGCCAGTGTTGTCGTTTGGGAATAGGGATAGTGGCAGGCTGAAAGCAAGGAAATCTACCTTTAGGATAAAGGAGGGGTTGAATAATCTGTCCAGGTCACACCTGCTTCTGTCTTCCGCTGTCATTTCTCTCACTGCACACTGACTGTATTATGAAGGACAAAGGCCAGCAATCTAAGCAGGATCTAGGCGCTATGCCTCATGGGATTTGTAGATTTAAAGCAGACGAACAGTCAAAAATGACTCAAACCAGACCAACACAACAAACAGTGCTCATATTGACCCCTCCCCAGCAGGGCCGTATTTAGGGTTCATGCTGCCCTAGGCACTACTTAGGCTTACATCCCCCCCCCCCCCCCCCGGCCTTTATTAGCTGTACAGAAATAGCAATGCAGAGAAAACCGCATCAAAGACCTAAGGACCAGGAAGCAGTAAGAGGAGAAGAAGATAGAAAACCCAGTAGAGGAGACTGCAACAATGGAGGACAGTGCAGAAAAAAGCAAAATCTGAAAGGATCAGCAGCGAGTGAGTGGAGGAGTCAGTGGACACTGGTGGCAAGTCTGCAGTGATGGGCGCCAGGAGGCCAAAGTGCAATGCAGTAAATGTTGCCGGCACTGCCCATAGGCAGATATGGATTTGCTGCATTCACTATAAAGGCAAACAGTGTATGTATCATATTCCAAAACATGATGCAGAGGGGGGCTGGAAGCAGCCACGTGAACAGCAGCAGGTGCCGATCAGGGGTGCCCAGCTGTGTCAAAGCCCCCTAGATCGCTGCAGCAACTCACCTGACGGCCACATGCTCCGCCTCCCTCTAACAGGCGCCCGCGCCAGTCTTTCACAAATGCCTGCTAGAGGGATGGCAGGGATGCAGCTGCTGCTCGCGCATGCGTCATTAGACCGGGTACGAAGGTGAATCTGGATGCCCCGGGCAGAGGGAATCAATTGGCCCAGGAATGTTATAGATTCCTGGGCCAATCTCGGTGGGTTTTGGTCCACTTTAAAGAGACCAGGGCAATATGAGTTTATCCTTTTTTTTTGGGGGGGGGGGGGGGGGGATAAAACTATACTGTGCACCCGGGGCTGCCATATGCGTCCGGCTGCATTCAGACAGGTTGAGGGGGCCTCCCGTAATCCTTACCTTATCCTCAGCCAGGAATGCAGCCCCTTGACTGGCCGCCAGCTGAGGGTTGAAGGTAAAAAATTGTGGGTGCTCTGGGGGGGGCGGGGGGGGGGGGGATAGAATGCACAGGAGGGACTCCAGAAATTCTGGATTAAAAAAGTTAGTGTTTACAGGCGCCCTGAGGGGTATCACATAGTGGGGCATCCTGAAGGGGATCCCCCGGGGTAAGGCCAGTGTCAATCGATAGAATCTTTCAGATTCCAGGGCTGGCCCGGGTGGGTTTTATTCCGCTGTAAGGCCCCACAACTCCCATCACTCACCTCCCCTCACACTCCCACAGCACATGTGCAGGCCTCCTCTGCACAGCAATGAGCTCACTGACAGAACTGCCTGGGGTGGGGTGCACAGCATGTGGGGATGCAGAGGAGGAAGGTATGAGACCAAAGACTACAGGGATACCCTGCTGAAGGGGACCAAAACCTGGGGGGGCATAATGCCACATTTTGGTCTGCTTTAAAGCAACAACAGATGAAACAGAAACAGCAATCAAAACATTCACCTTCTCCGTTTACTGTGCTTTATAAATCATTGGTGGCTCAATGGTTAATGGCTCCTCTCTCCTCCCTGTCACCCAGCTCTCTGCCTGCAGACAGTTACCTGATAAAAGATGATGAATGGCCCGTCAGCTCCACACAGCTCCTCTGATGGTCCCGCGCTGCACTGCTGAGGGTGACGTCATTCATCCCCAGCCTCCTCCGAGCTTCTTATCAAGGAAGTGAGCGGTGATTGGCTGCCTCATCAGTCACGTGCTGTCTGCACAGAGAGAGCGAGATGAACCATTAATTATTCAACCACCAAATGATGGTCGCCCCCACTTGATCGCTCTCACCTATGCTGACCATCACTGCTGGCAGATGATTTTATTTATTTTTTTTTATTAAATTGGTGCTGCCTGCTGCCCCTATCCCTGCTGTAGCTCCGCCCTAGGCACGTGCCTGTGGCAAATACCGCCCTGCTCCCCAGGGCAATTTAGATTGCTGCATATAAAAAATAATTTACCATTTTAAAAACAAGATGGCGGTTCATGGACTTGCAGGCCACCTGCAAACAGGAAGTGCTACTGGGCTTCCTGTTACTATGCATTGTCAGTTGGAAGAGGAAGCTCCAAAATGGCCGCTACTTTCCTTTTTCAACTGTGCCAGGCTGTTGGCTGGGTTTAATCCTCCTCCCCCTGACCATGAGCTGGCTGCTGCAGGAAGGTTTATGTAGCTCTTCGGTGTATAAACACCTGCCGGCAGTTTGTGTACCACCAGTTGGAAACCCCTGGGCTCGATGGATGATGTTGCACGGTGCAGGGGGTATCCCAAATAGTGATGCCTCCCGGAAAAGGTATTAGACAAGAATTGCCCTGTGGATGGTGCCCAGGTGTGAGTGGGATCATTCAGAGAGTAACTAATCAGAATTCATATGCTTGGCTACTGTAAACCACACCAACACTCTTGCCAGAGTTGGAAAAAGAAAAACCTTTCCGAAGCTCCGTTACCTCATCTGCTGATTCTCACCACACCCTGCGCCTCACAACTAAAAGCCTGCATGGGAAATCCCAGGCCAGACCTCCAGGGCTAACAGTTACATGCAGCTGCCTGCCTCCACTGGCCACACTGCAGATTAGACCCCCTCACCTCCCGAATGGCAACTAATGTTTATAACCCGACCTGGCTCATTACACACGGATTGTAATTGAACCGGACAATTACTGATTATGTCCAGTGACCTGCGGCCTCCCATCCTGGATACAGCATTAGACAGTTTGCTAAATCACATGAAACATAAAAAGCTACATGACATGGAGACAGTGTGAGTGAGGTGAGTAACAGTCTGCTTGTCTCTTCCAGACAGTCACACGCTGCGTTATTATTACACGGGGGTCTCGGATAAAGGATCGGGTCTCCCGGAGTTCTCTACAGTTGGCTATGTGGATGATCGGGAAATAATGCATTACAACAGCGACACCAAGCGGGCCCAACCTGTAACTGACTGGATGGAGAGAAACGAGGGGCCCGAATACTGGAAGAGGGAGACAGAGATCGGTAAAGGCAATGAACCTGTATTCAGACACAATGTGAGGACAGCGATGAGCCGCCTCAACCACACTGCAGGTGAGACCCTCTATATAATACTGTCCTCTATATTATAATACTAATACTGTGTACATATTACACAATATACTGTACAATACACACATTAGTCACACCTCGTGTACACAACCCTCTGCTGTATTATATTATAACCCATCTTATCCTCGGAGGTGACACTAACGCTACAGCTGCTGCTGTGTGTCAGGAGACTGCAGGGCAACTGCCTGGGGCCCCAGTGCTCACAGATGGGCCCCCAGCTAGAGCGCCGACCCCCCCCACCCCACAGTTCCCTGCCCCATCTACCTTTACTCATTGCCAGAACTGAGGGGCGCACAGGCAGTGACAGGGCATTCAGCTGCGTCTAATGCAGCGCTCACTCTGCTCCCAGCACGCAGAGGCCTGTCCTGACTCCATGCCCAGAGCATGGCATGGTGTAGCTGAAGGCCCCACTGCCAGTCTGAGTGCACATCTGCCCGCCGAGAGCCTGGACTGGAGCATAGACAAGGTATGATGTGTGTGTATAGGGATCTTCATGTGGGGGGGGGGGAGGGTTGGCCAGCAGGATGGGGGGGGGATAGCAGCCCAGACTATACAGTATATAGTGTTTGGCCCCTCAATAACCTGTAATGACCGCAGCAAGATCAGGCATGACTGCCATGGGGCCTAGCCATCACTTTATAGGTTATGAAGGGGCCCAGATGCTATAGCCTAGGTCCCTTTATAAGCTATATGTGATGGCTGGGCCCCATGCTTGCAGCAAGATCAGGCATGACTGTTATGGGGCCGGGTCCTGTTATCACTTTTTAAGTTATGACTCTATAGAGTGTATAGCCTGGACCCATCAATAACCTGAATGTAATGACTGGGCCCAATGCTTGCAGCAAGATCAGGCATGACTGCCATGGGGCCCAGCCATCACTTTATAGGTTATGGAGGGGCCCAGATGCTATAGCCTAGGTCCCTTTATAAGCTATATGTGATGGCTGGGCCCCATGCTTGCAGCAAGATCAGGCATGACTGTTATGGGGCCGGGTCCTGTTATCACTTTTTAAGTTATGACGCTATAGAGTGTATAGCCTGGACCCATCGATAACCTGTATGTAATGACTGGGCCCAATGCTTGCTGCAAGATCAGGCATGACTGCCATGGGGCCCAGCCATCACTTTATAGGTTATGGAGGGGCCCAGATGCTATAGCCAAGGTCCCTTTATAAGCTATATGTGATGGCTGGGCCCCATGCTTGCAGCAAGATCAAGCATAGCTGTCATGGTGCCCAGTAATCACTTTATAGTTTATAGAAGGGGCCAGAAACTAGAGTGTCTAGCATGGGCCCCTTTATAACCTATATGTTGTGACTGGGCCTCATGCTTGCAGCCTGATCAAGATGCAGCCGTCATTGGGCCCAGGCATCACATTATAGGTTGTGGAGGCCCACACATACTAGTTTGTGTAGTCTGGGTCCCCCATAACCTTATACGTGATGCTTGGGCCCAATGCTTGCAGCATGATCTGGATGCGGTTGCCATTATAGTTTATGATCAAGATGCAGCCGTCATTGGGCCCAGGCATCACATTATAGGTTGTGGAGGCCCACACATACTAGTTTGTGTAGTCTGGGTCCCCCATAACCTTATACGTGATGCTTGGGCCCAATGCTTGCAGCATGATCTGGATGCGGTTGCCATTATAGTTTATCCAGTCTATGTATATTATAGGCTGCATAGTCTGGACCCCTCCATACCTTTATATGTGATGGCCGGGCCCCATGCTTGGAGCAAGATCATGATCGTTTGTGGTTGCTATGGGCCCACTTCAGCAGGTTATCCTGAAATAAGGTTTTGTTGCGTGGAACACCCCCAAAAACCTCCTCTCAACTTTTTCCATGCTCCCATGGTGCATGTGCAGGCTTCCTGCACACTGTGTGCCATGCATCAGGCAACATTGAATAGCTGGTGATGCGCTGTGCAGGGAGTGGACGTGCCCCATGGGAGCGAGGAAGGAGGTAAATTATTAATTATGGAGGGGTGGTTTCAGACAGCAGCGCATTCCAAATGAGTATGGCTATGGGAGGACTTTCACCTGGTCGTAGAATCTTCTAGACTCCGGGCTGGATGAATGGTGTTTTGGTTGCGCATGGTATAAGGCCACGTTCTGGTTCCCCTTGTGAAGTGTGCGCTCCCCTGCGCCGGCCTATCCTAATTGCTGGGCACAGGAGCGGCCCAGGGAGTGAATCCACATGCGCTGACCCGAACCCCCACACCTAACTCCTCCTCCTTAGCTGGGGGTCCCACTTTTAAATTTTGCCTTGGGCCACATTTTGTCTAAAACAGACCGTGCCGTGATGGATCACCCCACGGATCTCCGATTCCCTGACAGACTTCAGAACTATGAGTTTTCCCTATATCCAGTTCAGGTCGTCCCAGTGATGACATGTGGGTATTCTGCAAGGGGCACTCAACTGCAAGATCAAAAGATGCAGCTCCTCCCGAACCCCGATAAAGGCAGGTGTCCCTCTGATTCTCCAGTGTTCATCTTGCAGTTTGGCTGCAGAAGATCGTTGGATACTCTGTCTCGGATATTGGCAGCAGAGCGGGGCCTCCTAGCCCGTCGGCCGCTGTGGGCCCTATTCCCACTGATCCCGTCGGACCCATTCCTGCCTCCCAGCCTCTGGCTGCTTCGGGATCGTGAAGGTAGGGTGGACGCCGGGGTCGGGCGTTTGGCAGAGCTACACTCTGGGCCGCAGACCCTGTTTAAAGGGTAGCTGGCCATAGGCTTATGGTGAGCCTAAAAGGGGGGAAACCACTAGCTAGGGCTCTAGGTTTGCCTGTATGCCCCTCCCTGCCCACAAGCTTTATTTGTGTGTGTGATCTTGTGTTTTGACTTCGCACTTTGCTCCTCGCTGGCTCTGCTGGGCCTTGGAGCCTGTCATGCTTACCTCCCTCGCGGTACCTCATGGGCCTTGTCGTATCCTCCTCCCTCCATCTTGACTCTCTAACTGTGGAGGGGGGGGGGCTGGAGACGCCGCTCACACGGGATGGCGAGCCAGGCGCTGTATGTGCGGGAGCCATGCGCTGTGTGGAGCTCTCACGTGTCTAGGCGCTGCCGCGCCCATGCTTTGATGGCCGCTTCTGGTATGATGACGGTGGGCGGGCGCGTTTTTTCGTGCCGCCAGAGGGGGCGGAGCCGTGTGCTGACGCGTTACGTGTCCTTACGGCACAGCCCACCCCTTCAGGAATGCGCTGAAATCTGCAAGTGTGCTGCTGCATTCTGTCTGTGTCTGCTGCTGCTGCCTGGGATCCCATCTTCAGAGGTGTTTTACGGCTCCAGGGACTGTCCATTGTCAGTGTCAAGAGTCCCTCTTTTGAATGATCTGTTTTTATTATTAGGCATCTTGCCTTTTGCGGAGTCTGATGGGCCCTTCCCTCTTTGTCTATTGTATAGGTCGTGGGCTTAGTGGTTGAGGGTTGTGGTTCCTCCCGATCCCCCTTTTTTATTAAGAGGGATCACATAGGTTTGGGCCGTTAGTGTCTTGTAACCTTACCAATTGACCATTATTTAATCACCATAATGGAGGCATCGGGGGATAGTGAGCTGGGGACCCCATCTGGGCAGGTAAAGCTCTGCCCCTTGTGCAGTAGGAATCCTCTGGGCGGATTCAGCACTGTTTGTACCACTTGGCCAGAGGCGTTATTTTGGACCATGACCGGGCGGGCGTCTCTGCCCCTAACCCTTCGCTGCCTGCGGCCTCTCCGGACCCTTCGCTGCTGCAGTGAGGGGGGAGCCAGCAAGGGGTCCCATGCTGATAGGGTTAAACAGTAAAGCTGTTAACCTGACTGCAATTAACATGAACACTTTTGAATAAACAAGCATCTGGTGATTTTCTGAAGAATGTCTATTATGTGTGAACACCACTTCTTCTCTTCAAGGTTTTAGCCTTCACAGCATTATTAGCCAAAATACAGCTTGTGACGCCATAACTCATATCATCCCAAGAAATGTTTTCATATTTTGTACTTGTCCCAGGTCATGACCTGGAGAGTGTCAGACAAACAATAAAATTACAAGAAAAAGTCTGACACTCCCTATGGGGTATATACTGGGAAAGGGGTGTGTCAGATGACCAATGAAAATGCTTGAATTTGTATCTGTATATGTGTGGCAACACCCACCCATATCATTGTATATTAGCAACTGAAAATAAAATCAAAAGGGCGCATTTGCTCCAGATGCCCTTTGAGTCTTTACTACACAGCGGTCTCTGTGTCTTATTCACTCTTAGAATGATTTGGACTCTGACAACAGAAGAAGAAGCTGTGCCCACTTGGGGTACGAACTTAACAATGCTGATTTGGCGAATAGGCTGGCCAATCTCGAGAGACAGATTTCGCGGACGGCTCCTAAGAAAGCCACGAGTAAGAAACGGCACCTCGAGCCCGTTTACTCGGCTAATGACGATCTATTTGAGGATCTGGCCTCTGTGGAGGAAGGTGAGTGGCCAGATGATTCACGATCCACTGTGGATTATTCTGCAATCCACTGTGGATTATTCTTCTGGAAGCAAGGTGATTTGTTTAGGCCCGAAAGACAGAGGTGGGTCTTTCCGGACCAGACTCATTTTTCTAATATGATTTTCAAGGAATGGGAAAGACCTAACAAGCTACCGTCAGTGCCTAAGGGACTGGATAGGCGGTATCCCTTCCCTGAGGAGCTGGTTCGGCTATGGTCTCGTCAGGGTTGTCAAATACTACTATTATGCCATCACCTGATACCGCTTCCTTACGTGACCCGGCTTACAAGCGCGTGGATCAGCTGGTCTGCGATGCTTTCACTTTTGCTGGTGCCCTGTTTCGCCCTGTGTGTGCCGCGGCGATTGTCTGTCTGGCCAGAAAGAAGGTGAGACATCTTGTGGATAGAGCTAAGGCTCGCAAGCAGGCGGAGGAGTATAAAGAACTCAAGGCCTGCTTGGAATTGATTGGTTTTGTTGCCTCTGCCATGGACGATGGAGTCCAGCTTGGTGCCAGGATTTCGGCCCTGCTTGTTGCCCTCCGCCGCTCGCTCTGGTTGCGGCAGTGGTCGGCTGATGCCGCGGCCAAGGAGTCGCTTACGAGTATCCCCTTTGTGGGGCACAGGCTATTTGGGGAGCGCCTGGACCTTTTGGTCAAGGATGGTAGACTCCCTCAGGGACGGAAACCTGCTCCGTCCTTTCGGAATCCCTCTGCCTATCGCTCCTTTCGAGGAGGAAGAGGCTCTTCTTTCTCAGGTGGCTGCAGAGATACCTGTGGTAGAGGTAGGTCCCGCGGCCGACCCAATCCCGCCTGGGGAGCCAAGTCCAAGCCCCCTGCCAAGTCCCCTCAGGCATGAGGGGGCGCCCTCACCCATCCGGGTGGGGGGATGGCTTCTACTGTTTGCTCAGATTTGGAGACGGCACGTCTCGGATCGGTGGATTCAGGAGGTAGTGTCCTCCGGTTACAAAATAGAGCTGGCAGTCAGGCCGCCCACAAAATTTCTTCGGTCTTGGATTTCCCAGGACCCATTGAAGGCACAGGGTTTGAGAACGGCCGTGCAACACCTCCTGCGGTTAGGTGTGATTTGCCCTGTACCTCGTCAGGAGCAGGGTCAAGGTTTTTACTCCAACCTGTTCACGGTGCCCAAGAAGGATGGAACATTACGACCTATCCTGCCCCTGAAGGGTCTCAACAGGTTTGTCAGAGTCAGACATTTCCGCATGGAAACCTTGCGGTCGGCGGTGAGCTCGCCTCAGCCCGGCGACTTCGTGACCACGGTGGACATCAGGGATACTTATCTGCACATCCCGATTTTCCTGGGACATCAGAAGTTCCTGAGGTTTGCTCTGGAGGACCAGCATTACCAGTTTGTGGCTCTGCCATTCGGGATATCCTCATCGCCCCGCGTCTTCACCAAGGTGCTGGCGGGCATCATGGCCATCCTGAGGAACCTGGGCATTCGTGTGCGCTCCCCTGTGCCGGACCTATCCTAATTGCTGTGCACAGGGGAGTGAATCCACATGTGCTGACCCGAACCCCCACACCTAACCTCTCCTCCCTAGCTGGGGGTCCCACTTTTAAATTTTGCTTTGGGCCACATTTTGTCTAAAACTGACCGTGATGGATCACCGATTCCCTGACAGACTTCAGAACTATGAGTTTTCCCTATATCCAGTTCAGGTCGTCCCAGTGATGACATGTGGGTATTCCGCCCCTAGAGGGCGCTCAACTGCAAGATCAAAAGCTTATAAAGGCAGGTGTCCCTCTATGATTCTCCAGTGTTCATCTTGAAGTTTGGCTGCAGAAGATCGTTGGATACTCTGTCTCGGATATTGGCAGCAGGGTGGGGCCTCCTAGCCCGTCGGCCGCTGCGGGCCCTAGTTCCACTGATCCCGTCTGACACATTCCTGCCTCCCAGCCTCATTACCAGTTTGTGGCTCTGCCATTCGGGATATCCTCAGTGCCCCGCGTCTTCACCAAGGTGCTGGCGGGCATCATGGCCATCCTGAGGAACCAGGGCATTCGTGTGCTGCCTTATCTGGACGACTTGTTGATTGCAGCCCAGTCTCTTCGGCAGGCCGAGAGCAATACCCGGGCAGTGTTGTCAACTCTAGAGGCCTTCTGCTGGGTAGTCGATTACCAAAAGTCTTTTATCACTCCCTTGACAGGGAGGTCCTTCCTGGGCATGACGATAGACACCGCTCAGGCCAAGGTCTTTCTACCACAGCAGAAGGTTTCGGGTCTCCAGACGCAGGTGCAGGCCTTGCTGTCCTGTCAGCGGCCGTCGATACGTGTGGGGATGAGATTGGTGGGCCTAATGGTGTCATGCTTCGAGGCAGTGCCCTTCGCCCTATTTCACATGAGACCTCTTCAATCGAACCTGCTGGAACCGGATGCAGGAGTCGCTGGAACAGGAATTTTCACAGTCTGCCCTGGTCAGACAGTCCCTCTTGTGGTGGTTGGACTACAGGAACCACCTGTTGGTGGGCAAGTCCTTTCTGACTCCCCATTGGGAGATAGTTACCACGGATGCTAGTCTGACCGGCTGGGGAGGTGTTTGGCAGACTCAGAAGATCCAGGGTCAGTGGGGTCCGCAGGAGAACCGCTTACCCATAAATCTCTTGGAGCTGAGAGCGATCCGGTTTGTGCTTCTTCGCTTGAATCCCCATTTAAGGGGTTGTGCGATCCAGGTTTGCTCGGACAATCAGACGGCTGTCGTCTACATCAATCACCATTGGTTGATCAAGACCTTTTTCCAGGGAGTCACCCATGTCCGGCCATGACGTAAGTCAGTATTACCCACAGTATTACATGTGGGACTTGAATTTAGTACTGTCTGCTCTTCAGGGTCCTCCTTTCGAACCTTTGTGCGATGCTGCATTGCCTATCTTGACTCTCAAAGTGATCTTTTTGGTAACTATCACCTCGGTGCGTCGCGTATCAGAGCTGGCTGCGCTTTGTATGAAGCCTCCTTATTTTGTGCGGCATAAAGATAAGGTGGTTTTTCGCTTTAAACCTGATTTTTTGCCTAAGGTCGTTTCCCCTTTCACCTTAATGAAGAAGTTGTCTTACCTTCCTTGTGTCCAGCACCGACCCTTCATGCCTTGGATGTGGTCAGAGCCATATAGTATTGCGACTGTATCCTTCAGGAAATCAGATTTGCTCTTTGTCTTAACAGAGGGCTCTAGGAAAGGTTTGCCACCAGCCAAGTCCACTCTCAGTAGGTGGATCAGACAGACGGTGGTGCAAGCATATTCTGCCAAGGGGAAGGAACCCCCTTTTCGGATCACAGCTCATTCTACCAGAGCTATTGGTGCCTCTTGGGCTTTTCAGCACCAGGCATCGGTTGAACAAGTTTGGCGGTGAGTCGAGTGGATACCCCAGGGACAAAAACCTATTACCAGGATAGTGAAAATCCTTGTGCTAGGTCCACTGTAAAGAGGAAGTCTAATCTTTTTGTTCCTTTTTAAGCATAATCTGGATGTTTAAAATAATAAAACTGATCGCTGAAATCCTCCCCTGAGGATCGAGGCTTTGCATGACAGCCAAAGACTTTCAAGGTCCCAGCTTGTGTGGGTGAAATGTTCCAACGTGCTTGGACTTTCTCTTCAGGTCAGACCCCCCCATTTCACCCCCCACCACCTTCTTCACCGTGTGCAGTGGCCACATCCCCATTATCCCTTTGTGAATGACTGGAGGGGGCACATTCCCTGTAAGAAGGTAGCAGGGGATGCAGCTGTCGGTGCTTTCAGTCCACTCCCCTAGATGAAGGGGGCGGGAGCGGATCCGAGTGCGCTGATTGGACGAGAGAGCGGCCTAGGGGGTTTCACACAGTGGGGCATCCCCGCATTTCCCTACTTTTAATTTTATTCCTCCTGGACCATGCAGAGAAGAGCTCCAACAGCCACTCTGTCCCTTGATTCTTTAAAATGATACTGCAATCAAAGGACATTGTTACGCCATTGCGTTTTCCAATTTTAAATTGAAGCAGAAATGGCAGAGATATCAGGGTTTACAGGCTCCGCCAATGACATTCTCTTTTTCATCCTGTGCCCCAATCAGCTCAGCAGAGCAGGACAGAATTGCTGGTCCCTCCCTCCTCCTCCTCCTCCAGATTCATCGCATTTCTAATCACTATGCAGCATCACAGATCCTTCTTTTTTTTCAGAAGGGAAATCATGAATTTAACCTGAAATTCCCGATATCTCGGCCATTTTTGCGTCAATTTAAAGACGGAAAACAGTTTAGGACAGCACCAACGCAATGGTGTAGCCCAACACAATGGTGTAACAATTGCCTTTGCCTGCAGTAGCACTTTAAGCATAAGATAACATGGCAAACCACAGTGGTCCTACAGCAGAGCAACTCATGAAGCTGCACCATGACACGCCTTTTCCAGCTCAACTATGTCCCAAAAATTGGAGCGAGGAAAACATCTTTGCTTAGAATACATAGGGTATTTACATAAAATCTTGACTTTGAGATGCTTTGAAATGTCTCATTTCTCTTCCATTTTACTTCAGGCCACCAGAGTAATACAGAGACGATTGGGTTAACCTCTCGACCGAAGGACGTGCACTGCAAGACAACGGTGTGGCTCCTCCTCCCGGGCCTATATCCTCCTGGCTGACTTCCTCCACTTCAGTTTCTTTCTTGCAGTTGGAACTAAACTGCAAGGGTGCTATTTACTCCTTTGCGTTGTAAGCGGGGGTATTGGAAACCTGTCTGTTCCTGGGCCCTTATACTCCTCTGATCTGAATGGACCCACTTTGCCTCTGCAGCTATGCTGCATTCGGATCAGAATGGTAAGGTAAGCGCCAGGGTCTTTGGGCGCTTTGGAGTGTCACCTTTTTGTTTTTTAAAAAAAAGTTGACACTCCTGTGCTGAGAATTCCGCCACAGGAAAAAGCAGCCACAGGTTTTTGTCTGGTGAACCTGATTGAGGGGAACCAGGGGAATACATTTTCCTCAGTATTGCTCTTTTTTCCACGTGTTTCTACTGGTTAAAAAATTCAAATTTCGTGCTCCTTTAAAGTGGACCAACACCCAGGATTTTGACTATCCTGGGTTTTGGTCCACTTCGGCGGGGCACCCCGATCGGGGGTGCCCCGCTGTGTGAAACCCCCCAGAAACCCCAAAAAACTCACCTCTCAACGCTCCCACGTGAGCGCCGCAGCCAATCCCCGCCAACGTCCAGGCGGGGATCAGGAACGTCCAGGCCGCTTCCGCCGCCGCCGCCTCCCGCGCGTCACTCTCGGCGCGCGCGCGCCCCCGCCGGCCATTCACAGAGGGCCGGCGCGGGCGCGCGCACGTCTGGAGGGGTGCGCGGGAGGCGGCGGCGGCGGAAGCGGCGGCGGATCAGGTAAGGTGTTTTTGGGGTTTCTGGGGGGTTTCACCCCGCGGGACATCCCGATCTCGGATGTCCCGCGGGGTGGGGGGTGATCGGCCCGGGAATCTTATAGATTTCCGGGCCGATCACCCCTGGGTGTTGGTCCACTTTAAGGGGGCGGAGTCTTGCATGAGGGGCGGAGTTAAGCTGCAGGAAGGGAGTAGAGGCTTCTGTCCACCGATCAACGAGGAGCGTTCGGTCTTCTCCGGCTCAAAGCACTGAGTCAACCCGCCACCTCTGGAAACAGTTTCGCCTTAGCATAGAGCCGAGCACCTCTGTGCAGTGCTCCCTTTACCCTGCTGCGGCTGGAACATTTTCGGGCAGGCGAAGTGCCGCCGACATTGCGGTTCTTCTCCGTCCGTCATCACTGGAATATTTTCAGCCGGGCGAAGCGCCAAAGTACCGCCTACATCGCGGTTCTTCCCCGGCGTGCACTACTTATTCTACCCGCTGCCTCTGGAACATTTTCGGCTAGGCGAGGTGCCTAGCACCGCCCACATTGCGGTTCTCCTCCGGCAGCGCATAATTACTGGGGTTGATGGCCGGCAAAAGGGCTGCTTCTGAGCCGCTGCACGGCCACCCTCAAGCGGACCTAAACTTTAGGTAGGTAATTTTGTTTATATTTTATGAGGATTATGTGTATTAATATTATTTTTTTTATTCATACATATTATGTTTTTTTTTGTCTTTTAGATTGTGGGAAAGGATGGGCAATATATTGGTGTGGTTCACCCTCTGAGGTCTCAGAATAGTCTTGTGACTATTGGGAACTGTTCATATACTAGGTCTTAGACCCCCTGGAAGATAGTCTAGTATTAATCACCATGACGGAGGCATCTGGGGTAATCGTATCTGGTCGTTTAGCAGATAGATTCACCCCATGTCCAATATGCAAACAGGCACTGGATGAGGATCGCACGGTACGCAGGCAATGTGCAACAGTGGTTGCTGAATACGGAAGACCGTTGTCTCCTCCTGCAAGGGCTTCGTCCCCTGTCTCCGAACATTTAGATCCTAAGTCCCCCTCGGCAGCCCAACCTCAGGACAGGGATGTCCTCAAAGAGTTGGGAGATAGATTGGCCCGCTTAGAGAGTCGCTCAGAATCACCGGCTCCTAGAAAAGCTTCAAGGAAGAAGAAGCATTTAAATTCCTCTGAAGAGGATATTATTGCTGCCATAGTCTCCCAGGAAGAATCCACTGGGGAAGCTTCATCCAGTAGGGACTCTGATTCAGAGTCCTCTACACAAGGGGGCACTAATTTTAAGGAGAAGATGGATGAGTTGATTACATCCATTCTGGAGATTATGGATTTTTCAAGCCCAGAAGTCCCCAAAAAGAAAAAGGGGGATTGGATTAAGCCGGAAAAACAGAGAATGGTTTTGCCGGTGCATACGCCATTACTCTAAATTGATTCAAAGGGAATGGCAGAAGCCAGATAGTCTTCTTGCCATCCCTAGAGTTCTAGATACTATGTATCCTTTTCCTTTTGGGGATGTTGAACTATGGTCTTGTTCCCCTATAGTGTATGCTCCGGTGTCAGCTCTTTCTAAGACTGCGGTTATGTCACCACCTGCTTGGTGCTTCTCCAAAGGATCCAGCATATAAGTGCATAGATCAGATGGCACACCGTGCTTATGCTATTGTGGGGTCAACCTTGTGGCGAGCCTGTGCTACATCCATAGCAGCTTTGGCGAGCAGGAGATTGTTAAAGCAACTAGACTCTAAGACTCATTCGAGTCATTCACGGAGGTCATGCTCCCAGTTGATCAAAACCAGTTTGGACATCAACAGGTATATGATTATGGCTATGGATGATTTGATGAAGTGCCAGAGGCCTAGCTCTGGTGGTAACTTTAAGGCATATCTTATGGCTAAAACAGTGGTCGGCTGACACAGTCTCTAAAAAGCATCTGACAGGACTCCCCTATAAGGGGCGGCGTCTGTTTTGGGAGTGCTTGAAAGACATGGTCAAGGAGGCTACTGGTGAAAAGTCTACTATTCTGCTACAGAAGCCAAAGTCTAATACTGCTTTCCGCAGGGCCTCTAATCCTCGGCCCTTTCGGGGAGGTAGAGGTTCTGCCTTTTCAGGATATCGTAGAGATCAAAATATAATAGATCAAAATGCCAAAATAAGGCAAGAAGACTTTGGCGGAACAAGGCCAAACCTCCTTCAAAGCCTGCTCAGGCATGAAGGGACGCCCCCACCCTTGCAGGTGGGGGGACGGCTTCTGCATTTTGCGCACATTTGGAGGCGCCATCTAACAGAAAGTTGTATCCTCAGGTTACAAGATAGTTAGAAGCCAGACCTCCTTGAAGATTCTTTTGGCCAGGGGAAAGCAGAAGCAATGAGATCCGCGGTATCTCGCCTTTTAGAGATTGGAGTAGTCTGTCCTGTTCCTCCCTTAGAGAGGGGTCAGGGGTTTTACTCCAATCTATTCATAATTCCCAAGAAGGACAAATCGGTAATCCCAATATTAGATCTCAAGAGCCTCAACAAGTTCGTCCTTCTGAAAATATTTTGCATGGAAACATTAAAATCCACAGTGATGTCACTCCAGCCGGGAGATTTTATGACCATATAGAGTGGATATAAGGGATGCATACCTACACATTCCGATTTTTTCAGGGTCATCAGAAGTATCTGCGGTTTGCAGTATATGGCCTACATTTGCAGTTTGTGGCTCTGCCTTTTGGCCTGTCGTCAGCACCAAGGGCGTTTGCCAAGGTGTTGGCAGGTCTCATGGCTTATCTGAGAAGTCAGGGGATGCGTATAAGCCCTTACTTAGACGATCTGTTGATATAGGCCCCATTATGTCAGGATGCCCAGAAGGATACACAGACTGTCTTATTGACATTAGAAGAATTCGGTTGGATAGTGAGTTATCCAAAGTCGAATATCATACCTTCAAGAGTTATGTCTTTTTCTCTGGGAATGTCATTAGACACTTCTCAGGCAAAGGTGTTTCTGCCAGAACAGAAGATATTTTTACTTCAGGCCAGGGTACAGGGTCTCTTGACCTGCCCTCACCCGTCGATTCGTCAGGGAATGAGTCTGTTGGGCCTGACGGTGTCTTGCTTCGAGGCAGTGCCCTTTGCACAGTTTCACACAAGAACCCTTCAGATGGAATTGCTCTCGATCTGGGATCGAGACCCACAGACTCTGGATCATTCTTTTTGCATGACAGTCAACAAGGCAGTCTCTAGTCTGGTGGCTGAGTCCTCAGCCTCTTCAGATTGGGAAATCCTTTCTTCCAGTACATTGGAAGATCATCACTACAGATGCCAGTTTATCTGGTTGGGGGGGTGTCATGGAGTCAGACGATCCAGGGACAGTGGAGTCCAAAGGAGAGCAAACTCCCTATAAATATCCTGGAATTGAGAGCGATTCGATTGTGTCTCAGGCATTGGACATCCCATCTGAAGGGGCATCCCGTCCTGATTAAAACAGACAATCGGACGGCGGTGGCATATATCAATCACCAGGGGGGCACCAGAAGCAGGCAAGCCCTCATGGAAGTGAGCCAGATTTTACTTTGGGCCGAGAAACAGGCTCCATGCATCTCGGCAGTATACATACCTGGAGTGGACAACTTGCAGGCTGATCATCTCAGCAGAAAGGCCCTGCATCAGGGGGTATGGTCTCTCAGTCAGAGAGTTTTTGAATCCCTATGCATGCGCTGGGGGATTCCAGACATAGATCTCTTTGCATCACAGCACAATCGGAAGGTTCCAAAGTTTGTGTCCCGGTCCAGAGATCCTCTAGCAATAGCAACAGATGCCCTGACTCTTCAGTTGTCAGCATTAAAGCTTCTTTATGCATTCCCTCTGATTCCACTCCTGGGTCGAGTACTAAAGAAGATGGCTCGCGAGGGAGTCCCAGCTATTCTGGTGGCTCCTAGGTGGCCAAGAAGAAGCTGGTTCTCAGACATAGTAAGGATGTCAGAGGGCGACCCGTGGAGGTTACCCAATGATCCAGATCTTCTCACACAGAGGCCTCTAAGGCACCCCAATTCACAAGTTCTGGCTTTGACGGCCTGGCTATTGAGTCCTTTATCTTGGCAGAAAGGGGGTTTTCTGCCAGAGTCATCCAGACTGATTCAGGCCAGGAAGAAGTCTTCATCATTGATCTACTATAGAGTCTGGCGAGCATTAGTCACCTGGTGCGAATCCAGAGAGTTTGCTAGTAGAACTTTTTCTGTTCCCAGAATATTGGAGTTTTTGCAGAAAGATATTGATGAAGGTCTTTAATTGAGTACTTTAAAGGGACATGTATCTGCTTTATCTGTCTTTTTTCAGAAACCTAAAGCTGGGAAAAAATGTATCAGAACCTTTTTTCAGGGAGTCGCTCATGTGCGGCCTCCTCGTAAGCCTCTTCTGCCGGTTTGGGACCTGAATTTAGGGGTCCTTCGGGGTCCTCCCTTTGAACCACTGGTAGATGCGTCATTAAGTCTAATGACTCTTAAGGTTATCTTTTTAGTGGCAATAACCTCAGTAAGGAGGGTTTCTGAATTAGCAGCGTTATCTGTTAAGCCTCCTTATTTAGTGTTACATAAGGACAAGGCCTTCTGCCAGCTAAGTCTACCATCAGTCGATAATTAGACAAGCAGTGATAAGAGCCTATGTCTCTAAAGGGAAAGATCCTCCCTTTAGGATTACTGCACATTCGACATGAGCTATTGGAGCATCTTGGGATTTTCAGCATCAAGCATCAGTAGAACAAGTATGCAAAGCCGCTACTTGGTCTTCCGTTCATACATTTACCAAATTTTATAAGGTGGATGTTAGAGCCTCGGCGGATGCCGCTTTTGGTAGAAAAGTCTTGGACGGTAGTAAATTTAAATGTCTTGAAAGGTCTTATTCCTGAGAGAAAGGAATAAGGTTTTTTGGGGATCCCACCCTGAAGTAAGGGTACTGCTATGGAGGTCCCAATAGTCTCTGAATTACTCTGATGGCCTGAAGTAAAATGGAAGAGAAAAGAGAATTCTGTCAGTACTCACCTGTAGAATTAATTTCTCTTCCATTATTACTTCAGGACATCAGACCCTCCCTATCTGCTAGGTTACTATGTCCATGCCTTGGATGCCTAGTCTTGGTGGAGATGTAAATAGTGTAAAGTGTGATCAGCATTAAAATATTAAAATAATCAGAGAGAGGATTTTTGTTATCTGGTCTCCAGCCTTTTGTCTCCAACAGGAGATATAGGAACGTCTCCCGAGTGGCTGTTCTACTGCTTTTTAATTACACTGAAGTGGAGGAAGTCAGCCAGGAGGATATAGGCCCGGGAGGAGGAGCCACACCTTTTGTCTTGCAGTCCACGCCCTTCGGTCGAGAGGTTAACCCAACTCGTCTCTAAATTACTCTGATGTCCTGAAATAATAATGGAAGAGAAATTAAATCTACAGGTGAGTACTCGCAGAATTCTCCCCGGTTTGGGGCAGCCCACTGTGTGAAACCCCCAGGATGCCAAGCTAACTTGCCTCTGCTTGAGCCCTCGGTGTGGCTAGAGAAGCTAAATGTAATCCTAGCCGCACTTACAAGCAGCGTGCAGCATCACTTCCTCTCTCTGGAAACAGTCACGCACAGCCATTCAGTTGCGCGGGCATGGCCGTGCACTGCTGAGAAGGGAGGCGAGTGACGCCGGCCACACATGCTCCATTGGGCTCAGGGGAAGGCGAGTTTATTGGGTGCTCTGGGGGTTTCACACAGTTTTCACATCCCTGTTCAGGATGCCCCCGGGAGAGGGTAAGCATTTCCTGGAGTCAGACTCTAGGTTGGGTTTTGGTCCACTTTAAGAATGATATGATGCAAATGACAATTTTCTTGTCTGCTAAAAGTTCTATTTAAAGCTGCCGTATGGTCACAAACAAAATGTCCGCCCTCCCATCCATCTCGACCCCAGCAAAGCCAGGTGACCCAATTAAAAGAATAAATCTTTCCTGTTCTTGATCCACTTTGGAGGCTGAGCTGTACTGGGATGATGGATGGTAGTCTCATCCCTATCAGAATAGAGAAGGATAGAATCAAGTGAGGACACCCGGTGTGGACAAGCATATGGCGGGATGGAGGGGGCATGGCATAAAGCATTGATATGTAAAACTTATTCAGCAGGGTGTCAAAGGGTTGGAACACCCGGGGAGTTTGGAGTAGTAATGGTATATTGGGGGGGCTATAATGGACCAGTTAGCAGGGAGCTACAGTCATTGGGAGTGATGTGTGTAGATGTTCCATGGGAGGAAGATTATTGTAAGCCACTTGTGTTGGGGGAGGGGGCTGCCTGGGGGGACTTCCAGCTCTTTATGTTGGGGAAGTTACAGAAGCCATAAAATCTGATATGTGTCACCTTCTTGTATATTCCAGGCCAGCTCCTAGGGGTGGGTAACATCAGGGAGTCATATTGATACTGTCATTTGGCAGTCTGCCTCAGCTCCTCATAAGTTAACCCCAGGATTGCCGCCAGGTGGCTCCCACGCAGTGCTCCCCAATCTCAACACACCATCACCACAAACCACAGCCTACACTCCAGCCATTTTTTTCTGTTATTTAAAGCAGACTAACAGTCAAAAATGTCTTAAACCAGACCAACACAACAAACAGTGCTCATATGCATCCCTCACAAGGGCAATTTAGATTGCTGCACATAAACATTCATTTACCTTTTTCTAACTCCTGCTGTGGTAAATTTTAAAAACAAAACCATGGCTCATGCATCTGCAGGCCACCTGCAAACAGGAAGTGCTGCTGGGTTTCCTGTTACTGTGCATTGTCAGTTATGTCAGTTGAAACCAGGCAGCAGCATGGCTGAGATGCTGGAAGAGGAAGCTCCAACATGGCCACTACCTTTCTTTTCCAACTGTTCCAGGCTGTTGGTCCAGTTGAACCGTCCACCCCCTGCTGACCCTGGATTGACCAGTTAATTACTTACTTGCCCGTTTGTGTGTAGCCCAATGAAGGGCTGGGCAATGCAGGAGGTGAGCCCAACATCCAAGACATCACTGAAACATGGCATCTATACAGTCAGGTTTGTGTGCCTGTCGGTGCCCTAAGGTGGTGGCCATATTGTTCTTCTGTTCCCAGGATGCGCTGCTGTCTACTCCCACCTTCTAGCTCTTATATATCACCAGCATACATTGTTTGGACCAAAAGCAATGATTTGCTAGGCCCACCCGCCATGTGCTCAGGGGCCCTTAGCAAGTACAGGTGTCTATAGCCTTCCCTGCTTAAAGCAGAACAAAACCTAGCCCTGAAATTTAAGATTCCAGAGCCGATCACTTGCCTTCCCCCCTAGGCTCCTCAAATCAGGTGCCCCGCTGTGTGAAATGGCCCGGGGCACCGCTACACTCACCTGACCTCTCACCGATGTAAACATCGGACGGCCACAACCCCACATCTCCTGGCAGTGAGTGAGTGAGGAGATTATTCTAATGTTTGGAGATAACAGCACCCTGGGGGACTATGCAGAACAATGTGCAGATTTGTTCTACATTCCCCATCTCTCTTTTTTAAATTAAACAAATAAATCTCACCTCACTGGAAAAGTTATGAACCTCTTCTGTAATAATGTTGGAGACTCTGTAGTCCTGTGGTGATGCCCCTCTCCCACTGCTGAGGCAGGATAAGGGGGTTAAAGAGGAACAAAACACAGGGATTTCACTTTCCCATGTGTTGTTCCTCTTTGCGGCGGCATCAGGAATTGGGATGCCCTGCTGTGTGTATCCCTCCAGGTCGTCCCATACACTCACCTTCCTTCCACTCCCACAGCACAGACTGGGATGAGTGCTACTTTTGGCACCGCTGACGGCTAAGCAGCCAAGCTCACCTTGCAGCAGTGGCGTGCCCGAGCAACTTATTCAGAAAAGCCAGACGCAGGCGCGTTCACGGCTAGAGGTGAGCAGGGATGTGGCCGGAGCACACAGACCCTGCAAGGGCTCCAGGATAATCTGAGTGCATCTGAGGGGGGTCACACTGTGGGGCATCCCAATTTGCCCAATGCCCCCAAGGACATGAACTCGGATGGCCCAGGAGTCTTTTAGATTCTTGCACCTGCGCCAAGCATCCAGCACTTTTCTCCAGCACTTCTCGCAGCTTTTTAACAAAGTGACAGGCCCCACTCTGTGCGTGCTCCAGCCCACTACCTTTACTGGGGGCCAAGTACATACACAGAAGAGGGGATGCTGCTCTGTGCAGCCTCACTGCAGCCACCACCAGAAGCACCACTGCTGCAGGAACCCAGTAACTTCTTTTCCCCCCATCCTGCCTTAGCACCTTGGATGTGGCAGAGGACACTAGAGTCACCAGTTTGTGGGGAGCAGTTAGTGTCCCTTTTAAATGAAAAAGCTCTCTCAGGTGCAGGTTGCAAAGGTGTTTACCATCAAATAATTAGCATGGCCCCTCCCCGAATGAACTGCCGATGTAACTGAAATGGATGCATGTGTAGCTGCCATAACAGAAGAAGAACACGTTTAATAATAGTGTGAGTGATAAAATGATTGAATGATCGATTCTTTAAACCCATTTGATTAAAAAATAAGAAATCTGAAAAATGTGTAATAAAGTTTCCTTCAGTTCAGTCCCATTCTAATGATGGATTGAAAGAGCAAAACAGATATAAATAACAATCACTGTGGTTGTGGCTGCTATAATAGAGCATAGAGATCATGGGTCAGGCTGCGACACACACACACACACACACACACACACACACACACACACACACACACACACTCTCAATGGATCAATTACAAAAATCCATATGACAAACTTGCTGTGATTGGATGAAATAATAGATCATAACAGACAGATAATGTGCCCGGCCATCCAGAGCAATATGAACAACCAGGAAATGTGTGAGCCGTGTAACAAAGGGAAAAAATAATTCCCTGAGCTGCACATAAAAGCTGATCTCATTACAGGAGAACTATCACAACATTGTGTAATAGTATAAATCGGTATAAACATGGCGGCTAGTGAGAGGAGGGGTCACTTATACACCCTGCAGGAAACACAATCCATCAAAGCTCGCTGCTTTGGAAGAAAGAAGTATCGGGGTGACAGGTATGAGTGCAGCATTCCACTTTTGTAGGGGAGGACTGCTCAACTAACTGCTGAGCTAGCCTGTGGGCAACAGTAGAAATAACCACAATAAATATGCAGAGCACAACATGATGGTTAAAAGCACCTACATACACATCAGAAGAATTGCAATAGCAATACAGCCCAGGCTATCTCAGGAAATAAGTTGAGCTGTCCTCCCCTGTAAAAGTAGAACAGCACATGCATAAACCTGCCACACCTGATTTTTCTTTTTTCTAGTAAAATAATATAAAAAATAATGTTGGATAGAAATGTTATGATACAGCATGTATAAGCCCCCCCCCACTCTTGCTTTCCAGCATATTTATCAGGATTATTATCCTTTCAAAGTGAACCAAACCCCATTTTGTCTGATATTAAGTCTTAAAGACTCTAGGGCCGGAATATTTCCTGTCCCTGGAGAATCTCTATTTGGGATGCCCTGCTGTCTGAAATCCCTGGGTGATGCCATAATATCTGTGTCCTCATGGCGTCTGGGGCGGGCTTATCATTGTTGGGGCCCCATGCAAACTTGTGTCTGGGGGCCTGAATCAGACATATTTTTGTATCGGCAGTATGATGCAGCCGCTTCTAATGTGAGTTCTGCAAAGCTGGGGGCCCCCTGACAGGGCAATTGCATGGGTTGGGTGGTGGTTAAGCTCGCCCCTGCATGGCGCATGCACAGGCCTCGGGCAGCATCTCTGCTTTATGTGCACAGCAGAGGTAGTGGGGATAAGCTTAGCCTGACACCTGGAAGCATCACCTTTTACCTCCGGGATGCCCTGCAACAAGGGGAGGAGTCTCTGAAACAGGACCAAATCATTCTGATGTGGAATGCTGAACCCCCGCCCCACACATAACCCCCCAGAATGCCCATAAACCTTACCTTTCCCTCGGTCCCCCGGCGGGAATCCAGTGCCGCAATTGGCTGTCTGGCGCTCATGTGGGACAGAATCACAACACTCGATTCTCGTCACAGGACCGAGGGAAAGCTAAGATTTCGGGGTGTTCTGGGGGGTTATGTGTGGGGGGGGGGCTCCAGCATTCTGGATGCTCCCCCCACCCCCCATTTAGCAGCAGTGCCAGTGTCGTCCACCTCCCGCCCCCCAGAGGGTGTTGGTCTGCTTGAATATGTGGATAACTCAACAGAAGCCAAGAATTGTGTGATGAGCTGCACATGTCACATTCTTTACATTGTACAATTGAAAAGATCTGAATGTGCTAAAATAAAAGTCCTTCAGTGATGATGAATCTGCACAATGGATAGAAGGATGGGTGTGTGTGGCCATTAGTAATATAAATAAGCAATTAATCTAATACAATCCTGATGTGAGGCTAATGTGACGGAAGTGTTTCTGTTGCCTTTTATAACCAATTACACAGTGTACACAGTGTCTCTGCACAATCTGATTGTGTGCGGCAGCATCAGCAGATTGTATCATTGTGTTGTGCTACAATAAGAGGCACAACTGCAGCATAATAGTGATCTTACACTCCCATTGTACAGAGACATTGTCACACAATATATTTGTACAGTCGCTGTGTAAGTTGTGTGACCAGCTTCAGCAGATCGTTATTGTCAGGCTTACTTGTAGGTAAACAGTTAAAGGGGAACTTCTTCACTTTTTTGTAAAGTTTCTCATTGGAGCCGAGGCCTCCTGGGTACTGCAGCCGCTCCCGTCTCTCGCTGTGTTCTGAGTCCAGCATCTCTGAGCTCCCCGCCAGCTCCCGCCCTTCCTCATTTGTAGTGTAAGACCAGGCTGCTGTGTCCATAGAGACTAATGGGCGCCTCTGTGTCTGCTCATACTCCTCACACTGCCACCCAGGGGCTGGAAGCCGGAACTGTAGGAATTCCATGGAGATGTTAAAGTGGAGTTTCCCTCTAAAGAGGAACAGCAACCAGAACTTTGGGTCTCCCGGGTGTTGTTCCACCCTGGTGGGGCTTTTGGATGCACCGCTGTGTCTGTCTGTGGATTGGATTAGTAGGTAGCCAATCAGCATGCTCTGTTTCTATCAGCTTTTACTCATGAGCACTTCCCTGTTCACCATCTGAGGGGTGTATCCGAGTCGCACCATTCACAAATGCCTGGTGCGGGTATGTGCCTCAGATGAGGGTCTGCTGGGGATGCGGCCTGTGCATGTGCTGTGGGATTGCAGGTCGGTATGGACTCCAATCACTGAGGTTTCACACAGTGGGGCATCCCAAAATAAGATACCCCAGGCATAGGGAATGGTCCAGCCCTGGAGTCTTTTCCCACATGTTTCCTGCCCTCCCTGACCTGGCTGTGACATTTATTGGTAGGAAAAACATCACATACAAGCACATGGCTTACCCCATCTGCAGCCGATTATTTTCCACCCACAACCTGATCCGAGTCTTTATTCTCCCAACCTGACCCCAAACCTGCAAATGACAGAATACCCGAACCAATGCCGAGGCCCAGCTCGGGGCGTCCAATCAGTGACTTCTCAGTGCTCCACTATCCAGGAGGTGTCTGCACCAATGGCCTGCCCATAGCTCTGTTCCTATTGGATGTGCTGATCACGTGACCCCATTTCCTTGCTGTCATTAGTGTGGAGGAATATTTTATGAGGGGGAGTGGCTTCACCATCAATTCTGAGGAGCCCGAACTGATCAGAGAGCCACTTGTGTCACTGGAAACAGTCAGCACAGCGGCTTAGAGGCCGGGGTCATGTTAGTGTAATGACACACTATTGTGTGGACACAGTACAATGATTAATGTGGATCTACACCTCAGAGCTGGTAACTGGTGTGTAAAGAGGGATAGGGGCATTAATAAGGGGGCAGCTCCCTCATATGAGGGGCAGTTGAGAGGTGTGAGGACACTTTATACACTGCAAACAAATCATCCAGGTAATCAGGAGCCTCCGCCCAGATCAGCCAATCATCTTCCAGATTATAAATACCATCAATCTGCTCCACACTGCCCCCCCCCCCCAACACACAATACAATTATGGGAGATGGTTTCTGACAAAAAAGTGCCCCCCCCCCCCCCCCATTGGTGGTGACACTACACAACCTCCACACAACACACAGGCCCCTCTGTTTTCTTGGTATCCTGCTCGGGTCGCTTCATTCCTGACAGTTGGGTTATCCGCCACAAGGTGACCCGAGCAGGAGAGCAATAAAACCAATTCTACAGGTGAGTAATCACAGAATTGTATTATTGCAACACCTCACACGTGTCACATGACCCAACCAGGGCAAGGGAACCTGGAGGAACACTTAAAGGTTTTATTCTTTAAATAAATCCTGGATGCTGATTGGCTGTTTGGGGGATCCGCTCCAGTTTTGCTTCCTGTTCCCTTGTGCTGGTCTTGATAAATGTTCCCCAGTATGTTACACATGATACACACAACACTGTACACACTGTGCTCTGCTCCGTGTAACATGTTCCTGTGCTGTGTGCAGGGATCCATACTTACCAGTGGATGTACGGCTGTGAGCTGAGAGATGACGGCAGCACTGCGGGGTATTATCAGGATGGATATGACGGGAGAGACTTCCTGTATCTGGACACAAAGAGCTGGATGTGGATCCCGACCATGAGCGAGGCCCAGATCACCGCACAGAGATGGAACAGCCCGGAGGAGAGATCGGGGGAGAGACACAAGAATTATCTGGAGAATATCTGTGTCCCAGCACTGAGGAGATACATGGAGTACGGGAGAGAAGACCTGGCGAGGAGAGGTGAGCGCACACTGTGTACACACTACAATACACACACTACACTTGTGTATCTACACACACACACTACACTTGTGTATCTACACACACACACTACACTTGTGTATCTACACACACACACTACACTTGTGTATCTACACACACACACTACACTTGTGTATCTACACACACACACTACACTTGTGTATCTACACACACACACTACACTTGTGTATCTACACACACACACACTACACTTGTGTATCTACACACACACACTACACTTGTGTATCTACAGACGCACACACACACACGCTACACTTGTGTATCTACACACACTACACTTGTGTATCTACAGACGCACACACACACACACTGCACTTGTGTATCTACACACACATACACACACACTACACTTGTGTATCTACACACACATACACACACACTACACTTGTGTATCTACACACACACACACACTACACTTGTGTATCTACACACACACTACACTTGTGTATCTACACACACACTACACTTGTGTATCTACACACACACACACTACACTTGTGTATCTACACACACACACTGCACTTGTGTATCTACACACACACACACTACACTTGTGTATCTACACACACACACTGCACTTGTGTATCTACACACACACACACACACGCAGACACTACACTGTTGCATCTACACACCTACACACACAAGCACACTACACACACACCACACTTGTGTATCTACACACGTACACACACACACACACACACACACACACACACACACACACACTTGTGTATCTACACACACACACACATACTACACTGTTGCATCTACAAACCCACACACAAACACATTACACTTGTGTATCTACACACACACTACAATTGTGTATCTACACACACACACACACACACACACACACACACACACACACACACACACACACTACAATTGTGTATCTACACACACCCTACACAGCTGCATCTACACACAAAGTAATTATAATATACTACTCTCACACTGTGCATATACACGTTACATGTACATTCACACTGCACTATATTTCCACACACCCTTTGTGTATTCTACACTATCCATACACTAGAATTAATATAGTATATTCACTCTCAGCTTCCACAACACACTATATACACATTATTATTTTATACATTGCACTAATATACACAAACGTCATATAACACTCTATACACTATATAAGTAGAACAAATAACCAGAAATGTGTGTGTGTGTGTGTGTGTGTGTAGATAATGTCATCTAATGTATCTGTTTGTTATTCTAGGAGATTTGTATACAGATATGTTAAAGGAGACGTGTTCCTTTATTTAAAAAAATAAATTAATCTGTTAAGCGAATAATGTATTTTTAGAGTAGGGAAAAAGCCATATGAATGTGATGTCCAAAGAATAATGTATTTTTTGTAGACACACATAATCGCCTCTATAACACTTCCAATGCTCAAATGTCCCCTTTAGCAGAATATTATGCTTTTAGTGTGAATAAATCATTTTAATTTTAACTCCTATAAAACATCTGTATATAAAGAGAATAAAGTTTTTATAATAAAGGGTTAACCCTTGTTTAGCACATCTGTAACACATCTGTGTGCAGTGTTAGCAGAACAATAAATGCTGACAGTGAGAGAATAATCCCCCTTTAACTCATTCAAAGACATCTGTATATTATTATCATTGTTTATTTATATAGCGCCATCATCTTCTGTAGTGCTGTACAAAGTAGTAATTACAGACAGGGTAGAAACATACAGTACATAGACTATTACAAATGCAGTGTTACAGAGTTTACAATGGATATTCTGAATACAAGATACAATAGGAAAGAGTATATAATACTAGAGGTTTACTCTAACAGACTCATGTAACTTTAGAGTGGAAAGATTTAGTTTTTCATCTGTATAAGAACAATTCCTAAATGATCTATATTTAGGCTAAATAAGAGCAATGCTCAGTAAGTGTCACCTGATGTAACCACCTGAGGCTTCTTTTCTTCATTGATACCCTGGTGACACCTAAGAAGAAGCCTGTGATGGATAAGTGAGCTGGAGGTTACTGACATTCTCTGCTTTTCCTTCTACATATAAATTATTAAAGCCCCCCCCCCCGGACGCCACCATCTTGGATGAAAAGCACAGAGCCGCATCCCTCAGCTCCGTGCACACCTCGTCCTCCCAGGTGAATAGGCAATGGCAGCGCAGACAAACTTAGGGGAATGCAGCTTTGCGTCTTTTCCTGCGGGAGGCCATGAGGACAGCGCGGGCCCCTGAAAAAGGTAAGGGCTTTTTCTCTGTAACATCCCCCACCTCAGGGTAGTGGGGCAGGGCGACCGTCATAGTTTACCTAAATTTCTAATAGCTTTAATAATAATGGCAGCTTCTTTATATAGAGATGATATATTATAAAGATTTGTCCACTCTAACATTAAATTATTCTGGTGAAGGAAACCTCTGGCTTTACATACAGATGTTTTAAAGAGGAGCAACCACTGGTCTAGAGTCTATAAGACTCTCAGCACAACTCGCCTTTCCTGAGATCCCACAGTGCATGTGCGGGCCATGGCTGCATCACCACTCACCCCTATCTGTACGTTGCCATACCAGGCTTTTCTGAATGCCTGTCCCGGGTACACTGAGGGGGGAGGGTGGTCCGCAGCATGTGCTCCATTTAGCCTCGCTTGCCCCTCTGAGCTCAGCTAAATGGAATGCAATTCCTGTAATTGGCCAGTGGACTGCGCATGCACCATGGGATCGCAGAAAGGGTGCATTTAGAGTGGACCTAAACCCACCCTGGTGTCTGAGACTCCAGGGCAGGCATACTGCTTCCCCCTTTCCCCCAGGGCAGCCAGATTCGGGATGCCCCACTGTGTCAAACCCCCAGGTCAACGAAAACTCGCCTCCTTTTCCGGCCAACGGTGCATGCACAAGCAGCGGGCAGATCCCCACTATCCCCCTGTTAAACGGTAACCTGCTCGGATCCCATCTTCCTAGACGGAGGAGCAGGAGAAGATCCGAGCGCACTGACTGCGCCAGAGGACCAAGGAAGGGGGAGGCAGATCGGGTGACCTGGGGGGTTTCACACAGCAGGGCATCCCCGTTCGGGTTGCACCCGGCAGAGGAAACAAAACCCAGAATGGTGAAAATCCTGGACTTTGTTCCTCTTTAAATGAATTGACCACCCAATCACTTTGCAGAGGAGCGAAGAGGGGGGGGCACAAGCCAGAGACACAAGCAGCTGTGAACGGAGTTTAGGCCCGGCTGGCGCAGGAAGTGATTGGGTGAGTTGCAGATCGGCGGGTTTTGACCAATTAGCTCTGCGGGTCAGAGGTTGATTGGCCCTTTTTTTTATTATTTCCCAGGAACATTTATATATTTTGTTTTTTTTTTCAGGAGAGTCTGCAATTTAACATGAAATGTCTTGATTTAAAATATGCTCAATGTTTTTGGCTGATATATGTGCAAAAAAAAAGTAATGTTTCCAATAAAATCATATTGCGTGCAAAATCCTAATTTCTCCCGGATTGAATGGTACAACATATGTATTGGTATTGGACACCATTTCCTGCCCAGGACACTCCCCCAAACTCAAACAGCTCTTTAGGAGATAAATACAACTGCTATGCGCACCTTGCAGTTTTTTAAGAACAACCCTTTACATTTGAAAATACCCCCCACAAACTATATATTCTCTGGAAATACATACCTCAAGCTTTCTAGGTGTACCAGGCTTGTTGATGTAGGTGCAGTTTTCTGGACGTAATCCCTCGATGGGATGAATAAAAAAGCATATACAAAGCCACATTTTCCTAAAAACACAATATGCAATCAAGAAAAAAACTCAAATTTGAAGAAGCAAGTTCCCTCAAACAGAACAATACCCATCAGGCATAGGCACTGTCAAAAGAAGAGTTACCAAACACCCCCAAAGTAAAGCATATGCGTAAGAATAATTTCCTTGAAAATTTCAGCTCAGCAGACACACCTTGCACTTATTCTACCCAATCAACACTTTACAGGTGGAATACCCCCCACTCAAAACATATATTCCCTGAAAGTACACACATTAAGATTTCTAGGTGTACCCAGCCTGTTGTAGTGGCTTCATCTTTTTAGAAGTAATCCCCTAAAGAATACTTTGGTTGCACAGGATTTCCCTAAAAAAACGTATAAATAAGCAGAATAAAAACCAAATTTTCCTACAATATCAATATGCAAACAAGAAAAAACAAGCTAAATCTAAAAGCACAAGTCCCCCGAGAAGGACAATACCCAACATGCATAGCTACTTTTAACCCTTTTAACTGCCAGCCTACTTTTTGTCACCCTCTTTTGCCGGATCATTTTTCACCATTACTATGTGATTTTCTTATGGAATTTCCAGGAGAATTTATACATTTTTTTCCAAGTCATCCTTCAGCTTGACCACGTAGAGAGATTATGCTCCACCCCCTGGGAGGAAACACAAAACAGGAACAAAGTTTAAAAGCCCCGCCCCTTCCCCCCCACCTTGAGTTTTTTGTTTCCTCCCTGGGAAACCTTGGGACAGAGTGTGTGCTGATGTTTTTTAGTAAACGGACAGTTTGTTATTTTAGTTTATTGTTTTCTATCCTCCATAGTTTGGAGATAGCCAGCTGCACCAGATATAACTCACAGGAGACCCTGTTGGAGACTGGATGCACCTGGGGCTATATTCCTCATAGTCTAAGGGGATTGCACAGACATTACATATAGGAAGCAGGTGCACTGGTTGTTCTGCCGCTCTGGAAGTAATCCTTTAGAAGGGTTGTGGGGAAATAGATGGTTAGTTGCAATCTATTTCCCTCAATTTTTTTCAAATCCGGAGGTGTGGCGGTGACGTCAAATGCGTAGTTTCCGTTTTTTCGGCAGGAAGCCGGAAATTCAACCAGCGTGGTTTTATATATATTTATATATTAGTATTGCATGGTATATATATATATATATATAGATAGATAGATAGATAGATAGATATAGATATATATATAGATATATATATAGAGATAGATATATATATATATATAGATATATATATAGAGATAGATATATATATAGATATATATATATAGAGATAGATATATATATAGATATATATATTGTAGGGATCTTCCCGGGGGGATGGTGTGTTTGGACACAGTTCACGACAGACTTAGGTGTTATAAAGCAGGTCTTGGCGTTTATTCATGGCATAAACAGTCCAGTAAACAAAACATACAGCAGCAGCGTGCTTCTAGTGTACAAAACAAAATAAAGACCTAGCCCGTCTGGGCGCTTACTAACAGGTTCTTCTCACCTAGCTGACACTTTTAAAACACAGCGTTCGCCTGGACATCGCAGGGTGAGTTTTTAGCTCCAGCAGTGGCTGCGTTCGCAGCTTCCTTCACACACACACACAGGCTGTTCATTTCAGGCTGAGAGAGCAATAGCCTGCAGTCTCTGCAGAGCTTTTACCTCCCAGGCTAATTAGGATCAGGGCTCACCTGATTCAAAACCCAAACTGGATCGGGGAGGTGTGGAATGACAGGTCCCTCTACCAAACCTACCTGCCATTCCATATAAATCCAGGCCCGGCAAAATTAAACAACACCTCAGCAGCATATCACTGCTGGGAACCAAATCAATCCTGGACTTACCATCTCACCCAGCGTAGTAACCTAGGTGAAATGTACACCCCCTCGATCACTTCTCCAGTGACATGTCTACATATCCCCCCCCTCTTCTTCAGACCGGAGGGCTGAGCATTTTGTCCCCACAGACAATGTACCCTCGACAATGCGTCAGCATTTGCCTGTAATTTCCCTGGCCTGTGTTCCACAGTGAAATTAAAGTTTTGTAGGGACAGAAACCATCTAGTCACTCTTGCGTTTCTCTCCTTATTTAACTTCATCCATGTTAGGGGGGCATGGTCTGTCACTAACTTGAATTTCCTGCCTAGCAAGTAATATTTTAGGGATTCGAGGGCCCACTTCACTGCCAAACATTCTCGCTCCACAATGGCATAATTTTTTTCGGCCGGGGTTAGCTTTCTACTCAAGTACATCACCGGATGCTCCTCACCATTTACTACTTGTGAGAGTACTGCACCTAAGCCTGTGTTAGAAGCATCTGTCTGGACCAGAAATTCTCGCCTGAAATCGGGGGTAACTAACACAGGTTGTTGGCACAAGGCAGACTTAAGGCTTTGGAAAGCCTTCTCGGCCTCTGGAGTCCACGTGATCATGGCTCTCTTTCCGCCCTTGGTCAAGTCAGTTAGGGGAGCAGCAACTGAGGCGAAGTTCGGCACAAATCTACGGTAATAGCCCGTAATACCAAGGAAAGCTCTGACCTGTTTCTTTGTCAGGGGTCTAGGCCAATTCTGTATTGCCTCCACTTTATTAAGCTGTGGCTTAATCAACCCTCTTCCAATAATGTAGCCCAGATACTTGGCCTCTTCTAGGGCTATTGCACACTTCTCGGCATTTATGGTCAACCCCGCATCACTTATGGTATCCAATACAGCCTGTACCTTACAGAGGTGACTTTCCCAATCAGGGCTAAAAATGACCACATCATCGAGGTAGGCAGCTGAGTAATCACGATGTGGTCGCAAAATCAAGTCCATCAACCTCTGGAAAGTCGCAGGTGCTCCATGTAACCCGAACGGCATCACTACATACTGGAATAGCCCATCAGGGGTGGAGAATGCAGTTTTCTCTTTAGCCTCATTAGTAAGTGGAATCTGCCAATAGCCCTTTGTGAGATCGAGGGTGGTTATGTATCTGGCATTACCCAACTTCTCAATCAACTCATCTACCCTGGGCATAGGATAGGCATCGAATTTTGAGATCTCATTCAACTTTCTGAAATCGTTACAGAACCTCCAAGTTCCATTAGGCTTTGGGATTAATACAATCGGGCTGGACCATTCACTCTGTGACACCTCAATTACTCCCAGATCAAGCATACGCTTTACCTCGGCAGATACGGCTTCCCTACGGGCTTCCGGGATCCTATAGGGCTTGAGGTTTACTCTGCTTCTAGGCTCAGTTTCAATGTGATGATAGATGAGGTGTGTACGCCCTGGGAGGTCAGAAAACTTGTCTTTGTTTTTCTGTAAAAATTCCTGAGCCTCCTGTTTCTGTGACACTGATAGGGTATCACCAACCTTGACTGGAGGGATTGGTTGTGACAAATTACTAACAGTATTTGTCGCCCCCAAGGATTCCCTGTCTTTCCAGGGCTTAATCAAGTTTACGTGGTAAACTTGGAAAGGCTTCCTTCTACCTGGTTGGTGCACCTTGTAGTTCACCTCACTGACCTTTTCAACAATCTCATAGGGACCTTGCCACTTCGCCAGGAATTTACTCTCAACAGTGGGAACTAGTATAAGGACCCTATCGCCTGGGTTAAATGTCCTGATTCTTGCAGACCGGTTATAAATTCTACTTTGGGCCTCTTGCGCCCTCTGGAGGTGTTCCCTTACTAGGGGCATTACAGCGGCTATACGGTCCTGCATTTGTGCTACATGCTCAATAACGCTCTTGTATGGGGTGGACTCGCTCTCCCATGTCTCTTTTGCAATGTCCAGTAGACCCCTAGGGTGACGACCATAGACCAACTCGAATGGTGAGAACCCTGTGGACGCTTGGGGCACTTCCCTAATAGCAAACATGAGGTAGGGTAACAAATGATCCCAGTCACGGCCATCTTTTTCCACCACTTTTTTCAGCATATGTTTCAAAGTTTTGTTAAATCTCTCCACCAATCCGTCCGTCTGGGGGTGGTATACAGAGGTACGGATGGGTGAGATTTTAAATAGTTTGCATAACTCCTTCATCACCTTTGACATAAAGGGTGTACCTTGGTCAGTTAGGATTTCTTTGGGGATTCCAGTCCTAGAGAACATATAAAACAACTCACGTGCAATTGTTTTAGATGCGGTGTTTCTTAAGGGCACAGCTTCAGGATAGCGGGTCGCATAATCCATGACCACCAGAATATATTGGTGTCCTCTAGCGGATTTTACAATGGGACCCACTAAATCCATGGCTATACGCTCAAAAGGCACCTCTATAATAGGGAGCGAAACCAAAGGACTGCGAAAATGTGACACTGGGGCACTAAGCTGACATGTGGGGCACGACTCGCAGTACTTTTTAATATCACCATATATCGCCGGCCAGTAGAACCTCTGGAGAACCCTCTCCTGCGTTTTGTCAGTCCCCAAGTGTCCCCCAAGAACATGGTTATGTGCCATGTCCAGCACCTGACGCCGGTACGGCTTAGGCACCAGAAGCTGTTCCACAACCTCATCCTTAACCTTAGTGACTCTATAGAAAAGATCATTAGTCACAGAAAAATGTGGAAATCTTTTCTCAGCATCTGGTTCCTGAGGTACCCCATTCATGACAGCAACCTGCTCTCTCGCATTTTTGAGAGTGGGGTCCTGTAACTGTGCAGTCCCAAAATTATCCCTAGACACCTCTAAGTCTGGTATATTTTGCTCAGTGGGAGGAGCCTCCTCCTCTCCAGCCAGGACCTGCAAAGGAAAACAATTATTTTCATCCTGCACAATTTTATCATTTACAGGGGGTAACGCAACAACCTTGGGAGTATCCTCACTCCTTTCGGGGGATTTTCTTTTTCCCCAGAGAGCCCAGAATAGTGGAAAATCGCGCCCCAGTATTACGTTGTGCATGAGATTTTTAACCACACCCACTTCATATTGTACGGTGCCTTGTTTAGTCCCGACTTCAGCCAGCACTATAGGGTACACTTTTGTATCCCCATGTATACAAACGACACTCATATGCTTTTTACACTCAAAGTCCCCAGCCACCAGGCTGGCATGCACCAAGGTTACGAGGCTTCCTGAGTCCAGCAACGCCTTAACAGGAAAGTCATTAATTGTAATGTCGCAGATTTGCGGTTCAGTCTCTAGTCCAGGAACTGCAACGCAAGATGGTTCCGCAAATAGCGACTGACGCCGACTAACCTCACAGTCCATGGTCTGTTCATGTCGTCTGTTGGCCTCTATCTGAGCTTGTTGTTGTTGCAAACTTACTTGCATAAACTGCTTCAGCATCTCCTCCATGTTGCCCGACTGTTCTTGGAGTGTAGTTGCAGCTTTCACCCAAGACATAAGCAGCTGTAGCCAAGTCTGTCCACACCGTTGCCCCTAGCAACCGTTTTGCCCGCATCCTCCACCAATTGTAGGGATCTTCCCGGGGGGATGGTGTGTTTGGACACAGTTCACGACAGACTTAGGTGTTATAAAGCAGGTCTTGGCGTTTATTCATGGCATAAACAGTCCAGTAAACAAAACATACAGCAGCAGCGTGCTTCTAGTGTACAAAACAAAATAAAGACCTAGCCCGTCTGGGCGCTTACTAACAGGTTCTTCTCACCTAGCTGACACTTTTAAAACACAGCGTTCGCCTGGACATCGCAGGGTGAGTTTTTAGCTCCAGCAGTGGCTGCGTTCGCAGCTTCCTTCACACACACACACAGGCTGTTCATTTCAGGCTGAGAGAGCAATAGCCTGCAGTCTCTGCAGAGCTTTTACCTCCCAGGCTAATTAGGATCAGGGCTCACCTGATTCAAAACCCAAACTGGATCGGGGAGGTGTGGAATGACAGGTCCCTCTACCAAACCTACCTGCCATTCCATATAAATCCAGGCCCGGCAAAATTAAACAACACCTCAGCAGCATATCACTGCTGGGAACCAAATCAATCCTGGACTTACCATCTCACCCAGCGTAGTAACCTAGGTGAAATGTACACCCCCTCGATCACTTCTCCAGTGACATGTCTACAATATATAGAGATAGATATATATAGAGATAGATATATATAGAGATAGATATATATATAGATAGATAGATAGATATATACATCTTGCAGTGGAAACTGGTCCAGCTAAATATGCTTTTTTTAACTTATGTTTTAGAGACAGTCTAAATCCGAAGATAAAAAGCATGTTAAGTCTACCAAGAAAACCAAAAGCTGTGAAGTTTGTAGTACCACTCTTCTGGATTCTTGGCAGTTGGCTCTGTGTATGGGGTGTGATGAAGACAAAAGAGAAAATGATTCGGCTGCTATCCTCAGGGAAACAGTTAGCTTCAATGGAAAATGCCCAAAGGGGATTTGTAACCCATGATCAATGGTCACTTGCTACTGCACCCATTCCTAATATTAGTACAGAGAGCCAAGATAGGGAAGTTTCATTAGTAGGATTAAATAATGAAACTGCTCCCTTAGCTCCAATACAAATTGAAGTCGCTTCAGATCCGGGGGGAAGAAGGGGAAGACCCGCAGTCCTTTCAGGATTTACTGGATGAGAAAAGTCAGCCAGAGGAGGGGTAGGTTAGTGCAGGCTCCCTTTCTGAGGATTAGAGTTGTTGTTGAAAGATATTTATGATACATGGGGCATCCCGCAGGAGGAGACAACTCTTTCACAGCAGGAGGAAATGTATAGAGAAGTATTGATTAAAAAATCAGAAAGAGCTTTTCCAATCCATTCGGTTTTAAAGGATATGGTTAAAAGTGAATGGGATAATCCAAAAAGAAAAATTTTTCTTCCTAGAGTTTTAAAAGAAAAATACCCTTTTAAGGATCCCATTATGGATTTCTGGACAAAATGCCCTAAAGTTGATGCACCTGTTGGTCAAATGTCCAAAACCTCAGATTTAAGTTTTGAGAACATGGGTTCACTGCGTGATCCTATGGATCGTAGAGGAGAACATATTCTAATAAGGGCTTGGGATGCTACTACTTCAATTTAAACCAGCAATGGCTTCAGATGTGGTCCTAGGAAGTATGTCCAAATGGATAGACAACCTTAGGGCTCATATTGGAAATAGAGTTCCACCTCGAGGTTATGCAACTCTTCCTACACTATATAGAGCTATGTCTTTTCTAACACATGCTTGTCAGGAAATCATCAGGGCCTCAGCCAAAACTGCGGCTTTAATAGCTTGTGCCCGCAGAGCAGTGTGGTTAAAAACCTGGTCTGGGGACAGTAGTTCTAAAAATAGACTATGTGCAATCCCTTTTCAAGGTGGACGTTTGCTTGGGGAAGACCTAGATAATATCCTGTCAAGGTCCACAGAATTGGGGAAAAAGTTTCCTACTAAAAAGAAGACTTATTCTTTTAGGTCAGCTAATAAGGGCAGACACAAAAACGCTGGGTGCAGCCTAGGCCACAAAGTAAATATTCCTTGGTCAGCAAGGCTCCGGAAGGGCCTAGGCAGCAGTCCTGACAACCCTCTTCAGGTGGGGGGGAAGGCTTTCCAGGTTTGTACCCGCCTGGAAAGAGATTAACCAAGATCCGTTTGTTTTAAAAACACTGGAAGGAGGGTATCATTTAGAATTTTCTTCCCTTCCCCCATTTTCCTTCTTAGTGACCAAGTTGCCAAGAGATCCCAAGCAAAGGAATGCTTTCCCAATAGTGTTGCAGGAACTCTTACAGAAAGAGGTGATAGAAATAGTTCCGCCAAGTCTGATTCTGGAGGGCTATTCTCATGTTTTTCTAGTAATAAAGCCGTCTGGAAAGTACAGGATGATTCTGAATCTGAAAAGATTAAACAGATTCATTCGTTACAAAAGGTTCAGAATGGAGTCAATCTACTCAGTGAGGCGCACCCTAATCCAAGATGTCCTAATGGCCAATCTGGATCTTCAGGATTCATATCTGCACATTCCAATTCAGGAATCTCATCGCAAATACCTGAGGTTTGCAGTACAACTAGACCACAGAACCTTGTATCTCCAGTACAGAGCACTCCCTTTCGGCCTGTCATCCTCCCCCTGAATTTTTACAAAAATACTAGCAGAGCCAATGGCCTTCCTGAGGCAATTGGGAATCAACATCGTGCCATATCTGGATGATCTGCAATGATCAGCAATTTCAGAAAGACTCTGTTGGTGCATTTGGAAAAAGCGATAAAAGTCTTAAGGGAACTGGGTTGAATAATAAACCTGGAAAAATCCTGTCTAGTTCCTTCACAACAGTGCACGTTTCTGGGATTCTTGATAGACAGCACCCAGGGAAAGATATTTCTGACAGAGGAAAAGGCTATAAAGATAAAGAGAGGTGATAACATTAGTAAAAGAACCAAAGACATCCCTAAGGGGAATAATGAAGGTGCTAGGGTTAATGACGGCAACAATTCCAGCAGTAAACTGGGCTCAGTTACAGATGAGAACACTGCAGGGATTCCTGTTAGGAAATTGGGACAAAAGTCAAAAGTCACTGGACCAGTTAGTGAAGTTAAACTCAACGGTCCTGAGAGAACTACTCTGGTGGACAGAGACCACGAATCTAACAAAAGAGAGAGAATGGAGACCGTTAAATCCGGTGGTATTAACCACGGATGCGAGCAGCTGGGGTTGGGGTGCCCACTTGGAGATTCACTAAGCCCAGGAAAATGGTCAAAGGTAATCTCAGGAAGATCCTCAAACTTCAGGGAACTTCTAGCTGTAAAACTAGCATTAAACCATTTTCAGAAGGAAATATCGGGAAAGGAGGTACAGGTAAAATCGGACAATGCAACGACAGTGGCTTACCTAAACCATCAAGGGGGGACAAAATCAAAGGTGCTGACAGCGCTAGCATTAAATCTCTTAATTCCCTTGCAAAGTCAAACAAGATCCCTGATGGCAATTCATTTGAGGGGGACTCTAAACACGCTAGTAGACTCCTTAAGTCGGGGAAAGGTGTGTCAAATTGAATGGTGTCTAAAGCAAGACATATTCGATTTCATCATGAGTGCTTGGGGTCATCCTCAAATAGATCTGTTTGCAACCAAGGAGAATACCAAATGTCAAAGGTTTTTCTCCCTAGTGAGGGAGGAAGGTGCAGCAGCAATAGATGCGCTTGCTCAAAAATTGAACTTTCACCTTGCCTATGCTTTTCCACCCTTCAAAATCCTGCCGCAAGTGATCCAGAAGGTGGCTCAAGAAAGAGCAAATGTGATACTCATAGCTCCATACTGGCCAAGAAGACTATGGTTTGCAGAATTAACCAGAATGGCGGTAAAAGGTCCTTGGAAGCTGCCGGAAGTCCCAGACATCCTTCATCAACAAACAAATACTTCACCCAAACTCAACAAGGCTTCAACTGACAGCATGGATCCTGAAAGGGCACTTCTGGAAAAAGGGGTGTTCACACAGAATAATAGAAACGTTACTTCAAAGCCGTAAGTTAACTACAAGAAAGATTTATGGAAAGGTATGGAAAAAATGTTCTTCTTTTTGTGAAGGGAAAGGATATAGCTTCAGTGCTAGAATTTTTGCAAGAAGGATTTGAAAAGGGACTGGCAGTAAGTACCCTGAAGAGTCAAGCCTCTGCGTTATCAGTTTTCCTGGATTGTAAACTTAGACAAAATGAACTTGTTAATCATTTTTTCCAAATCCATTGTACGTAAGAGGCCAGCTACATTTAAAGGCTTTCCTACCTGGGACTTGTCGATAGTTCTAAAAGGCTTGTTGGAACCTTCGTTTGAACCCCTAGAAGAGGTTTCAGAAAAATGGTTGTCTCTGAAATTTTGTTTTCTGATAGCGACAACATCTGCAAGAAGGGTGAGTGAGCTTCAAGCATTATCTATCAAATAACCTTATTGTGCTATACTACCAGATAAGGTAATCCTTAGACCCAATCCAATGTTTTTACCCAAAGTCGTAACAACAGACAACAGGTCGCAAGAGATAATTATCCCGACACTGCCTAATGCAGCTGGGAAGGAGGAAGAACTTTCGCTGCTTGATGTCAAAAGAGCACTAATCATATATTTGGAAAGATCAAAAGACTGGCGCCTAGCAGAGCAAATGCTAGTAACTTTTAGTGGGAAAAATAAAGGGTCAGCAGCCTCTAAGGCTACTATTGCTAGATGGATTAAACAGACTATCGCAAAAACATATGAAATTAAGAGAGTGACGCCTCTTGAAGTTTTAGCTCACTCAACAAGGACTATGGCCGCATCCTGGGCAGGATGCCAGCCACGTAAAATGTACGTGGTTGCTTCTCCTCCACTTAAGTGCCAGCCACGTAAAATTCACGTGTCTGGCATTTACCCCTGCTAGCGGGCAAAAAAAAAAAAAAAAAACTCACCTGACCCCTCGTTGGATCCGGCCGGGTCTCCTCTTTAATTTGCCCCCGGAATAGCGTCCCCCCCCCCCCCCCCTCTTCGGCAGCAGCAGCTGCTAACTGTAAAAAAAAAAAAAAATAAAATGTAAAATTACATTTACTTACCTGCAGTCGCGCTGCCTCCGTCCAGGTCTCCTCTTCACTTGGGGGGGGGGCTCCGATCGCCCCCCCCCCCCCCCCGGCTCTTCAGCTTCAGGGGAGAGCCTAAAAAGGGCTCTCCCCCTCCGCTCCTGACGGGTGTCGCTATCTTGCCGTTAATGACGTCACTCACCGGGTGTCGTCCTGGCTCCCTTATGCTGTTCTTTCAGATGCGATCATGCTGGGCACATGAGCAGAGGGGCCGGTGATCAGATCATCACCTGCCCCTCTGCTACAGCAGCCAGCATGATCGCATCTGTCATCACATCGAGGGACAAAGGAGCTGACGATCGGAGGTAAGTAAAGTAAAAAAAGTTATTCTAAGCAGACAGCACGTCCTGCTCCAGACATAGTCCTTACATGTGGGTATAACTCCGCCTTCAGCGCCGTGCACTGCAAAACATGAAGAAAACAAGCTCCTCCCGGCCCTACATATACCGGAGGACCTCCCACAAATCCCCAGATTTCTCTGCAGTGCTGAAACTGAAGACATGAAGTATCACGCTCTCGCAGGCGAGCGGGGCTTGACAGCCCGAGGCCCTGCGGGACTATTTCCACCCGTCCTCATTGTGATTTTAATGCCTCCCAGCCTGGGCTGCGTTGGTCGGGTCAAGGTAGGCAGCACCTAGTGTGCTAATGGAGCTAGACTCCACCGCAATCCCCCTCCATAGGGTAGGTGGTTAAGGCGTATGGTGAGCCTCAATTGGATGCCCCTCCCGTACTAGAGCCCCATGCCCCGTGTAGCGGTAAACCCAGATTATTGGATCACCTTCCTCCCTAGATTCCCCCGTTAAGGGGGGAAAAAGAGGGGGGGGGGGTTGTGTGTACGTTGGCTAAACCTTGCCCTAATCACACCAGTCACTTGGCCTTAGTGGTTGCTGGAGTCAGGGCCGCGCTTCACTTTTAGTTTTTAGCTTCCCGCAGCGCTTTTATTGCCTTTACTCGGCACATACGTCGGCTCTATTCTATTGACGCTTGGCGTTCTATCTCGGTTTTCACCCTGTCTGATCTCTGAGGTAATTTTTTTCTGACAATATATGTCGCTTCTGATTAGTTGCGTGCCTTCGAGCTTCACGCTCTCCGGAGGGGGGGTGTGGTTCGGTTTGGCGCGTTCCGCGTCATCGCCCGCTCTGGCCCGCCCTTCGAGGTTCGCTTGGCGCCATTTCCTTCTCACATGCGCGTGGTGAAGACGGTCCTCCCCTCGCTGATCTGTAAGTGCCCTCATGGGCGAGTCCTTTCCTAGCTTTGGCTTCTTCGCGCTTGGCTCTGACATTCCTTTCCCCTTGTGTCTTTCAGACGGCCGACTTTGGCGGCTTCTCCCGGCCCGGCATAGCATCCGGCCCAGACCACTTTAAACAAATTACTCCCACTTCCCAGCGGGTGTTTGGGGCATCCAGGGTTGCTTTACAGCGTCAATCCCTACTGGCATATTAAATATAATAATCACCATATGGAGGCATCTCAGGATATTGTGAACGGGGTTCCTTCGGGACAAGCCCATCTGTGTGTAGCTTGTGGGGTCTCACCTAGCAGTGGTGACAATGTACGGGTCTGCGTCCCTTGTGCCCAGCAGGCGCTAGCTGGCCTCCCCACCTCTTCCGAGGCTGGGCCCGCACCTCGCCTTGCTTCCCCTACTCCCCCAAGCCTGAGCCTAACCCCCAATACTAGTGGGGATTCTCATAACTATTTTGCCACTAGACTGGCTAGCATGGAAAATTTAATCGCTGGCTCCTTGGGGCACGCAAGGCTACGGCCAAAAAGCGTCATTTGAATCCTGAAGCTACTATTCTTCCTGTAGAATCTGACGACTTACATTTGTCTTATGCACATTCTCCCTCAGAGGAAGGGGAGCTGTTTTCTGACTCAGGGTCCTATGACGACGAGTCCAGGAGTCAGGAGGAATCTGGTTCCGATCTTTGGTCCCAGGATGACGTTGACAGATTGCTGTCCCAGATCTTTGATGTGTTATCCCTCTCTCTCCCGCCTGCGGCTCCTCGGCAAAGAGGTGACCTGTTTCATACCGCTAGGGTGCGGTTGGAGTTTCCGGAACAAACTCATTTTAAAAATCTATTCTTAAGAGTGTGAACATCCCAGCAAACTCCAGGGGGTCCCTAAAGCTGTGGATAAGAACTATCCATTTCCTGCCGACCTGATCAAGTGTTGGACTTCGCAGCCCGAAGTCGAAGCCCCGATCCTCGGTCTGTCCAATACCTCTATTATGCACTCCCCTGACACTACTACGCTGCGGGATCTGGAGGATCGGCGGGTTGATCAACTGGCATGCCATGCCTTTGCATTTGGGGGAGCTTCGCTCCGCCCAGTTTGCGCCTTAGCCATCATGGCGGTGGCGCTCAGGACTGTGGTGAAGACTGCCCTTGAAGGGGTTGATGACTTGCCATCTGACGCTACCAATGCTTTGGTTACCTGCGAGACTTTTATCAATTACATCCTGTCTGCATCGGACGATGTTATTAAGCTGAGCGCTAGATCCTCTGCTCTGGTGGTAGCTATACGCCGGGCGGTCTGGTTACGCCAGTGGGCTGCTGACAATGTTGCCAAGAAGGCCCTTACGGGACTTCCATTCAAAGGGCTGCGCCTGTTTGGAGAAAGATTAGATATCTTCGCCAAAGGGGGCAAGCTGCCCCAGCGCAAGCGTCAGAGTCGGCCCTTTCGTGGCCCAAGCTCCCATTCGACCCCCTATCGCGGGGCTAAACAGGGTAGAGGGGCGTCCTTCGCCGGGGCTCGTGCAGACTCCTGGAACAAGAACAGAGGACGCCGTCCCAGTTCTTCCTGGGGGCCCAAACCCAAAGCCCCTCCCAAGATCCCCCAAGCATGAAGGGGCGCCCTCGCCCGTCAGGGTGGGGGGACGTCTACAGCATTTTCAGCATCTCTGGAAACGCTACGTCCCAGACCGGTGGATTCAGGAGGTAGTGTCCTCCGGTTACAAGATAGTTTGCTGTACTACCCCCTACCAGGTTCATCGGGTCCCGAATTCCACAAGACCCTGCCTCAGCTCAGGTCTTGATGCTAGCGGTGCAGGACGTTCTAGACCTCGGGGTCATTTGCAAGGTCCCCTTAAGGGACAGGGGCATGGGGTTCTATTCCAACCTCTTCACGGTACCCAAAAGATACGGGTCAGTCAGACCCATTCTGGATTTAAAAATCTTAAACAGATTTGTCAAGAACAGACATTTTCGTATGGAAACTCTGCGCTCGGCCATTGCTTCCCTGCGCCCAGAGGACTTCATGACATCTGTGGACATCAAGGACGCTTATCTACACATTCCAGTGTTCCCAGGGCATCAAAGGCTTCTCAGATTTGCGCTGCTGGATCAGCATTATCAGTTCATGGCCCTGCCATTCGGCCTTACGTCAGCCCCCAGGGTGTTCACCAAGGTGCTGGCAGGAGTAATGTCTCTGTACGATACCTGGACGATATACTCATCACCTCTCGGTCTCTGCGGCAAGCAGAGCTGGACACGCGGTTGGTGGTGTCCATCCTGGAGTCCTTCGGTTGAGTGATCAATTACCCAAAGTCCTCTCTGTCCCCCTCCTTAGTTACCCTGTTTCTGGGGATGATTCTGGATTCAGTTCAGTCAAAGATATTCCTTCCCCCACAGAAGGTGGAAGCTCTTACAACGCAGGTGAGGTCCCTGCTCTCGAGCCCTCATCCCTCCATCAGGCAGGGAATGCAGTTGGTGGGCTCGATGGTGGCAAGCTTCGAGGCGGTGCCCTTTGCACAATTCCATTTGAGAACCCTGCAGCTTCACCTTCTGTCAGTTTGGAACAAAGACCCAGCGTCCTTGGACGAGACCTGGGTGCTTCCCTTCTCGGTCAGACATTCCCTTGCGTGGTGGCTGGACCACGGGAACTTGACAAGGGGCAGATCCTTCCTGGCTCGCTCCTGGGAGACGGTCACAACGGATGCCAGTCTCTCGGGCTGGGGGGGATTCTGGAGGTCCCTGCGTTTCCAGGGGAGGTGGGGCCCTCAGGAGGCCCATCTACCCATCAATGTCCTGGAACTCAGGGTGGTCAGATTGGTGCTGGGAAAGTTGACCCAGCACCTAAAGGGTCTGGCGATTCAGGTACGCTCAGACAACAGGACGGCTGTGGCCTACATCAATCACCAGGGAGGAACCCGGAGCAAGGGTGCTCTCCGGGAGGTGTCTCTGATTCTAACATGGGCAGAGACCAATGTCCAATGCATCTCGGCTGTTTACATTCGGGGGGCGGAAAACCTACTAGCAGATGCTCTGAGCAGGGGGTCGTCCCGTCAAGGGGAGTGGTCCTTCTCCAAAGGGGTATTTCAGTCCCTGTGTCACCGTTGGGGTGTCCCAGACGTGGATCTGTTTGCGTCCCGTCACAATCACAAGCTCCCGAGCTTTGTATCCCTGTCTCAGGATCCTCTGGCTCTGGCCTCGGATGCTCAATGTCAATGTCTTGGAGGGAGTTTCGGCTCCTGTACGCGTTTCCGCCATTTCCCCTTCTGGGCAGAGTGCTACGCAAGATCGCTCTGGAAGGGGTACCCACAATTCTGGTGTCCCCAAGGTAGCCAAGAAGAGTGTGGTTCGCAGATGTGGCTCAAATGGCAATAGATCAGTACGATCTGCCAAGGATACCAGACCTTCTAACTCAGGGGTCGCTACGCCATCCCAATTTACCAACTCTGGCTTTGACGGCTTGGCTATTGAAACCACCATCTTAAAGGAAAAGGGTTTGTCCGCTTCTGTAGTGGTTACCATGGTGCAAGCTAGGAAGAAGACCTCTTCTGCCATATATTATAGGGTATGGCGTGCTTACATTGACTGGTGTGAATCCAGATCTCTTCCCTGCTGGGAATTCTTAGTCTCCAGGGTGCTGGAATTTTTGCAACATGGTTTAGACTTAGGTCTCAAACTTAGTACCCTGAAGGGCCAGGTTTCGGCCCTGTCCATATTCTTTCAGAAGACCTTTGCCCAGCACTCTCTCATCAAGACTTTCTTTCAAGGGGTCACTCACGTGCGTCCCCCTCGGAAACCTATGGTTCCTGTTTGGGATCTGAACTTGGTTTTGTCGGCCCTGCAGGGTCCTCCTTTCGAGCCTATTCATGAAGCAGCTCTCGCTGTTCTCACGCTCAAGGTTGTCTTTTTGGTGGCTATTACTTCGGTTAGACGTGTGTCTGAGGTGTCTGAGCTTTGTCTATTCAGCCTCCCTACTTTGCTCCCTACTTGTGCTTCCTTCCTTGTGCCCTAATCCCAGTAACCCTAAGGAGAGGGTTTTGCATTCTCTGGATGTGGTTAGGTGTGTCAAGTCTTACCTGGTTACCACTCAGGCCTTCAGGAAGACGGATGCTCTCTTCGTCGTGCCTCATGGGCCTAGGAAGGGTTTGGCTCCGGCCAAATCTACCATCAGTAAATGGATTTGTGTGGTTCAAGCCTATACTACCAAGGGGAAGATTTCCCTCCTTTCGTCTTAATGCTCATTCTACTAGAGCGGTTGGGGCTCCTTGGGCTTTTCAGCACCAGGCCTCTGTGGAGCAAGTTTGTAAGGCCGCTACTTGGTCTTCTGTTCACACCTTTACAGAGTTTTTACAAGGTTGATGTTAAGGCTGACGCTGTGTTTGGCCGCAAGGTTTTGCAGGTGGCAGTAGTTTAAACTGCTTGCTGTTGCCTTCTGTTGGGGATCCCACCCTACTTTATGGACACTGCTTTTGGATGTCCCACATGTAAGGACTATGTCTGGAGCAGGACGTGCTGTCTGCTTAGAATAATACAACTGTGAAGTACTCACCTGTAGAGTTGATATTATATGCAGACAGCACGTCCTGCTCCACCCCACCCTGGTTTTCACTTTGTTCTGGATCCCCTGTTTGGTAATTGTTATCTTTGATATTTTTTTGCCAGTTTTGGGTGGTTGTTTCTCCTGGCCTCTCATTCTCACTGCTTTTCAATGCTGGGGATTTGTGGGAGATCCTCCGGTATATGTAGGGCCGGGAGGAGCTTGTTTTCTTCATGTTCTGCAGTGCACGGCGCTGAAGGCGGAGGTATACCCACATGTAAGGACTATGTCTGGAGCAGGACGTGCTGTCTGCATATAATATCAACTCTACAGGTGAGTACTTCACAGAGTTGTATTTTTATTTTTTAATAAAAGTCATTTATTCTTTTGTGTCAGTGTGTTTTTGTTTTTTTTACTGTTAACCCCTTGTGAACTGGTAAGGGGTCAGTGAGACCCCTTATACCAGTTCACAAGGCTGGGGGCTGGCAAGTCACCTGCTAGCCGTAAGGGTAAGAGGTCCAAGAGATCCCTATACTAGTTCACAAGGCTGGGGGGATGGCAAGTCACCTGCTAGCCGTAAGGGTAAGAGGTCCAAGAGATCCCTATACAAGTTCACAAGGCTGGGGGGATAGCAAGTCACCTGCTAGCCGTAAGGGTAAGAGGTCCAAGAGATCCCTATACTAGTTCACAAGGCTGGGGGGATGGCAAGTCACCTGCTAGCCGTAAGGGTAAGAGGTCCACGAGATCCCTATACTAGTTCACAAGGCTGGGGGGATGGCAAGTCCCCTGCGACTAGCAGGTGACTTGCCATTTAGCCCCGGCACCCCCATTACCTGCCTCCCCAAAGCCCAGGGGGGGCAGAAGAGCCCGTGGCCACGGGCTATGCGGGCTTGTAGCCTGCAGGGGCAGGGGCGACAAAAGCTGGCCCCTGCACCCTGTTTCTACAAGCCCTGCATAGCTGGTCCCGGGCTGGTTGCTTTGGGTAAGGGGGACCCCATGTCATTATTTTGGGATTATAAAGGGTTTTTAAAATCCCAAAAAAATGGGGCCCACTACAACAAGCTGGGTACTCTTAGAAAGCTTAACATGTGTACTTTCAGGGAATATATGGTTTATGGGGGATATTCCAAATGTAAAGGGTTGTTTTGGTTGAAAAACCGCAAGGTGCGCACTTTGTCTGCAGAGCTGAAATTTTCAAGTAAAATTACCGTTACGCACATGCTTTACTTTGGGGTGTTTGGCAACTCTTCCCTCGACAGTAGCAATGCATGTTGGGTACCGTTCTGTTCGGGGGATGTTGCTTTTTCAGATTAAACTTGTTTTTTCTTGTTTGTAAATAGTTTTTTTAGGAGAATGTGGCTTTGATTCTGCTTTTGTATCCTTTTTTTAGGGAAACTCTTTGCAACCAAAGAATACATTGAGGGATTACTTCCAAGAAACTATGGCCACATCAACAAGCCTGATACACCTAGAAAGCTTGAGGTGTGTACTTCCAGAGAATATATAGTTTGTTGGGGGTATTTCAAATGTAAAGGGTTGTTTTTCTGGAAAAACTGCAAGGTGCGCATAAAATCCCCTAAAGCGCTGTTTCAGTTTGGGGGAGTCTCTTGGGCAGGAAAGGTCTATAGGTGTCTACCTATATATATGTAGTACTGCTGTAACCGGGAGAAATTGGGATTTCACACGCAATAAGATTTTATTGACAAACTTACATTTGTTATTACAAAAAACACTACAAATTGTAAAAAAAAATATTTATTTTTTTTTTTTTGCACATATTTCACCCAAAAATATTGAGAATACACCTAAAAAGAGACAAACAAGACATTTCATGTTAAAGCCCAGACTATGCTGAAAAATCCCTGGAAATCCCTTTAAAAATCACATTTGAACATGGGGAGTGCAAAATAGTGCAAAATGGTCTGGCAACAAAGGGTGACAAAAACTCCAGGTAGGCTGGCACTTAAAGGGTTAAACCTCTATGGTCGCCCTGGAATCGCCAGCTGCTAGCCTTCCCCCATGGTATCCTATACCAGATGCCCCGCTTTGTCATACTCCCTGGGGGCGCCGTTAATCTTACCTGATTATGGAGGCTCCCTAGACTCTTCTCTGTCTTCGCCGGCGCCCGCATCACTGGCTTCTCATTTAGATAAGCCAGGCACGGGGAGCGCAAACTCCAGGAGGAGCCGTGGGTGTGGCCGCCAGCTTCACCTATGCTGGCGCGAAGTTGAAATCGGCGGCTTTATGCCATACATTGGTGTGTGCTGCATAAAGCGCTGATGAGCACCTGCCCATGCAATCTGGGGGGTTTTACACAGGGGGCCATCTTACACCGGGATGCCCCCAGGGCAGTGACCAATCACCAGGATCATCAAGAGACGCTTAAACACGCATCCCCCAAGCATTCAATGTGTACAATGTGTACACCTACACCTAACAATGTATCAATTTATGTTCACTGCTGACTCCTTTCTCACAATTTGTTATGTGTCATAGTGTAAACAAACTCATAGAATGTAACCGAAGTTGTTACTCTTTCTGGCCAAAGGGAGGAGATCAGCTGTTGCAGAGAGAAGATGATACAGAGATTACAATCTAATGTTACCTAGCTTCCAATTTGATTGTAACTTAAGTGGGTTCACCATTACACTTTACAATAAGACTCAGATCAGCCTGACACCTGACATTCTGGTTGTAAATGTAGTGCTGTGCTACCCACTCACATTACAATCTGCTGGTAAAGAACATCCAATATTCTTATCCCTGGGCATCCCAATTTGGGAAGCCTTGCTCTGTAAACCCCCAAAATCACCCAGTATACCTGAAATTCCATGGCGTATGTGTGGCCGCCTTTTCTGCAAACCTCTGAGCCATGAATACTTGGCAGGAATTTCTGAATGGCTCACTCAGGTACACGGGGGTGTGACCAGCTGTGTCCACGCTCTAGTTAGAAAAAGAAGGTGAGTTTTTTTCCCCAGACGATCGGCCTTGATATACAGAGCTGGGCATCCCAAGTCAGGATGCCCTGCAAGAGAGGAACAACACATTGGATAGCGGTGTTCCTCTTTAAAACTAATGCTGCCATGATGTTGAAGAGAAACAAAGCCTGGTATTTTTGGGTGTTTTTTTCCTTTTCCCTTTGGCATCCTGATTTTGAATGGCCCGCTGTGTGAAACCCCCTGATCACTTGATCACCTCACTAGCATCCCTATGGCACATGTGCAGATGGCCAACGAATCAGGTTTACTAGGTGTTCATATGTCTGACTATGGATCTTGAATGGTAATCTAACTGCTGGCCGCTCCCCTTCCACTATGTGTCCCTCCCTACACCAGCCATTTAGAGTATCAGCTGTAGGAAAGCCAGGGATGCCGCTGGGGCCCACGACTGCGCTGTGGGATTGCTGTTGTGAGTGAGTGAACGTTAATGTGGAGAATTTTCCGCAGAGGGGTATTGCAATTTGGGATGCCCCATGGACAGGAAATTAGTTGGACCTGGAGTCATTTAGTTCCTTTTTATAAAGGGTTAGAATTTGCTTTCTATGCATGGAAGCATTGCTAGACACTATACAGATGTTCCCTTGCATTACATAGCCAGGATTTAACTCCACATACACCTCATTTTAATTCTTGCAAATCTCGTACTCCTTTGTGACTAATAATACTCATTCAAGAGGCTGGGAGGAGTATTATTACTCCTATGAAAAATATGTGGTGCAACTTCTGCACCCAAACTTACACAGCACAATCCAATCTTTCTGCCAGGTTCACTCATCCATATACTGGAAGCCTCTGTGTGCATTTGATGATCACTTAGAAACTAGCGCCAATGTCTCCTTTCTGCCAGTGCTGCTCTAATCAGCAGCTTCACATGTTTCTCTTATTTCTCTCTCAGTGCGTCCAGAGGTGAAGGTCTGGGGTCATCAGAAAGACGGGGTGACAACACTCCACTGTCTGGCGTACGGCTTCCACCCCCGAGCTGTAGATGTGAAGTGGGTGAGGAACGGGGATATCGACCTGATGTCATTGGAAGCCAAGACGATCCTCCCCCATCCTGACGGCACCTATCAGACCAGAACCAGCGTGGAAGTGCCAACAAGGGAGGGCGACTCTTACTCCTGCCATGTGGATCACAGCAGCATGGACGAGATTCTAGCTGTCATATGGGGTGAGAGAAATGGAGAGGAAATAGAAATGTTTGTACTTCTTGATGTCATTATGGCAGCTTTTATTAATATATACTGATTCATGTGGAAGATCACCAAGCTGTAGCAGAAACTATTCCTGCAGCACACCAATGGCTCTGCCCCCCCCCCCAATACCTTCATGCTGTTGTTCACTGGAAACTAGATCCTGAATTTCAGGGTCAGTAATCGGTATTTGTGCTTTTTCTACCCTTTTGGTCAGATGGTTATTTCATGTAAAACATCCTCAGAATAGGGAGCTGGGCCGGAGACGCACAATCATGGCTCCTTGGCCTCAACTTTCTTGGATGCAGGCTCCACAGTGCAGTTATGCTTGCCTGTAAAGTCGCCACATGGCCAGTAAATGGGGGGAGGGGGTCTGCAGGCACCACCATTGCTCATCAGTGTGCTGTGTGGCCCATTTGGGAACATTAGGGATAGGCATGTTATCACACTTCAGTCACATGATGCTGGAAGCACCCGCACACCCAGTGCCTGTGTCCTCTCTGCCACATTCTCCCTGGTTATCAGGGTAATGGGTTGGGATAACGGGTACAGTGCCATGGAAGATGATAGCAAGATGAATGAGTGAGGCTTCTAGACACATATTTTGTTGGGTCAAGAGCTTTGCAAATGATGCTGACACCTAACTGACCCAGCACCCAGACTGGGGGGGGGGGGGGGGGGGGGGCTCAAAATCGAATACACAGATAAAAATTGGAGAAAGTCACTGGCCAACCTTGATAGTGAGAACATCTTAAACTAACTTTTCCAGGTGTACAGCACAGCTTGCTTCATTTCAATTCTTCACATGTGGGTAATCCGCCACAGGTGGCGCAATCGACTCGAAGGAAGACTTGTGGCCCCTCCCGGCCCATAAAAAAAAACAGAATTACTCAGAAGACCCCAGTCTTCTCCTGCAGTCTGACTGCGAAGTCGGTCTTTCTCTCTCTCTCTCCATGGACTTCGCAGATAAGCGGGGCATTACTAGCCCATCGGCTGCTGCAAGCCCTATTCCCACCTGCTTCCGGGACACTTCTTGCCTCCCAGCCATGGCTGCGGATCAGGCGTTCGGCAGAACTACGCTCTGGGCCGCAGACTCTTCCTCAGAGTAAGCCGGCCAAAGGCTATGGTGAGCCTATAGGTGGGGGGAGGGGAGGAACCACCCTTATTCTTAGTATACAGTACGTCCTGCTCCAAATTTAATACTTACACTTGGGTAATCCTCCGCCAGATGGCGCTGTACTGCAGAAGCATGCAAAAACAGGCTCCTCCCAGCCCTTCATATACCCAGGGACCTCCCACAAATCCCCAGATTTCTCTGCAGTGCTGACTGCGAAGACATGAAGTATCACTCTCCTGCAGGTGAGCCGGGCTATCAAAGCCTGCGGCCCTGTTGGACTACTCCCACCCGTCCTTTTCTTGATGTGCCTCCCAGCCTGGGCTGCGCTGGTCGGGTGAAGGTAGGCAGCACCATGCGTGCTTATGGAGCCATGCTCCACCGCAATCCCCCACCAAATGGTAGGCGGTTTAGGCTGATGGTGAGCCTCTAGAGGATGCCCCTCCCGCGCTATTGCCTTAGTACTGTCTTTGACTGGTATTCCGGGTGTCAGTGCTGCGCTGTTAAAACTTCAATTGCATCGCTAACCGCCACGCGCACTCCTTCCGTGGCTGAATGTGCCGCGACGAGCGGCGGTGGCGCCTCAGAAGCTGCTACGTCTTCATTTTTCTATGTGGGCCATACACTTCGCTCTTCTGACATCTTTGAAACTTTTTCAGAGCTTTGCGCTCTTCGAGGAGGGCGGGGAACCGGTTTGGCACGCTCCGCGTCACAGCCGCTCTGGCCCGCCCTTCGAGGTTCTTGGTGCCTTCTGTTGCTGGTCACGTGCACATGTGTTGCGGCCCTCCTCCTCCTTAGTTCGGTGAGTGCCCTCGCGGGCGAGTTTTTTTCTTCCTTTTTGTCCACTGTGCATGGCTTTGACATCCCTAGGCCCATTATGTCTTTCAGACGATCGAATCCAGTGGCTTCTCCCGGCCCGGTTAATTACCAGGGGTCCTAGGATAGTTACTCCCACTTCCCTGCGGGTCTTTGGGGCATCCAGGGTAGCTTACAGCATCAATCCCTACTGGCCTATTGTGCCCATCAATCACCATATGGAGGCATCCCAGGATATTGTGAACGGGGTTCCCTCGGGACAAGCCCGTCTGTGTGTAGCTTGTGGGGTCTCACCTATTAGCGGTGACAATGCACGGGTCTGCGTCCCTTGTGCACAGCAGGCGCTAATGGTACTTCCCGCCCCTCCTGTGGCTGGGCCTGCGCCTCACTTCACCTACTCCCCCAAGCCTGAGTCTAACCCCCAATACAAGCGGGGATTCTCATCCTGATGTGGCTACTAGACTGGCCAGTGTTGAAAAATTGCTTGCTAGTTCTCTAGCGCGCAAGACCACTGCCAAAAAGCGGCACATAATCCCTGATTCTGCTCCTTTCCCTACAGAGTCTGATGAGTTTTCACATTTGTATGGCCATACCCCTTCGGATGAAGGGGAGCTATTTTCTGACTCAGAATCTTCTGATGAGAAGGCAAGGGGTCATGACGATTCCGGTTCTGACCACTGGACCCCAGATGATACTGACAAACTACTGCTTCAGATTTTTGAAGTTTTGTCCATCTCTCTCCCTGTTGAGGCCCCTAGGCAAAGGGGTGAGTTATTTCATACTGCTAAGGCTCTACTGGAATTTCCAGAGCAAACCCATTTCAATAACCTCCTGTTGAAAGAATGGGAACATCCCAGTAGACTTCCCGGGATCCCTAAGAGTTTGGACAAGAAGTATCCATTTCCTGCTGATATGGTCAAGTGCTGGTCTTCGCCCCCGGGGTCGATGCTCCTGTTTTAGGGCTGTCTAACACCTCTATTATGCACTCTCCTGACACCACTACGCTGCGGGACTCTGAGGACCGGCACATTGACCAATTGGCACGCCATGCCTTTGCATTTGGTGGGGCGGCGCTGCGCCCGGTTTGCGCCTTGGCCATTACTGCTGTGGCGCTGAGGGCCATGGTCAGGAATGCACTTGACGGCCCGAACGAGTTGCCTACTGATGCTATTAATGCACTGTCTAACTGTGAGGTGTTTGTGAAATATATCCGGTCTGCATCGGATGATGCTATTAGGCTGTGTGCCAGATCTTCCGCCTTGGTGGTGGCTATACGCCGCACGGTATGGCTGCGCCAGTGGGCGGCTGACAATGCTGCTAAGAAAGCCCTTACTGGGCTTCCATTTAAGGGCCTGCGCCTGTTTGGGGACCGACTGGATACGGTTCAGTCACGAATATTCCTTCCCCAACAGAAGGTGGAAGCCCTGACTGCACAGGTGCGGTCCCTGCTCTCGTGCCCCCAGCTCTCGCTCAGGCAGGGAACGCAGCTGGTGGGTCTGATGGTGGCGAGCTTCGAGGCGGTGCCCTTTGCCCAGTTCTATTCGAGGCCTCTGCAGCTTCACCTCCTCTCGGTATGGGACAAGGACCCTGCGTCCCTGGACAGGGTTTGTGTGCTTCCCCCGTTGGTCTTAAGGTCCCTCTTGTGGTGGCTGGACCACAGGAATTTGCTAAAGGGCAGGTCCTTTCTAGCCCCCTCCTGGAAGACGGTCACCACGGATGCCAGTCTGTCAGGTTGGGGGGGGATTCTGGAAGTCCCTGAGGTTCCAGGGCAGGTGGGGTCCACAGGAGGCCCATTTACCCATCAACATTCTGGAACTACGGGCGGTCAGGTTGGTTCTGTAGCAGTTGACCGGTCACCTGCAGGGACTGTCTGTTCAGGTGCGCTCAGACAACTGGACGGTGGTTGCCTACATCAATCATCAGGGAGGGACCCGGAGCAAGGGTGCCCTCCAGGAAGTGTCGAGGATTCTGACATGGGCGGAGGCCAATGTTCAATGCATTTCGGCTGTTTACATCCTGGGGGTGGAGAATCACCTGGCAGACTCTCTGAGCAGGGGGACTTCCCGTCAGAGAGAGTGGTCCCTCTGCAACAGGGTGTTCCTGTCCCTGTGTCACTGTTGGGGTCTACCGGATGTGGATCTGTTTGCATCCCTTCACAGTCGCAAGTTCCCGGCCTTTGTCTCCCTGTCTCAGGATCCTCTGCGTCGTTGTCTTTGAAGAAATTTCGCCTCCTGTATGTATTTCCCCCGTTTCCCCTGCTGGGCAGGGTTCTGCGCAGGATTGCCATAGAAAAGGTGCCAGTGATTCTAGTGGCCCCAAGGTGGCCAAGAAGGGTATGGTACGCAGACGTGGTACAAATAGCAGTAGATCAGTACCTCCTGCCAGAGGCACCAGATCTACTCACTTAGGGCTCCTTACGCCATCCCAATTTACAAACTCTGGTTTTGACGGCCTGGCTGCTGAAACCTCCATCTTGATGGAGAAAGGCTTGTCTGCCTCTGTGGTGGATACCATGGTACAGGCTAGGAAGAAAACTTCTTCTGCCATCTATTACAGGGTATGGCGTTCCTACATAGACTGGTGTGAGTCCAGGTCTCTTCCCTGCCGGGAGTTCTTCATCCCTAGGATTCTGGAATTTTTACAACATGGTTTAGAGTTGGGTTTAAAGCTCAGTACTCTGAAGGGTCAGGTTTCTGCCCTGTCTATCTTCTTTCAGAAAACTTTTGCTCAGGATCACTTGGTTAAGACATTCTTTCAAGGGGTCACTCATGTGCATCCCCCACGTAAACCTATGGTCCCTGTTTGGGATTTGAACTTGGTTTTGTCTGCCTTGCAGGGTGCTCCCTTTGAGCCTATTCAGGATGCTTCTTTGGCCGTACTTACTCTCAAAGTGTTTTTTCTGGTGGCTATCACTTCGGTCAGGTGTGTATCGGAGCTGGCGGCGTTGTCTATTTAGCCCCCATACTACGAAAGACACCAGGACAAGGTGATGTTCCGCTTTAAGCCAGACTTTCTGCCAAAGGTGGTGTCTGCCTTTCATTTGAATCAGGATATTGTTCTTCCTTCATTGTGTCCTAATCCTAGCAACGCTAAGGAAAGGGTTCTGCATTCCTTGGATGTGGTCAGGTGTCTGAAGTATTACCTGGTAGTCACTGCGGCCTTCAGGAAAACTGATGCTCTTTTTGTGGTCCCTTCTGGGCCTAGGAAGGGTTTGGCTCCGGCCAAATCTACTATTAGCAAATGGATTCGTCAGGCCGTGATTCAGGCTTACTCTGCTAAGGGGAAGAGTCCCCCTTTCCGTCTTACTGCTCATTCTACTCGTGCTATTGGGGCCTCTTGGGCCTTCCAGCACCAGGCTTCGGTGGAACAAGTTTGCAAGGCCGCTACTTGGTCGTCTGTTCATAGCTTTTTGAAGTTTTACAAGGTTGAAGTTAGGGCCTCAGCAGATGCTGCTTTTGGCCGCAAGGTTTTGCAAGCGGTAGTAGTTTAAACCCTGTTTTGTTGGGGGATCCCACCCTACTTTATGGACACTGCTATTGGATGTCCCAAGTGTAAGTATTATATTTGGAGCAGGATGTACTGTATACTAAGAATAATACAATTCTGTGAAATACTCACCTGTAGAATTGGTATTATAAGTATACAGTACGTCCTGCTCCACCCCACCCTGTTGTTGCATTATTCTGGATCCCCTGTATGGTGATTGTTATCTTGTTAGCGTTACCAGTTGTTCTGGGTGGTTTTAATTCTCCTGGCTTCTTGTTCACTGCTTTTCAATGCTGGGGATTTGTGGGAGGTCCCTGGGTATATGAAGGGCCGGGAGGAGCCTGTTTTTGCATGCTTCTGCAGTACAGCGCCATCTGGCAGAGGATTACCCAAGTGTAAGTATTACACAGCGGAGGAAGGGAGGGGGGTCCCTCCCTACCGGTCTTCCTTGTCCCGGGCGCCATTTTGTCTCTTTGGCGCCCAGAGTCTCGGCGCGCTGCCGGGGGCGGGGCCGAGCGATTTGGTGCGTGAGTCCGGTCTTTTCTTGTTGGTACCTTTTTTTATTATTGTGTTTTATATTGGCTGTGCATGCGCTGTGGGACGCTTTTCTGCTCCCTTTTGTGTCTTTCAGAGTCCCATATTGAGATTCTTGTGGTTCCTCCTGGTCCATAAACCACCACCCCCCTCCACCCTTTCCTGCCCTGTGGGTTAGGGTGCTGAGAGTCAAATTGGGTTTTTTTTCTGTACGGTTCTGGGCCATCTTAGTGCCTTGAGACCTGTCTTTATTATCATAATCACCATAATGGAGGCTTCTGGGAGTAGCGGGCTTGGGAACCCCCCGGGACTTGATAAGCTTTGTCTTGTGCGTGGTACATGCCCGCTGAGTGGTCGCAATGTGGTTTATGTGCCCTGCGCCCAGAGTGCTATTGCGGATCAGAATGGGGCGAGTGTTGCCGGCCCCAGTCCCATTGCTCCTCTGGCCTCGCTGACTCCCCCGCGCCTGTTCTGGCCCCTAGTGAGGGGGAGACCAGCAGGGACTCGCATAATAATTTTGAGCTCAGACTGGCTAGCATTGAGCGTCAGTTGGCATGTTTGGCCGCTGGCAAGGCCAAGATTAAGAAGCAGCATTTGTAGCCGGCTCGCGCAATTTTTGACGATGAGGATTATGAGGCCTTCAGTGGCCGAGATTCCGCTGAGGAGGGCGAGTTGCTCCAGGGGTCCGACTCCTCCGGGGGTAGTCGGGGGGACTTGACAGTCGCCACGGGTCTTCATCGGACGAGTGGCCCCAGGATGATACAGAGCAGCTGTTGTCGGCAGTACTTGATACTCTGCACATTGTTCCTCCTAAGGAGGCCAAGATGAAACAGGGGACCTTTTTGGGCCAGAGAGACAGCGCCTTGTCTTTCCTGAACAAGGCCACTTCTCTAAGATGTTTTTTATGGAATGGGAGAAGCCTAATAGGTTGCCGTCGGTGCCTAGGGGTCTGGACAGAGGGTATCCCTTTTCGGAGGATTTGGTTCGCCTATGGTCCCATCCTCCGGAAGTGGATGCTCCTGTTCTGGGGCTCTCCAATACCTCCGTTATGCCGTCTCCTGAGACTCCCTCCTTGCGTGATCATGTTGACAGGCACAGGATCAGCTAGCCTGTCACACCTTCACTTCTGTGGGAACCGGTCTGCGCCCTGTCTGTTCTGCGGCCATTGTTTCCATGGCCATTAAGAAGAAGGTAAGGCGTCTTGCGGATATTGCCAAATCTCACAAGCGAGCAGAGGAGTATGGGGAGCTTTTGGCTTATATGGACTTCCTTGCCTTTTTATATATCGGCCATGGATGACGTCGTCTGTTTTGGTGGTAGGGCTTCGGCTGCGATTGTCGCGCTGCGTCGCTCTATCTGGTTACGGCAGTTCGGGGAACGGTTGGACCTCCTGGCTAAGGACGGGAGACTTCCTCAACGTCGGAAGCAGGTACGGCCTTTTCAGGGCTCTTCTTCCTTTCGTCCCTCTCGGGGAGGACGAGGATCTTCCTTTTCTGGTGGCCGCAGAGACTCATGGGGGCGAGGTAGAGCCCGAGGTCGTCCCGGCCTTGCCTGGGGATCCAAGCCTAAGCCCCCTTCCAAGGCCCAAGGGGACGCCCTCACCCAGCCGGGTGGGGGGACAGCTTTGGCTCTTTGCTCACGTCTGGAGGCAACATGTCTCGGACCGGTGGATTCAGGAGACCAGGGCCTGAGGCTGGCCGTTCAAACATCTTCTGTCATCAGGAGTGGTTTGCCATGTGCCTCTTCAAGAACGGAGGCGGGAGTTCTACTCCAACCTGTTCACAGTGCCCAAGAAGGACGGTTCCCTGAGACACATCCTGCATCTAAAGGGTCTCAACAGATTTGTCAGGTTCAAACACTTCCGCATGGAGACCTTACGGTCGGCGGTGAGATCTCTTCGGCTAGGCAGTTTATGACCACTGTGGACATCAAGGATGCCTATCTGCACATTCCTGACTTCCTGGGACACCAGAGGTTCCTGAGTTTTGCTCTGGGGGATCAATACTACCAGTTTGTGGCCTTGCCTTTCAGCATCACCTCCGCCCCCTGGTGTTCACCAAGGTGGTGGCGGGTGTCATGGTCCTCCTGAGGAGCCAGGGCATTCGCGTTCTTCCTTACTTGGACGACCTTTTGATTGCAGCTCCATCTTTGCATCAGGCAGAGAGGGATACTCGGATGGTAGTGTCCACCCTCGAGTCCTTCGGTTGGGTGGTCAATTATCCCAAGTCTTCTCTCTCTCCTTCATCGGTAAGATCCTTCCTGGAAATGACGCTGGATACTTCTCAGGTCAAGGTGTTTCTTCCTCAGCAGAAGGTGAGGGGCTTTCAGATGCAGGCGCATGCCTTGTTGGCTTGCCCTGATCCCTCCATCCGTCTGGGGATGCAGTTGGTGGGTCTCATGGTGTCTTGCTACGAGGCTGCGCCTTTCGCTCCGTTCCACATGAGACCCCTTCAGTTGAACCTCTTGACCGTCTGGGATCGGAGTCAGGAGTCCTTGGAGCAAGAATTCGGGGTGGAGAACCAGGAGGCAGATGCCCTGAGCAGAGGGACATCTCGCCTAGGGGAATGGTCTCTGGACAACAAGATCTTTCATGCCCTGTGTCGCCGCTGGGGTCAGCTGGATGTGGACCTGTTTGCATCCCGTCACAAGCTTCCGAGATTCGTATCCCTGTCAAGAGATCCTCTGGCCTTGGCCACGGACGTGCTGGCATTTCCTTGGAAGGAGTTTCGACTCCTTTATGTCTTTCCTCCCTTCACTCTGTTGGGTCGTGTGCTGCGCAAGATAGCCCAAGATAGCTGCGCAAGATAGCCAACCATCCTAGTGGCCCCCCGCTGGCCGAGGAGGGTATCGTTTGCAGACGTCGTCCAGATGGCGGTGGATCAGTACGTCCTGCTCGATGTTCCAGAGCTCCTCACTCAGGGACAGCTGTGCCACCCCAATTTACAAACGCTGGCTTTGACGGCTTGGCTGCTGAAACCTCCATCCTGATGAAAAAGGGTTTGCCGGCTTCGGTCGTCAGTACTATAATTCAGGCTCAAAAAAAATCCTCTTCTATGATTTATTACAGGGTCTGGCACGCTTACATTGACTGGTGTGAGTCTTAGGCCTTCACTTGCTGCACCTTCTCCCTTTCCAGGATTCTGGAGTTTCTTCAACACGGTCTAGAGTACCCTCAAGGGACAAGTTTCTGCCTTGGCAATTTTTTTCCAAAGATCTTTCGCTAATCATAGGCTTGTCAAAACCTTTTTCCAGGGAGTCACTCATGTACGTCCACCACGTAAGCCTCTGTTACCGGTGTGGGATTTGAACTTGGTGCTTTCTGCTCTTCAGGGTCCCCCCTTCGAGCCCCTGTGCGATGCTGCTCTTTCTATTCTGACTATTAAGGTGGCCTTTTTGGTTGCTATCACTTCGGTGAGTCGCGTCTCTGAGCTGGCGGCGCTTTCCATGAAACCTCCTTATTTTGAGCGGCATCAGGATAAGGTGGTGTTCCATCTTAGGCCGGAATTCTTGCCCAAGGTTGTTTCTGCCTTTCATCTCAATGAGGATATTGTCATACCTTCCTATTGTCCTACCCCTGCTAATTCCAAGGAACGGAACCTTCATTCTCTGGATGTGGTCAGGGCACTCAAGTATTTGGTCGCCACTGAGTCATTTCGGAAGTCTGATTCTCTTTTTGTCCTTCCTTCCGGACCTAGGAAGGGCTTGCCTCCAGCCAAATCCACGATCAGTAAGTGGATTAGACAGGCGGTGGTGCAAGCATACACTGCTAAGGGAAAGGAACCCCCTTTCCGTGTTACAGATCACTCCACTAGGGCTATTGGTGCCTCTTGGGCCTTCCTGCACCAGGTTTCAGTTGAACAGGTTTGTAAGGCCGCTACTTGGTCTTCGGTTCATACTTTTTCCAAGTTTTACAAAGTTGATGTTAAGGTCTCAGCTGATGCTGTTTTCGGCTGCAAGGTGCTTCAGGCGGTAGTGGCTTGAACTGCCTGCCATTGCTCTCTGGGGATCCCACCCTTCTTTTTTGGACACTGCTGTTGGATGTCCCACATGTAAAGAATTGAAATGAAGCAAGCCGTGCTGTACACCTGGAAAAATACAATTCCGTGATTACTCACCTGTGGAATTGTTTTTACAGTGTACAGCATGGCTTGCTTCATCCCACCCTTGTTATCGTTTTTCTCTTTTGCCTTGTTATGGTGATTTTTGTTAAGAGAGTTTCCTTTTAGTGGGCTGCGTTTTACGAACATGGTCCTTGCCTCCCGGCTTCTTGCATTACTGCTTTCAAACACTGGGGGCTTCTGGGAAATTCTGGCCCTTTTATGGGCCGGGAGGGGCCACAAGTCTTCCTGCAGTCCACCTGGCGGATTACCCACATGTAAAGAATTGAAATGAAGCAAGCTGTGCTGTACACCGTAAAAACAATTCTACAGGTGAGTAATCACATAATTGTATTTTTACAAAACATGGCACCCCAATCGACAACTTTCTCCCTCTGGGAAATGCAGCGCCGCACCCCGGCAATCGGACTAACACCCATGTTTTGTAAAATGGGTGTTAGTCCGGTTTAAAGGTGACCTCCAGCCTATTAGGTGCATCACCATAACACCTCTACTACTGCCACTAGTGAGTGATCCCTTTTATCCAGTGCAAAGCAGACATGGCAGGAGCACGTCAGCAGGAGGATGTGGGGGCTACTGTCATGTTTTCTGCCATTTCCGGTCGGATAAAATCTCGGCTGTGAGAGAGGTCCCCTTTAAATGTTCAGAGAGGAAGCATATCAATGTAGGACAGGAATCTCCTCAGAACTTTTAAAGGGGAGCTCTATCCCAAGTGGACCTATGCACCTAAACATCACTTTATGATGCCCTGCTTTGTGAAACCTCTGGGGTCGCTAAATATCTTAGCTGAATTGGCCATCCCACTGCACTTGTGCGGGCTGCACTGCTTCCCCTGATACACTCTAGTGGCCTTGTGATAATAATAGGTGAAATGGTGAACCTGTCCGCCATTTTGTCTAGGTTTTGTTACCCATTTTGTATAAATGTTATTACCATCCACCATTTTGTGTTTTAAGATGGATGCCACTGGCAGACATTTTGTGATCATAGTGTTATAGCATAGCAAATGTAAGCCAGGAATATGCCCTGACATGTCCAGAATGTGAAAAACAACTATGATATAGCAAATTTAAGTGAAAAACACGTTTACCAAAGTTTTAAGTCAAAAACATGTTTTGCAAAGTTGAGTTTAAGATGTGTTTTCTGAAGATAAAGTTGAAAAGCATGTTCACCAGAGTTTTAAGTCAAAAACATGTTTTCCCTACATCCACTCCAAGCCGTCCCAATATCCTCACGATTGGGTGTTCGCCTCTAGAGGGCGCTTGACTGCAAGACCAAAGATGTAGCTCCTCCCGGCCCCCTATAAAGGCAGCTGCCCCTCTATCATTCTCCAGTTGTTCATCTTGCAGTTTGGCTGCATAAGATCGTTGGCACTCTCTCTCAGATATTGGCAGCAGAGCGGGGCCACCTAGCCAGTCGGCCGCTGCGAACTCTATTTCCATGGATGTCCTCTGACCCATTCCTGCCTCCCAGCCTTTGGCTGCTACGGGATCCGTGATGGTAGGGTGAACGCCGGGGTCTGTGATGTTCGGCAGAGCACATGCTCTGGGCCGCAGCCCTTATTCTACAAGGTAGCCGGCCACAGGCTTATGGTGAGCCTGAGGGGGAACCACTATGTATATTTTCCTAGTGCACAGCACGGCCTTTTCCATATAATCCTTACTTCTGGGTGCTGGGAAACTGTCACCACAGATGCCAGTCTGACCGGTTGGGGGGGCTTTTGGAAGTCTCTGCAGTTCCAGGGTCGGTGGGGCCCCCAGAAGGCCCATGCTCCCATCAATGTTCTGGAACTGAGGGCAATCAGGTTGTTTTTTTCTCAGCTGACTACACACCTTCGGGGTCAGGCTGTTCAGATCCGCTCGGACAACCAGACGGCTGTTGCCTACATCAATCATCAGGGAGGGGGAGAACCAGGAGGCAGACTCCCTGAGCAGGGGGAAGTCTCGCTGGGGGAATTGTCCCTCGGCAACAAGGTATTTCCCGCCACAGTCACAAGCTTCCCAGATTCGTTTCTCTGTCGCAGGATCCTCTGGCCTTCGCCACGGATGCGCTAACGATGCCTTGGACGGAGTTTCGGCTCCTCTATGTGTTCCCTCCCTTTCCTCTGCTGGGCAGGGTGCTGCGCAAGATAGCCCAGGAGGGGGGTACCATCCATTCTGGTGGCCCCCTGTTGGCCAAGGGGGGTGTGGTTCGCAAACGTTGTGCAGTTAGCAGTAGACCGGTACCTGTTGCACAAGGATCCAGATCTGCTCACTCAGGGACAGCTGTGCCATCCCAATTTACAAATTCTGGCTTTAACGGCCTGGCTGCTGAAACCTCCATCTTGATGGATAAGGGGTTGCCGGCCTCTGTTGTTGATACTATGATTCGGGCTAGGAAGAAGTCCTCGTCCTTTATCTACTGCAGGGTCTGGCATGCTTACATTGCCTGGTGTGAGTCCAAATCTCTTCCGTGTTGGGTGTTTTCTGTCCCCAGGATTCTGGAATTTTTGCAACATGGTTTGGATTCGGGCCTTCAACTTAGTACCCTCAAGGGACAGGTGTCAGCTCTGGCAATTTTTTTTTTTTTTTAGATCCTTTGCCAATCACCGGTTGGTTAAGACCTTTTTACAGGGAGTTACTCATGTGCGCCCGCCATGTAAGCCTATGCTACTGGTCTGGGATTTGAATCTGGTGTTGTCTGCTCTACAGGATCCTCCCTTTGAGCCTATTCGTGGGGCTGCGTTGCCCATTCTGACTCTTAAGGTGGCCTTTTTGGTGGCTATTACTTCGGTCAGACGATTTTCTGAGCTGGCGGCGCTTTCCATCAAACCTCCTTATTTTGAGAGGCATCAGGATAAGGTGGTGTTTCGGCTTAAGCCGGATTTCTTGCCTAAGGTTGTGTCTGCTTTTCATCTCAATCAGGACATTGTTTTGCCTTCTTTGTGTCCTAACCCTGCTAATTCCAAGGAGTGGACCCTTCATTCTCTGGATGTTCTCAGGGCTCTGAAGTTTTATTTGGTTGCTACTGAGTCTTTCAGGAAATCTGATGCTCTTTTTGTTCTTCCTGCTGGACCTAGGAAGGGTTTGCCTCCGGCTAAATCCACTATCAGCAAGTGGATAAGTCAGGCGGTGGTTCAGGCCTATTCTGCTAAAGGGAATGTTCCTCCCTTCCAGATTACTGCTCATTCCACTCATGCTATTGGTGCTTCTTGGGCTTTTCAGCACCAAGATCCTGTTGAACAAGTTTGTAAGGCCGCAACTTGGTCTTCTGTTCATACTTACCTTTTCCAAGTTTTACAAGGTTGATGTTAAGGCCTCAGCTGATGCTGCTTTTGGACGCAAGGTACTTCAGACGGTAGTGGTTTGAACTACCTGCTGTTACTTTTTGGGAATCCCACCCTACCTTACGGACACTGCTATTGGATGTCCTAGAAGTAAGTATTAAATGGAACAGGCCGTGCTGTGCACTAGGAAAAATACAATTCTGTGAGTAATCACCTGTAGAATTGTTTTTACTATGCACAGCACGGCCTGTTTCATCCCTCCCTTGTTATCGTTCTCTTTGGTGGCCTTTGTATGGTGATTTGTTCCAAAGTTAGTTGTGAGGGTTCTTTTTACCTTTTTTTTTGCCTTATTACCTCCCGGCTTCTTGTATAACTGCTTGTCAACACTGGAGGTCTATGGCTGATTTCCGGTTTTTATATGGGGCCGGGAGGAGCCACAAATCTTCTGCAGTGCACTGCGCCACCTTGGGGCGGAATACCCAGAAGTAAGAATTTAATGAAACAGGCCGTGCTGTGCATAGTAAAAACAATTCTAACAGTACTCACAGAATTGTATTTTTCACTATATCTAGTCCGGGTCATCCCAGAAGTAATGACATTTGGGTAATCCGCCACCAGGTGGCGCAGTCACTGCAAGATCCAGAGCTGTAACTCCATCCGGCCCCCTGTAAAAACGGTTGTCTTAAAATTTATCTTGCAATACTGCTGCGAAGATCGTCTGGAATACTCTCTCTGGATACGGCAGCTGAGCGAGGCATTTTAAGCCTGTCCACCACTGCACCCCTATTGCCACTGTTCCCGTGAACCCACGTTTGCCTCCCAGCCTCGGCTGACAGGACAGGTGAAGGTAGGGAGAACGCCAGGGTCAGGCGTTCACAGAGCTAGGCTCTGGGCCGCAGACCCTCCATAAAGGGTAGCCGGCCATAGGCGATTGTGAGCCTATTGGGCGGGGAGGAACCACCTAAATTGCCCACAGTTATGCCCTTATCTTTGCCCACTAGCTTTTTTGTCATGTGTTGTGCTTTTTATCGCAGTTTTACTTCTTTTTTACCTCAGACTTTGCTGGCAGCTGTGTTCATACTCGCCTTCTCTCGTTCCCTCACCTCTTCTCCTTCCCCTCCATCTGGTAGCTGTGAGGGGGGGGGCGGGAGCGGCGTTTGTTGAGGCCCTCTTTTGGCGAGGCCTCGGCATGTTGTGCGGGGCATGCCACGTCTGGGGGGGCTCCTCCGTGGGCCCCCCTTTCCTGCACTCTTGGCACCATTGTAGGTCTTTTCGCACCCGCAGAGGGGGGACAGGACCACGCGGTGACGCGTTTTGCATCATTGCTGCGCGGCCCGCCCCTTTGAGGTTCGGCTTTGTTGCGCTCAGGCGCCTTTTTCCTTGCTCCTCACTGTATCATTGCGGATCCTGCTGTGGGTCCCCACAGGCCGATGATCTCAGTTACATTGCCTGCGCTTATGGTGCCTGCCTCCCGAACCCCCCGCTACCTCGCCGGACGGTTCTGTGAGTCCTCTGTTTTTTTCTATGTTGGCTCTTGATGTGCATGTGCTGTGGGATGCTCTGAATCCTTCCGTTTGTGACTTCTAGGTGGGCCCCCACCATTGCCAGCTGAGGGTTGTGGTTCCTCCCGGTCTCCTACACCCTCACCCCTGTCTCTCTGCACCCTCTCCCCTAAAAGAGGGAATACTAAAAAGAGGGGCTAAATTGGGGGTCACTCAGGCTTGGGCCGTTAGTGCCTTGTAACCTGCATTTTTATCACCATAACCACCATAATAGAGGCTTCTGGGGAAAATGAGCTAGGGGCCCCATCTGGGCGGGTGAAGCTCTGCCTCATGTGCGGTACCAGCCCCCTGGGTGGACTCAGCACGGTTTGTGTCACTTGTGCCGGGAGCGTACTTTTGGAACATGTAAGGGCGGGCGTCCCTGCCCCTAGCCCACTTTGCCTGCGGCCTCACAAACGCCCCCACTGCTTCATTCAGCCCTCGGTGAGGGGGAAGCCAGCAGGGGGTCCTAACCCGATTTGGCACACCGGGTGGCCAGCCTGGAGAGACAGTTATCTCGCACGGCTACTGGGAATGCCACGAGTAAGAAGCGGCACATTGAGCTGGGCTACTCGGATTTTGCTGATAATGATGACAATCTTTTTGGAGGTCGGCACTCCATGAAGGAGGGTCAGTTGTTTTAGGACTCCTTTGCCTAAGGGGATCGGTCGGTTGGCTATGACAGCTAGCCTGGTTCGTCTTTGGATTAGGATATGTGGCTCCCTGACGACACGGAGAAGTTGCAGTCTTCTGTGTTTGAGACCTTACATATTGTCCCTCCTATAGCGGCTAAGAGGAAGCAGGGTGATTTATTCCGGCCTGAGAGACAGAGCTTTTCTTCCCTGATCAGGCCCAATTTTCCAATATGGTGTTTAAGGAATGGGAAAGACCTAATAAATTGCCATCGGTGCCTAAGGGCCTGGACAGGCGGTCAACCTTCCCTGAGGAGCTGGTCCGCCTCTGGTCCCGTCCTCCCGATGTGGATGCCCCTAACACTACGGTTATGCCGTCACCCAATACTGCTTCCTTGCGCGACCCTGCTGACAGACGCATGGATCAGCTGGCTTGTCATATGTTCACTTTTGTGGGTGCTGGACTTCCCCCTGTCTGTGCCGCAGCCATTGTCTCATTGGCCATCAAGAAGAAGGTGAGACGCCTTGTTGATATTGCCAAGTCTCGCAAGCGGGCGGAGGAGTATCAAGACCTCAAAACCTGTGTGGATTTTATTGCCTTTGTAGTCTCAGCTATGGTCGATAGTGTCCGGCTTGGCGCCAGGGCTTCGGCCCTGCTTGTTGCGCTTCATCGCTCGCTCTGGCTGCGACAGTGGTCGATGCTGTGGCTAAGAAATCGCTCACTAGTATCCCCTTCCTGGGGCTCAGATTATTCGGGGAGCGGCTGGACCTTCTGGCCAAGGACGGAAGACTCCCTCAGCGTCGGAAGCCTGCGCGGCCCTTTCGGGGTTTTGCTGATAATGATGACAATCTTTTTGGAAAGTCGGCACTCCATGAAGGAGGGTCAGTTGTTTTAGGACTCCTTTGCCTCAGGGGATCGGTCGGTTGGCTATGACAGCTAGCCTGGTTCGTCTTTGGATTAGGATATGTGGCTCCCTGACGACACGGAGAAGTTGCAGTCTTCTGTGTTTGAGACCTTACATATTGTCCCTCCTATAGCGGCTAAGAGGAAGCAGGGTGATTTATTCCGGCCTGAGAGACAGAGCTTTTCTTCCCTGATCAGGCCCAATTTTCCAATATGGTGTTTAAGGAATGGGAAAGACCTAATAAATTGCCATCGGTGCCTAAGGGCCTGGACAGGCGGTCAACCTTCCCTGAGGAGCTGGTCCGCCTCTGGTCCCGTCCTCCCGATGTGGATGCCCCTAACACTACGGTTATGCCGTCACCCAATACTGCTTCCTTGCGCGACCCTGCTGACAGACGCATGGATCAGCTGGCTTGTCATATGTTCACTTTTGTGGGTGCTGGACTTCCCCCTGTCTGTGCCGCAGCCATTGTCTCATTGGCCATCAAGAAGAAGGTGAGACGCCTTGTTGATATTGCCAAGTCTCGCAAGCGGGCGGAGGAGTATCAAGACCTCAAAACCTGTGTGGATTTTATTGCCTTTGTAGTCTCGGCTATGGTCGATAGTGTCCGGCTTGGCGCCAGGGCTTCGGCCCTGCTTGTTGCGCTTCATCGCTCGCTCTGGCTGCGACAGTGGTCGATGCTGTGGCTAAGAAATCGCTCACTAGTATCCCCTTCCTGGGGCTCAGATTATTCGGGGAGCGGCTGGACCTTCTGGCCAAGGACGGAAGACTCCCTCAGCGTCGGAAGCCTGCGCGGCCCTTTCGGGGTTTTGCTGATAATGATGACAATCTTTTTGGAAAGTCGGCACTCCATGAAGGAGGGTCAGTTGTTTTAGGACTCCTTTGCCTCAGGGGATCGGTCGGTTGGCTATGACAGCTAGCCTGGTTCGTCTTTGGATTAGGATATGTGGCTCCCTGACGACACGGAGAAGTTGCAGTCTTCTGTGTTTGAGACCTTACATATTGTCCCTCCTATAGCGGCTAAGAGGAAGCAGGGTGATTTATTCCGGCCTGAGAGACAGAGCTTTTCTTCCCTGATCAGGCCCAATTTTCCAATATGGTGTTTAAGGAATGGGAAAGACCTAATAAATTGCCATCGGTGCCTAAGGGCCTGGACAGGCGGTCAACCTTCCCTGAGGAGCTGGTCCGCCTCTGGTCCCGTCCTCCCGATGTGGATGCCCCTAACACTACGGTTATGCCGTCACCCAATACTGCTTCCTTGCGCGACCCTGCTGACAGACGCATGGATCAGCTGGCTTGTCATATGTTCACTTTTGTGGGTGCTGGACTTCCCCCTGTCTGTGCCGCAGCCATTGTCTCATTGGCCATCAAGAAGAAGGTGAGACGCCTTGTTGATATTGCCAAGTCTCGCAAGCGGGCGGAGGAGTATCAAGACCTCAAAACCTGTGTGGATTTTATTGCCTTTGTAGTCTCGGCTATGGTCGATAGTGTCCGGCTTGGCGCCAGGGCTTCGGCCCTGCTTGTTGCGCTTCATCGCTCGCTCTGGCTGCGACAGTGGTCGATGCTGTGGCTAAGAAATCGCTCACTAGTATCCCCTTCCTGGGGCTCAGATTATTCGGGGAGCGGCTGGACCTTCTGGCCAAGGACGGAAGACTCCCTCAGCGTCGGAAGCCTGCGCGGCCCTTTCGGGGTTCATCTGCCTATCGCTCCTTTCGAGGAGGAAGAGGCTCTTCATTTTCTGGTGGCTGCAGAGATTCCTGGGGTCGTGGCAGACCCAATCCCTCCTGGGGAGCTAAATCAAAACCCCCTGCCAAGCCCTTTCAGGCATGAGGAGGCGCCACCACTCATCTGGGTGGGGGGGGACGACTTCTGCTATTTGCTCACATCTGGAGACAGCACGTCTCGGATCGGTGGATTCAGGAAGTGGTTTCCTCCTGGTACAAATTAGAGCTGGCAGTTTGGCCGCCCTCAATGTTTTTTCGGTCGTGGATTTCCCAGAACACATTGACGGCGCAGGGTCTAAGAATGGCCGTTCTACGCCTTCTGCTATCAGGTGTGATTTGTCCCGTGTCTCGCCAGGAACGGGGTCGAGTGTTCTACTCCTATCTGTTCACGGTGCCCAAGAAGGACGGAACACTGAGACCTATCCTGGATCTGAAGGGTCTTAACAAGTTTGTCAGAGTCAGACATTTCCGCATGGAGACCCTACGGTCCACGGTGAGCTCGCTTCGGCCCGTCGACTTCATGACCACGGTGGACATCAAGGATGCTCATCTGCACATCCTGCTATTTCAGGGACATCAGAAGTTCCTGTGGCTTGCGCTGGAGGATCAGCATTACCAGTTTGTGGCACTACCATTCGTGTGTTCACCAAGGTGCTGGCGGGCATCATGACTGTCCTGAGGAACCAGGGCATTCGTGTTCTTCCTTATCTGGACGATTTACTGTTTGTGGCGTAGTTCCTTCAACGGGCTGAGAGCGACACCCGGATGGTGTTATCCACTCTCGGACTTTGGTTGGGTAATCAATTACCCCAAGTCTTCTATCACTCCCTCAATGGTGAGTTCCTTTCTGGGCATGACGTTGGACACCTCTCAGGTCAAGGTATTCCTGCCACAGCAGAAGATGGTGGGCCTCCAGACGCAGGTGCAGGCCTTCCTGTTTTGTCAGCGGCCATCAATCCGTCTGGGGATGAAACTGGTGGGCCTAATGGTGTCATGCTTCGAGGCAGTGCCCTTTACTCGGTTCCACATGAGACCTCTTCAATTGAATCTGTTGAACGGTTGGGAACGGACGCAGGAGTCCCTGGAACAGGAATTTTTGCTGTCCCCCCTGGTCAGACAGTCCCTTTTGTGGTGGTTGGACTCCAGAAATCTGTTGGTGGGCAAGTCCTTTCTGACTCCCCGTTGGGAGATTGTCACCACAGACGCCAGTCTGACCGGCTGGGGAGGTTTTTGGCAACGCTGAAGTTCCTGGGTCAGTGGGGGCCACAGGAGGCTTGCCCATCAATCTCCTGGAGCTGAGAGCAATCCGGTTGGTTTTTCTTCACTTGACTCCCCATCTAAGGGGTTGTGAAATCCAGGGGCCTTATTTAACAAGGGCTAGCGCCAGGTAGTGTCTGACTAGCGGCAGGTACCGCCAGCTATCGGCGGCTACCGACTCAAGAACGGCCAGCGGCGGACACAATCACGCATTTATCACGCTAAATGAGGCTAGCGCCGGCGAGAGCGGCAGCTAGCGCGGGATTCATCATGTAGACCACTGCAACGAACAGCGCCGCTGCTAATCCCATCACAGCGCCAGGTATGACCTGGCTCTCCAATGCATTTCAATGGAGCAGTCTTTAAATATTCATAATTAATTGCTATTAATTTTTTTTTTTTTATGTCAAAAATTCTGTGACCACTTCTGCAATGTTATGTTTATTTTTAAGGTTAAAAAAAAAAAAAAAAATTGTGCAGAATTGATATTACAGGTCTGATATTAATGTATTCATATTACAAAATGTTTATAAAAACTTGTTTAATTTTTAAATCAAAAAATATGGTTGTTTGGGGGTTAAAAACTACTTTACACCCATCGCCGCCAGCGCTCTGGGGTTAAAACAAGCATTTCACAGCGCGAGAAATTTTTGAGCGTGATTTGTTAATGAATATGCTGCAAGCCGTTCGCTCTGGCCATTCGCTGTCAGGCGCACCCATACAGCGCGGAACCTGTGAAACAGCGACCCCTAACCACGTATTCAACATTACCGCACACCGACTGAGTCGCTCTCAACAAGCAAACAACGGCCAAGCACAGCGAATACTAGCTGGCGCTGTGAAAATGACGCTACTGGTGCTCATCTGTCGCTACCTGGCGCTATTAATGAATCGGCCTCCAGGTCTGCTCAGACAATCAGACGGCTGACGCCTATATCAATCATCAGGGCGGGATTCGGAGCAAGCGAGCCCTCCAGGAGGTGACCCAGATCCTGACCTGGGTGGAGGAAAATGTTCCCTGCATCTTGGCGGTGTACATCCCTGGGGTGGAGAACCAGAAGGCAGACTCCCTGAGCGGGGGGGGCCCATCGTCTGGGGGAATGGTCTCTCAGCAACAAGATCTTTTACGCTCTGTCTCTCCGCTGGGGTCAACCGGATGTGGACCTGTTTGCGTCCAGACACAATCACAAGCTCCCAAGGTTCGTCTCCCTGTCCAGAGATCCTCTCCACAGACGCCCTGGCAATTCCGTGGACGGAGTTCAGGCTCCTTTATTTCTTCCATTTCTGCTCCTGGGCCGAGTGCTGCGCAAGATAGCCCAGGAGGGAGTACCAACCATCCTGGTCGCTCCTTGCTGGCCAAGGCGGAGTTGGTTCGCGGACGTAGTTCAGATGTCAGTCGATCGCTACATCTTGCCCGACGACCCAGGGCTTCTCACTCAGGGGTCGCTGCGGCACCCCAATTTACAGACGCTGGCTTTGACAGCCTGGCTATTGAAACCTCAATCCTGACGGAAAAGGGGTTGTCTGCTAAGGTTGTTCAGGGCATGATTCAGGCGCGGAAGAAGTCTTCTTCCATGATTTACTATAGAGTTTGGCATACCTACATTTCTTGGTGTGAATCCAAGAGTTTCCCTTGTCGCAAATTTTCTATTTCTAGGATTTTGGAATTTTTACAGCACGGCTTAGACCTGGGTCTACAGCTGGGCACCCTCAAGGGCCAGGTCTCGGCCTTGGCCATCTTTTTCCAAAGATTCTTTGCCAATCATAGACTGATCAGGACTTTTTTCCAAGGGGTTTCCCATGTTCGTCCACCGCGTAAACCTTTATTACCGGTGTGGGATTTGAATTTGGTGCTTTCTGCTCTCCAGGGTCCTCCCTTTGAGCCTCTGTGCAACGCTGCTTTGTCTATCTTGACCCTAAAGGTGGTCTTTTTGGTAGCTATCACCTCGGTGCGTCGTGTGTCAGAACTGGCCGCACTTTGTATGAAGCCTCCTTACTTTGAGCCGCATAAGGATAAGGTGGTTTTTCGCTTTAAACCTGATTTTTTACCTAAGGTCGTTCTTTCATCTTAATGGGGAAGTTGTTTTGCCTTCCCTGTGTCCAGAACCATCTAATTCTAAGGAAAGGACCCTCCATGCCTTGGATGTGGTCCAAGCCATTAAGTACTACCTGGTTGCGACTGAATCCTTCAGGAGGTCGGATTCTCTTTGTTCTCACTGAAGGTTCCAGAAAGGGTTTGCCTCCGGCCAAGTCCACTCTCAGTAAGTGGATTAGACAGGAGGTGGTGCAAGCATATTCTGCCAAGGGGAAAGAACCCCCTTTTCGTATTATAGCTCATTCTACTAGAGCTATGGTGCTTCCTGGGCTTTTCAGCACCAGGCCTCCGTTAAACAAGTTTGTAAGGCCTACTTGGTTTTCTGTTCATACCTTTACAATGTTTTACAGGTTGACGTTAGGGCCTCAGCTGATGCTGTTTTTGGCCGAAAGGTGCTTCAGGCGGTAGTGAAATGAACTACATGCTGTTTCGCACTGGGGATCCCGCCCTAATGGACACTGCTTTTTGGATGTCCCAACTGTCATTACTTCTGGGACGACCTGGACTGGATATAGTGAAAAATACAATTCTGTGAAACTCACCTGTGGAACTGTTTTTGAATATATCCAGTCCAGGTCATCCCACCCCCGCCCTTGGTTCATTATCTCTTGTTTTCCTTTTATGGTGATTACCTTTTATATGGGACCGTTGTCCTTAGTGTTTGTTGTAGAGAGTACATGCTGAAGCTATGTGAGTTAACATGGTTTCTTGGCCTCCCGGCCTGTCTCCTTTTACTGCTTTTTGACTCTGGGAATTCCTTTGAGACAGCCCTTTTTATAGGGGCCAGGAGGAGTTACAGCTCTGGATCTTGCAGTGACTGCGCCACCTGGTGGCAGACTACCCAACTGTCATTACTTCTGGGACGACCTGGACTGGATATATTCAAAAACAATTCTACAGGTGAGTTTCACAGAATTGTATTTTTTTGTATATGTCCCTCCCTGCCCACAAGCTTTATTATTGTGTGTGTGTGCTGCTGTTTGGTGAGGAGTGAGGAGCGATCTCTGGCTTCCTACTCACCTCCCTGCGTTCCCCCATCGGGTGCCCGGGACGCGTGCCTCTTGGCAGTCTCGCTCTGCGGGCCTCCTCCGCACCGGCATGTGGGGCGCTTCTTAGTGATAGACGGGGAGGGGGAGCGTGGCCACGCTTGTACCATGTGGCGGGCCTCGCTGACAGGGGCCGCCACCATTACAGTCCTGAAGGAGGCGGCATTCTTCTCATGACGCGCCTCGGGGGGGGCGGGTCCCGGCGTCAGCGCTGCTGACGTTGTGCCGGTGCCGCGCCTCCCCCAGAAGGCGGCTGGGGCGGACTCACTGCCCTCTGTTGCTGCTCTGCTGTTGCTGCTCTGCTGCTGTGCTGGGGACCAGGCTCAGGCCTTTCTGCTGCGGACGCTGAGGTGATCCCTCCTGTCGGTGTCGTGAGTCCCTCTTTTGATCGCTGTTGCATTCTGTCATTTGTATTTATGCTAAGGCTGACCAGGGGTTTTCTCGCTTTTTGGTTTAGATTGTGGGCTAAGGTTAAGGGTTGTGGTTCCTCCCGGTCCCACTTTTTAATAAGAGGGATCGTTTATAGGCCTAGGCCAGTAGAGTCTAGTAGCCTTATTGAATTTTAATATTCTTAATAACCATAATGGAGGCATCAGGGGATAGTGAGCTGGGGGGCCCATTTGGGCAGGACAGGCTCTGCCCCTTGTGCAGGAGGAATCCTCTGGGCGGATTCAGCACTATTTGTCCCACTTGCGCCAGAGGCATTGTTTTGGACCATGAGCGGGCGGTCGCCCCTGACCCTAGCCCTGTATTAGCTTCGGCCTCTCCGGACCCTCCGCTGCTGCATTCAGCCCCCAGCGAAGGGGGAGCCAGCAAGGGGTATCATACTGATTTTGCACACAGGCTGGCTAGTCTCGAGAAGCAGATTTCGTTGACAGCCCCTAAGAAGGCCTCGAGTAAGAAGCGGCATCTGGAGCCGATTTACTCGGATGACGATCTTTTTGATTGCTTGGGTTCTGCGGAGGAAGGTGGGTTGCCAGATGATTCTCGCTCAACGGTGGAATATTCCGCTGGCGACGACAGTGTCTCTGGTTCCTCCTCGGACGAGGATTCTTGTCTCCAGGATGATACGAAGAACCTGCTCTCCTCCGTGTTTGATACCCTACACATTGTTCCTCCCAGAGCGGCTAAGAGGAAGCAGGGTGATTTTTTTTTTACCTTATCCAGTCCAGGTCGTCCCACAGTACTTACATGTGGGTATTCCGCCACCAGGTGGCGCAATCTGCTGCAAGATTCAAAGCTCCTCCCGGCCCCCTATAAAATGAGGTGTCTCACAAGAATCCCCAGAGTTCGTCTTGCAGTACTGATGCTAGGATAGTCTTGGATGCTCTCTCCTGGATACTGCAGCTGAGCAGGGCATTCTAAGCCTGTCGGCCGCTGCACCCCTATTCCCACTGTTCCCGTGGACCCATTCTGCCTCCCAGCCTTGGCTGACGGGATAGGTGAAGGTAGGGTGAATGCCGGGGGTCAGGTGTTGACAGCCGCAGAGCCTCCCTAAAGGGTAGCCGGCCATAGGCGATGGTGAGCGCATTTGGGGGCGGGTGGGAGGAACCACTTTATGCCCATAGGTGTTGCCCGTATCTTCCCACAAGCTTTAATATAGTGTTTTATGTATGCTTCGCCTGCTGTGTTTTTACTGTCGCATACCTACCTCCCTCGCTCCCTTCTCCTTCTCTCCCCTCTTTGACGCGCTGTGAGGGGCGATGGTGTCCGGCTCGGTGCCAGGGTTTCGGCCCTGCTTGCTGCGCTCCGTCGCTTTCTGGCTGCGGCAATGGTCGGCTGATGCTACGGCCAAGAAGTCGCTCAGTAGTATCCCCTTCTCAGGGCACAGGTTATTCGGGGAGCGTCTGGACCTCCTGGTTAAGGATGGGAGACTCCCTCAGCGACGGAAGCCTACGCGGCCCTTTCGGAGTTCCTCTGCCTATCGCTCCTTTCGTAGAGGAAGAGGCACTTTCTTTTCAGGTGGCCGCAGAGATAGAGAGAGAGACGAGGTAGGACGACCCAATCCCTCTTGGGGTTCCAAGTCCAGGCCCCCCGCCAAGGCCCCTCGGGCATGAGGAGGGGGGGAACGGCTTCTGCTATTTGCTCACATCTGGAGACAGTGCGTCTCGGATCGTTGGATTCAGGAGGTGGTGTCCTCCAGTTACAAAATTGAGCTGGCAATCAGGCCGCCCCAAAGATTTCTTCAGTCTCGCATGTCCCAGAATCCTGTGATGGCACAGTGCCTGAGAATGGCCGTTCAGCACCTCCTGCGGCTAGGTGTCATTTGCCCTGTATCTCTTCAGGAGCAGGGTCGGGTTTTACTCCAACCTGTTCACAGTTCCCAAGAAGGATGGAACGTTTAAAACCTATCCTGGACCTGAAGGGTCTCAACAGGTTTGTAAAGGTCCGGCATTTCCGCATGGTAACCTTACGGTCAGCGGTGAGCTCGCTTCGGCCTGGCGACTTCATGACCACGGTGGACATCAGGAATGCCTATTGGCACGTCCCGATATTCCAGGGACACCAGAGGCTTCTGAGATTTGCTCTGGAGGACCAGCATTATGAATTTGTGGCTCTGCCATTCGGGATATCCTCCGCCCCCCGGGTTTTCACCAAGGTGCTGGCGGGCATCATGGCTATTCTGAGGAATCATGGCATTCGTATGCTGCCTTATCTGGACTATTTACTGATTGCGCCTCAGTCCCTTCAGCAGGCCGAGAGCGACACACGGACTGTGTTATCCACTCTCGAGGAGTTCGGTTGGGTAATCAACAACCCCAAGTCTTCGATCACTCCCTCAACGGTGAAGTCCTTCCTGGGCATGACGATAGACACCTCTCAGGTGTCCACTGCAGAAAGTGGTGGGGCTTCAGACGCAGGTGCAAGTCTTGCTGTCTTGTCAATGACCCTCGATCCGTCTGGGGATGCAACTGGTGGGTCTGATGGTGTCCTGCTTCGAAGCAGTGCCCTTCGCTCAGTTCCACATGAGACCTCTTCAATTGAACCTGCTGACTGGCCGGGACCGGATGCCGGAGGCGCTGGAACAGGAATTTTCTCTGTCCACCCTGGTCAGACGGCCTCTCTTGTGGTGGCTGGATCCCAGGAACCTGTTGGTGGGAAAGTCTTTTCTGACTCCCCAGTGGGAGATAGTTACCACGGATGCCAGTCTGACCGGCTGGGGAGGCGTCTGGCAGACGCAGAAGTTTCAGGGTCAGTGGGGTCCGCAGGAGAACCATTTGCCCATAAATCTCCTGGAGTTGAGAGCTATCCGGTTGGTGCTTCTTCAATTGACTTCCCAGCTAAGGGGCCGTGCGGTACAGGTTCGCTCAGACAATCAGACTGCGGTCTCCTACATCAATCACCAGGGTGGGACTCGGAGCAAGCGAGCCCTCAAGGAGGTGACCCAGATTCTGACTTGGGCAGAGGAGAATGTTCCCTGCATCTCAGCGGTTTACATCCCCGGGGTAGACAACCAGGAGGCAGACTCCCTGAGCAGGGGGGCCTCTCGTCTGGGGGAATGGTCTCTCGGCAACAAGATCTTTCATGCTCTGTGTCTCTGCTGGGGTCAGCCGGATGTGGACCTGTTTGCGTCCAGACACAATCACAAGCAAGTGCTGCGCAAGATAGCCCAGGAGGGGGTTCCAACCATCGTGGTGGCTCCTCGCTGGCCGAGAAGGAGTTGGTTTGCAGACATAGTTCAAATGTCAGTTGATCGTCATGCCCGATGACCCAGGGCTTCTCACTCAGGGGTCGCTGCGGCACCCCAATTTACAGATGCTGGCTTTGACGGCCTGGCTATTGAAACCTCAATCCTGACGGAGAAGGGTCTGTCTGCCGCGGTGGTGCAAACCATGATTCAGGTGCGGAAGAAGTCTTCTTCCATGATTTACTACAGAGTTTGGCATGCCTACATTGCTTGGTGTGAGTCCAAGAGTTTCCCTTGTCGCACCTCCTCTGTCTTTAGGATTTTGGAGTTTTTACAACATGGTTTGGACTTGGGTCTCCAGCTGAGCTTTTTTCCAGAGATCTTTTGCCAATCATAGATTGATTAAGACCTTCTTCCAGGGTGTTTCCCATGTACGTCCACCGCGTAAGCCTGTGTTACCGGTGTGGGACTTGAATTTGGTGCTTTCTGCTCTCTAGGGGCCTGCTTTTGAGCCCTTGTGCGATGCTGCCTTACCTATTTTGACCCTCAAGGTGTTTTTTTTGGTAGCGATAACTTCTATACGTCGTGTGTCGGAGCTGGCCGCTCTTTGTATAAAGCCTCCCTATTTTGAGCTTCATAAGGGTAAGGTGGTTTTTCGTTCCGGCTAATTCCAAGGTACGGACCCTCCATGCTCTGGATGTGGTCAGGGCCGTTAAGTATTATCTGTCTGCGACGGAATCCTTCAGGAAGTCGGATTTGCTCTTTGTCCTAACAGAGGGTTCTAGAAAGGGCTTGCCACCTGCTAAGTCCACTCTTAGTAAGTGGATCACACAGGCGGTGGTGCAAGCATATTCTGCCAGGGGGAAGGAACCCCCTTTTCAGATCACAGCTGTCACGGATATCTCCCGGGAGATAACCGTTAATAAGGGGTGACCAATTATTAGAGAACTGAAAGGCAGAGAGACTGGCATAGTGCAGCAACACAATGTGTTTATTGTGAACAAGCAAACAAACACTCAGATTGCTATACATACAGTGGTAGTGAGGAATAACATGCAAACACGAAGTCCAGTCCAAGGCAACAGAAATGAACACAATGGTTCACAGGATACAGATGCTCTGCTATACAGAGTTCAGGCTCAAGATCCAAGGGTCCAGGTTCACAGAGTACACGAAGCAATGATCATCAACAACAACAATGTTAAGCCACTGACTACATGTCAGCATCAGCTTATAAAGGGTAGCAGCTAATTAGCCCAGGTGCTGGCTGATCCCAGGAGTTCTGCTGGACAGCACCATCTGGTGGTCAGGCTGCATAAATACACAGGCAATCGGCTAAGGAGGAACTCCGGGCATGACAGTATCCCCCCCCCGACCAGGCGGGCACCGAACGCCTTTAGATACCTGCTCCGCAGGACAGGGATAAAGACCAAAGCAGGCGAAGACTTGGCGGACATCGAAGTCCCCCCAGGATCAAAGTCCACGAAATGGTGGCACGGGTGATCAAACCCAGCAACCGGGGCGCGTTGAGCAGGGCGATCCAACCCGGCAAGCAGGGCGCGTTGAGCAGGGCGATCCAACCCGGCAGGCAGGGCGCGTTGAGCAGGGCGATCCAACCCGGCAGGCAGGGCGCGTTGAGCAGGGCGATCCAACCCGGCAGGCAGGGCGCGTTGAGCAGGGCGATCCAACCCGGCAGGCAGGGCGCGTTGAGCAGGGCGATCCAACCCGGCAGGCGGGGCGCGTTGAGCAGGGCGATCCAACCCGGCAGGCGGGGCGCGTTGAGCAGGGCGATCCAACCCGGCAGGCGGGGCGCGTTGAGCAGGGCGATCCAACCCGGCAGGCGGGGCGCGTTGAGCAGGGCGATCCAACCCGGCAGGCGGGGCGCGTTGAGCAGGGCGATCCAACCCGGCAGGCGGGGCGCGTTGAGCAGGGCGATCCAACCCGGCAGGCGGGGCGCGTTGAGCAGGGCGATCCAACCCGGCAGGCGGGGCGCGTTGAGCAGGGCGATCCAACCCGGCAGGCAGGGCGCGTTGAGCAGGGCGATCCAACCCGGCAGGCAGGGCGCGTTGAGCAGGGCGGAAATTTTAGATTTCTGGGCTGCAAATACTGAAGCCAGGTCCAAGCCAGCAAACACTGTCTCAGGAATATTTAAGTAGGAAGTACCTAAAAATTTCAGGAATTCGACTACATTTTCACTGAGATGTTTGCAATGATTTAACCAAGCTTCAGCCCAGAAAAACAGGTCATCCTCCAACAGAAAGTAGGCCACCTGACGACTTAAGGTAGTCTTAGGAGACTGCTGAAAATAAGGCTCCGACAGTAATTTTGCGGCAGCCTGGAGGAACTGGGAATAAGTGGTCAGGGTGAGCTCTTTAAAGCGAGGTGGGGGCACAAATATGTATCTGTCTGTGGGAGAAGTGGGATGGTCAGGGTCCATAGCTACAGATGCCTTTTTGGACATCTTAGGAGGCTGACTAAACACACAACAGACAGACAACCCGCCTGCGCCACCAGGGAGGCAAACTGCCGATTAACCAGAGGCGTAGGGGACCTGGAACTCAAGGAGCCCGTTATCCACCTACTTCTTCAGCAGAGCTTCTGAAGGTGAAGATGCACAGGCCCCAGGTAATCCCGTGGTGGTCGCAGACTTGGGAAGGGGAAACACAGGAGAGACAAATACTAGACAGACAAACTAGACAGAAAAGAACTGGGCCCCAAACTACAAAACAAGGTGGGCCCCAATACAGGCTATGGCAAACTATGGCAAAGGCTAGAAGGCAATGCAGACAAAGTACTAAGGCTGGCACTAGGACCATGCATACACTCAGCACACCAAAGCCAGCTCAGCCTTACAGTCTCTTATGGTCTTAATGGGCTTAACATTCTGTCACGGATATCTCCCGGGAGATAACCGTTAATAAGGGGTGACCAATTATTAGAGAACTGAAAGGCAGAGAGACTGGCATAGTGCAGCAACACAATGTGTTTATTGTGAACAAGCAAACAAACACTCAGATTGCTATACATACAGTGGTAGTGAGGAATAACATGCAAACACGAAGTCCAGTCCAAGGCAACAGAAATGAACACAATGGTTCACAGGATACAGATGCTCTGCTATACAGAGTTCAGGCTCAAGATCCAAGGGTCCAGGTTCACAGAGTACACGAAGCAATGATCATCAACAACAACAATGTTAAGCCACTGACTACATGTCAGCATCAGCTTATAAAGGGTAGCAGCTAATTAGCCCAGGTGCTGGCTGATCCCAGGAGTTCTGCTGGACAGCACCATCTGGTGGTCAGGCTGCATAAATACACAGGCAATCGGCTAAGGAGGAACTCCGGGCATGACAACAGCTCATTCTACCAGAGCTATTGGTGCCTCTTGGGCTTTTCAGCACCAGGCATCCGTTGAACAAGTTTGTAAGGCCGCCACTTGGTCTTCAGTTCATACTTTTACCAAGTTTTACAAGGTTGACGTTAGGGCCTCAGCTGATGCTGTCTTTGGCCGAAAGGTGCTTCAGGCAGTAGTGAAATGAACTACTTGCTGTTCTGCACTGGGATTCCCACCCTTATGGACACTGCTTTTGGATGTCCCACATGTAAGTACTGTGGGACGACCTGGACTGGATATGGTGAAAAATACAATTCTGTGAAACTCACCTGTAGAATTGTTTTTGAATATATCCAGTCCAAGTCATCCCACCCCGCCCTTGTTTCATTATCTCTGTTGCCTGTTATGGTGATTACCGTTTTTATATTGGGACGTTGTCCCTCAGTTTTTTGTTGGAGATAGTACATGCTGAAGCTATGTGGTGTAACATGTTTTTTTGGCCTCCCGGGCTGTCTCTTTTCTTACTGCTTTTTGACCACTGGGGATTCTTGTGAGACACCTCATTTTGTAGGGGGCTGGGAGGAGCTACATATTTGGATCTTGCAGTAGACTGTGCCACCTGGTGGCGGAATACCCACATGTAAGTACTGTGGGAGGACCTGGACTGGATATATTCAAAAACAATTCTACAGGTGGATTTCACAGAATTGTATTATTTCGGCCTGAGAGGCTAAGACGGGTGTTCCCGAAGCAGCCACACTTTTCTAACATGATCCTTAAGGAATGGGAAAGGCCCAACAAGTTACCCTTAACGGCCTGGATAGGCCTGGATAGGCGGTATCCCTTCCCTGATGAATTGGTTCGGTTATGATGTCACCCTCCCGGGGTGGATCCTCCCTTGTCAGGCTTGTCCAATACCACTGTTATGCCGTCGCCTGATAATGCTTCCTTACATGATCCTGCAGACAAGCACATGGATCAGCTGGTCTGCCATGCGTTCATCTTTGCTGGTGCCCTCTTTCGCCCGGTGTGCAGCAATTGTCTCACTAGCCAACAGAAGAAAGGTGAGACCTTGTGGCTAGAGCTAAGGCTCGCAAGCAGGCTGAGGAGTATAAGGAACTCAAGGCTTGCTTGGATTTCATTGGCTTTGTTGTTACTGCCATGGATGATGTGGTCAGGCTTGGTGCCAGGATTTCAGCCTTGCTTGTTGCACTGCGCCGTTCGCTCTGGCTGAAGCAGTGGTCGGCTGATGCGGCTGCCAAGAAGTCCCTCACAAGTCTACCTTTTGTGGGAAGCCGCCTGTTTGGGGAGCGCCTGGACCTTTTGGTCAAGGATGGTAGACTCCCTCAGAGAGGGAAACCTGCTCGGTCTTTTCGGAACCCCTCTTCCTATAGTTCCTTTCGAGGAGGAAGAGGCTCTTAATTTCCTGGTGCCCGCAGAGATACCTGGGACAGAGGTAGGTCCCGCGGCCGACCCAACCCATCATGGGGAGCTAAGTCCAAGCCCCCTGCCAAGTCCTCTCAGGCATGCCCATCCGGGTGTGGGGGATGGCTTCTGCAGTTTGCTCAGATCTGGAGACGTCACGTCTCGGATCGGTGGAAGGTAGTGTCCTCTGGCTACAAGATAGAGCTGGCAGCCAGGCCGCCTATAAAATTCCTCCGTTCAAGGATATCCCGAAACCCGCTAAAGGCTCAAGCTTTGAGAACGGCTGTGAAACACCTCCTGCGGATAGGTGTGATTTGCCCTGTGCCCTCACAGGAACAGGGTCAGGGATTGTATTCCAATCTGTTCACGGTTCCCAAGAAGGACGGAACACTAAGGCCAATCCTGGACCTGAAGGGTCTCAACATGTTTGTAAGAGTCAGACATTTCCGCATGGAAACATTGCAGTCGGTGGTGAGATCGCTTCGGCCCGGTGGCTTCACGACCACGGTGAACATCAGGGATGCTTATCCGCATATCCCGATTTTCCAGGGACATCAGAAGTTCCTGAGGTTTGCTCTGGAGGACCAACATTACCAGTTTGTAGCTCTTCCATTGGGGATATCCTCAGCAATATCCTCAGGGATAGCCCCCGTGTGTTCACCAAGGTGCTGGCGGGCATCATGGCTATCCTAAGGAGCCACAGCATTCTGTGTTACCCTATCTGGACGATTTGCTGATTTCGGGCCGGTCCCTTCAGCAGGCCGAGAGCGATACTCATATGGTGTTATCAACCCTGGCGTTCGGCTGGGTAATCAATTACCCCAAGTCCTTTATCACTCCCTCAACTGTGAGATCCTTACTGGAAATGACGATAGACACCGCTCAGGTCAAGGTTTTTCTGTCACAGCAGAAGGTTTTGGGGCTCCAGACGCAAGTGCAGGCCTTGCTGTCTTGTCAGCAGCTGTCTGTACGTCTGGGGATGAGATTGGTGGGCCTAATGGTGTCATGCTTCGAGGCTGCTGACCGGCTGGAATCAGATGCAGGAATTTCTGGAGCAAGGCTTTTCGCTGTTCCCCCCTGGCCAGGCAGTCACTCTTGTAGTGGTTGGACTCCCGGAATCCTTTCTGACTCCCCATTGGGAGATAGTTACCACGGATGCCAGTCTGACAGGCTGGGGAGGTGTTTGGCAGACCCAGAAGATCCAGGGTCAGTGGAGTCCGCAGGAGAACCGTTTACCCATAAATCTCTTGGAGCTGAGAGCAATCCGGTTGGTTCTCCTACGCTTGACTCCCCATTTAAGAGGCCGTGCGATTCAGGTTCGGACAATCAGGCGGCTGTCACCTACATCAATCACCAGGGCGGGACTCAGAGCAAGAGATCCCTCAAGGAGGTAACACTGATTCTGACTTGGGCAGAGGAGAATGTTCCCTGCATCTCGGCGGTCTACATCCCTGGGGTGGAAGACCAGGAGGCAGACTCCCTGAGCAGGAGTTCCTTGCACCTGGGGGAATAGTCCCTCAACAGCGAGATCTTTCAGGCTCTGTGTCTCCTCTGGGGTCAGCTGGACGTGGATCTGTTTGCGTCCAGACATAATCACAACCATAGGTTGTTCAATACTTTTTTCCAGGGAGTTACCCATGTCCGGCCACCGCGTAAGTCAGTATTACCGGTGTGGGACTTGAATTGTCTTGTCGACTCTCAAAGTGGTCTTTCTGGTAGCGATCAGAGCTGGCTGCGCTGTGTATGAAACCACCCTATTTTGAGTTGCACAGAGATAAAGTGGTTTTTCTCCCTTTCACCTTAATGAGGAAGTTGTCTTACCTTCTTTGTTTCCAGCATCGGCTAATTCCAAAGAACGGACCCTCCATGCTTTGGATGTGGTCAGAGCCATAAAGTATTACCTGGCTGCGACTGAATCCTTCAGGAAATCGGATTTGCTCTTTGTCTTAACAGAGGGTTCTAGGAAAGGATTGCCACCAGCCAAGTCCACTCTCAGTAAGTGGATAAGACAGGCGGTGGTGCAAGCATATTCTGCCAAGGGGAAGGAACCCCCTTTTCGGAGCACAGCTCATTCTACCAGAGTTATTGGTGCCTCTTGGGCTTTTCAGCACCAGGCATCGGTGGAACAATTTGTAAGGCCGCAACTTGGTCTTCTGTTCATACTTTTACAAAGTTTTACAGGGTGGATGTCAGGGCCTCAGCTGTATTTGGCCGAAAGGTGCTTCAAGCGGTAGTGAAATTAACTACAAGCTGTTCGGCACAATTTTGTGAAACTCACCTGTAGAATTGTTTTTGTATATTTCCAGTCCAGGCCATCCCACCCCGCCCTTGTGTTCATTATGTCCAGTTTGCCTGTTATGGTGATCAACCATTTTTTGTTCATAGGACACTGGTTTTTCTAGTTTTTGCTTAGAGAGAGTACTATGGTTTTATTATGGTTAGAGAGAGAAACATGGTTTCTTAGGCCTCCCGGCCTGCCCTCTTTTGTTGAGTACTGCTTTTAAACCACTGGGGAATGATAAAGGGGCAGATGCCTTTATAGGGGGCCGGGAGGAGCTACATCTTTGATTTTGCAGTCAAGCGCCCTCTAGAGGCGAATACCCAATCATGAGGATATTGGGACGGCCTGGACTGGATGTATACAAAAACAATTCTACAGGTGAATGGCATGGGGGGCTTATCAGTATAGCATATGGATTTGTGACATATGTTCTTTGCTTATATTACCTGGGAATTTAGCCAATTCTTGGGTGAGATATGTATGGAAGATTAGGTAAACTCTTATCAAGAAACAGGTTGCTTTCACCCCTTGGAGTTTGGCCAGCTTTTTAGGGTGAAATGCGCCATAAATATTAGAGGTATTCTACTGCGAATCAGGAGACTCGAGCCATTGACGAGGGACGCCTGTCACGATGTGATCTGTGGGGCTGTTAACCCACTGACCTCCCAAGCTCATCCTGATCTCGCTGTGCCGCATCGCATTGGCCCGTGGAGCTCCTCAGCGACCAGGACTCATGATTAACCATATGCATGCTGGGTAGGTAAGCCAAACATTCCATGGAATAGTTGTTGATTATGTTTAGATGTATCTGAAGGATATAGGATACCGTTTTTAATAGATGAGAGGTATCATTTAAGCAGTGTTGATTAAAGCTATGATTAAGTGTTTTTCTGTGTTATTGTATAAGTGTTATGCTATTTCTGTGCTTTAAGCTGTCATTATATCTTTGCTATTAATAAAGTTATATTTTACAACATTAGTGCTTCCTTCAGGGCAGGAATCCAAACAAGGGCCCTGACTAACGGGCCCCTTACTAATTGGGAACGTCGCATCCTGCCTGGCTATTTCCAGTTCTGGCTGATCCAATTGGCAAAACAGGCCTTCACTTGCTACGGCAATGAATGGCTGCCTTGGGTGAGCACTGCTAGAGAGAAATGGCGCAACCTCGGCACTCTGATTCATTCTGAATAAATGTTGGCTGGTCATCACCTGACTTTTATGGGGAATGAACTGATTGATGGAGATCCCGCGCATGCACCGTGAGATCAGCGCTTCAAGTAATAATATGTGGCGATCCCAATTCAGGATGCCCTGGGGCAGGTCCAGAACTATGCTTGTCAGAATCACACAGCCATCCAGCAGCTATTTCACTCCCCGAAACATCTTGCCACGTCTGTGCCATTCTATTCCCAGTTCCCGTGTGGTGTGCGCCGAAAGAAAGACAGGCGGCTTTAGTACCGGCTGCTTAAGAAACAAGCTGTTGTATTTTCTGGAATCCAGTACGGGTTGCTTCATCTGTAATTCTTCACGTTTGGGTAATCCGCCACCAGATGGCGCAGTCGACTGCAGGAAGACTTGCGGCTCCTCCCGGCCCATAAAAGGGCAGGAATTATCCAGAAGACCCAGAGTTTTTCTGCAGTCCTGACTGCGAGGACAGAAGATTGCTCTCTCTGTTTGATCGCAGGTGAGCAGGGGCATCCCGAGCCCGTCGGCCCTGCAGGACTATTCCCACCTGTTCCGGACCCTTTTCTGCCTCCCAGCTTCGGCTGTCAGTCCAGGTGACGGTAGGGGAACACCTCAGGGTCGGGTGTTCACAGAGCTACGCTCTGGGCCGCAGACCATGGACCCAAAGGGTAGCTGGCCATAGGCTATTGTGAGCCTATTTGGGGGGGGGGGGGGGAGAAACCTCCCTGGCCTTTCATCCCACAAGCTTTATTCTTCCTGGAGCGTGTGTGCTTGGTGTGTACTTGTGTGTGTTTCACTTTTTTGTTGTATACTGTGCCTTTCCCCCCACCCCCCCCCCCCCTTTGCCTTCCCCTTTCTCGCCTTCCCCCTTCTCTCCTCTTCCCCCCCCCCCCCCCCCCGCCCGTTGTCCAGGCCGGAGGGGGGGTGGCCTCGTCTCCACGGCCGGCCACCCGTTTTTCGCGGCAGGCCACACGGTCTGCGCCGCTTAGGCGGGGGTAGCTGGGAGGGGGGCTTCGTCCTCCTCCTTTGACTCTTATACCAGCGCCATTGTGGCCAGGGCGCCCGGATTCTTCGCGCGCTGCCGAGGGGCGCGACTGCGCGATGACCCGAATTGCATCATGAACCGTGGCCCACCCCTCGAGGTTCTATTTTGGCTGCGTGTCCCGCGCTGATCAGGTCTCCTGATTGCCCCCGCCTGCTGTCTGCTGCTGCTCCCCGGGGTCGCTTCTGCCTGCTGCCGGGTACAGCCTTCTGCCGCCTCGGTCCGTGAGTCCGGTCCTTTATTATGATGGTATGTGTTGCGCATGTGCTGTGGGATGCTCATTGGTGTTTTTACTTGTGTTTTCCAGACGGGCCAAATTCTTTCTATTTCTGCTTGTGGTTTCTCCCAGTCCGACCTTCCCCCCCCTCCCCCCACACTACCCCCCCCCCCCCCTTTTTGTATAAGGGACCCTGTTGGGGGATTCCGGGTTGGGCCTCTGCCCTGCTGCCTGGTATTTGGAGGGTGAGTTGTTCCATGATTCTGACTCCTCCGGGGATCGTCATGGCGATTTTGATAGTGTCCCCGGGTCCTCCTCCGACGAGGACTCTTGGCTTCCAGATGATACCGATAGACTGTTGTCGGCGGTGTTTGATACTTTGCACATTGTTCCCCCTAAGGTGACAAAGAGGAAGCAGGGTAAGCTTTTCCACCCTGATAGGCAACGTCTGGAGTTCCTGGAGCAGGGACATTATTCTCAGTGTGCCACACACCCCGCTTCCCCTTTAATTCTTACGATCGGGTTACTCACCGCAGGTGACGACGTTGCAGAGAGGAAGTCTTGTAACGAGCCCCCTTCCGGCCTATATATACCTGGTACCTCCCACTTAACACCAGTGTTTTTCTCTCTGCATGGCGACAAGACAGAAGAAAGAAGTCTCCTGCTTGCAGGTAGCCGGGGTCTTGCCCCGGCACCCCCTTTGGGTCTATTTCTGCCCAGTTTGATTGTTTGTTACCTTCGTGGTTAATGGAAGCCTCCCTGCCCAGGCTGCTCACTGGGCAAACGGTAGATGGCACTATAGGTGCCTAGGAGCTTATCTCCTCCGCTCGACCTCACGCGTGGGGCAATGCGGCTATCCGGCATGGTGATCTGGATTTGGGATGCCCCTGTCCCGATGTCCCTTTAGGTCACCTTCTCCCGCTTGGCCTTCTCCCTTCGCTAGGGGGTGGGGGGGGAGGGGTGTGTGTGTGTGTGTGTAATGTGCATGAGTGCTTTACCTTACTGTGAAAAGGCCTTGGCAGTTTTTAGTGTCAGCACATTGCCAGGGCTGCTGGGGCCTGTTTCAGTTACTGCACGTTTGTATTTCCCTCTCTTCTCGGCTCCGGGCCCACCCTTTGTTTCCCTGGTCTCATTAGAGACCTGTACACTGCAGCCGGTGGGGGAAGAGCCTTCTGTACGGCTGAAACTTCACAGGTAAACGGCCCCACCATTGTGCACGTGGGGCAGTTCTTATGCTATGTGCTGCTTGTGTAGCGTTTCCCTGGGGCATTTCTACTTATGGGTATATTTTTTATGTCATCCTTCTGATAGGTTGACTTAAAGTGGACCAACACCGAGAGGTGATCGGCCCGGAAATCTATAAGATTTCGATCTCGGATGTCCCGTGGGGTGAAACCCCCCCAAATCACCTACCTTATCTTCCCTTATCTTCGCCTCCCTCGCGCCCCTCTAGGCGTGCGCGCGCCCGCGCCGGCCGTCTGTGAATGGCCGGCGCGGGCCGAAAGTGACGCGCGGGAGGCGGCAGCGGCCTGGACGTTCCTGATCCCCGCCTGGACATTGGCGGGGATTGGACGGCGCGGTCACGTGGGAGCGGGGAGAGGTGAGTTTATTGGGGTTTCACACAGCGGGGCACCCCCGATCGGGGTGCTCCGCCGAAGTGGACCAAAACCCAGGATAGTCAAAATCCTGGGTGTTGGTCCACTTTAATATATCACATAACTGTGGGATTTGGGCTCCAGTTGTTGCGTTATTACACATTACCATTCTGATATGAATGTATATGGATATATATATATTGGTGTTTGTGTGTATATATATATATATATATATATATATATATATATATATATAATTATGTGTGTGCGTTGTGTATAGATAGAGATATATATATATATATGTATGGGCATGTATTCATACCGGTATGTACTCTGATTTATTCTTGGTGTGCCACACACCCCGCTTCACTTCTTAAATATTCATCAACTAATGGGTTAACTCACCGCAGGTGACGTAGTGCAGAGAGGAAGTCTTGTAACGAGCCCCCTTCCGGCCTATATATACCTGGTACCTCCCTTCAATCACCAGTATTTTTCTGTCTGCTTGACGACAAGACAGAGGGTTGAAGTCTCCTGCTTACAGGTAGGCCGGGGTATTCTTACCCCGCCACCCCCCTTTTGGTCTATTTCTGCCTGGTTTGAGTTTGTATACCTTAATGGTGGAATGGAAGCCTCCCAGCCTAGGCTGCTCACCGGGCAAAATGGTAGATGGCACTTTAAGTGCCTAGGAGCTTATCTCCTACCGCTCGACCTCATGCGTGGGGCAATGCGGCTATCCGGCATGGTGATCCGGAAATGGGATGCCCCTGTGCATTAGGTATGTGTGTTTCACTTTTATAGCCTTATTACAACATGTGTTCATGTTTATGCATTTACTGATTAGCATGTGTATACTTTTGGTCTGCTTTAAGGCAGACCGCGCTGGGTAGGGGCTGGCCGCTTCCTTTGGCAGACTATTTTCTTTATGGCCCCTACCACCTCCGCCCTCCCCTCTCCCCTCTTCCCCGCCTGGCTTTTTATTTATTTTTTAGACAGCACAATGCGGTCTTCATCCTCCCATCTGTGGGTAATTCCAGCTGATTGGCGTAGGGGGGGGGCCCGCCGTCATGCGGCGTCAGCGGCATCTTGCGGCGGGCCCAGCGTTACTTCCTCTTAAAAGCAGGAAGTCGCGTGGGCGCGCTGCCGCATTGAGTCCTCCGTGCTGGCTGCAGTCTTGCTCCGGCTGCTGCCCTTGCTGACCAGGTAAGCGGCCCCACCCTTTGGGGCCGTTATGGGGGAAATGCATTTCCGTGCAGTGTTATAGTGGGGAATCACTTTTTATTAAGGGGGCGAGATTTGGCTCTTTTTTTAAAGGCACTTTGGGTGCCATGTTTATATGTTTTCTTATACACATGTGAGGATCTGATGGTTTTTCTTTCCTTGCAGATCCTGGGATCCCTGCTTATGGTGGCCCGCCGGCTCTATGTGCCTGGCTAATTAATGGGATATCTTTTTAATGTATATATACATAGACTATATATATATATATATATATATAGTTTATTAAAGGGGACCTTAACTTAACTTAACTTAAAAAAAAAAAAAAAAAAAAAAATCCCCCCTTCCGGGACATTACTAATAAAGGGGCATCCCGGGTCGGCTTATGCCTTAAAAGTCCCAAGAACTGCGAATACCATAAATCACCATATGGAGGCTTCCGTAATTTCCGGGAACGGTTCTGCTGAGCCGTTTGGGGGGTGCGTAGGTTGTGGGGTTCCACTCCCAGCTGATGATGTCTTTGCATCCCTTGTGCAAAGCAGACTATTGCGCGCCAGTCCGTTGCTCCGGCTGCGGGCCCATCGCATCCTTCATCATCTCCTACCTCTCCCTCCCTGTTCCGGACCCCGCATGACACTGTCAAGGTGGGGATTCGCATTCCGAGGTGGCGGCACAGCCCAGCCCCTGGAAAGTAGTGCCCGTTAAAGCAGGGTTAAAGGCCGCTGCAAAACAGAGGCACCTGACTCCGGTACCTTCGGCTCCACAGGACGAGTTATGTGAGCCTGTGGAATGGTCCGATGGATCCCCGGACGAGGATGAATTCCCGTCGGAGTCAGATGAGCCGACAGGTCAGCTTGTGGCTGATGAGATTGGCGATTGGTCAGAGGGGGTTGTTTTTGACACCCCCTCTATTCTGGCTCAAATGTTTAAAATTTTGAGTTTAGATACGCCTGAGGCGGCCGCCCCGCCAAAGGGTCAGTTGTTTAAAGAGCCTCAGCCGCGTTTGGTTTTTCCCAGACAACACCACTTTGAGAGGGTGGTTCTTAAGGAATGGGAACATCCCACGCGGTTATCTGGAATTCCTTCCAGTTGGGAAAAGCGTTATCCTTTTCCACCAGAATTGGTGAAGCTTTGGTCTGTCCCTCCTGACGTCGATACCCCTGTACTAGGGCTCTCCAGCACGGCTATGGTACAGTCTGCTGAGACCACTGTCCCTAAGGATGGGGAAGATCGTCGGATTGACCAATACGCTCGACATGGTTTTATCTATTCCGGGTCAGCGTTGCGCCCGGTATGTGCTTCAGCCCTTCTACTATTGGCAATTAAGTCCTTAATTCAGGGGCTATATGAGGATCTTAATCCCGCTTGCAAACAGTTCACTGCGCTTAAGCAGTGTGAATCTTTTGTGGCGTATGTCCTGGCCGCTCAGGACGATGCGCTGACTATGAGTAGCAAGGCAGCAGCTATGCTGGTGGCTATTCGCAGGTCAGTATGGCTGCGTCAGTGGTCAGCGGACACGGCTTCCAAGAAGGTGCTCACAGCTCTCCCCTTTTTGGGGTTGCGTCTGTTCGGGGAGAAAATTGATTCAGTCGCAAAGGGTGGTAAGATGCCACAACGCAAGAGGCCTTGTGTCCCCTTTGGGGGGGCAGGTTCCAGTAGTCCCTCCTTTCGAGGATTCAGAGCGGGCAGGGGTGCTTCCTTTCCCGCTACCAGAGGTGCAGGTTGGACTCGGGGGAGGGGCCGTGGCCGGCCCGCTCAGTCCTGGGGCACCAAGCCCAAACCTGCTGATAAGCCCACTCAGCAATGAGGGGCTGCCCTCACCCGTGCGGGTGGAGGCACTATTGCGACACTTCTCCCAGATTTGGAACCAAGTGGTTCCAGGCAGATGGATTCAGGAGGTAGTGTCGGCCAGTTACGACCTGGAATTCGAGTCTCACCCTCCTTCACGGTTCGCTCGGTCTCGGGTGCCCATCGTTCCTTTGGTCACGCAGGGGCTCCTGGCGTCGGTAAGGGATCTGTTAGAGATAACGGTCATCCGGCCGGGACCGCGCTTAGAGATGGGCCTCATTTTCTACTCCAATCTTGTTGTAGTCCCCGAGAGAGATGGGTCGGTTCATCCCGGCCTGAACTCTCATCAACACAGAGTGTTTCTGTTAGGGCGAGCGCTGCGTTTTCCCCGCGCAGCGCCCCCCTCCGTGCCTCTCCTCGGGCGAGCGCTGCGTCCCCTTCCTGCAGCGCTCCCCGCTCCACCGCCATCCGGGCGTCCGCTGCTGGCCCCCCAGGCTGCGGTTCCCCCTTACCTGGTCCCCGCGCTTCCTCCTCTGACCGGCATGGCCGCCGGCTTCCTCCTTCTGTTACTGTTCCGCCTTCCCTGCGCGCACGTCCCCGGCCACTAGGGGGCGCGCGCGTCAACCTTCTCAGATTTAAAGGGCCAAGGCCCTGTTAATTGGTCTCTGCCATCCAATCCCTTTTTGCCTCTTCCTATAAATTAAACCCTGCCTTACTTCCTGTGCCGGATCTTCGGTGTTGTTCCCTGAATGATTATCGCTGTATTGCTTGATTCCTCGTGTATGACCTCGGCTCTCCCATTGACCTTCGAACTTGTGCTGCCCGTCCCGACCTCGGCTTGTGTCTCCGCAATTGAACCCGCGCTGCCAGTCCCGACCTCGGCTTGTGTCACCGCTACTGAACACGCGCTGCCAGTCCTGACCTCGGCCTTCTCCTTCGACCACTGTTTGTCTCTGCTGCACGTCACTTCAGCAGTTTGTGGAACTGTGCCGCTGTTGGGGGGTAGCGACCTGGGAGTCACCTGCCGCACAAGACCATCCCGCCTTGCGGTGGGCTCTGGTGAAAACCAGTGGCTCCTTAGACTCCGCTCCCCTGACGCGGTATCTGCCAAACAGTTCTGCAGACCCTGCGGGTCCACTTCTTCGCACCCGGTGCGTAACAGTAAGATCCGGCCATGGATCCCGCTGAGGTGCCCTTGCCGGAGACTTCCGAACTCCCAGCGCTGGTGGCTTTGCAGTCTCGGCAGATTAATCAGCTTACCGCTATGATGCAGCAACTCTTGACCCAGCAGCTGTCGCCTTCTCCACCGCCACCGGTGCCGCCACCGCAGTCTCCAGCAGTTTCCTCATCCAGAATCCGCCTCTCCTTACCAGCAAAATATGAGGGGGACGCGAAGTTGTGCAGAGGCTTTCTAGCCCAGTGCTCTATGCACCTGGAATTATTGTTTGATCAATTCCCCACCAAACGCTCTAAAGTGGCCTTCATCATTAGTCTGCTCTCCGGAAAAGCCTTGGCTTGGGCCACTCCCTTGTGGGACCGTAATGATCCTCTCACCTTCACCGTCCAGGCCTTTGTTACTGAATTCCGTCAGGTTTTTGAAGAACCCGCTCGGGCCTCATCTGCCGAGTCCGCTCTATTGAATTTAACGCAAGGCGATCTTTCTGTTGGTGAATATGCTATTCGATTCCGTACTTTGGCCTCCGAGTTAGCATGGAATAATGAGGCCCTCTGCGCTTGTTTTAAGAAAGGTCTTTCTAGCAAGATCAAAGATGTTCTAGCGGCCCGAGAGATACCTGACTCCCTTTCTGAACTCATTCATCTCGTCACTCGCATTGACATACGCTTTGCTGAGAGGCGTGAGGAACTTCGCCTGGAGAGAGATTCCCAACGCGACAGGAGGATGTTCCGTTTGGCTCCCACCTTTCAGAAACCTTTGTCTGTACCATCTTCTCCAGAGGTGGAAGCCATGCAGGTCGGCCGCTCTCGCCTAACCCCCGTGGAGAGGTCTCGCAGGAGAATTGAAAATCTCTGTCTGTATTGCGCCAGTCCTGATCATTTTCTAAGAGATTGCCCCATTCGTCCTTCTCGACTGGGAAACGGGCGCACCTAGACTCGGTGGGAGAGGCGTCTCTGGGTGTGTGTGCTTCCTCTCCAAGATTTACCGTACCTGCACAGCTTTGTCTCTCATCTGCCTCTGTGCTTAATTTGCCGGTCTTCCTGGATTCTGGTTCGGCGGGCAATTTCATAGAGGCCTCCCTGATCAAGAAATACGACATAGCAGTTAACCGCTTGGCCAAACCGTTATTCATCGCCTCAGTTAATGGAGATAGACTGAATTGTATGGTGCAGTACCGTACCAAGCCTTTGCTCCTTAAGATTGGCCTCTTTCACCAGGAATACTTGGAACTCTTTGTGTTACCCCATTGTACTTCCCCAATCCTATTGGGTCTTCCTTGGCTTCAGCTTCATAATCCTACCCTAGACTGGGTCACTGGGGACATCAAGGCGTGGGGTACAACCTGCCTCAAGAATTGCTTGAAAGCTTTACCAGTTCGAACCGATCATCCTACCACATCTCTACCGGGCCTACCCGAAGTTTACCGGGCTTACGCTGACGTCTTCTGTAAGAAGCAAGCTGAGACCCTTCCGCCACATCGCCCTTATGACTGCCCGATCGACCTTCTGCCTGGGACCACTCCTCCTCGTGGCCGTATCTACCCACTATCCGTCCCCGAAACTCAAGCAATGGCTACTTACATACAAGAAAATCTGCAGAGGGGCTTCATCCGGAAGTCCTCTTCTCCCGCTGGGGCAGGCTTTTTTTTTGTACAGAAAAGACGGTTCTCTCCGACCCTGTATCGACTATCGGGGTCTTAACAAGATCACGGTAAAGAACCGATACCCCTTACCCTTAATTCCAGAACTCTTCGACCGTCTTCGTGGCTCCAGGATCTTTTCCAAACTAGATCTCCGAGGAGCCTACAATCTGATCCGCATCCGCAAGGGAGACGAATGGAAGACTGCCTTTAATACCCATGACGGTCATTTCGAGTATTTGGTGATGCCCTTCGGGCTTTGTAATGCCCCTGCCGTATTTCAAGAGTTCGTCAATGACATCTTCCGGGACTTGTTGTACTCCTGTGTCGTGGTCTATTTAGATGATATCCTCATCTTCTCTTCTTCCCTCGAAGAGCATCACCGGCACGTTCGTCTGGTACTATCCCGCCTTCGGCAGCATCATCTTTATGCCAAATTAGAAAAGTGTCTCTTTCACCAGACCGCTCTGCCCTTTTTGGGTTATACTGTTTCAGCCCAAGGACTACAAATGGACCCTAGCAAATTGAGAGCGGTATTAGATTGGCCTCGGCCTGTTGGTCTGCGTTCCATTCAACGATTTCTGGGCTTCGCCAACTATTACCGTCAATTCATACCCCATTTTTCCACTATCGTGGCCCCCATTGTGGCTCTCACCAAAAAGGGAGCCAACCCCAAGTCATGGCCTCCACAGGCGGAGGCAGCCTTTTTAGCATTGAAAAGGACATTCTCTATGGCCCCGGTGCTCACCAGACCAGACCCTTCTCGTCCCTTTTCTCTGGAGGTTGACGCTTCTTCCATTGGAGCAGGAGCTGTTCTCACACAGAGGTCTCCTTCAGGGAAAAATCATACTTGTGGGTTCTTTTCTAGGACCTTTTCTTCCGCGGAGCGAAATTATTCTATTGGGGATCGTGAACTCCTGGCTATCAAATTAGCTCTTGAAGAGTGGAGACATCTACTAGAAGGGTCGCTTCACCCCATATCTATTTTTACCGACCATAAGAACCTTTTGTATCTTCAAACTGCTCAACGCTTGAATCCTCGCCAAGCTCGTTGGTCACTATTCTTCGCGCGGTTTAATTTCCGCATTCACTTTCGGCCTGCCTCTAAGAACATCAGGGCAGATGCTCTATCTCGCTCCTCGGACGTCACAGACGTGGACGCTGCTCCTCAGTTCATTATATCTCCAGATCATTTGGTTCATTCCGCTCCTGCCTCCCTAGTGCAGGCTCCGCCTGGGAAGACCTTTGTCCCGGTTCGCCGACGCCTCCAAATATTAAAATGGGGTCATGCTTCCCGTATTGCCGGGCATGCTGGTATCAAAAAGTCTAACGCAATTATTGCCAGATATTATTGGTGGCCCTCCATTGAGAAGGATGTGGCAGAATTCGTGCAAGCTTGTACCACCTGTGCACGTAATAAAACGCCTCGCCAAAGACCGGCGGGTCTTCTTCATCCTCTTCCTATTCCTGAAATCCCTTGGTCTCACATCGCTATGGACTTTATCACGGATCTTCCTCCATCTCAAGGCAATACAGTGATCTGGGTTGTTGTGGATCGTTTTTCAAAAATGGCGCACTTCGTTCCGCTACCAGGACTCCCATCCGCTCCTCAGTTGGCTAAGAACTTTTTTAAGCATATTTTTCGGCTCCATGGACTTCCTTCCCACATTGTCTCCGACAGGGGAGTTCAGTTTGTTTCAAAATTCTGGAGGGCTCTCTGTACTCAGTTAAAAGTGAAATTAGATTTTTCCTCGGCTTACCACCCCCAGTCCAACGGCCAAGTGGAGAGGGTCAATCAGGTTCTAGGACAATATCTACGTCACTTTGTTTCGGCCCGACAAGACGACTGGGTCGATCTCTTGCCATGGGCGGAGTTCTCTTATAATTTCAAAGATTCTGAAGCCACAAAAAAATCTCCATTCTTCATTGTTTATGGCCGCCAACCTTTGCCTCCTCTACCCTTACCTACACAGTCGGGGGTACCCGCCGTGGATGACTTAACACAGTTTTTTTCCTCTATCTGGCGTGAAACACGACATTCTCTTGTTCTAGCCTCTACCCGCATGAAGAGCAGCGCTAATAAAAGAAGGAGAATCGCTCCTGTTTTCTCTCCTGGAGATAAAGTTTGGCTTTCAGCCAAGTACATTCGTTTCAAGATACCCAGTTATAAATTGGGCCCTCGCTATTTAGGGCCGTACAGGATCAAGCAACAAATTAATCCGGTCTGTTACAAACTTCATTTGCCAGCCTCCTTACGTATTCCCAACTCTTTTCATGTTTCATTATTAAAACCTCTGACGACTAATCGATTCTCTTCTAGAACGTTGGAGCCACTTCCGGTCGCGGGTACCGAAGATGCCTTCTCGGTGAGAGAGATTCTGGCTTCCAAAACATCCAGAGGGAGACGATACTTTCTAGTGGATTGGGAGAATTGCGGTCCAGAAGAGAGGTCCTGGGAGCCTGAGGAGAATATCCTCGATCGGAGCCTTATTTCAAACTTCCTCGGTCCCAAAAAGAGGGGGAGACCTAAGGGGGGGGGGTACTGTTAGGGCGAGCGCTGCGTTTTCCCCGCGCAGCGCCCCCCTCCGTGCCTCTCCTCGGGCGAGCGCTGCGTCCCCTTCCTGCAGCGCTCCCCGCTCCACCGCCATCCGGGCGTCCGCTGCTGGCCCCCCAGGCTGCGGTTCCCCCTTACCTGGTCCCCGCGCTTCCTCCTCTGACCGGCATGGCCGCCGGCTTCCTCCTTCTGTTACTGTTCCGCCTTCCCTGCGCGCACGTCCCCGGCCACTAGGGGGCGCGCGCGTCAACCTTCTCAGATTTAAAGGGCCAAGGCCCTGTTAATTGGTCTCTGCCATCCAATCCCTTTTTGGCTCTTCCTATAAATTAAACCCTGCCTTACTTCCTGTGCCGGATCTTCGGTGTTGTTCCCTGAATGATTATCGCTGTATTGCTTGATTCCTCGTGTATGACCTCGGCTCTCCCATTGACCTTCGAACTTGTGCTGCCCGTCCCGACCTCGGCTTGTGTCTCCGCAATTGAACCCGCGCTGCCAGTCCCGACCTCGGCTTGTGTCACCGCTACTGAACACGCGCTGCCAGTCCTGACCTCGGCCTTCTCCTTCGACCACTGTTTGTCTCTGCTGCACGTCACTTCAGCAGTTTGTGGAACTGTGCCGCTGTTGGGGGGTAGCGACCTGGGAGTCACCTGCCGCACAAGACCATCCCGCCTTGCGGTGGGCTCTGGTGAAAACCAGTGGCTCCTTAGACTCCGCTCCCCTGACGCGGTATCTGCCAAACAGTTCTGCAGACCCTGCGGGTCCACTTCTTCGCACCCAGTGCGTAACAGTTTCTTCCTTTTGTCCAAATTCACACGAGAACGCTTCAGCTATTTCTGTTAGCGTTTTGGGACCAGCAACCTCAGTCGCCGGATCAGTCCTTCCAGTTGTCCTCCCGTGTACGGCAGTCCCTCCTGTGGTGGTTGGTCTCGACCAATCTTGTGTAGGGCAGGTCTTATCTGACCCCCCTTTGGAAAATTGTCACCACGGACGCCAGTCTGTCGAGATGGGGCAGATTCTGGAAGGAGCTGCAGTTTCAGGGGCAGTGGGGACCTCAAAGGCCCCACTTACCCATCAATATTCTGAAACTGAGAACCATCCGTCAGGTGCTTGCTCTCCTGACTCAGCACGTTCTGGGCCTTCCGGTCCAGATGTGTTCAGACAATCAAACAGTGGTTGCTTACATCGGTCTTCAGGGAAGGACTCGCAGTCTGAGTACTCTCAGAAAAGTGTCCCTGATCAGGACCTGGGCAATGTTCCATGTTCCTTGTCTCTTGGCGGTTTACATTCCAGAGGTGAAGAAACCGGTAGCGGACCAGTTGAGCAAGGGCTCTCCCCGTCTGGGAGAATAGGCTCTCCATCCTCGGGTGGTTCGCTCACTGTGTCTCCAATGGGGGACCCCGGAGGTGGACCTGTTGGCCCCTCATCACTATCACAGGCTCCCGAACTTCGTGTCGCTCTCCCAGGATCCTCTGGCTCTGGCAGTGGACGCCATGTCCCTGAGCTGGGGAGTTCTGGGATTTCTATACCTGTTTCCTCCGATACCCATGCTGAGCAGGGTGCTTCGGAAGTTGGCTCTGGAAAAGGTGTCCGCCGTTCTCGTGGCCCCAAGGTGGCCAAGACGAGTGAGGTTCGCAGACATCGTTCGGCTGGCAGTGGACCAGTTTGTTCTGCCTCTTCGGCCTGATCTGCTCACTCAGGGTCAATTGTGTTACCCCAATTTACCAGCGCTGGGTTTGATGGCCTGGCTGCTGAAACCTCCATCTTGAAGGAGGAGGGTCTTTCTGATTCAGTCATTAAGACTTTGATCAGTGCCCGGAAGAGGTCTTCTTCCATCACCTACTATAGGACTTGGAAAGCCTATATTGCTTGGTGTGAGATAAGATCTTTTCCTTGTAGGGTCTTTTCGGTCTCCAGGATTCTGGAGTTTTTACAATCGGGGCTGGACTCTGGTCTCCAGCTAAGTACGTTAAAAGGGCAGGTCTCTGCCTTATCTATCTTTTTTCAGAAGCGTATTGTGCTTAAACCTTTAGTTAAAACTTTTTTCCAGGGGGTTACGCATGTGCGGCCTCCCAGGAAACCATTACTTTGGGATTTGAATTTGGTTCTTTCTGCTCTTCAGGCTCCTCCTTTTTAGCCTTTGCAAGATATTGCTTTGTCTACCCTGACTCAGAAGATTGTCTTCTTGGTAGCGATCACTTCGGTCCGGCGTGTCTCAGAGTTGGCGGCCTTGTCTATCCAGGCGCCTTACTTTGAGAGGCATCAGGATAAAGTGGTCTTTCGGTTCAAGCCAGACTTTATTCCTAAGGTTGTTTCTGCTTTTCATTTGAACCAAGATATTGTTCTTCCCTCCTTGTGTCCTAATCCTAAGAATGACAAAGAGAGGGTTTTGCATTGTTTGGATGTAGTACGCTGTGTTAAGTACTACTTGGTTATCACGTCTCCTTTTCGTAAGACGGATTCCTTTTTTGTTATGCCCCATGGGCCTAAGAGGGGTTTGGCACCAGCCAAATCTACTATTAGCAAGTGGATACGTCAGGCCGTTACTGCGGCCTATTCTGCTAAGGGGAAACTTCCCCCTTTTCGTATCGCTGTTCATTCCACTCGCGCCGTTGGGGCGTCTTGGGCATTTCAGCACCAAGCTTCTGTTGAACAAGTTTGTAAGGCCGCCACTTGGTCTTCTGTTCACACTTTTTCTAAGTTTTACAAAGTCGATGTGCGGGCCTCAGCGGATGCTGTTTCTGGCCGCAAAGTTCTGCAGACTGCAGTCATTTAAGTTATGCTTCACCTGGCCTTGAGATGCCCATCCCTTGTGGACACTGCTTTTGGATGTCCCATTAGTTGATGAATATTTAAGAAGTGAAGCGGGGTGTGTGGCACACCAAGAATAATACCATTTTGTGAGTACTCACCTGAAAAATGGATATTGTTGGTGTGCCACACACCCCGCTTCACTCCCACCCTCTTCGGTGTTACCGAAGCCTTTATATGGTGAAGCCTTTTTATTTATATCAAATTTGATTTTTGAGGTTACCAGTGGAATACTGGTACCTTGTCTTTCTGCTTTTTAATATACTGGTGATTGAAGGGAGGTACCAGGTATATATAGGCCGGAAGGGGGCTCGTTACAAGACTTCCTCTCTGCACTACGTCACCTGCGGTGAGTTAACCCATTAGTTGATGAATATTTAAGAAGTGAAGCGGGGTGTGTGGCACACCAACAATATCCATTTTTCAGGTGAGTACTCACAAAATGGTATTATTCTTTTTTTTTTTTTTTCACTTTTGGCTTTGCCTTGAAAATTGCATGTGTCATGTATATTTATTCAAGATGTTTAAGCTAGCCATATAGGTTTGCCTTATTGGTTATGTATGATTGTGGTGCATTCTGGCTGGGGGACTGACTGTGGTCTCTTTTCCCCCACAGATTCTGGGATTCCCTCACTGCAGGCTCTCCCGGTTCTGTTATACCTGGCTAGCCTTATTACTCTAAATTGGGTTTTGTCCTAAGGTTTAAAAAAAAAAATATATATATATATATATATATATTTAAAAAAAAAACATTTAAATCCTCCCTTTCCCGGGACATTAATTTAAAGATCCCGGGTGGCTTTATGCCTAAAACCCACGGTTGTTGCAAATACCATAAAATCACCATATGGAGGCTTCCGACAATACCGGAAATGGCTCTTCTGGGCCATCTAGGCTGTGTGGGGGTTGTGGGACTCCGCTCCCAGGCGATGATGTTATATTATGCATTCCTTGTGCAAAGCAGAATATTGTGCGTCAGTCCGTCGCTACGGCTTCTGGCTCCTTGCAACTTCCGTCATCTCCTACCCCCCCCCCTCCCTATTCCAGACCCCGTGTGACATTGTCAAAAGTGGGGATTGGCAATCCGAGGTGTGTGCGCGATTGACCAACCTCGAGAAGATATTTTCCGCCAAAGTAGCTCAGAAGGCTACAATGAAGCGGAAACACCTTTCTCCGGCAGCTCCTGCTTCGGAGGATGAGAGGTGCGAAGTTGTGGATTGGTCCGAATATTCCCTGGACGAGGAGGGGGAACTCCTTGTGGAGTCGGATGAGCCTGCAGACCAGCTAGAGATTGATGCTGTTGGCGATCAGGCTACGGGGGTATCCCTTGACACCCCCTCCATTTTGGCTCAAATTTTTGAAATTTTGAATTTTGACTGAGGCAGTCGCCCTGCCAAAGGGTAAGTTGTTTGGTGTGCCTCAGCCGCGTTTGGTGTTTCCCAGGCAACAACACTTTGAGAGGGTTGTGCTTAAGGAATGGGAACAACCCACGTGACTGGCTGGAATCCCTTCTAGTTGGGATAAACTCTATCCTTTTCCGGAGGAATTGGTGAAGCTTTGGTCGGTTCCCCCTGACGTCGATACCCCTGTGTTAGGACTGTCTAGCACGGCTGTGGTACATTCTTTTGACACCACTGCCATTAAGGATAGTGAGGATCGTCGGATTGACCAGTATGCTCGCCACGGTTTTATCAGTGCCGGATCGACGATGCGGTTGGTGTGTGCTTCGGAGCTTCTTCTGTTGGCAGTTAGGTCCATTATTCGGGATCTATGCGCAGACCTTGATCCCGCTTGTGATGAGTTTAGTGCTGTTAAGCAGTGTGAATCATTTATTTCCTTTGTCCTGACCGCTCAAGACGATGCTCTGGCGATGAGTAGCAGGACAGCGGCAATGCTGGTGGCTATTCTTCGGTCAGTGTGGCTGCGCCAGTGGTCGGCGGACTTGGTCTCTAAAAAGGTGCTCACAGCACTTCCTTTTTTGGGTTTGCGACTGTTTGGTGATAAATTAGACTCAGTTGCAAAAGGTGGTAAATTGCCTCAACGCAAGAGGCCTCGTCGCTCCTTTCGGGGTGCAAGTGACTTTAGACCTTCCTTTCGGGGATTTAGAGCGGGTAGGGGAGCTTCCTTTCCCGCTACCAGAGGTGCAGGTTGGACCCGGGGGAGGGGCCGTGGCCGTCCCGCTCAGTCCTGGGGCGCCAAGCCCAAACCTGCTGGTAAGCCCGCTCAGCAATGAGGGGCTGCCCTCACCCGTGCTGGTGAGGGGACGATTGCGACACTTCACCCAGGTTTGGGACCAGGAGGTTCCGGACAGATGGATCCAGGAGGTGGTGTCGCCCGGTTACAAACTGGAGTTCGAGTCTCGCCCTCCTTCACGTTTCTTTCGGTCTTGGGTGCCCATCGATCCTTTGGCCGCACAGGGGCTCCTGGAGTCGGTAAGGAATCTTTTACAAATGGCGGTCATCCGGCCGGTGCCGCGCTTAGAGATGGGCCTCGGTTTTTACTCCAATCTTTTTGCAGTCCCCAAAAAGGACGGGTCAGTTCGTCCCGTTCTGGACCTGAAATTACTCAACAGGTTCATCCGTATTCAGAGGTTTCGCATGGAAACTTTGCGTTTGCCATCGGTTCTCTTCAGCAGGGGGACTTCATGACGTCCATAGACATCAAGGATGCTTATCTTCATGTTCCCATCTGCCAGGCTCATCAACGTTTTCTTCGATTTGTGATGAAAGATCAGCATTTTCAATTCGTGGCACTTCCGTTTGGCCTTACCTCGGCTCCAAGAGTGTTCACCAAGGTGCTGGCAGGGGTGATGTCCATTTTCAGATCTCGGGGCATTCGTGTCGTTCCTTATTTGGATGACCTTCTCATCATGGCTCCGTCCCTCAATCAATCAGAGACAGACACCAGGATGGTGGTCTCCACGCTGGAAAGCTTTGGTTGGGTGATCAACTTTCCCAAGTCCTCCCTCGCTCCGGCCAGGGTGGTGTCCTTTCTGGGGATGCAGTTGGACTCTTGTCAACACAGAGTGTTTCTCCCTCAGTCCAAAATGTATCTGATTCAGGAGTTGGCTCGGGTCCTACTTTCCAATCCTCGGCCGTCCATCCGTCTGGGGATGAGGCTGGTAGGGTTGATGGTTGCCTCATTCGAGGCAGTTCCTTTCGCTCAATTTCACATGAGGACGCTTCAGCTCCATCTGTTGGCGTCCTGGGACTGGCGACCACGGTTGCTGAATCGGCCCTTCCAGTTGTCCTCCCGGGTCCGGCAGTCCATCCAATGGTGTTTGGTCTCGGCCAGTCTCGTGAAGGGCAGGTCTTTCCTGACCCCTCTTTGGGAAATTGTCACCACGGACGCCAGTCTTTCGGGATGGGGGGGATTCTGGAAGGATCTTCAGTTCCAGGGGCAGTGGGGACCTCAAGAGGCCATCCGTCGGGTTCTTGCTCTTCTGACTCAACATGTTCTGGGCCTTCCGGTCCAGGTTCGTTCAGACAATCGAACAGCGGTTGCTTACATCAATCATCAGGGAGGGACTCGCAGTCTGGGTGCTCTCAGAGAGGTGTCCCTGATCCTGACCTGGGTGGAGGCCCATGTTCCTTGTCTCTCGGCGGTGTACATCCCAGGGGTGGAAAACCAGGAAGCGGACCTGTCTTCCCATCTGGGAGAATGGGCTCTCCATCCTCAGGTTTTTCGCTCACTGTGTCTCCGGTGGGGGAAGCCGGAGGTGGACCTGTTTGCCTCTAGTCACAATTACAGGCTCCCGAACTTCGTGTCGCTCTCCCAGGATGCTCTGGCAGTGGACGCCATGTGCCTGAGCTGGGGGGATCTGGGGTTTCTGTACCTGTTTCCCCAGATACCCATGCTGGGCAGGGTGGTACGGAAGCTGGCTCTGGAAAGGGTGTCCGCCATTCTCGTGGCCCCAAGGTGGCCAAGGCGAGTATGGTTCGCAGACTTCGTTCGGCTAGCAGTGGACCAGTTCGTTCTGCCTCTTCGGCCCGATCTGCTCACTCAGGGTCGGCTGTGTTACCCCAATTTACCAACGCTGGGTTTGACGGCCTGGCTGCTGAAACCTCCATCTTGAAGGAGGAGGGTCTTTCTGACTCGGTCGTTAAGACTCTGATCAGTGCCCGGAAGAAGTCTTCTTCTATCATCTACTATAGGACTTGGAAAGCCTATATCGCTTGGTGTGAGATTAGATCTTTTCCTTGTAGGGTCTTTTCGGTCTCCAGGATTTTGGAGTTTTTACAATCTGGCCTGGACTCTGGTTTTCAGCTAAGTACTTTGAAAGGGCAAGTTTCTGCCTTATCTATCTTTTTTCAGAAGCGTTTTGCGCTTCATCGTTTAGTTAAAACTTTTTTCCAGGGGGTTACGCATGTGCGGCCTCCCAGGAAACCATTACTCCCTGTTTGGGACTTGAATTTGGTTCTTTCTGCTCTTCAGGCTCCTCCCTTTGAGCCTTTGCAAGATATTGCTTTGTCTACCCTGACTCAGAAGATTGTCTTCTTGGTAGCTATCACTTCGGTTCGGCGTGTCTCTGTGTTGGCGGCCTTGTCTATTCAGGCGCCCTACTTTGAGAGGCATCAGGATAAAGTGGTCTTTCGGTTCAAACCAGACTTTCTTCCTAAGGTTGTTTCTGCTTTTCATTTGAATCAGGATATTGTTCTTCCCTCCTTGTGTCCTAAGCCTAAGAATGACATGACAAAGAGAGGGTTTTGCATTGTTTGGATGTAGTACGTTGTGTTAAGTACTATTTGATTATTACTTTTCCTTTTCGTAAAACGTATGCCTTTTTTGTTGTGCCCTGTGGGCCTAGGAAGGGTTTGGCGCCGCCCAAATGGATACGTCAGGCTATTATTGGGGCCTATTTTGCTAAGGGGAAAGTTCCCCCTTTTCGTATCACTGCTCATTCTACTTGCGCCGTTGGAGCGTCTTGGGCTTTTCAGCACCAAGCTTCTGTTGAACAAGTTTGTAAGGCTGCTACTTGGTCTTCTGTTCATACAAGTTTTACAAGGTTGATGTGCGGGCCTCAGCGGATGCTGTTTTTGGCCGCAAAGTTCTGCAGACTGCAGTCGTTGAGTTATGCTTCACCTTGCCTTTGGATACCCATCCCTTGCGGACACTGCTTTTGGATGTCCCGATCGTAAGAATTAAAGGGGAAGCGGGGTGTGTGGCACACTGAGAATAATACCATTTTGTGAGTACTCACCTGAAAAATGGATATTGTCAGTGTGCCACACACCCCGCTTCACCCCGCCCTTTTCGGTATCCCGAATCCTTTATATGGTGAAGCTTTTATTTATTTTGAGGTTACCTTTAGATTTACTGGTACCTTGTCTTTCTGCTTTTTAAATCACTGGTGTTAAGTGGGAGGTACCAGGTATATATAGGCCGGAAGGGGGCTCGTTACAAGACTTCCTCTCTGCAACGTCGTCACCTGCGGTGAGTAACCCGATCGTAAGGATTAAAGGGGAAGCGGGGTGTGTGGCACACTGACATTATCCATTTTTCAGGTGAGTACTCACAAAATGGTATTTTTCCAAGATGGTCCTTAAAGAATAGAAATGGCCCAACATATTGCCCTCGGTGCCTAAGGGACTGGACTGAAGGTATGCCTTCTCTGCTGACTTAGTTCGTCTCTGGTCTTGTCCCCCGGAGGTGGACGCTCCCGTCCTGAGGCTGTCCAATACTTCTGTCATGCTGTCTCCTGACACCACTACCTTACGCGACAATGCTGATCGGTGCATGGATCAACTAGCTTGCCATGCTTTCACTTTTGTGGGGGCTGGCCTTCGCCCGGTCTGCGCCTATTGTTGCCATTGCTATCAAGAAGAAGATTAAGCGGCTTGTTGAGGCCGCCAGATCCGGCAAGGGAGCAGACGAGTATGAGGACCTTTTGCTTTGCACTGACTTTATTGCCTTTGTTCTATCTGCCATGGATGATGCTGTCCGGCTTGGTGGTAGGGCTTCGGCCCTGCTGGTTGCTATGCGTCAGTCTGTCTGGCTGCGGCAGTGGGCGGCCAACGTTGCCGCTAAGAAGTCCCTCACCGGTCTTCCTTTCACAGGACTCTGTCTTTTTGGGGAGCATCTTGATGTATTGGCCAAGGATGGTCGGCTCCCTCAGCATAGAAATCATTCTCTGCCCTTTCAGGGGTCTTCTTCCTTTTATCCCTTCCGAGGGGGACGCGGCACCTCCTTCCCTGGTGGTCGCAGGCAATCCTGGGGGCGAGGTAGGGTCTGTGGTCCTCCCGGTCTCTCCTGGGGGTCCAAGCCCCCCACCAAGGCCCCTCAGGCATGAGGAGGCGCCCTCACCCATCCTGGTGGGGGGGCGGCTTCGGCTATTTGCTCACGTCTGGAGACAACACGTCTCGGACCAGTGGATTCAGGAGGTGGTGTCCGCCGGCTACAAGATAGAGCTGGCAGCTTGGCCGCCCCCAAGATTCCTTCGGTCCCGGATCTCCCAACGTCTTCTGTTGTCCGGAGTGGTTTGTCCTGTGCATCTTCAATAATGGGGTCGGGGTTTCTACTCCAATCTGTTCACGGTTCCCTGAGACCCATGCTGGACCTAAAGGGTCTCAACAGATTTGTCAGGTTCAAACATTTCCGCATGGAGACCTTACGGTCGGCAGTGAGCTCTCTTTGTTTGGCCAGATGACTTTGACCACTGTGGACATCAAGGATGCCTATTTGCACGTTCCTATCTTCCTAGGACATCAGAAGTTCCTGAGGTTCGCTCTGGGGGATCAGCACTACCAGTTTGTGGCCTTGTCGTTCAGTATCACTTCGGCCCCTCGGGTGTTCACCAAGGTCCTGGCGGGTGTCATGGCCCTCCTGAGGAGCCAGGGCATTTTGCATTCTTCCTTACCTGGATGACCTGTTGATTGCTGCTCAATCTTTTCATCAGGATATCAGGGATACTCAGGTGGTTGTGTCCACCCTCAAGGCCTTCGGTTGGGTGATCAATTATCCCAAATCTTCTCTCTCTTCGTCATTGGGCATGACGCTGGGTACTTCTCAGGTCATGGTTTTTCCTTCTCAGCAGAAGGTGGAGGGCCTTCAGATGCAGACGCGAGCCCTGCTGTCGTGTCCTCATCCCTCCATCCATCTGGGGATGCAGTTGGTGGGCCTCATGGTGTCTTGCTTCGAGGCTGTGCCCTTTGCTCAGTTCCACATGAGACCTCTTCAGTTGAATCTCTTGACCGTTTTGGATCAGAGTCAGGAGTCCTTGGAGCAAGTGTTCGTTCTGCCCCTTCTGGCCAGACAGTCCCTCACGTGGTTGGACTCGAGGAATCTTCTCGTGGGAAGGTCCTTCCTGCCTCCGTGCTGGGAGATTGTCACCACGGACGCCATTCTGACTGGTTGGAGAGGGGTTTGGCAATCGTTTAAGTTCCAGGGCCAGTGGGGCCCTCAGGAGGCCCACGCGCTGATCAACCTCCTGGAGCTGAGAGCAATCAAGTTGGTTCTCTTCCAGCTGACTCCCCACCTACGGGGTCTTGCAGTCCAGGTCCGCTCGGACAATCAGACGGCGATCGCCTACATCAATCATCAGGGCGGGACTCGGAGCAAACGATCCCTTAAGAAAGTGTCCCTGATCCTGTCTTGGGCGGAGGAGACTGTTCCCTGCATCTCGGCGGTTTACATCCCCGGGGTGGAGAACCATGAGGCAGTTGCCCTGAGCAGGGGGATTTTTCGTCTAGGGGAATGGTCTCTCAACAACAAGATCTTTCATGCCCTGTGTCGCCGCTGGGGTCAGCCAGACGTGGACCTTTTTGTGCCCCGTCACAATCACAAGCTTCCAAGATTTGTCTCTCTGTCAAGAGATCCTTCATGGACACTGCTGTTGGATGTCCCAAACATAAAGAATTACAGATGAAGCAACCCATGCTAGATTCCAGAAAAATACTATTCTGTGATTACTCACCTGTAGAATTGATTTTATGGTAATCCAGCACTGGTTGCTTCATCCCACCCTTGTTATCATTATCTTCTTTTGCCTTTTTATGGTGATTTTTGTTGAGAGAGTTTTTTTTAGTTGGCTATGTTTCATAACATGGTTTTGCCTCCCGGCTTCTTGCATTACTGCACTAGATCATCTGTGTAATTCCTGCCCTTTTATGGGCCGGGAGGAGCCACAAGTCTTCCTGCAGGCGACTGCGCCACCTGGTGGCGGATTATCCAAACATGAAGAATTACAGTCTGACACCTGTTGCCCAAACTGTAGTTTAATCTGAACATCTCACTGAAGGGTTTCGGCATTGCCACCATCTTATATATTGATCTTGTGTTTCTCAGAACCTGACAGAGGTGTGCCGCACTATGTGATCGTCATTGCTGTCATCGCCGCACTCGCTGCTCTTGCTGGAGTGATCACTGGAGTCATTGTGTACATGAGTAAGTGTCTCTTTTTCCCAGAGTTCAGCTGTCAGCCAATGCCTGAATAAATGAGTGGTGTGTTCAGTGTTTTACCTGCTGAGGTATTTGTAGTTCTGTGAGCTATTTAAATTTCGATAGCAAGCTCATGACTGTCACAGCTGATTACAATAGCAACAATTTTGATTCATCAGCTGCTATAACAATGTAACTCTCACCAGGGACCTGCCAGGCTTTTCAGAATGACTCATCTTGTTTGTTACAGTCATAGAAGGAGGGAGGGATAATGCATCCTGATTTTATTATTTAACTCCTAATGGCACTTTTGCCTATGTAACTATTCAGCAGTGTAGAGCCAACATAGTGTATGCTGCAGCGCCCCATCAGTTTCTGCAGCATAGCCCGTGAGTTTGGGGGGGGGGGCATGCAGGTATCACTGAAGAAAAACTAAACCACCAGATCCTGTAACTCTGTACAGCAGTATCACAAGACTTTATCCAGCTTTCATTCAATAAAGTGTATTTTAAAATTTTGCCTGAAAATAAGCGCCACACTCACGCTTTTAGCCTGATTTATCAAGCATCAGAGCCTGTTAATACCAGGTTGTGCCAATATGTATCCGCAGTGCCACATTTAACAAACAAAAAGCTGGCAGTGACAATGCGTTCACCACCCTGCGTCTAATTTATTACTGCCACCATATAGATAAGCTGCGCCGGTTTATAGTGATGCTGTATGAGCATATAGCATATATGCATATTGTGCATACAGAGCACAATGGGCAGAACTGTACTGAAGTGTTTTATGCTTATAAATCATTTTGATAAATTTGATAAATAATATGATTGACTCTCACTGGCGCTGTTATAATTGGCATAAGGGTCCAACAGGTGCTGACACATGTCGGCCAATACCTAGTGCCCCAATGCAAGCAAATTAATAAATATTTATTAGCAGGCGCTGTGACTGTAAAAATAACAGCGCCAATATATAAAGAGATGGCGGCAATTAAAAACTGGTGCTATGCTAGAAAAATGGCGCTAAATGGAGTGCTTCTTAAATAAGGTCCTTTATTTCAAATTAATGCATTAGATAAATTAAGGTGTGATTCAAAGAATAGAGAACAATACTGTTTATATCGGCAGCTGCGCTCATTGTTATAATAACTTGCCCTGCTTCCTCTATCCCTGGCACTGTACAATGCAGCTGTGCTGTTACAGTGGAAAATGCCAGCAGCCCTTTGCTGTGTTACATTGTTACCTTGAGGTGCATGGCTGCTAATACAATTTAACTAGTGCCGCTACTTGCTGCGTTACGTTGTATAGCAGCTCACAGCTTTGTTACACTGCATAACTGCTCCAAGCTGTGTTACGTTGTATAGCAGCTCACAACTGTGTTGTATAGCAGCTCACAACTGTGTTGTATAGCAGCTCACAACTGTGTTGTATAGCAGCTCACGTTGGTGTTACATTGTATAGCCTGGGCACTCAGGGAGGGGGGATAGGGATTGCTATTCATAAGGAGAAGGAAACCTGGATGTGAAGAATAGGGGAATTTGTGGTTTGTACTGAGTGAGGGCAGCAATTGTCTGTTTAAAATGGTGGCAGTTCGCAGTAGGGGTGGGGTAACCATAGGTGGAAATTTGCATTTCGTTTTTGCACCTAGTGCTGAATTGCCCCTTATTCTGTTGGTGCCTCATGTAGCTGCGACTGTAAAACTGTTACTGATGTTTTTGGTTCTGTGTTATATTCTGGTTCTGTCCTTGTAATGCTGAGCCTGTATTTATTCTCCTTTTTCTCATTACTTTTCAGAGAAGAAACGCGGCTACAAGACCACCAGCAGTAAGTCTTCCTGTGACCTGTTACAGCCATTGCACAAGAGCATGTGATGTACTTTATAGTCTCTCAGTATAAGTAATAGCAGAGCCGTCACCAAAGGGACTGTCCAGGCAAATAATAAACAAGCCTATACTCTTCTTCTCTTCCCTGCAGCAGCTTCCTGGTAGTGCAGACATTTAAAGTAGTCCAAGTCGCATGGCCATCGGCCCTGGAATTTATAAGATTTCAGGGGAGCTAGATTCCTTTTTTCCAGGGCATCCAGAATCGGGATGTCCCACTGTGTGAAACCCCCCCAGGTCGGTATACTCACCTTCTACCCCAGTCAACGGCGCTTTTATGAGCAGCGCCCATACCCATGCCAGGCATTTGTGAATGGCCGGCTTGGGAACGCTCCCTGTTAGATGGTAGCGGGGATGCAGCCATAGGTGCGCTCGGCTAGACTCTGCTCCTTAGATGAGCTTAGAGTCCGCGCATGCACCATAGGGCCGGAGTGAAGGTGAGTTGGAGTGGGCGACCTGGGGGATTTCACACTGTGGGGCATCCCGCTTCAGGATGCCCCCGGGACTAGGACTGAAACTCGGGATAGTCAAAATCCTTGGTTTTGGTCCACTTTTTAAACTTTTCCAATTTCGGAACAGGTCCATCACCATTTGAACGTTCATTAATTCTTTGGAAACTCATTCACGATTTGCAAATAAACTGGTTGGCAAGGCTCTGCTGCTCGCTGGTGTCACAGTTAATGGAGTGCACAGCTTTATAACAGGGGCGTGTCTGCCAGGTACTGCCTCTTCCCACTCCCACATTGCAGGGCCAAAAGCAGTAACCCACCGCGATCTGCCCGGGAATCTATAAAATTCCAGGGCCGGTTGATTCCCTCCTGTGTGAAACCCCCCAGGTCGCCCCATACACTTACCTTGCTTCCCGGTCCAACGGCGCATGCGCGAGCCACGGCCTCATCCCCGCTATCACTCTAGCAGTGCGTGTGCCCATGCCTGGCATTTGTGAATGGCTGGCACGGCATGCTCCCTGTTAGAGGGAAGCGGAGGATGCGGCCGCCACCAGCGCTCAGAGTGCTCTTATTGGACGAGCAGCCGCACATGCGCCATAGGACCGGGAAGAGGTGAGTTAACTTCAGGAATCTGGGGGGTTTCACGCACTCCCTAGATCGGGGTGCCCCGGGGAAAAAAGACAAAAACCCAGGATAGTCAAAATACTGGGTTTTGGTCCACTTTAAATAACCAGACCCCAAATAAGCTGCTGCAGAGGAGAAACATTTTTTTTATTATTTGTCTCTGATCGGCACTTTACCATTATTAAACCTTTCCAATCCAGAAGGAGACAATTATTATAAAGCTTTGGCAGAAATTCTCATACATTTCTATGCATTAATTATGAACGTTGTTTTTATTTACAAAACTCCTATAAAACTTCTTCTGTTTGTTCCCCGTTTTCATAGGTGAGCTATTGTGTAGCTATTTCAGCACTGACATTGGTCTCAGTAGACATTGATAAAGAAAAGTCTCCATGTTCTCACCACTTTGCACCACTTCTTATAGTTACACCTATTTCTTACTATTTTGCCTCACCTTGTTTTTAGCCCACTTTAATAAATCAGCCTATAAAACTGAAAATAGTGGCAGGGAAAAAACAGAAATAAATCCGGCTTAGTGTGTGTGGCGGCAGCTTGTGTCTGCAGTGTATAAAGTGTCATCATTGATAATAATGTCACACCATTTATACTAGACTCCCATTTCTTTTCCAGCTTCAGATACCAATTCTGACTCCACCAACAACCCAACAGCCTGAGTGTGCGGCCAGAGGAGGAGATCGCGCTTTCCTTTCCTTATTCTGCATTTTGCTTTTTTTTATCTGCTTCTGTTAATACATCTGATATTATATGATATAAAAGGGACCTGTCATATACTGCAATCCATTTGGTTTAATAACTGGCATCATGTGACACTGAAAACCTCAGCACTTCATATAACATGTAATAGATTCAAAAATAAATTAAACATTTTTTACTGCAGAGGCCCCATCTCGGCATCTTCCAGATGTGAAGGATCTTGGGATAGTTTCCCTGATGTCGCTGTACATTTGAATGAGTGATGTCATAAACTATATATTTTATACCCAGCAACACCTGTAACAATCATCCTAACAGGTCCATAGCTTAGAGGAGGAAAGGGCTGTGTAACCTGCTGCAGATGTGCCGGCCTATTACTGTATGTTACCTGACTGCTGTAACTTTATTCAGTTCATTATTTGGTTTGGGCTATTTTGTTGGATGAGATTTAGTGTAAGGATTCTCCTATAAATCAAATAATAAATTACCAAAAGATCTTATGTCACCCTTTTTTCTTCCATCATTTATACACAAATTCATTGTGCAGTGACAGGTTCCTTTTAGTTATAGGATTTATTTAGTAATGATCAACTGCCATGATTTTCAGCCTTTCATTTCTGCAATATATTTGTTTTTTTTGGTTCATATTTTGGATTCATAGTTTAAAGTCTGATTTGGAAAATCTCTAATATAACATGTGCCATATTCCAGTGTTTCTTCATGAGCGTAACGATCAGATCCAACAGTTGACAAGTAAATATATCACTACGGTGTGTCCTAGAGCAGCCGATGGTAAATTACATTGTGCAGCCATTGATTATGGGGATTTGGGTTGAGATGGATGAAAAGCGATTGATAATGTAGGTTAGTTAGTAATATTTTACAATGCTTTAGATACAAATACTGTTATATATTTAATATGCAGGAAATAGTGGGGACATATTTTGGTGGCTGAGGTTCTGCAGTTATTTCTCTGGTGAGCATTTCTTCCAAAATTTCTGGTTGCAGCTCAGATAGCAGTTTGGTGGCCCCATCAGTACCAGACATGGCCGCCTTGGTCACTGTGGTGTAGGAGCCTGTTCAGAAGGCAGTAGGGGGAGGGGGGTCCCAATATCCACCATGTTATCTACTGTGGAGTCATTTCTATAGAGAGGAGCAAACAGTGATACTAATATGTCCTCCTTTATATGTGACCATGTATTCAGTAATGCAAAGAGGGATTTCTGATGCTCAGCTCCAGCTGCACAAAAACTTCTATGCAGAGATCTTCCAGGAATTCTGGAAAAGCCTTCAGGAGATAAAACCACTAATTGCGCTGGAAAATAATCCAAAACTGGCACAACAATATAATTGGATATAATAAAGGAAATACTGTTTAGGTGGTAAATTATGATTATTTCCCTGGTGTAATTATTTTGTGATATTTCACTAATCAATAAAATATTTTGGGGTTTTGTTCTGTTCTTTGTTTTTTTTTATTGCTACAACTATGAAATCTACATCTGAATCATTTAACCCCCCTTTCAAAGCTTGAGCTGCCGGCACTGACCTACCTGCAATACTGTAAGGAGAGTTCTGTAAAGAGGAGCTTATGTCATTGCTGATGTGTTGCTAGTTTAGGCAATAGTCACATAACTGATTGTATAACGAGAAACTCTGCTAGTGTCTACATATAAATTACCGGCTTCTGCTGTTTTTGCTGTTCTATACCGGGACATTTGTTTAAAAAAGTGAATGCTTTCCAAAAAGTAGGGGGGGGGTGTGGGTGGTGGTGGTATGTGTGTAGGACCGGTAGACAGGAAGCAGTAACTTACACGTGCTGCCTGCTGGTCCTCCAATGCCCCACACCACTATACCTTACAGTGCTACTAAGCCACTGACCGCATTCCTCGCTATAATGCGTAGCCGTAGCCTGTGCATGAATGTTGTCCATTCATGAAACGCCCACCGTAAATAAGCCACACTCACTACTGGAAGCCGGAATGTGATCAGTTGCATGGGAGCACTGTAAGATATGGTGGTGTGTGTGGCGCTGGGCATTGGAGTACCAGCAGGCAGCACGTGTAAGTTTAACTGCTTCCTGTCCACCGGCCCGCCATTGCACTCCTTCCTCTCACACTGCCTGTTACGGGGGAGATGCCTGTTTTGGGGGGGAGATTCTGCACACTGCCTGTTACGGGGGAGATGCCTGTTTTGGGGGGGAGATTCTGCACACTGCCTGTTACGGGGGAGATGCCTGTTTTGGGGGGGAGATTCTGCACACTGCCTGTTACAAGGTGATAGGAAGGAGGGTATTTCAGCACACCATTTGGTTCAGAATATTTATATTAATTACCTCTGCTAAACCCTCGGCGCATCTAATGGTCAGGTGCATGTTATGGAGCAGAAACTATGAAATTTTAGTAATATGCTTTATTTAAATAAATCCTATCCTCTGTGTTTCCAGCTCAAAGTTTGAAAAAAAAAAGCACCGAGTTAGGCAACAGTATTGATGTCAGCAGAAAGTGGCAGGGGTGAGCAGCCTTAACCTCCCCCCCCCCCCCCCCGCATGTGCACACTCACAATGCTTTCAATCACATTGCTATAGCCTCAGAACAGCCCTAAACCATCATTGGTTTGCTGCCTATTTCCTAAACACCTCACAGCTCTGCCCTGTCACTTTCTGCTGACTTTAAGTAAAAATGTGCAGAAGGGAAAAATTCTATTAGTCAAACCCTTTTTTTCTGTAGGTGTTTAATAAAAGTTTTCCTTTAAACATGAAAGATGTCCCAAGGCAAGCAGGACACATGGCATTTATGGCTAGGGGATACAGGAGCTGTATTTGTATTGTGCAACCCTCTGCTTCTATTGGCTGGAACAGTTAGGATATGTCACACTGTGTGTTTCCTCTGCACTGTACAAGTGCAATGCGGTCCTGTGCACTATTGTGTACTGCGCTCCGCCTATGTTGTGAAGGTGGTGGTGGCGGCAGGGGTAAGAGGCAGAGGGTTCTCCCTGGTACTGCAGAATCAGTTATTAAAATTGTAGCTATATCTCTGGACCAAGGAAAGCGAACACTAAGGGGGTTATTCATGAAGCTCTAGCGCCAGGTAGTGCCTCATAGCGGCAGGCAGCGTCTGGTGAACACCGGGCCAGATTTAGAGCGCCAACGCTGTGCATGTCCTTTATTCTAAGTATGTCACACACCCCGCTTCAGACATTAATTCATTAATCATGGGTACTCACCGCTAGGTGGCGCAGCTTTGCAGAGAAGTCCAGAAAAGCAAGCCCCTCCCGGTCTATACATACCTGGTATCTCCTAACAATTCCCCAGTGTTCTTCTCTGCAACGTGGCGACAAGACAGAAGAAAGAAGTCTCCTGCTTGCAGGTAGCCGGGGTATCACCCCGGCCCCCCCCTATGGTCTATTTCTGCCCGGCTCTTTTGTCCCTTATCCCCTTATTTAATGGTAGCCTCCCAGCTTAGGCTGTAGGCTGGGCAAGGGTAGATGGCACATTGGTGCCTAGGAGATTAGCTCCTCCACTCGACCCTATATTATGGGGCATAGTGGTGATCCGGTGTGGTGATCCGGACGTGGGATGCCCTAGCCCTTATATTCCCCTTAGTGTTTACCTAATCCTTATACATGGGTGTGTATGTGTGTGTGTGTGTGTGTGCGTGTTTCTTTGTCTGGGACGGGCGGTCTTGGTATGGGGCCGCCCTGTTTTCGGGGGCTTGGGCTCCCTGAACCCCGGTATTTTGGCCAGGTGGGGTCGGGTGGGGGTGCCCGCCGGCCTGTTACCCGCCGGTTTCATGCCCTGTCTGCCGGTGGGCAGACTTTGATTTTACGGTGGGCGGGGCCGGGCGGCGCGCTGCGCCGCCGGCCCGCCTGTGTGGAAGCGCCGGGGACCCTGCCTTAGGCGGGCGGGACCGTGCGGCATGTGGGCTCGCGCGGTTTTGTTTTGAGGGGCGGGGCCCGCGCCGTGTCTGTCAGAAGCGCGTAGTGTCCTGTTAGATGGGGAGGGGCGGGGCTACACGGGTTCCGCGCTCGCTGAGGCCGCCGCCTCTCCTCTCTGTCTTTTGCCGTCCAGGCGCCATTTCGCGGGGGCTCAGGTAGGCTCTTGGCCTTAAGTACAGCGTCGGAGCGTCCTGTTAGAGGAGCGCTCAGTGAGGGGGGACTGCTATGTCTGCTGTGTTTTATTATTGGGGCACTATCCAGCTGCCTGTATTATGGCTGTTATTGGGTCTGCGCCCCTCTCCCCCTCCTGTCTCTCTCTCCCCCCCCCTTCCCCCCCCCCCACCCCCCCCTTCCCCCCACCCCTCTCGTTGGGGGCGACGGCAGGGTGCTCCAGCCAGGCTTTGGGCGTACTGGCTGGTAATTTTTCTTTTTATATATTTTACTGGTGTAATGCCTGTACTCTTGGTCAGTGTTGATTGATTGAATGTTTTTTTGTGTTTTTCAGATAATATCCGGGATTCCATCATACAGGGCTCTCCCGGTCTTATATACCTGGTTGGTTGGGGGTTGTCTTAGAGTCCCTTGCAAATTCCCAGGGCTTTTTCATTTAATAGTAGTATACATATATATATATATATATATATATATATATATATATATATATATTTAAAGTTACACATATATATATTTATCCCTATTAAAACCCCAGAGGGGCATCCCGGGTCGCTTACTGCGTAATCATTGCTGATGTGTTGCTAGTTTAGGCAATAGTCACATAACTGATTGTATAACGAGAAACTCTGCTAGTGTCTACATATAAATTACCGGCTTCTGCTGTTTTTGCTGTTCTATACCGGGACATTTGTTTAAAAAAGTGAATGCTTTCCAAAAAGTAGGGGGGGGGTGTGGGTGGTGGTGGTATGTGTGTAGGACCGGTAGACAGGAAGCAGTAACTTACACGTGCTGCCTGCTGGTCCTCCAATGCCCCACACCACTATACCTTACAGTGCTACTAAGCCACTGACCGCATTCCTCGCTATAATGCGTAGCCGTAGCCTGTGCATGAATGTTGTCCATTCATGAAACGCCCACCGTAAATAAGCCACACTCACTACTGGAAGCCGGAATGTGATCAGTTGCATGGGAGCACTGTAAGATATGGTGGTGTGTGTGGCGCTGGGCATTGGAGTACCAGCAGGCAGCACGTGTAAGTTTAACTGCTTCCTGTCCACCGGCCCGCCATTGCACTCCTTCCTCTCACACTGCCTGTTACGGGGGAGATGCCTGTTTTGGGGGGGAGATTCTGCACACTGCCTGTTACGGGGGAGATGCCTGTTTTGGGGGGGAGATTCTGCACACTGCCTGTTACGGGGGAGATGCCTGTTTTGGGGGGGAGATTCTGCACACTGCCTGTTACAAGGTGATAGGAAGGAGGGTATTTCAGCACACCATTTGGTTCAGAATATTTATATTAATTACCTCTGCTAAACCCTCGGCGCATCTAATGGTCAGGTGCATGTTATGGAGCAGAAACTATGAAATTTTAGTAATATGCTTTATTTAAATAAATCCTATCCTCTGTGTTTCCAGCTCAAAGTTTGAAAAAAAAAAGCACCGAGTTAGGCAACAGTATTGATGTCAGCAGAAAGTGGCAGGGGTGAGCAGCCTTAACCTCCCCCCCCCCCCCGCATGTGCACACTCACAATGCTTTCAATCACATTGCTATAGCCTCAGAACAGCCCTAAACCATCATTGGTTTGCTGCCTATTTCCTAAACACCTCACAGCTCTGCCCTGTCACTTTCTGCTGACTTTAAGTAAAAATGTGCAGAAGGGAAAAATTCTATTAGTCAAACCCTTTTTTTCTGTAGGTGTTTAATAAAAGTTTTCCTTTAAACATGAAAGATGTCCCAAGGCAAGCAGGACACATGGCATTTATGGCTAGGGGATACAGGAGCTGTATTTGTATTGTGCAACCCTCTGCTTCTATTGGCTGGAACAGTTAGGATATGTCACACTGTGTGTTTCCTCTGCACTGTACAAGTGCAATGCGGTCCTGTGCACTATTGTGTACTGCGCTCCGCCTATGTTGTGAAGGTGGTGGTGGCGGCAGGGGTAAGAGGCAGAGGGTTCTCCCTGGTACTGCAGAATCAGTTATTAAAATTGTAGCTATATCTCTGGACCAAGGAAAGCGAACACTAAGGGGGTTATTCATGAAGCTCTAGCGCCAGGTAGTGCCTCATAGCGGCAGGCAGCGTCTGGTGAACACCGGGCCAGATTTAGAGCGCCAACGCTGTGCATGTCCTTTATTCTAAGTATGTCACACACCCCGCTTCAGACATTAATTCATTAATCATGGGTACTCACCGCTAGGTGGCGCAGCTTTGCAGAGAAGTCCAGAAAAGCAAGCCCCTCCCGGTCTATACATACCTGGTATCTCCTAACAATTCCCCAGTGTTCTTCTCTGCAACGTGGCGACAAGACAGAAGAAAGAAGTCTCCTGCTTGCAGGTAGCCGGGGTATCACCCCGGCCCCCCCCCTATGGTCTATTTCTGCCCGGCTCTTTTGTCCCTTATCCCCTTATTTAATGGTAGCCTCCCAGCTTAGGCTGTAGGCTGGGCAAGGGTAGATGGCACATTGGTGCCTAGGAGATTAGCTCCTCCACTCGACCCTATATTATGGGGCATAGTGGTGATCCGGTGTGGTGATCCGGACGTGGGATGCCCTAGCCCTTATATTCCCCTTAGTGTTTACCTAATCCTTATACATGGGTGTGTATGTGTGTGTGTGTGTGTGTGCGTGTTTCTTTGTCTGGGACGGGCGGTCTTGGTATGGGGCCGCCCTGTTTTCGGGGGCTTGGGCTCCCTGAACCCCGGTATTTTGGCCAGGTGGGGTCGGGTGGGGGTGCCCGCCGGCCTGTTACCCGCCGGTTTCATGCCCTGTCTGCCGGTGGGCAGACTTTGATTTTACGGTGGGCGGGGCCGGGCGGCGCGCTGCGCCGCCGGCCCGCCTGTGTGGAAGCGCCGGGGACCCTGCCTTAGGCGGGCGGGACCGTGCGGCATGTGGGCTCGCGCGGTTTTGTTTTGAGGGGCGGGGCCCGCGCCGTGTCTGTCAGAAGCGCGTAGTGTCCTGTTAGATGGGGAGGGGCGGGGCTACACGGGTTCCGCGCTCGCTGAGGCCGCCGCCTCTCCTCTCTGTCTTTTGCCGTCCAGGCGCCATTTCGCGGGGGCTCAGGTAGGCTCTTGGCCTTAAGTACAGCGTCGGAGCGTCCTGTTAGAGGAGCGCTCAGTGAGGGGGGACTGCTATGTCTGCTGTGTTTTATTATTGGGGCACTATCCAGCTGCCTGTATTATGGCTGTTATTGGGTCTGCGCCCCTCTCCCCCTCCTGTCTCTCTCTCCCCCCCCTTCCCCCCCCCACCCCCCCCTTCCCCCCACCCCTCTCGTTGGGGGCGACGGCAGGGTGCTCCAGCCAGGCTTTGGGCGTACTGGCTGGTAATTTTTCTTTTTATATATTTTACTGGTGTAATGCCTGTACTCTTGGTCAGTGTTGATTGATTGAATGTTTTTTTGTGTTTTTCAGATAATATCCGGGATTCCATCATACAGGGCTCTCCCGGTCTTATATACCTGGTTGGTTGGGGGTTGTCTTAGAGTCCCTTGCAAATTCCCAGGGCTTTTTCATTTAATAGTAGTATACATATATATATATATATATATATATATATTTAAAGTTACACATATATATATTTATCCCTATTAAAACCCCAGAGGGGCATCCCGGGTCGCTTACTGCGTAAATCCCTGAGGGCTGCGAATACCATAAATTCACCATTATGGAGGCTACCAGAGATACCGGAACTAGTCCTTCGGGGCAGTCCAGGCTGTGTGGGGAATGTGGGACTCCACTCCCAGGGGATGATGTGATCGTTTGTATTCCATGTGCGCAGCGGAACATTGAGCGCCAGTCCGACACCTCGGTGCCTGGGACTTCTTCTACCGCGCCTTCTCCCTCCCCTCCTCGCCTGTTCCGGACCCCGTGCGACGTGGTCGTTGGGGGTGATTCGCAATCTGAGGTAGGCGCCCGGTTGGCCAGCCTCGAGAAAATGTTTTCCGCTATGGTCGCTCAGAAGGCTCCTGCCAAGCGAAAACATCTGTCTCCGCCTCCGTAGGACTCCGATGAGGAAGTTGAGGTACTGAATTGGTCGGATCGTCCCCTCGAAGAGGGGGAGCTTATTGAGGAGACGGAGGATTCAGAGGTTCAGCAGTTGTCTAGCGCTGAGGGGGACTTGATAGAGGGGCCCCCTCTTGATACGCCCACTATTCTGGCTCAAATGTTTGAGGTTTTGGATTTGGATCCGCCGAAAGTTACTCCTCGGCCTAAGGGTCAGCTTTTTGGGGGTTCCAAGCAGCGCTTGGAGTTTCCCAGTCAGCAGCATTTTGAGGACGTGGTCCTTAAGCAGTGGGAGCAGCCTACGCGGCTTGTCGGGGTCCCGCCTAGTTGGGACAAGAAGTATCCTTTTCCAACGGATTTGTTGAAGCGGTGGTCTGTTTCCCCCGAGGTGGATGCTCCGGTTTTGGGGCTGTCTAATTCGGCGGCTGTTCACTTCCCTGATACTACTTCTCTCAAGGATGGCGAGGATCACCGGATTGATCAGCTGGCCCGTCATGGCTTTGTCTGTGCGGGTTCGGTTTTGAGGCCTGTTTGTGCTTCCGCCTTTTTGTCTTTGGCAGTTAGGTCCATGGTCAGGGATTTAGGTGTGGACCTTGATCCTACCTGTGAGGAGTCTCTGGCTCTTAAGCGTTGTGAATCCTTTTTGTCGTTTATCCTGGCCGCTCAGGAGGATGCCATGTTGATGTGTGGCAGGGCTACGGCTCTGCTGGTGGCTATTCGTCGTTCAGTGTGGCTGAGACAGTGGACGGCTGACTTTAATTCTAAAAGATCGCTTACGGCCCTTCCCTTTCAGGGTTTGAGGCTTTTTGGTGAAAAGCTGGATTCTGTTGCCAAGGGGGGCAAGCTACCTCAGCGCAAGAAATTTCGCCGTTCCTTTCGGGGGACGGCCTCTTTTACTCCGTCCTTTCGGGGAGCCAGAGCCGGCAGGGGTGCGGGCTTCCCGGCCTCCAGGGGCGCCAGCTGGAATAGGGGTAGAGGCCGTGGCCGTCCCGTTCACGCCTGGGGTTCCAAGCCCAAGCCTGCGGCCAAGCCCGCTCAGCAATGAGGGGGCGCCCTCACCCGTACGGGTGGGGGGACGGTTGCGGCTCTTCTCCCGGGTATGGGACCAGGAGGTCTCGGACAGGTGGATCCGGGAGGTGGTGTCGGCCGGTTACAAGCTGGAGTTCGAGTCCCGCCCTCCTCCAAGGTTTTTCAGGTCTCTGTGCCTTTGGATCCTTTGGCCGCGCAGGGGCTCCTGGCGGCGGTAAGGAATCTTCTGGATTTGGCAGTCATCTGCCCGGTTCCTCCTTCGGAGGTGGGTCACGGGTATTATTCCAATCTCTTCACTGTGCCCAAAAAGGACGGGTCGTTCCGCCCGATCCTGGATTTGAAGTTTCTCAACAGGTTTATTCGTCCCCGGAAGTTCCGCATGGAGACCCTGCGGTCTGCGATCGGTTCACTTCGGCAGGGGGACTTTATGACGTCCATAGACATCAAGGATGCTTACCTTCACATTCCGATTTTTCCGGCTCACCAGAGGTTCCTTCGCTTTGTGGTGGAGGATCGGCATTTTCAGTTTGTAGCTCTTCCGTTCGGCCTCACATCTGCTCCCAGAGTGTTCACCAAGGTGTTGGCGGGAGTGATGGCCCTGCTCAGAGCTCAGGGGATTCGCATTGTGCCTTATCTGGACGATCTTCTTATCATGGCGCCTTCTTTCAGTCAAGCGGAAGGGGACACCGGTTTGGTGGTGTCTCTGTTGGAGAGGTTCGGCTGGGTGATCAATTACCCCAAGTCCTCTCTGGTTCCGGCCAGGGTTGTGACCTTTCTGGGGATGTCGTTAGACTCCGGCCAGCACAAAGTGTTTCTCCCTCAGGCCAAGTTTCTGTTGATTCAGGAATTGGCTCAGCTTCTTCTTTCCAATCCTCGCCCGTCCATCCGGCTAGGGATGAGGCTGGTTGGGTTGATGGTGGCCTCGTTCGAGGCGGTTCCTTTTGCGCAGTTCCACACGAGAACGCTTCAGCTTCATCTTTTGGCGTCTTGGGATCGGCGACCGCGGTCGTTGGATCGGTCCTTCCAGATGTCCTCTCGGGCTCGGCAGTCCCTTCGGTGGTGGTTGGTCTCGGACAATCTTCTGAAAGGCAGGTCGTTTCTGACTCCGGTTTGGGAAACTGTCACCACAGATGCCAGCCTGTCGGGATGGGGAGGTTTCTGGAAGGATCTTCAGTTTCAGGGGCAGTGGGACCCACAGGAGGCCCACCTGTCCATCAATGTTCTGGAGTTGCGAGCCATCAGGTTGGTTCTGTCCCACTTGACGCATCATTTACAGGGCCGGCCGGTGCAGGTTCGGTCGGACAATCGGACGGCGGTTGCTTACATCAATCACCAGGGAGGGACTCGCAGTCTGGGTGTCCACAGAGAGGTGTCTCTGATTTTGGTTTGGGCAGAGACTCATGTCCCTTGCATCTCGGCAGTTTACATTCCAGGAGTGGAGAATACGGAGGCAGACTTTCTGAGCCGGTGTTCGTCCCGCCGGGGGGAATGGTCTCTCCATCCCCAGGTGTTTCGGTCAATGTGTCTTCGGTGGGGGACGCCGGAGGTGGATCTGTTTGCCTCTCGTCACAATCACAAGCTGCCGACATTCGTGTCACTGTCTCGGGATCCTCTGGCTCTGGCGGCGGATGCCATGGTCCTGAGCTGGAGGGACCTGGGGTTTCTTTATCTGTTTCCTCCGATTCCCATGCTAGGCAGGGTTCTGCGAAAGCTGGTTCAGGAAGGAGTTCCCGCCATTCTCGTGGCTCCAAGGTGGCCAAGGCGGGTGTGGTTCGCAGACATCGTTCGTCTGGCAGTGGATCAGTTCGCTCTGCCTCTTCGGCCAGATCTTCTCACTCAGGGTCAATTGTGTTACCCCAGTTTACCAACGCTGGCTTTGACGGCTTGGCTGCTGAAACCTCCATCTCAAAGGAGGAAGGTCTTTCGGATTCGGTCATTCGGACTCTTATCAGTGCTAGGAAGAGATCCTCTTCTTCTATCTATTATAGGGCTTGGAGATCGTACATTGACTGGTGTGAATCTAGATCTTTGCCTTGCCGGGTCTTTTCCGTTTCTAGGATTTTGGATTTTCTTCAGTCAGGGCTGGACTCTGGTCTTCAGCTGAGTACTTTGAAGGGGCAGGTTTCTGCCTTATCTATCTTTTTTCAGAGGTCATTTGCAAGCCATTCTTTGGTCAAGACTTTTTTCCAGGGGGTTTCGCATCTGCGGCCTCCTAGGAAGCCTTTGCTCCCTGTTTGGGATTTGAATTTGGTTCTTTCTGCTTTTCAGGCTCCTCCCTTTGAGCCTTTGCGGGATATTGCTCTGTCTACTCTGACTCAGAAGGTTGCCTTTTTGGTGGCCATCACTTCGGTTCGGCGTGTTTCAGAGTTGGCGGCTCTGTCGATTCAGGCCCCTTATTTTGAGAAACATCAGGACAAGGTGGTTTTCAGATTCAAGCCGGACTTTCTTCCTAAAGTGGTCTCTGCTTTCCATCTTAATCAGGACTTTGTTCTTCCTTCTTTGTGTCCTAAACCTAAGAATGACAAGGAGAGTGCGTTGCACTGTTTGGATGTTGTACGTTGTGTCAGGTTCTATCTCCGTACTACGGCTTCTTATCGTAAGACTGATGCCTTTTTCGTTGTGCCCTGTGGGCCTAGGAAGGGTTTGGCTCCGGCCAAGTCTTCTATTAGCAAATGGATTCGTCAGGCGATTGTTGGAGCCTATTCTGCCAAGGGGAAGGATCCCCCTTTTCGTGTCACTGCTCATTCTACTCGTGCTGTTGGAGCGTCTTGGGCTTTTCAGCACCAGGCTTCTGTTGAGCAAGTTTGTAAGGCTGCTACCTGGTCTTCGGTTCACACTTTTTCAAAGTTCTATAAGGTTGATGTGCGGGCCTCAGCGGATGCTGTTTTTGGCCGCAAGGTTCTGCAGGCTGCTGTGGTTTGAGTTTTTCTGCATTATTGCCTGGTTGGATACCCTCCCTATTTTGGACACTGCTGTTGGATGTCCCATGATTAATGAATTAATGTCTGAAGTGGGGTGTGTGACATACTTAGAATAATACCATTTTGTGATTACTCACCTGTAAAATGGGTATTGTAAGTATGTCACACACCCCACTTCACCCGCCCTTTTTTGGTATCCTGGTTCTTTATATGGTGAAGTTATTGTTATTCACGGTTGAGGGTTACTTTTGTTTTTGGTCTCCTGGTATCTTGTCTTTATTGCTGTTTGAATACTGGGGAATTGTTAGGAGATACCAGGTATGTATAGACCGGGAGGGGCTTGCTTTTCTGGACTTCTCTGCAAAGCTGCGCCACCTAGCGGTGAGTACCCATGATTAATGAATTAATGTCTGAAGTGGGGTGTGTGACATACTTACAATACCCATTTTACAGGTGAGTAATCACAAAATGGTATTTTTGATAAGTATGAGGCGGAGTGGTCGCACTGAGCTGGCGCTACCTTTCGCTCCCTGCAGCACTGTACTGGTGTTAAAGCACCCAACATGCATCACATTCATCAATGGCGGCCAAGTTATTACAGCGACTTAGGCGCTCTGTTACAGCGTCCGATAACCACTTACAGCGCCTACTAGCGGTCGCTCTAAGCGTCGCTATACAGATGCTCATTTGCCGATATCTGGTGTTAGTCATGAATTAGCCTTTAATTATTCGAACAATTCCTTAATATTGCTTCTACACATTTTAGGGATTGTCCAGGCTTAAAGAAACCGCTATACTCACCTTTTATCCCCCGCAGCTTATCAATCCTAGTCTGCTGCTTGTAAAATCTCCCAATCACTTGATCCAGTCCAGCACCATTGGCATTGACCCCCACCTGACGCACCCTCTCCATTGCGGTAAATGGTCGCGTCACCGTGACTGATGGTGGGGGTGGGGGATTACACACATCGGTGCATGCTAAATCAAGATGCCCCACAAAGCAGGAGACCACCGGCCCTTATAGACCAGGCCTGTGGTTGTTCCTTATTAAAGAAGGTAACTTGCAACCCTTGTGGCAAACCAAACTTTTCATTTCAATAGTTTTCACTGAAGAAAATTAAAAATAAATGTGATGTCATCTCTGAAGATTTTACATGTATAGAGTTCCATTACACAGACCAAAGGCAGAGAAGAGTTTAGCAATGATGCATGAATGATAAAACAAAACAGGTTGTTCACTAGAGTTACAGATCTCTGTCACAATTACATACTAAGGCATATGCAGGTTAACTATATCTGGGATTTGTTCCCTTTCTCATGGACATCTCAAATTGGGATCCCCTGCTGTGCAAAACCCCCCCAGTTCGCCAGAACAAACTCACCCCTTCCTGCTCTTGCTGTGATGCTCGGCAAATGGATTAGTTTACATGCAAAGCCTCTGCATTCGGAGCTCCAGTGGCCACAACATCTGCAACGCGATCGCTCCTGCCCCAGATTATCTGAATGGCTGGGGGCAGGAGCGCGCTCACTGCCAGGAATGCAACAGCCCAATGTTTACCACAGCAAAGGAGCCACGAAGCAGGTGAGTGAAGCAGCAACCCAAGGGGGTTTCACACAGCAGGGCATTCCAATCTGGGATGCCCCAGGGAAAGGGCAGTGGAGGGCCATGAAATCTTTCAAATTGTATTGCATAACAATTATAACGGTATATACAGGGACCAAAGCACAATATATATAATAAAGATATACTGTACTGGCTTAAGGGGGAAAAGGAGATCTGGGTACGGAAGGAGGTGGGGGAGGGTTCCAACAAGGCAGTCGTCCTAATATGTTGAAAGTTGCAGAAAGTTTTTCTTAATAAATTTATGATTAATTTTCAAATTTAGGTTAGAGGATGTGATGGAAACTTTTTATTTCGCTGGCACCTCTATGGCCCTTTATCGACCTCACCTCTGTTGCAGAACAGAAGTAAAAGTGTCCGTCTGCTGCGCCCAGGTCACAAATGCACTCTATTAACCCTTTCAGTGCCAAGCATGTAGATTCTACGTGCTCGCTTCCACTCCTTTTAAGTGCCAATCACGTAGAATCTACGTGCCTGACTCCCCAACCCCCACTACAGTGAAAGTAAAGTAAAAAAACACTCAACGGACACCTCTTTCGATCCGGCCGGGTCTCCTCTTCATCCGGGGGCTTCGATCCCCCACCTAGGCCCCTCCGGCTGCAGGGGAGTGCCCCCCCCCACGTTCATTACCCCAAACAAGTAGATGGCTGACGCACTCCTACCATTTATTAGGATGATGTGGGTGCACGGTCAGCGGAGACACCGCAGTTCCAAAGTAGCAAAAAGACCAGCACACCAGTAGATTTTGAAGATCAAACAAATTAATATTAAACCGAAAATGATTACATTACCATTGTCAACGTTTCGGGGGTTAAACAACGACCCCCTTCATCAGGACAAGCAAAGTAAACAAAGGTAACAGTGACAGTAATAAAGAAGAAACAAACCAATCAAATTGAGAAAAATTTGTGCCTGACGTCACCTATGACGTCAGGCGCAAATTTTTGGCAACTAAAGGGTTAAAGTCTATGGTGCCGCAAACGCATGTTCATATTTCATGTGGTAACGCATGCATTTTGCAGCATCATAGATTTTTATGGGGATTAAATAGACAGGAAGGCCAGGCATAGGACCAAGAAACAGGATTTTAGAATAACGCGGGCGTAAACACAAAAAAAATTAGTAATAATGCAATTGCAAAATGGAATCCCTACCGCAAATACTGCTGCATGAGCGCATGCCGGGCAGTTGTGAATGTAGCTGTATTCCAAGATGGAGTTTTACGGGTTTAGGGTAAAAGAAGCCTTGCTCCAGTAACACTTAGGCCCTTATTCATCAAGCGATAGCGCCAGGTAGTGTCTGACGAGCGCCAGGTAGCGGCAGCTAACGGCGACTACCGACTCAAGTACGCCCGGCGGCGGTCACAATGACGCATTTATCAAGCTAAATGAGGCTAGCGCCGGCGAGAGCGACGGCTAGCGCGGCATTCATCATGAAGCCGGCTGGACCGAACAGCGCCGCTGCAAATTCCTTCACAGCGACACGTATTACCTGGCGCTACCTGCCGCTCTCCCATACATTTCAATGGCAGACGCTGCAATGATTGTTTTTAGTGGTTTTGGGGTTTTTTGCTTTGGGACAAAATTCCACACATGTTTATATTGATATGTTTTATGAATCTAGGTGGTTATTTATCTTTTTTTTTTTTTTTTTTATTTTTCACAATGTAATGTTGTGAGTGACATGGGAATTGCATCTCCTCCACCCAAACTCATTGGCCTCAAAAGCGCTGGTTTCCCACACAAACGGGGCTTGTAAAGCTATTTTGTAGCCTGTCAGGTTGGGCGGTCACGTTCGCTCTTAGAAATTGTCAGCGCCCAAGCTATTCGGCAGCCCTGTCCTTGATGAATCTGTGTTGGTCAGTGTTTGTGCAGTCGCTGTTTGAATTCGCTATGTGGCGGCGCGAGCGTCGCTGTGCCTCGGTGCGCTGCGTTGTGCGGCGCTGTGCTGTTCATACATGTGCCCTTCTGCCATTTGCAAGGAATTCACTTCCCGCGACCCCAGTCGTTGTTAATGAATACACTGTAGTTGTGAGCGTGCCTGGCCCCATATTGCAGGATTAACATTCAGTCGTACCAGCTCATAACAACCCGTTATGCATTCTCATGTGTGCCACATTTTCAGGTAGTTGTCTAGTTAGATTGTGTGATGACTTTGTGAAGCAATAATCTCTGTATATTTAAGCACAACGGTGTATGCTTTAGAAGGACCTATGCATTACAGTATGTAGAATCCCCAGCTAAATCAAGCTAATAGTTCGTTGCGCCTTTGCCCCTAGCTTGTTTTTCAGCGTCATTTTAATGTTTTTCCGCCACTTAGCTTGCACATAGCTGATATTAGCTTGTCCCTGCTGCGCGCATGTTTTTTTGGGAATTTTGAAGCACAGTTGCTTGCGTCATATCCGGTTCCGGGATCCTCCTTTGCGTTTCAACGCCACCTTAAGGTAAAACTGTCTTGCGCTTATGCCAATAGCTTGTTTTTCAGCGTCATTTTAATGTGTTTCCGCCACTTAGCTTGCACATAGCTGATATTAGCTTGTCCCTGCTGCACGCATGTTTTTTTTTTTTTGTTTTGCAGCACAGTTGCTTGCGTCATATCCGGTTCCTGGATCCTCCTTTGCGTTTCAACGCCACCTTAAGGTAAAACTGTATTGCGCTTATGCCACTAGCTTGTTTTCAAGCGTCATTTTAGTTTTTCCGCCACTTAGCTTGCACATAGCTGAGAATAGCTTGTTGCTGGGGCGCGGTGCGTATTTTTGTTTTGTTTTGTTTTTTATTTGTCTCATGTCGCTAGCGTCATTTCCGGTTCCTGTTTCCTCCTTAGCGTTTCCAATATGGCTCCCAAACGGCGAGTAATGCGCCTCCCCAGCTCCTCCTCAGATTCCGGACCCACCACCCCTCCCCCACATCCCCCACCTACCTCACCTTCCCCAAATACCACCCCTCCCACCCATTCCCCTCCTGGGCCCCAAAAACAAAGGCGCACCCGGGTGGATAGCCGGGTAAATGGCCAGGTTGTGAAAGTGAGTATTTTAGTTATGTCTTTTTAGCTTAAAAATTTATAAACACACAGGGTGGATAGGGGCAGAATTTTTAATTGTTTTTAGGCCAAAATTTAACACTCCACATGGGGCATCCCCATTGTGGATGTCCTGCTTGGATGGCCCCCCCCCCCCCTGGAGGGCCCTAAAAATTACCTCTGCCCCGTCCCATCTGTGCATGCGTGAGTTGCGGATGCCTATTGCGCTTACCTCTAGCAGGGTGTACCCCTGCGCCATACATATTTTCATTTGGTGTGCAGGCGCACTCCCTGTTAGAGTCAAACGCCACATGCGTACTTTGCCGTGCAGACACAGCTGAGCTGGTATGCACCTCCCAAGGCCCTTGGATGCGCTTACCACACCGGCGTGGAGCGCTGTGTTTGGCTTGCGGAGTGACGTGGGAGTGTCCTCAGCGGTGTATTTGGGCCCTTCAAAGGGGGTTGCAGACAGTGGGCCACCCACAATAGTTGTGGCCCAAAAAAGTGCACCCAAACCCAGAATAATGTAAATCCTGGGTGTGGGTCCACTTTGATCTTGTCTCTGTATAACTGTTTATGACATTGTTCTGAGGTCATGTATTTAAGTTTTTTTAATTTTTTTTTTTTTTTTTTCCTAGGACTTCTGCCTGGCCGAATACGACTATGCCCGAGGAGCGAAAAAACGCCTTGCCATGGAGGTGAAGGCCACTGTGTCCCGGCGCTTCAAGACCGACCTGACCATCCGGGCAATTCAACAAAAATGGTCAGATTTTAAGCGCCGGGACCCAGAAGGCGTGTACCGCCTATATGATGCCTACGCATCAGGTAAGTTAAAGCTTATGTTCTTTTTTGCCTTTGTGCAGAATCATCTGCTAAGCTGTGTCCTTTTTTGCGCTTTATATTAATTATTTGTATTCACCCCCTCCACACAGATAAGCGTCCTCCCCTGGGGAAACGTGGGAAGGGATTCCTCCCCCGAACCAGGCAGGCGGACTCGGGGGAGTCATCGGGGGAGGGTCCCTCCCGCGGGTCCTATTTAGAGGACCCAGGGGAGGAAGGGGATGACGCCCCAGAGGAGTGTGCTGCTGGGGGGCAGGCTGGATCAAGCCTCAGCTCCTCACACTCTGAGTCTGAGGACTCTCACCAGGCAAGGGGCCACTCTCAAGCAGGGAGTGAGAGGGAGGAGGGTGGCCCTTTGCCTGGTGGATCTTCTGAGCAGAGTGTGAGGAGCCGAGGCTCCCCGCCTCCTCCTCAGAGCCCTCCCTGGGCTTCAAGTGGCGCTTCATCCCCTGGTGAGTTTACATGTTTTAATTGTTAGTCTGTGACAGGTTTCATCTGACCATTTGTGCTTAGCCCTTGCCATTCCTCTGTAATTTGCAGGGCATCATATAGGCGGCACCTCCATGGATTTTTGGCGTCAAATCCTCCTCGGGCATAGTCGTGGTAAGTGTATGTTTTTAGCCAGCTCATTTTTGAATTTATGTCATTCCTTAAAGTGGACCCACAAACATTGATGATATTGCTTGGATTCTGGCGCCTTCCCTGCCCAATCACATCCCTCACCCAGGGCCACCCCCCAACCAAACACCACAAACTACTTCCCTCTTTGGGGGTGGCAGAAGCCATTGTCCCTGCCTCCTGTGTGGCACTCGAGATGTGTGTGCGCCTGCGCTCTGTTTCATACTGGCATGCGCGTGCGCACACACTGGAGGAGTGATGTGCGGAAGGCAGGGGCGGTGGCGGTCTAAAATTGTGTTGCTCTGCCAAAGTAGACTAAAACAATGAATATTCACAATCCTGGTTCTTGGACCACTTTTAACAGACACGTTTCCTGGTCCATTGTCTCAGCTGGTTTGCTAATGTACATTAACATCACAAACCACACTACAGTGCTAGCCAACTGGCAACCACCCCTATGTTTCTGGCCACACCATGATGTGTGCTAGCAATAGTTAATTTACGTGAAGTAGTTAGGGCAAACACATGTTGCACACTGGTAACATTAGCCATTAAATTGGTAATGAGTCATTTACATTGCAATGTAAAGGTTAGTGCAAGATTTTCATAATGGATACATGTGGCAACCATAAACACTTCACATTAACTAATGGACCAGGAATATAGCAAATATCGTTTAACATGTATGTAAACATTTTTGTTTTTTTGGGAGGTAAGACTCCATAACCAGATTGCTGTCCAAACTTCGGGTGTCATAGCTCCACTAAATGTTGTTTTGTATTTTGTTTTTTTATGGACAGATGTCGCTACGCAGACGGAGGCAGAATACCTCCTCCCCACACCAGCTCCAGGGACGGCCAGCAGCATGGGCCACCGCCACAGCTGCGATGGTGAGTACATCCAAATTCATATGGGTAAATACTTTTGAAACATTTCTCTTCTAGTTACATAAGTAGAAATTTTAAATTTACCAATGTGTGATTTTCACACACATCTAGGTTAAATGTGTTTGGACAATAATCAAACATGCCAGTCACCATCCTTGATAGTTGCCTCACATTCTTGTTACGGACACATACGGACTATTTGTGGCGTATAGACTACCAAATGGGGCTGATTAGGTGTTTACCCATAACATTATAGGGCAAACTTCCATCATCCTTAGGCACTGATGTTTGGCTGGGACTAAAGACATAAATGTCCTTACTTGGCCCTAAACATTATTACATTTGCAAGAGTTAACCTGGCCCAACACCAAGGGTGTTTAATGTGCATTAAACATTTAATTTGCCAACAACTAACAACTAACACCCCGCGGAACATACGATAAGTGCAGGTACCGCGGGTCCAACCCACCAAGCAAACCCCTAATTATCGGAACTTATCTTCCGCTGGCTCCCGCGCACCACTCCAGACGTGCATTTTTCCCCCCTGGGCCGCTGTGAATGGCCGCCAGGTCCCCATGAGCAGCCAGAGAGTGACATGCGTGAAGAGGCGGCGGAAGAGGAGTGTACATTCCTGTTCCCTGCATAGACGTTAGCGTGCGTTTTTTGTGCCAATCACGTTGGAGCATGGAGAGGTGAGTGGCTATGGATTACTGTGTGTATACACACATCAGGGGAAAAACAGATCTGTGAGCAACAACAAAGTGGCCCAAAACCCATGACAAACTATATTGTGGGTGTTGGTCCACTTTAAGAGTAAAGGTATGTGGTCCTAACATGTTTTCCAGCCAATATTAAAACTTTAATTTAAAATGTTAGGGGCACATTGTTCACCAATGTTAATGTGAGTGTTAGCAAGTTAGAAACACTGACATTACATTGCTACATCTGTGTATGTTGAGTTCCCAATCAAATTCTAATATATTATTTTTATTCACATCTCTACAGCTTGTATACGCCAGCATCGCAGACTGTGGCGGGCCTTCCGCCAGATGAAAGGGATGCTGCTGGCCATGAAGAGGCGTCGGAGACGTTAGGGTGGGGGGGATGGCTGCCATGTTCAATTTTCCTGGCTTTGTTGGCCTATGTTGGCCGTGTTTGGCCAATTTATTGGATTAAAATTTTTTTTACCAATAACTGTGTTGTTCCTTGACCAGCATAGGTTTTGATTAAAAAAAACCATTATGTCTAAAATTAGGCAGCCATTTGTAGCCAGTACATGTTTACACCATAGTAAGCAATGTTAACTAATGTGGCACATAAATGGTGGCATAATATTAGAGATGATTGAGCAAATCATCCATGACTGTGTATTTAGCTTTCACATGTATGGATAAACACAAATTAGAGGTGGTTTTCAAAAATATATTTACATAAATCATAAGAAAAAGGTTTACAAATTAATATTCTTGGCTGGGTGGCCGGGGAGGTTGGGAGTCATTGCTAGGGGCGGTGTTGGGGGACAACAGTGCAGTAAAAAATATAGACTGCTGTTGTATGAGCTGTTGTAGCAACAACAAAGTTTGGTCCTGCCGCTGTATTGCCTCTGCCTGGCGCTGTATTGCTTCTTCCTGGCGCTGTACAGATTGCTCGATAACATTGGCAAGGCGACCAAGGTCCTGGTTCTGTTGTAGGTTTTGCCTTAACTGGTCCACCTGGCGCTGCAGGCCCTCATTTTGTTGCTGACACATCAGCACCTGATTTTCCAACGCCGCAATGCGCTCATTAGTTCCATCACGCGGCTGTTGGCGACTGTAGTCCTCCAGCATCCGGACCCCTAGTTGGTAGAAATCGGCACTGGTTGGTGCCACACCTCCTCTTGCTGTGGTTGGAGGCTAAACAAATAGTAAACCACATTTTAGTGAAACGGAACAAATGCAGTTATGCCCCTCCCAAAAGTTACCATAAACACTCACTAGACAACTTACCCTTGTCTGAGCCTCTGAAGCTTGGCCACATGGGACTTGGGAAGAGGTCCCAGCTTGGGGTTCTGGTTCCGCCTCCTGCCAAAACAACAATGAAAGGAAATGTTACATGTTGCTTCTTCCACTACCCACGAATATGCCAATGGGTTTCGAGGTCGTCTACATCAGCCATGTTACCTGCGTGTCCTCCGGCCCAGGTAGGCTCGAGGTATCGCTGCCAGAGAGTCGCAAATCAACATCAGGGATGTCGGGCAAGTTGGCATATGCTAAACAGGAAAATCAGGTTAGTAGGTCTGTGGGCCAAACTCTAATGTAACCTGGTTAGGCTATCGAGGCCATACCTCTAAAAAGTTTAAAAATACACACTAGAACAAAGTTCTCGGTTAAAATCAGATTGTTAACATGTATGTTACAGGACTAAGACGCACTAATTTCTGCAAATCTCATCATAAACATTGCTTAAATTAAACATACCCGCAATATCCCAGATGTCTGGAGTGGGGTCCTCACTCGAGCTTGGACCTTGAAAATAGATGTGGACACACAAGTTGCCAGAAGCAAGTGGCACAACATTAGAGCCAAAATACAGACTAGAGCAAGGCAAAAACACTTACCCTCATCTCTGGCAGCTGGAACTTGAGGGGCCCTTTCTGGACAGCCACTTCCGATATTCGGGTCAACTAAAACAAATTAAAAATGTGTCTAAATAATCAGCAAACTACTACAGGGAATGTTTGGCTAAAAATATGTCCGCAAATATACATTGCTATCACTAAAATAACTAAGAGACTGACCCTGGGGAGGCAACCAGCACTCCCAAGAGGCATCTTCAAGTTTACCAAGCAAACATGTAGCTTAGTAGACTAACAAAATTGAACCAGTGTAACCTAAACAGCAGAAAGGATACATTATGTATTGCTCTACACACCAACAGGGTCCTGTTGACCGGCAACATCGGAAGTGGGGTCCAAAGATGAACCAGTCACTTGGCCTACCAAGAAAAAAGACAAATGAGACACATGCACTTGAGTCAAAGTGGATCAAGAAAGGTGAACACATGCACTTACCGACATCCAAAGAGTAGGTGGGATCCGGAGGAGATGCTGGGGCCAAGGGCATGGGAGCTAGGCCAAAATAAAACCAACATTGAGCCATAGCTAATGTGCGTAGCAAAATACAACATGCATTAAGGTGTGTGAGCAGCTCTTTCAATAATATTGACTAATCAAGCCAAGTGTGGCTCACACATTGATATGCCGATATATGGCTACACATCTCTGGCATCCTACATATCTACACATGTTAGGGCCTTGTTATTTACTGCCTGTGAGTGTTACAGTGGGCGTGCAATTAGGGCGCACGCACATATTATTAATAGTCAACAGGGCCAACCTTTATTGCTTGAGCTGCTCCCACACCCATTTGTTTAGAAAAAAACCAGCAAAAAAATAATGGCTAAATACCTTCAATGGCAGACTGGGGTAGCCTTGAGGTTGCTGGAAGGGCAGGAGCTTGGGTGTCCGGAGCCACATCCCGGACAGCAGCATGTGCACCTATGCATAAAGCAACAGACAGAAAAGTTACAAATCTTTGAGCTATAATGTAATACTTCACAGGTCCTACAGTTAGTTGGTCAGAATGTAAAAATGCTAATCACAGACATTAACATTAGGTTATAGTAAAAAGCAGAAAATATGTACCTTCAGCCCAACCGGTGGTGTCATCCCCAGGATCCACACCCTGCAGCCGAGCCAGTGGGATTTTGGCCTTCAGCATCTCCTCATACGGCCTGTAGGTACTCTTTGGAGCCTGGATGAACCCACTGTCCACATCAAGATCGTGATTCATCTTTTTCATAAGGGCCCCTCGCAAAGTGTAGAAGCGTTTCCTGCAGGATGGGCCACTACGTGGGTGTTGAGCTGTGCTACTAAGCTCCACACCAATGGCATCCCACAGTTTGCTTCTTTCTTGTTTGCCTATGGACTTGCTTTGGGAGCCAAAGAGCAGCTCCCATTTCGCAAGTGTCAGGCGCACAAGATGATTATTCTCAGCCAAATTAAATTCAGGCTCCCTCTTGGCACCTGGGCGCTTAGCCTGGGGTGCTGCCCCACCTTCAGGCTGTGCCCTTTTCCGTAAGGGAGGTCTGCGCACAGCACCCACCAAACTCCTACTCGGGCCTGCTGTGGCCGGCAGATGTCCTGTATTTGGCTCCATCCTGTAGCTGCACACACACACAAATCAACACCCCACAAGCACGCATGCACACTACAGAATGGCATCGCAATCTCTTAGGCTTGGGCAGGTTTTATGTGCTCTAACAGCCAATCCAAAAGCAGCCCACTTAATTGATTCACACATACAGCCCAGTTCCTTCTAGGCACACCTCCACTGCACTGACAGAAGCATGTGTGTTAGCCAATTAACTCATTACAGACCTCAATAAACAAACAACACACACCCAAATCCAACAATGGACTGATGTATCTGCAACCCTTGTGACATGTGCTTAGCCTAACGGCTATTTAAAAAAACAACAGCTTCACTTTCATTGGTCCCCACCTGATTTTGGGCCCATGTCCGTTAATGCACGCACGTTACGGCTCAAGTACGCTAGTAGCGCTACTAGCGTGCGCGTGCGCACTCTGTTTTACGCACACCTGGGTCGGCTAATTGGCGCCCGGAAATAGCAGAGCGACGCAAAAGGCGGCAAAGCGGACCTGTCACTTTTGAAAATGAAGTATAAAAGGAAGGAATGAACTAGGTTCTGCTATTCTTACACTGTGGCAAAGGCTGTGGTGTGGTGCTGTGCTCGCTTCCCTTAGCTCATTTGAGCCTCTGTCTGGTTTCTGTCCTCACTCTCTGTGGCTTGTTGGGTGATTTCTGACATCAGTGCTGTTTCTTTAGGAGCTTGGTTTGGGTGGCATCTGCAAATATTGTGTAGCATACAGCAAGTGAGGCTTGATTTTGGGGCCTTTTGTGGGCTGTGCAGCAACTCCCCTCTTGGTTGTGCTTAACTTAGAAAGCTGGTTTTCAGCAGGCTGGTGGTTTGGACCACTATAGTTCTGGTTTTGTGGTGAGCTGCATTGTAGCGGGTGTGTGTGTAGTGTGATTGTTTGTGTGTGTGTTGTGTGTTAGTGTTTTTTTTTTGTTTATTTTTGTTTTTGTATATATCTTTAGTGTGTGTGATGGATAAGAGGGTGATGTATGGTGTCTGGGTGGATGGATGTATGTGTATGCTGAAAGAGCAGGAGGAAAGGGAGCGGGGTGTTGTGAGGCTTAGGGCACCCCGCTCCTTTGCAATCCGCCTTTCAGTATGGGACTTAAGTGACGAGCAGATCAGGAGCCGCTTCCGTCTGAATCGTGCTGCACTACAGTCCCTATATGATCAGATTAAGACCAAAATCGAGCCATCCACCAAACGCACTCACTCCATTCCAGGCATAGTACGCCTGTGTGCCACTCTTAATGTGTTGGCACGAGGGACCTTCCAGGCAACCTCAGCCCTCCTCAGCGGGATAAGCCAGGCTACTATGAGCCGCATCCTAATCCAGGTAGTTCTGGCAATTTGTGATTTAATCCCAATTTACATCAAGTTTCCTGAGGATGAGGAAGAGGTTGCCAAAATAAAACATGCTTTCTATCTGATGGGAGGGATCCCGAATGTGCTAGGGTGCGTTGATGGTACACATATCCCTTTCCGCCCTCCCCGTGCACAGGAGCTGTCCTACAGAAACAGGAAGCAGTTCCATTCATTTAATATCATGGTGGTCTGTGACCATGAGATGAAGCTGCGGGCGGTGAGATCGGGGTTCCCCGGCTCATGCCACGATTCTTACGTCTTGCAGCGGACAGTCCTGTGCCGGAAGTTTGATAACAACGAAATGCCAGCTGGCTGGCTACTGGGTAATAAATTAACCATCTCTATGTATTTTGCTAATATGTGGCCTAGTAAGGCAATTTTAAACAAACTAGCACCCAAAAACATGTACTAGTACTAATTGTTGTCTCTCTCCTTGTGTTTTTTCTACAGCGGACAAGGGATATGGGCAGAGAACGTGGGTCATGACTCCGGTCAGGAACCCACGGACCTCTGCCCATGAACGCTACAATGCAGCGCATCGCAAGACCAGAAGCATTGTGGAAAGAACCATCGGCCTGCTGAAAGCACGCTTTCTCTGTTTGGCACGGCCAGGAGGAGAGATGCTCTACAGCCCACAGAAGGTTTCCAAAATCATCCTTGCCTGCTGTGTGTTACACAATATCTGTATATGTCACCGAATCCAAGCCCCCGAGGAGACAGCACTGGTGCCAGAAATCCCCAACCTGCCCGCAGATAGAAGTGAGGACACCCAGACTGGCGATGAGCTAAGGGAAAGGCTGATCACTTCTTATTTTGCGGTAAGCTAACTACCCTTCACTCTAATGCAAGTACTGCACTCCTGTTTAAATGTCTTTGACCTCCCATCCAAAAGAGCAAACAAACGCACTAAGGGGGGTTTAAGATGACCCAAACCACTCTAAGGGGGGTTTAAGATGACCCAAACCACTCTAAGGGGGGGTTTAAGATGACCCAAACCACTCTAAGGGGGGTTTAAGACGCCAATGTTGGTTATCAAGTTATGCATTTTTTTAAAAGAAAACACAAAACAACTATAAAGATATATACTAACTGCACTTTTATTAATTTTTCAGGCACAAAGAGATGCACCATGATCTCTACATTCCTTTTCCAACCCTTTCCTGGACTTTACTTTTCTTTTGCATTTCTGCTGGACTTTTCATTTTCTATTTCATTTATGTTTTATTATTAATTTTTTGTTAGAGAAAAAATAAAAAAAAAAATAGATATATACATGTGGCTATGTGTTTAATTCTGTTGTAAGTTTCCTTTTCATTCTAATTCCTATTTTCATTTTCCTTTTCTTTCTCTGTTCTGTTTTTATTTTCCTTTTCTTTCTCTGTCCTGTTTTTATTTTCCTTTTCTTTCTCTGTCCTGTTTTTATTTTCCTTTTCTTTCTCTGTCCTGTTTTTATTTTCCTTTTCTTTCTCTGTTCTGTTTTTATTTTCCTTTTCTTTCTCTGTTCTGTTTTTATTTTCCTTTTCTTTCTCTGTTCTGTTTTTATTTTCCTTTTCTTTCTCTGTCCTGTTTTTATTTTCCTTTTCTTTCTCTGTTCTGTTTTTATTTTCCTTTTCTTTCTCTGTCCTGTTTTTATTTTCCTTTTCTTTCTCTGTTCTGTTTTTATTTTCCTTTTCTTTCTCATTGGTGATTTAATTGTATTTCCTTTTTAGGTAACAAATTAAAAAAAAAAAAAATTGTGGCTATGTGTTTAATTATGTTTTATTTTCCATTTATATTCGAAGATCTGGTAGAATTTAATTTCCTTTTCAACACAAAATAAAAAAATTTTTACATTTTAAAACAAATGTGGCAATGTGTTTTATTCAGAAGGTACTGGATGGCCAGGACACAACAAAGCTAACAGGCGCTGTGTAGAATAGCGTGGTCACACTGACTGACAGCGCCAACAAAGCTGAGGGCCAACATCATATTCAGCAATGTAGGCGTTGTTCGCAACAACGCCAGGTAGCGACTGAGGAGGCCTGCTATAGCGAATCGCTAACGCCCGCGGCTGACGCTAGCGGCGCTCATAGCGCCATACTTCAGTCGCTCATCTGTCGCTACCTGGCGCTATTGATGAATCGGCCTCCCCGTAATTGTGCACCCCCACCAGATAGGTGAATATGTACCCTCATCCTGACAGCCCCTAAAGCCTAACAGGGAATAAGTAGCAAGGGAGGAGTTAGTCCATGCTGGTACTAAGTACCAAATCCTGAGTGTTGTGACATTGGTTTCCGAAGTCTATATAACCAATGTGCTGCACCATGTCAAGTCTATTTTCTGTTAAGTTGTGTAACCCAGAAGTCTGAAGATTTGTTTAAAAATCTCCTATATATACCATAGATATTACTTTGGGAATAGGGATCATTCTTACAAGCTTTTTAATCGCATAAGAATGAAAAGTCTTTGCTGAGCCCTCCTCAACACCAGCTTGATGTTCTGCTCCCATTTTAAGTGGTAGTCCAGTCTAATGTATCTCTCCCCCCAATCCCTTGGTGCTTAGGTGGGATGGGGGATCCACTTTATAGTTCTGGATATTGTGCTCCCAAGCAATTTTATCTCCTCAAGCATCTTCACATCATCATGGATAAATATGGGCTGAAGGTTCGAAGAGTTCCACCACTATTTCCGCAGTCTTATCAATGGCTAATAGTGGGTTTGGCACCAACCACTTATTTTGGTTCAACCAGAACCACAATTAAAACATCAGTCCTGTGCAGAGCCTCTGTAGCCGCTAGATAGTACTTCAAAGCACATCCAGAGAGTGCAAAATCCGCTCCTTTGGATGAGCCAAATTCAGATTATAGGAAGACAGGACATTAGGGTTGATTCAGAGCCTTCTATATTACATTTAATTTTTGGTCCTAAGTGTGTACATTACATATAGCTTTCATTCAGTTTATGCGTGGTTGCATGATTCAGAGCCTCCATTGGGAGCGTCTCGTACTGCTTCCGTAGCTGCGTAAGCCGTCAAGAATGCTGTGAGTACAGCTCTCGCAGCCTTTCTCAGATGACGCTCTTGTATACGTTGCTGTGAAACACTCGTCTCCTAGCGTTTTTGTAGCGTTTTTTCACATACCTTGCAACAAAACGTTTCAGTGTTCAACGAGGTCCTACTAGTTCCTATCGAAAAATACCTGCTTTTACCCATCATTTAACCCTTAAATTCCGTTATATTTTTGTTTTTGTGAAATTAATATGCATACGCTTGCTTTTTTGGTGGCTCGTACACATATGCAAACCCCTTTTTTTTTTAACTGTTTCCAATACCCTGGCCCTGCTAGCCCATTACTTATTGCTGTGCCAACTTTCCTCTGTTCCAAACTACTTAGCACGCCTTGCATATTAATATTAAATGAAAGACAACACAACATTATGTAATTCTTAATTCTGTCATTTGTTATTGATAATGATTATTTGTTGATTGTTAATGATTAAAATGTTGTATTTTTTTTTTTAAGAAAATATAAAATTATAAAAAATGTAATTTTTTAAAAACTATATACAAGGGGGGTGGATAAAAGATGGTGGCAGGCTCCCAGTGCCTTAAGGTGGATGGCCCCCATGGCTGCAGCCAGTTTCTCAATATCCCCCACTAGCCATACGCTGATGCATCTCTAGTGTATGTACTGTAAAAAATACAATTCTGTGATTACTCACCTGTAGAATTGTTATTCTTAGTATACAGTACGTCCTGCTCCAAATATAATACTTACAATCGGGTTATACTCCGCCAGATGGAGCTGGACTGCAGAGACATCGAAAATAGGCTCCTCCCGGCCCCTCAAATACCCGAGGACCTCCCACAAATCCCCAGAATTTCTCTGTAGTCTGGATGCGAAGGACGAGAAATGGCTCTCTACTCTCAGGTGAGCGTGGATATTATAGGACTATTCCCACCCGTTCCACTAGTAATATGCCTCCCAGCCTTGGCTGCGCTGGTCGGGTGAAGGTAGGCAGCACCGCTGTTAGGTGCTTAGGAGCGCTGCTCCACCACAATCCCCCACCAAAGGGTAAGCGGTTCAGGCTTATGGTGAGCCTCTAAGGGATGCCCCTCCCGCACTAGTGCCCCTTGCCCCTGCCTATCAGTGGGCCCTATTTAAGTGGCCGCTGTCCTCCCTCATCCTCCTTGTAGTCTTTGGGGGAAAAGAGGGTGTGTGTGTGTGTAAATATGTATGCTATGCATTCTGTCTTTTACACTCTGTTTTACATGCTGTTTAGTCTTGTGTCAGCCGCCGCGCTGACTTGTCTTTACTGGCCTTTTTAAATTTGCCGCCTCCACACGCTGACTTGGTTCCGCGCTTGGCGGCGGCATTACCTCAGGCGCTGGTGCGCCATCATTGGCTGCTTGCACATTTGGCTTCGCACTCTTCGGGGGGGGGCGGGGCCCGTCTATGGCGCGCTCCGCGTCATCGCTGTTACCGGCCTGCCCCTCGAGGTATACCAACGCCATCTTATCCTGCTTGGTTGGCCTATGCGCGACGGACCCCTACCTACCGCGGTCCATAAGTGCCCTCGCGGGCGGCTTCATCTTCTTCACTTTTGTTACTGTGTACTTACAGGTCTTGTCTGTTTATGTCTTTCAGGCAGGGCGAACCCTTTTTGGCTTCTCCCGGCCCTGTATTAGTATATAACTTGTAGGCCTCCTTAAAATAATAATCCCACTTCCCTAGCGGGTTATTGGGGCATCCAGGGTTGCTATATAGCTTTATTCCCTATCGGCGTATAGCGCCGCTGAAATCACCATATGGAGGCATCCCAGGATAATGTGACCGGGGTCCCTTCGGGACAAGACCGGCTGTGTGTAGCGTGTGGGCAGCCTCATGCTGACGCTGACAAGGCGCGGGTCTGTGTACCCTGTGCTGAGCAGGTGCTTGCATTGCAATCTGGCCTGCGAGTGGCTGCACCTCGTTTCACTTCGCCTACTCCCCCAAGCTTAAACCTCACTCCTAGTGAGTTGCATACTAGTGGGGATTCTCAGCCTGATGTGTCTTCTAGACTGGCTACTGTTGAACAGTTGCGAAGTCCTTAGCGCTTAAGGCCCCTGCTAAGAAGCGGCACTTGATGCCTAATGTCACTGTTTTCCCTATGGGAACTGAGGAGTTTTGGAATCTGTGTGGCTATACCCCGTCTGATGAAGGGGAGCTCTTTTCTGATTCAGGCTCATCTGATGAGAGACCAAGGGGTCACGACGATTCTGGCTTTGAACCCTGGGCCCTGGATGACAGATTATTGACCCAGATTTTTGAGGTTCTGTCCATCTCTCTCCCTGTTGAGGCTCCCAGGCAAAGAGGGGAGCTTTTCCATTCAGCAAAATCACGTTTGGAATTTCCAGAGCAGGCACATTTCCATAACCTTGTGCTCAAGGAATGGGAGCGCCCCAGTAAACTTCCCGGGGTTCCAAAAAGTTGGGATAGGAAGTATCCCTTTCCTGCTGAGGTGGTTAAATGTTGGTCATTCCCCCCCCCCCCCGAGGCGGATGCCCCGATCCTAGTGCTATCTAACACCTCTGCCATGCATTCCCCTGATTCTACTACCCTGCGGGATGCTGAGGACCGGCGCATTGACCAGCTGGCATGTGTGCCAGAACTTCTGCCCTCGTGGTGGCTATACGCCGCTCGGTTTGGCTGCGCCAGTGGGCTGCTGACAACGCTGCCAAGAAGGCCCTCACTGGGTTTCCCTTTAACCCTTTAAATGCCAGCCGCGTAAAATTCACGTACCTGGCATTTACCGCTGCTAGCGGGCAAAAAAAAAAAAAAATACTCATCTGACCCGTTGGATCCGGCCGGGTCTCCTCTTTAATTTGGTGCCATCCGATCCCCCGTAGGCCCCCGGAATAGGCCGCCCCCCCGCTCCTGCAGCAGCAGCTGCTAACTGTAAAAAAAATAAAAATAAAAATGACATTCACTTACCTCCGTGTGCGCTGGCTCCCGCGGTCCCTCCTCTTCACCTGGGGTGCCTCCGATATCCCCCCAGGACTTACCGATCTTCAGAAGAGAGCACGGGAGGCTCTCTCCCCTCTGCTCCTCCGACGGCGGCCGCCCCTTTGGGGCCGGGTCTAATGACGTCATCCCGGCCCCGATCACCGGCTTCAGCCCTCTCAGCTGTCAGATGCCGGTGATCGGTGCCCAGGGAAGGAGGTGGCAGGAGATCCTCCGATCTCCTGCCTCCCCCTTCTCTGGATGCCGATCACCGGCATCTGTTATCAGAGCGGCGGGGGACAAGAGCTTGCAATCGGAGGTAAGTACAGTAAAAAACTTTTTTTTTTTAATAAAATACTTTTGTGTGGTGTTTTTTTTTGAACAGTTAACCCTTTGTGAGCTGGTAAGGGGTCTATGAGACCCCTTATATCAGTTCACAAGGCTCTGGGTCGGGCAAGTCACCTGCGGCTAGCGGGTGACTTGCCATTAACCCCCAGCCCCCCTTTTACCTGCCTCCCCAATGGCCAGGGGGGGGGCAGAAGGGCCCGGGCCACTTAGTGGCTACCCTGGGTATTGGTCCTTTCCCCCGAAGCATCCCGATCGGGCATGCCCCGCTCTGTGAAACCCCCCGATCGCCCACAATAACTCATCTCACCCCGATCCTATGGTGCATGCGCGACCGCTCGTCCAATCAGCTCGCTCAGAGCGGCTGAGCTATGGACGTCTAATAGCCAGCGCGGGCACGTGCCCTGCTAGTGGGATAGCGGGTATGCGGCCCGCGCATGCGCCGTAGGACCGGGATTCAGGTAAGTGGTAGCGGGTGTTCCGGGGGGTTTCACACAGAGGGGCATCCCGATTTTGGATGCCCTGAGGGGAGGGAATAGAACGGTCTGATTCCCGATCAGCCCTGGGTGTTGGTCCACTTTAACCCATTGTGAACTTGTAAGGAGTCCATGAAACCCCTATACCAGTTCACAAGGCTGGGGGGCTGTCAAGTCACCTGCGGCTAGCGGGTGACTTGCCATTAACCTCGGCCCCCCTATTACCTGCCTCCCCAAAGCCTAGGGGGGGCAGAAGGGCCCGGGCTGATTTAGGCGGTGCGGGCTTGTACTTGGCAGGGCGGGGGGCCACCAAAGCTGGCCCCTGCGCCCTGTTTACAAGCTGTGCATAGCTGATCCCCGGGCTGGTTATGCTGTCATTTCTATGGGAATTTTTAAGGGTTTTTAACCCTTAAAATTAAAAAAAAAATGGGGATTACCCCCCCCCCCCTCCTTGGAAGGGGAACCCCATGCCAATTTTTTTCTTGATTTAACCCTTTATAGTGTGGATTGTAGTTGTATTTTATTTTTACATGTTATAAAGTTTTCTTTTCAGTTTGGGGGGGGGTCTTCTAAACAGTAACGGGGGGCTACCGATACATATGTGGTACCATTGTAATTGGATTAACTTGTTTTTTCTTGTTTGCATATAGTTTTTTTTAGGAAAATGTGGCTTTGATCCTGCTTTTTTATCCTTTTTTAGGGAAGCTCTGTGTAACCAAAGAATACATTGAGGGAGAACTTCCATAAAACTGTGGCAACATCAACATGCCTGGTACACCTAGAAAGCTTGAAGTGTGTAATTCCAGAGAATATATAGTTTGTGTGGGGGTATTTCAAATGTAAAGGATTGTTTTTATTAAAAAACTGCAAGGTGCACATAGCGCTTAGCACAGCTGTATTTGATCTAAAAATCTCTTAAAGTGCTGTTTCAGTTTGGGGGAGTCTCCTGGGCAGGAAAGGGTGTCTACTAATACATATGTGGTACCGTTGTAACCGGGAGAAATTGGGATTTCACACGCAATATGATTTTATTGACAAACTTACATTTTTTTTCACATATTTCACCCCAAAAAATTAAGAATAAACTTGACAAATGACAAACAAGACATTTTATGTTAAAGCCCAGACTCTGCTGAAAAAAACAATATACAGTATCATTTTCCTGGGAAATCCCTTCAAAAATCACAGCTGAACATGCATAGTGCAAAATAGTGAAAAATGGTCTGGCAACAAAACCTCCAGGTAGGCTGGCAGTTAAAGGGTTAAAGGACTGCGCCTGTTTGGGCACCCCCTGGACCTTTTTGCTAAGGGAGGCAGGTTACTCCAGCGCAGGGGGCAATCTCGGCCCTTTCTGGGTCAGGGTTCCTTCTCCTCCCCTTACCTTGGTGCAAGACAAGGAAGGGGGGTTTCCTTTCCTGGGACCCGGGGAGATTTCTGGGGTAGAGGCAGAGGACGTGGACGTCCTGGCTCCTCCTGGGGTCCCAAAGCAAAATCCTCTCCCAAGCCCCCTTATGCATGATGGGGCGCCCTCACCCATCCGGGTGTGGGGACGGCTGCAGCACTTCGCTCACGTCTGGAGGCTTCATGTCTTAGACAGGTGGATTCAGGAGGTAGTGTCCTCCAGTTACGAAGTTGGAGTTTGCTGCCAATCCCCCTCCAAGATTCATCAGATCCCGGATTCCTTCAGGACCCTGTGTCAGCTCAGGAGCTAGTGCAAGCAGTGCAAGGCCTCCTGGAGCTGGGGGTCATCTGCCAGGCTCCCCTTAAGAGAAAAAGGCAGGGGCTTTTATTCCAACCTTTTCACAGTACCCAAAAAGATGGTTCAGTCAGGCCCATCCTGGACTTGAAGATCCTCAACAAGTTTGTCAGGGGCAGGTGCTTTCGCATGGAAACTCTGCGCTCTGCCATCAGTTCCCTGCGCCCAGGGGATTTCATGACTTCTGTGGACATCAAAGATGCTTATCTTAATATTCCTGTGTTCCCAGGTCATCAAAGGTTCCTCAGGTTTGCTCTGATGGATCAACACTACCAGTTTGTGGCCTTGCCCTTCGGCCTCACTTCAGCTCCCAGGGTGTTCACCAAGGTGCTGGCTGGCGTGATGTCTCTGCTCAGATGTCAGGGCATCCGCGCGCTTCCCTATCTGGACGACATCCTCATCACTTCCCAGGCAGAGTTGGATACTCAGCTGGTGGTGTCCACTCTGGAGTCATTTGGATGGGTGATCAACCACCCCAAGTCCTCACTGTCCCCTTCCTTGGTAACTCCATTTCTAGGAATGAATCTGGATACAGTTCAGGCAAGGATCTTCCTTCCACAACAGAAGGTGAACAGTCTGATTGCACAGGCTCGGTCCCTCCTAGCTTGTCCCCATCCCTCCATCAGGCAGGGGATGCAGCTGGTGGGCCTGATGGTGGCATGCTTCGAAGTGGTCCATTATGCTCAGTTCCACTTGAGGCCTCTGCAACTTCACCTATTGTCGGTATGGGACAAGGACCCAGCATCCCTGGACAGGGTCTGTGTGCTCTCCCCCTGGTCAGGAGGTCCCTCTCGTGGTGGATGGACTCAAGGAACCTGTTGGTGGGCAGATCCTTTCTTGCCCCTTCCTGGGAGACGGTCACCATGGATGCCAGTCTATCATGTTGGGTGGGGGGGGGGCTCTGGAAGTCCCTGCGGTTCTAGGGGAGGTGGGGCCCTCAGGAGGCCCACACACCTATCAATGTCTTGGAACTGCGGGCGATCAGGCTAGTTCTGGCTCACTTGACTACTCACCTTCTGGGCCTGCCTGTTCAGGTGTGCTCGGAAAACCAGACGGCAGTTGCCTACATCAATCATCAGGCAGGGACCCGGAGCAATGGGGCCCCCCAGGAAGCGTCTCTGATTCTGGCTTGGGCGGAGGCCAATGTGCCCTGCATATCAGTTGTGTATATCCCGGGGGTGGAGAATCACCTGGCGGACACTCTGAGCAGGGGGACCTCTCGCCAAGGAGAATGGTCCCTATGCAGCAGGGTGTTTCAATCTCTGTGTCACCGTTGGGGCCAACCAGATGTGGATCTGTTTGCATCCCGCCACAATCACAAGCTCCCAGCTTTTGTCTCTCTGTCCCGGGATCCTCTGGCCTTGACCTCGGATGCGCTAGCAATGTCATGGCAGGACTTTCAGTTCCTGTATGTCTTCCCTCCAATCCCCCTGCTGGGCAGGGTTCTGCGCAAGATTGCTCAGGAAGGGGTGCCAGCAATTCGGGTGGCCCCCAGGTGGCCAAGAAGTGTGTGGTTTGCAGACGTGGTACAGCTGGCAGTAGATCAGTACGCTCTGCCCTTGGTGCCAGATCTGCTCAATCAGGGCTCACTACGCCATCCCAATTTACAAACTCTGGCTTTGACGGCTTGGCTGCTGATACCTCCATCTTGTTGGAGAAGGGGCTGTCCTCCTCGGTTGTGGATACTTTGATTAAAGCTAGGAAGAAGTCTTCCTCTTACATTTATTACAGAGTTTCCACCCCTTGGAATTCCACCCTCGATGTGTTGGACCGACTATGCGAACAGAGAAAAGCCATCACTGATTTCTTGATGATCCAAGCGGATAGGGGGACTCCCCTGTGTAGCTTCAATGTAAACCAGTGGCAGCTCATACGCGACACCTGCCGATTGCTCAGGCCCTTTAAAGAAGCCACTTTATTAGTCAGTCGCCAGGATTACGGGATGAACAAAGTCATTCCACTGCTTCATCTGCTACAACTCATGTTGAAAACCATGGCTGGTAAGGGCACTGGAGATGTGGTGCCTACATCTCATGGCCACATGAACCCTGTGGGGGCTGAATTGGAGGAGGATGAGGATGAGGGGGAGGGGCACAATGAAGCACAGTTTAGGTTTGGCAAAATGGGCAGTTTTTCTAGTCATCTGACAGGAGAGGAGGAACAGGGCAGCCAGAGGAGCTAGAGGGTTGTGAGGAAAGCGAGACCGAGGACCCAGACACACCGTGGCAGGTTCCAGTGGACATGGAGGCAGGTAGTCCTTCTGACTCACTTGCACAAATGGCATGATGCATGCTCACGTGCTTGGATAGTGACCGCCAAATTGTCACCATTCGGCAGCGGGATGACTTCTGGCTCTACACCTTATTGAACTCTCGCTACTGGCATAAAATGGGGGCCTTTTTTACACCCACTGAGAGGGAGGACAAACTGACCTTCTACAGAGACATCCTACATAGTCAGTTGGCCTATGCCTATCTGCGCCATCGTCCATCCTCTCGCAGGTCTGACTCGGGGGGAACCTCTGTACTCACCTTCCACTGCCATGGCTGCTGGGGAGGGGTGGGGGGTGGCAGGAGCAGTACCAGATTCATCAGCAGCAGCCTCAGCCTACAGTCACTGATTAGTAGCTTTCTTCACCCACATAGTGAGGCAACTCATGACCAGCAGCTAGCTGCATACCTTGACATGACCATGCCAACACACCTTGAGAATCCGCTGGATTCTGGGTAGCCAAATTTGATTTGTGGCCACAACTAGCAGAGTTTGCCCTGGGAAAGCTGTCTTGCCCAGCCAGTAGTGTGCCATCAGAGCGGGTGTTTAGTGCGGCATGGTCCATAGTAACCCCATAGATAACTCGTCTCAACATTGTGAAGATGAATCAGGCATGGATTACCCAGGATTTCCACCCACCAATGCCTGATGCATCAGAGTAGATTGATTATGGTGCCACAGTAACACTCCATAAATATTAATAGTGCAAAACAGATTTTTGCCACTATTCCCCAGTTACAAACATTCCTCTGCATCAGACCTTAAGTAAGAAATGAGATAATGTATACATAAAACTTAACTTTTTATAATATTCTCCTGCTGCCAACTCCAGGGCGTGTCTTTCGGGCAATATTTGGGCTCCTCATGCTGCTGCCAACTCCAGTGGGTCTTTCAGGCAATATATGGGCTCCTCATATTGCTGCCAACTCCAGGGTGTGTCTTTCAGGCAATATATATGGGCTCCTCATGCTGCTGCCAACTCCAGCGTGTCTTTCAGGCAATATATGGTCTCCCTATGCTGCTGCCAACTCCAGGGTGTTGCTTTCAAGCAATATATGGTCTCCTGATGCTCCTGCCAACTCCAGGGTGTGTCTTTCAGGAAATATATGGTCTCCTCATGCTGCTGCCAACCTCAGGGTGTTACTTTCAGGCAATATATGGGCTCCTCATGTTGCTAAAAGTATTGTGAGAGAGAGCGCTGAAAAGAGTGTGAGCCGCTGCCTAGTATAAGAGGTCAATTCTTATCATGAAAAATGTAAAACAGAGCCAATACCGTACTTGGGAATGCCTCAATTGAGGTAAAACCTTGTTTGGAATTGGTTTAGACGCGCTTGAACCACGTGTCAGAAATAATGCTCTGCCTAGTCAAGGATATATAAATTATCCACACAGGACAGATATTCTCTGATGTGTTGATATATCTGCCAGGGTAAACTTTAGTACAGATTTATAAGTATATGACTAGCAGAATATTAATTGCATATATAACTGCTTATATCATCCACAAAAGGCAAGATATTAATGTAGTACAATATTATGAAACAATGGTTTTGTTTGGGCACTTTCCGCCATGGCCCGGGGGTTCGTAACCTTCCCAGGGCCTCTGATGGTTTGTGTCTCTGGTAAGTGCTTTCAGGTGTCTGGACGTCTGGATAATCCTTAGATGAATCGGTGGTTGATTTTTACCTTCAAACACACTTTTAAGTCCAGGTATAAAGCAAACCTTAGTTGTGCTGATTTTAGATCATCTTTAGTTGGATCTTCCAACTCTCAATAAGCACACCTTGAAGTAAAGTGCGATTTCTTTATTTGATTTAAAAAGCTTAAAGGTGCGCCAATAAAAGTATATGGGAATAGGAATGGGGGAAAGGATAGGGTCAGTGAGGGAGTGTGGGCTCCAACAATCCTCCAAAGTATATATATGGGCTCCTCATGTTGCTGCCAACGCTAGGGTGTGTCTTTTGGGCAATATATGGTCTCCTGATGCTCCTGCCAACTCCAGGGTGTGTCTTTCAGGCAATATATGGTCTCCTCATGCTGCTGCCAACTCCAGTGTATCTTTCAGGCAATGAGGGCTTTTTTGCTGCTTCCAACTCCAGGGTGTGTCTTTTATTTTTTTTTTTTTAAGCAATTTTGAGGAATTATTGAGGAATTGATTTGAGCAAAGGCATACAAGTACAAAAGTAATATACAATCTGTAAGTTTTTCTGACATCATAATTGGTAATGTAAATCACATGCATGTGGACCAAGTCATACAATAGCCTCGATTCAAAGACACATTCGTCCGGACTTCCGTAGCTGTCTGTGAAAGTTTTGGTGGGTGTTAGTCTTTTTTTTTGCTTTTTTTCGTCCATGTGTATATGCTCTTTCGATGAATGGAAGCAAATCGGAACATTTCCAAACAAAATCGGAAATTTTCCGTTCGTTCAGATAACTTCCGTTGTTGGGATGGGTTTCTGTCTGATTCAGAGAGCTGATTTCCGACGGATCACCACCCTATAAATCCGTTTTATTTCCTATCCACTTACGAGACCTTTGAGGGCTCGGATTGCTATTGTTGAACATGTTTTGTGGCTATGTGGAGGAGTATGCGCGCCTTTAGCACCAAGGCATTGCATGTATCAGCATGGCCGAGGCCATAAATTGTATAGCAATGCATACCTGAATCAATACATTTCATGTATGCCTTATAGATGCATTTTAATGCTGACCTAAATTAGTCCTTAGCATGTAAACATTTATTTTCCCACACATCCGTATAGTTGCTATTTTTTTTAGACTTATGTCCTTTGTAAATTATATTAGGATTGTTGAACTTGAATCTTAATTTGTTGTAGGAGTTATTGTTTTAGTTGGTTACCTTTGCTTTGTGTAATTATTTTATATTTGGTTGCAGGAACCGCAAGATGTGCCACTCGCCCTTGCTCCTGATGCCCGTTCTTTGCCTGCAGAATGCGGGCCAGGGTTTTTCTCTAATCGGGCACTATGCAAAACCCGGGCGGTGGTGGCAAGGGCCCTCTGGCTTTTGAAGTCCAGATTTAGGTGTTTGGACCATACAGGGGGGGGGGGGGGGCACTGCAGTATGACCCCAACAAGGTTATACCCAAATTTTAATTTACATTTTTTAACAGGGACCACACGTGCCAGAGTGGCACAACTGAGTGTCAGGGTCCTTCAATTGGTGGGCGAGATGCAGGAGCTGCGCAACCCGTTGGGGACCACAGATGAAGAATAATGTTCAGTGGCCTGCCTTTGCTATGTATTTTGTTTTTTATAGTTGTAAAAATGTTACATTTTCAATATTTTTTTAAATTTTATATTTTATGATGGTATAAAAAAAAATGTTACATTGTCATTTCATTTACAAAATACACTAACACAAAACTAATGGGCCCAGAAATATTTAAAGATGAATATTCACATGACCGAGAAGTGATTTGGGTAAGTTTTAGGGGGCTAAAATGGAAGAAGAACCTAACCGAGAAGTGGTTTAGGTGAGCTTTAAGGGTCCAAAAGGGAAGATGGAGGAGAGTGCTAAGTGATTTAGCTAAACATTGTAGTAGAAGTGAGGGTGGCAAATATGTAGGCAAGCACTTTAATGAGTTAAGTTTGTAGTGCGCAGGCGCAAGATGGTAAGGATTTCCGTCTGGACGAATATTTATTGAAAAAGGGAAACAGAATCGAACGGGAAACGTAAAGGATTCGTTGGAGGATACGATGGGAAAAGGGCAAAAACGAAAGCCTACGTTGTAACATGTGAAAATGAAACGGAAAAGTCTGGATGGAAAATGACATCCTCGTAATCTGCCATACGAACGGACGGAAACTTTACAGAAGGTTTTCAATGCATGCATTGAATCGCGCGAACGCTCATACGAGAACGGAAACATTTCACAAAGGTCAAAAGTCACCAAGTTTTGGCTTGTGTATCGGGCAACTCTTCTCCAAAATCTCCTGACTACAGGGCAATCCCACAACCCATGGCAAAGATCTGCCGATTCCGCAGCACACTTCAAGCACCTGGGCGATTCTGATAGACCCATCTGGAAGGATTTAAGTGGGGAGACATAATTGTAGTGATATTGTCTCAATAACATTTCTCTGTATGAGGACGCTGGGAGGGTCGACCAAGAATAATTGTAGGACATTTTACTAAAGGGCAAATTTGGAAAGTGCTGGAGCCATTTGATCATGCCTGTTTTTCGGTTCTCCAGCTCCAGCCTGTTTCTCAAAAAGTCGTAGTGAATAGATATAGCCTTCCTATCTGGTGGAGAGTTTTCCAGGAGGGCATCTAAATCATTAGACCAATCTTGCCCCGACAATCTCTTGATTGTTTTGTTAACATAAGAAGTGGCTTGTAAGGACTGTAGGGACAGAGTTTTTTTATGATTCTTGTTGACTAGAGCTGAGATCAATGTAATGCCCGAGTCATGGATAAGTCCAAATTGCCCATCAATGGTAGAAGCAGAGAGGAGTGCGAGTTAAGATTTCTTTCCCTACGAATGGTATGCCATAGTTTCCAAACAGTAAACAATGTGTTTTGGGTTACTTCGGGTGGGAGAAGCTCTCTGTGTTGGTGTAGCATGTATATCAGGTTGGTGGGGCCTAGCAATCCCTGGTCTAATTCCGTGTTTGTATGCGTTTTACGGTTGTTCAGCCAGTCTCTCAAAACACACAGAAGGGCTGCTTGATTATACTTCTCAATGTCAGGGAGACTGACTCCAGCATGCCTTATGTCTTGGTGTAGTTTCATCCTACCTATTACAGCTCTCTTCTTGGCCCATACGAACCCCCTAATAAGTTTATTTATGTGTTTCACCTCATTCCCAGCATAATCGGCAGTGTCTGGATATAAAAGAAAAGCTTGGGGAACGCAATCATTTTGATAAGATGTATTCTGCCCAGGAAAGATAGGCTCAGTTTGGCCCAGCCACGGGCCTTTTCTAAATTCTTAATGGCTAGTTTAATGTTATAATTATATAATTCATTTGGGTTTTTAGGGATGAGGGCTCCCAAATATTTTGTGGTGTTCATTCCATGCAAAAGGGTATCTTCCCCTCCCAGAACGGCTTGACCTTAGAATTTAAGCATAGGGCCGAGGATTTATCCAAGTTAATGGTGTACCCTGATACCTGACCAACCATGTCTATCAATCGTAAAATTTTTGGCAAGGCTGATTTCAGGTTAGAAATAAACAATATGAGATCATCTGCGAAAGCTGTTATCATTGAAGACCCTATTTTAATACCTCGAAATCCTGGTTCAGCCTCTAAGATCCTCAGTAGGGGGTCTAGTGCCAGATTAAACAGCAGGGGTGACAGGGGGCATTCTTGTCTAGTTCCTCGCGTTAATTGTATTATGGATGACGTTGTCCCGTTAACCAGCAGGGTGGTTTGTGGATTTCTGTATATAAGATATACAGAGGAAAATGGGTATTTATGGAGCCTCCCCTACCAGGTCCCGTTCAGGATCAGGATCTCTACCAACATCTAACCACGCCCAAAAGGATCAACAATGCATATTATAAAAACATATTCAATTTTATTACTCAAATATAAAATTTAAAATAATTAATACAGACACATAAGTTACATGCAGGGGCAGACTGGCCGTAGGGCATACCGGGAGAAATCCTGGTAGGCCACTGCTTCCCCCTGGTCACTGGTACCATAAATGTCGGGATTTGGCCCCTCCTGCCCAGGCCATGCATTAGGGCAGGTGGCCCGCGTGAATGGGTGCCCCAGTGACTGGCCGGCCCACAGCTGCCTCCTTTGAAGGCCGGGCAGCAACATTAAGCAGCATAATGGAGCGGTCCCGGGCCATACTGACAGCTGGCACAGCCAATCCTTGGCTTTGCAGCGCAGCACCGATAATTAGGAAAGGCCCCTATATAATTAAAAAGTAGGCGGCCACTCTAGCCACCTCGGGGGTGCAGCCACATGGAACTGATAGGTGCAGGGAAGACCCGGGACATCTCATCCCTCGCTCGATGTTGCTCACATTTCCCAAGAATAGCATTGCAACAATGGTGTCTGCAAGATGATTGATGTCCTGCTTTCCTCCATAAACCTCCTCTGCAGGCTGTGCTGAACTTGTAAACGGATCCCAAGCATATGCATCTCTCCCCTCTCCTCTTACGTGACCAGAGCCGGTGAGAGCAAATCAGGAGCTGACATAATTGGGACTGATTAGATGCGCAGGACAGAGGGCAAAGGTCCGCAAGGTACATATTCTAAGTATGTCACACACCCCGCTTCAAACATTAATATTTACACTTGGGTATACCCACATCTAGGTGGCGACGTTGCAGAGAAGTCTTGAAAAACGAGCCCCTCCCGGTCTATACATACCTGGACCTCCCACTTAATCCCCAGTGTTCTTCTCTGCAAGATGGCGACAAGACAGAAGAATGAAGTCTCCTGCTTGCAGGTAGCCAGGGTAACACCCCGGCCCCCCTTCTGGTCTATTTCTGCCCGGCCTTTTGTTTATTAGCCCCTTGATTAAGTGTATAGCCTCCCAGCTTAGGCTGTCGGCCGGGCAAGGGTAGACGGCACTTAAGGTGCCTAGGAGCTTAGCTCCTCCGCTAGACCCCATATTATGGGGCAATGTGGTTATCCGGCCTGGTGATCCGGATTTGGGATGCCCCGCCCTGTTGTCCCTATTAGGCTTGCCCTGTGTCCCGCTTGGTCCCTTCTCCCTGCGCTAGATGGGGGGGGGGGGCTTGTCTGTGTGCCTGGATATGTTTTATTACATGCATGGCTGTGTTAGTGCTTTTTACATTCTGCTTGGTGCCGCCGGTGTGGGGCGGGGCCGGGTGGTGTGTGTGTCGCTGGCCCGCCGTATGTCCGGCTCGCTAGTGGTGGGGGCTCCGTGGAGCCCCTCTGGCTGTGGAGTGGGCACCCGCTGCGGTGGACGGCTCTCCGAAGGTGGAGGGGGTGGGGCCGGGCGGCGTGTGTGCCGCCGGCCCGCCTGTCTGAGTCCGCTTGCTGTCTGTTATGCGGTTGCCATGTCTTTTGGCGCCCGCTGTGGTGTCCGGCTCTCAGGAGGAGGGGGGGGCGGGGCCGCGTCGTGCGCAGCCCGCGCTGTGCCTTGATTGGAGGGGGAGCGGGGACGGAGCGCCTGCCGCGCTTTGTTGGGCCCGCCCTTCTTCTTCCCCCTGCCTCCTAGTGTCTGGTGTGTTGGCCGCCATTCCGGTTGCGGCTCTTAAGGTAGGCCGGCTTTTCCTGCCTTTTAAGGTGGTTCGTTTTGCTGGGGACATTAGAGGTTTTTGGGTCAGAATCCCCTTGAGGTGGGGGTTTGTAATGGTGCTGTCAGCTTGACCCTTGAGTGGTAGCTACATATTGCTGGTGCACTCATAGCCTTCTACATATTTATATATATATATATATATATATATATATATATATATATATATATGCCTTGTATATTCCTCCCTGTGCGGGTTCATGCCTGCCTTTTTTTGTGATTTTATTATTGTATTGACATGCGCTGATCTGTTAGTGCTTGGAGTGACTGTTGTCTTTTTCTGTTTCAGATCCTGGGATCCCACGTTGAAGGGCTCTCCCGGCCTTAGCTACCTGGCTAGTGGGGTTGTCCATTACAATTTTATTCATATATTGTTTAATCTGCAAATTCTCCCACTTCAGGGCCATTAAAAAAAAAAAAAAAATTTAAAGGGGCATCCCGGGCACGCCCATATGGCGTAAATCCCTGGGTAATTGCGAATACCATAATTTCACCATATGGAGGCTTCCAAAGATACCGGAAACGGCCCTTCGGGGCAATCTAGGCTGTGTGGGGGTTGTGGGGCTCCGCTCCCAGGGGATGATGTTATTATATGCATTCCATGTGCGCAGCGGAACATTGAGCGCCAGTCCGGCACCCCTGTGTCTGGCTCCTTACCGCCCATGTCATCTCCTTCTCCTCCTCGCCTGTTCCGGACCCGTGTGACACTGTTATGGGTGGGGATTTGCAATCCGAGGTATACGCCCGGTTGGCTAGCCTCGAGAAAATGTTTTCCGCTGTGGTTGCTCAGAAGGCTCCGGCTAAGCGGAAACACTTGTCCCCGCCTCCGCCGGACTCAGATGCTGAGGTTGTTGAGGCATTGGATTGGTCAGACTGCCCCCTGGCTGAAGAGGGAGAGCTTATTGAGGAATTGGACGACCCTGAGGTCCAGCAGTTGTTTGGTGCTGAGGGTAACCAGGCATGGGGACTGTTTCGGACACCCCTTCCATATTGGCTCAAATGGCCAATGGCAGTTTGGCAGTTCCTCCGCCAAAGGGTGAGTTGTTTGATGTGGCTAAGCCATGTTTGGAGTTTCCCAGTCAACGACATTTCGAGAATGTCGTCCTTAAAGAATGGGAGCAGCCTACGCGTCTTGTTGGTGTTCCGCCTAGTTGGGATAGGAAGTATCCTTTTCCGGCGGACTTGGTGAAGCGTTGGTCTTTCCCTCCCGAGGTTGATGCTCCAGTTTTGGGGCTATCTAACATGGCGGTGTTGCATTCTCCTGACACGACTACTCTTAAGGATAATGAGGATCGCCGGATTGACCAGCTGGCCCGCCATGGTTTTGCCTGTGCGGGTTCGGCTTTGAGGCCTGTTTGTGCTTCAGCACTTTTGTTGTTGCTGGTTAGGTCCATTGTCAGGGATTTATGTGCGGATCTTGATCCTACTTGTGATGAATTCCTTGCCCTCAAGCGTTGCGAGTCCTTCGTTTCATTTGTCCTTGACGCTCAGGATGATGCCATGTTGATGTGTGGCAGGGCCACGGCTTTGTTGGTGGCTATCCGACGGTCGGTGTGGTTGCGGCAATGGACTGCTGATTTTAATTCCAAAAGGTCGTTTACGGCTCTTCCCTTTTTGGGTTTGCGCCTGTTTTGTGAGAAATTGGATTCGGTTGCCAAGGAAGGTAAGTTACCTCAGCGCAAGAAATTTCGACGTTCCTTTCGGGGGGCGGCCTCTTTCAATCCTTCTTTCGGGGAGCCAGAGCTGGCAGAGGTGCGGGCTTTACGGCTCCCAGGGGTGCCAGCTGGAACAGGGGTAGAGGCCGTGGCCGTCCCGTTCATTCCTGGGGCGCCAAACCCAAACCAGCTGCCAAGCCTGCTCAGCAATGAGGGGGCGCCCTCACCCTTGCGAGTGGGGGGGCGGTTGCAACTCTTCTCCCGGGTGTGGGACCAGGCGGTCTCGGACAGGTGGATCCGGGAGGTGAGGTGGCGGCCGGTTACAAGCTGGAGTTCGAGTCCCGACCTCCTCCAAGATTTTTCAGGTCTCCTGTTCCCTCAGATGCTTTGGCCGCGCAGGGGCTCCTGGTGGCGATGAGGAATCTTCTGGAAATGGCAGTCATCTGCTCGGTCCCGCCTTCGGAGGTCGGTCACGGGTATTATTCCAATCTCTTCACAGTGCCCATGAAGGACGGGTCGGTTCGTCCCATCCTGGATCTGAAGTTTCTCAACGTGTTTATTCTTCCCCGGAAGTTTCACATGGAAACTCTGCGATCTGCCGTCAATTCTCTTCGGCAGGGGGACTTCATGACGTCCATAGACATCAAGGATGCCTACCTTCATATTCCTATCTTTCCGGCTCACCAGAGGTTTCTTCGGCCTTACCTCGGCTCCAAGAGTATTCACCAGGGTGTTGGCGGGCGTGATGGCCCTTCTCAGAGCTCAGGGGATTCGCATTGTGCCTTATTTGGACGATCTTCTCATCATGGCTCCGTCCTTCAGTCAAGCGGAAATGGACACCAGGACGGTGGTATCCACTCTGGAGAGGTTCGGCTGGGTGATCAACTACGCCAAGTCCTCTCTTGTTCCGGCCAGGGTGGTGCCTTTTCTGGGGATGTCCTTGGATTCTTGCCAGCACAGAGTGTTTCTACCTCAGGCTCAGGCCCTCAAATTCAGGAATTTGCGCAGCTTCTTCTTTCCAATCCTTGCCCGTCCATCCGGCTAGGGATGAGACTGGTGGGGTTGATGGTAGCTTCTTTCGAGGCAGTTCCCTTTGCTCAGTTTCACACGCGGACGCTTCAGCTTCATCTGTTGGCGTCTTGGGACCGGCCCTTCTGGATGTCTCCCCGGGTTCGGCAGTCTTTACATTGGTGGATGGTCTCGGACTATCTCTTGAGGGGCAGGTCCTTTCTGACGCCTTTTTGGGAAACTGTCACCATGGACGCCAGTTTGTCGGGATGGGGAGGCTTCTGGAAGGATCTTCGGTTCCGGGGGCGGTGGGGTCCTCAGGAGGCCCACTTACCCATCAACGTTCTGGAGCTGAGAGCCATCAGGTTGGTTCTGTCTCACTTGACACAGCATTTACAGGGCTTGCCGGTTCAGGTTCGGTCGGACAATCGGACGGCGGTTGCTTACATCAATCACCAAGGAGGGACTCGCAGTCTGGGTGCCCTCAGAGAGGTGTCTCTGATCCTAATTTGGGTGGAGACTCAGGTCCCTTGCATCTCGGCAGTGTACATTCCAGGAGTGGAAAACACGGAGGCGGATTTTCTGAGCAGGTGCTCTTCCCGCCGGGGGGAATGGTCTCTTCACCCCCAGGTGTTTCGGTCGATTTGCCTCCAGTGGGGGATGCCGGAGGTGGATCTGTTTGCCTCTCGTCACAATTTCAAGCTTCCTACGTTTGTGTCGCTCTCTCAGGATCCTCTGGCTCTGGTGGTGGATGCCATGTCCCTGAGCTGGGGGGACCTGGGGTTCCTGTATCTGTTCTCTCCGATTCCCATGCTAGGCAGGGTGTTGCGAAAGCTGGCCCTGGAAGGGGTTCCCGCCATTCTCGTGGCTCCAAGGTGGCCAAGGCGGGTGTGGTTCGCAGACATCGTTCGTCTGGCAGTGGATCAGTTCGATCTGCCTCTTCGGCCGGATCTTCTCACACAGGGTCAACTGCGTTACCCCAATTTATCAACGCTGGCTATGACGGCCTGGCTGCTAAAATCTGCATCTTAAGGGAGGAAGGTCTTTCGGATTCTGTTATTCAGACTCTTATTAGTGCCAGGAAGAGGTCCTCTTCTGCCATCTACTATAGGGCTTGGAGATCTTATATTGATTGGTGCGAGGCTAGATCTTTGCCCTGTCGGGTCTTTTCTGTTTCAAGGATTTTGGAATTTCTTCAATCGGGGCTGGACTCTGGTCTTCAGCTGAGTACTTTGAAGGGGCAGGTTTCTGCTGTGTCTGTCTTTTTTCAAAAGTCATTTGCGCTTCATCCTTTGGTCAAGACTTTCTTCCAGGGGGTCTCGCATCTGCGGCCTCCTAGGAAGCCTTTGCTCCCTGAATTTGGTTCTCTCTGCTTTTCAGGCTCCTCCTTTTGAGCCTTTGCAGGATATTGCTCTTTCTAAACTAAGGTGGGCTGGTATGTAACGTGACAAACTAAGGCCCTTATTCATCAAGGGCTAGCGCCAGGTAGTGTCTGACGCGCGCCAGGTACCGCAAGCTAACGGCGGCTACCGACTCAAGTACGCCCGGCGGCGGACCTAATGACGCATTTATCACGCTAAATGAGGCTAGCGCCGGCGATAGCATCAGCTAGTGCGGGATTCACCATGTAGCCGACTGCAACGAACAGCGCCGCTGCTAATCCCATCACAGCGACAGGTATGAGCTGTCGCTACCTGGCGCACTCCCATACATTTCAATGGCAGACACTGCAATGATATTTTTAAGTGGTTTTTGCGTTCTTGTGTTTAGTCAAAAATTGCACACATGTTGTTTTGTACATGTTTTATTAATTTTTTTGTTTGTTTTTGGTTTTTAAGATGAAAGTTTTTTATTTAATTTTAGCACTGGAATGTTGTGAGTGAAATATAAAATGCATCTCCTCCCACAAAACACATTAGGCTAAAAATAGCTTGCTTTCACAACACACATGGCTTGTAAATCTACTTTTTAGTCACTCATGTTTGGCGCTCACGTTCGCTCATTGAAATTGTCAGCGCCCAAGCTATTCGGCAGCCCTGTCCTTGATGAATCTGTGGTGGTCAGAGTTTGTGCAGTCGCTGTTTTGATTCGCTATGTGGCGGCGCTAGCGGCGCTGTGCTGTTCATACATGTGCCCTTCTGCCATTTTCCCTGAATTCACTTGCCCCGACCCCAGTCGTTGTTAAGGAATCCACTGTAGTTGTGAGCGTGCATATGTCCACATTCTGCTGGATTTGTTCAGGCGTACAAGCTCATAACAACCCGTTATGCATTCTCCTGTGTGCAACATTATCATGTAGTAGTTTAGTTTTCTTGTGTTATTGTTTTATGAAGGAATAAGATTTTATTTTTTAAGCAACCAGCTTGGTTTCGTCTCTGACCTATGCATTACTGGATATAGAACACACAATTAAATCAAGCTACTATTTAATGGCGTCTTGGCCAATAGCTTGTTGTAAAGCGTTAAATTACTTTTTCCGCCACTTAGCTTGCACATATAGCTATTAGCTATAGCTATTAGCTATAGCTATTATATAGGATATTAGCTTGCTCCCGGTGCGCGGAGCTTCCCCCTCCCCTGTAGGTTTCGTCATATCCACTTCCGGTTTCGTCCTTTGCGTTTCAAAGCAACCTAAAGCCACAAATTACTAGCGCTTTGTCAAATAGCTTGTTTTAATGCGTAACTCGCTTATTGCCACCACTTAGCTTTCACATAGCGGATATTAGCTTGTTCCAGTTGCGCTGAGCGTTTTTTTTTTTTCACAGTCACTTTGGTCATATCCGGTTCCTGTTTCCTCCTTTGCGTTTCCACCATGCTGCCCAGGAGACGGATTATGCGCCTCCCCAGCTCCTCCTCAGAATCTGGCCCCACCACCCCTCCCCCACCTTCCCCACCTACCTCACCTCCCCCACCTACCTCACCTCCCCCACCTAACCCCCCTCCAACCCCTTCCCCTCCTGGGCCAGCCAAAAAAAGGCGCAAACAAGTGGATAGCCGCGTAAACGACCAGGTGGTCAAAGTGAGTATGTTTATCTTGGGTTATCTGTTTTAAGTGGACCAACACCCAGGGGCGATTAGGCCTGAAATCTATAATAATTCTGGACCTATCAGATATCTCCCCGCGGGGCATCCCAAAGTTAGATTTTCCGCAGGGAGGAACCCCCCAGGAGGTGCACAAACCTTACCTCAGGCCCGTTCCATACACGCATGCGCAAGCCGCGTCCGCCGTGCGCTTCCCTCTAGCAGGGCGTGCACCCGCGCCCGACATTTGTTAATGGCCTGCGCATGCGCCCTCCCTGTTAGGCCTACAGCGCTCATAGGCAGCTGAGCTGGTATGCATGTCCAAGCGGCCTTGGGCGCGCATATCACAGTGGCTCTGAGCGCTGTGATAGCTTGGGGCGGTCACGTGGGAGCGTGGTCAGTTGAGTTTTTCTGCCCTTCCCGGGGGGTTACATACAGAGGGGCACCCCTGATCGGTGTGGCCCACCGAAGTGGACCAAAACCCAGGATATTCCAAATCATGGGTGTTGGTCCACTTTAATCTGTTCTCAGTATAAATGTTTAGGCCATTGGTGTAATTTAATGTATTGATTTTTTTTATTTTTTCATTGTTCCTAGGATTTCTGCATCCACCAATACGACTATGCCCGTGGGGGCAAGAAGAGAATAGCCCTGGAGGTGAAGGCCACAGTGTCCCGGCGCTTCGACACCCACCTCACTGTCCGAGCAATTATGCAGAAGTGGTCGGACTTTAAGCGCCGGGACCCTGAAGGCGTGTACCGCCTATATGATGCCTACGCTTCCGGTAAGTAGAAGCTTATACTGGTAATTAGTAACGCATAATATTCTAAGCTGTGTCCATTTTGCCTATTAATATTAATTGCTTTCATTCACCCCCTCAACACAGATAAGTGTCCTCCCCTGGGGAAACATGGGAAGGGATTCCTCGGGGGAGGGTCCCTCTCGCGGGTCCTATTTAGAGGACCCAGGGGAGGAAGGGGATGACGCCCCAGAGGAGTGTGCTGCTGGGGGGCTGGCAGGATCAAGCCTCAGCTCCTCACACTCTGAGTCTGAGGAGTCTCACCAGCCAAGGGGCCACTCTCAAGTGGGGAGTCCAAGTGGGGTGGAAGTCAAGGACTCTCCCACATTCCCTGAAGGAGCAGGGAGTGAGAGGGAGGAGGGTGGTCCTTTGGCTGGGGGATCTTTGGAGCAGAGTGTGAGGTGCCAAGGCTCCCCGCCTCCTCCTCAGAGCCCTCCCTGGGCTTCAAGTGGCGGCTCATCCCCTGGTGAGTGCACATTTATTCATTGTTAGTCTGTGACAGGTTGCATCTGGCCATTTGTACTTAGCCCTTGCCATTCCTCTCTCATTTGCAGGGCATCATATAGGCGGCACCTCCAGGAGCTTTTGGCAACGCCTTCTCCACATGCATAGTCGTGGTAAGTGTTAGTTGTTATCCCTCACATTCTATATGTTAGGACATTCATTAAAGTTGAACAACAACCATTGTTGATTGTGCTTGGAATCTCTAAGCTTCCCTGCACAATCACCTCCCTCATCCCCGGGCCCCCAACCCAAAAGCCCACAAACTCCTTACCTCATTGGGGGGGGCAGAAGCCAACGCCGCAGCCTCCTGCGTGGCCCTCTAGATGTGTGTGCGCCTGCGCTCTCCATTTCATAATGTCCTGCGCGTGCGCACACACTGGCGGAGTGATGCGCGGAAGGCAGTGGCGGCGGACGGTGTCTCACTAAAATTGTTTGGCCATGCAAAAGTGAACCAAAACACTGAATTGTTTCAATCCTGGGTCTTGGCCCACATGATTTCCTGGTCCTTAGTACAAGCTGGTTGGATAATGTACATTAACATCACAAACCCCACTACAGTGCAATACAACTGGCAACCACCCCTATGTTTCAGCCCACACCATGATGTGGGCTCGCAAATGTGTCATTTTGTTAAGTTGTTGCCAGATACCCAGATGGGTGATAAATAGTCATGTGTCATTGGCCCACTAATTTTGCTTTTCACTTTTGTTTTCTCCTGACAGATGTCGCCACGCAGACGGAGCCGGTGTACGTCACCCACACACCTCCCGGGACGGCCAGCAGCATGGGCCCAAGCCACAGCTGCGATGGTGGGTAAATCCCACTTCATATGCCTAAAGGCTTGTGACCCCTATGTCTTATACTCTATTATGCAGACATTTACAATGTACCTATGTGTTTAATCAACACACATCTAGGTTACATGTGTTTTGCCATCAATCCTACATGCATGTCTGCATGTTTGATTTTTGACACACATAATTTTTTAACCCACATAGAGAAAAATTGTGGTTTGGTCCAAACCTAATTGCCCTGCTTAGGTGGTGACCTCTAAGATTCTTGCCCAAACCACTTTACTTGTTAGGACTTAGGCCCTGATGTTTGGCTGTGACTAAACAAATAAATGTCCACACTGGGACTTATACCTTCTTTTATTCCCAAGAGTTAAGAGTAAATGTATGCTTGGGATGTTGTGGCCACATTTAAGCCAGCCACTAGTACTCATATAATGTTAACACCTAAGGGCACAGTGGGCAACAATGTGAATGTGAGCGTCAGCTAATTGCACACACTGACATTACATTGCTACACCTGTGTCTGTTGAGGTCACATTCTATATTTTGAATCTGTTTTTTTTTTACTCTCTACAGCTTGTGTCAACCAGCATCGCAGACTGTGTCGGTCGATCCGGCGTCTTCGCCTTATGCTGCTGGCCTTGAAGAGGCGTCGTTAGGGTGGGGTTCTGACTGGCAACTTTTTGCCTGCACTTTGTGGCCAAATGTTGGGCCTGTTGCCCACCTTTTGTATTAAAAATTTGTTACTTTGGTAATTACATTGTGTTGTGCCTTGTCAACCATAGGTGATTTGTCTTACAACCCATTTTCGGTGAAGTTTTGGGGTACCTTTGTAGCCATTTTAGGTGTAAACCCTAGTAAGATATGGTCAACAATGTGTGGCATAAATTTGAGACCACATTTACATATCTAGATCCAGAGATTCATCCCTGACTGTGTTCTTAGCTATATGTTAGGAGAAAAACAATTTAGAGGTGAGGTCATAAAATATATTTTCAACCCAAAAAAAAAATATACAAACAAATTAATATTCTTGGCTTGGTGGCCGGGGAGGTTGGGAGTCATTGTTAGGGGCGGTGTTGGGGGCCAACAGTGCAGTAAAAAAATGAAACTGCTGTTGTATTAGCTGTTGTGTCAACAACAAAATTTGTTCTTGGCGCTGCAGAGATTGCTCCATCAGATGGGTTAGTTGTGCAAGTTGTTGTTGAGTTTGTTGCCCTTGTTGCAACTGGTCTATCTGGCGCTGCTGGGCCTCATTTTGTTGCTGACACATCAGCACCTGATGTTCCAACGCCGCAATGCGCTCATTAGTTCCATCACGCGGCTGTTGGCGTCTGTAGTCCTCCAGCATCCGGACCCCTAGTTCATAAAAATCGGCACTGGTCGGTGCCACACCTCCTCTTGCTGTTGTTTCAGGCTAAAATAAAATAATAACAATTTTAAATTAAAATGAAACAATGCAGCTATGCCCCTCAAAATCATTACCCCAAAGTGTAACAATACTACTTACCCTTGCTTGAGCCTCTGTAGCTTGGCCACATGGAACTTGGGAAGAGGTCCCAGCTGGGGGTTCTGGTCCAGCCTCCTGCAAAAACATCAATGTTAACAAATTTGACTTGTTGTTTAATGGACTACCCATGAACATGGCAATGTGTTTATTGTTCAGCTAAATCAGCCATGTTACCTCCGTGTCGTCCAGCAGAGGTAGGAGCGGGGTCTGGCTGCCAGAGAGGGGCAAATCAGCATCTGAGAGAGTGGGCAAGTTGGCATATGCTAATCAGGAAAGTAATGTTAGTAGGTCATTGGTGAAAAATAAAATGTAATATGTATACACTATCGAGGCCATACCTCCACAAAGTGCAAGATTACACACAAGCCAAAAGGTATCTGGTAAACTCTGATTGCTAACATGTATGTAAGAGGAAGATGAGGAAATAATGTTTTATTAAAAAAAACATACACATAGCAAAAATTACACATACCCGCACTCTCCCAGATGTCTGGAGTGGGGGCCTCACTCGAGCTTTGCCCTTGAAAATACATGTTGAAACACAAGTTGGCCTACTAAAGTTCTAAAAAAGTATAAAGAAAATCCGTACTACATAATCATTCACCAAAAACTTACCCTCATCTCTGGCAGCCTCAACGTGAAGGGCCCTTTCCGGACAGCCACTTCCGATATTCCGGCCAACTACAAAACAAAATTAATGCCTCAAAATCTTCCTACAACTACTTGGGTGAATGCTTGTCTTTAATGCTTAACCAAAAATGCATTGCAACCAATCCAAAAACTCCCACAATTACCCTGGGGATGGCAAATCCACTACAAATAGCCATCTTTAAGTTGACATAGCAAACATGTAGATTTTTTGCTTTACAAAAGAGAAACAGTGTAACATAAACACCATAAAGGATACATTAATTTGGCCTATACACACCAACAGGGTCCTGTTGACCTGCAACATCGGAAGTGGGGTCCAAAGATGAACCAGTCACTTGGCCTAAAAATAACAAAGAGGAATGAGAGAAATGCACTTGTGTTAAAGCGGCTAAAGCAAGGTTGACACATGCACTTACCGGCATCCAAAGAGTACCTTGGCTCCTGAGGAGATGCTGGTGCCAATGGCGGCGCAGCTAGGCAAAAGCAAAACAAAAAATTAGCCCTTGGTAATGTGCGGCACAAAATAAACCATGCATTAACGTGTGTGTGAGCAGCTCAATCAATAAAATGCCCTAATCAAGGCCAGTGTGGCTTACACATATATACCCTGTTTCCCCGAAAATAAGACATCCTCCGAAAATAAGGCCTAGTGCCTGCTTTCGGAGGATATCGTTATATAAGTCATCCCCCGAAAATTGTATTGTAACCACTAGGGGGCGTAATGACGGGGCACGTAAGGGGGGAGCTCCAGGGAGGTGGAGGAGACCCACACTGTGCCATATTTCCGGGGAAAAATTAATCTAAGACAGTGTCTTATTTTCGGGGAAACAGGGTATGCAGATATATGGCCACACATCGCTGGCTTCAAACATAGCTACACATGTTATGGGCTTGTTAGTTAGTTGCTGAGAGTGGTAAAGTGGACATGAAAATAGTCCGCAGGACAATATTATTAATACTCAACAGTGGCCAAATATATTGTTTGATGTGCTCACACAAAAATGTTTTCTAACAACAACCAGCCCCTATTTTTTAAAAAAATACCTTCAATGGCAGACTGGGTTAGGCTGGAGGTTGGTTGAAGGGCAGGATTTTGGGTGTCCTCCTCCTCCCCCGACTCATGGACAGCACCATGTGCACCTATGCAGAAAGCAACACACAGGAAAACAAAACATTTAGGAGGTATAATGTACTAATTCACCGGTCCTACTGTTAGTTGGCCAGAAAGAGACAAAGCAAATCACATACATTAACATTACCAGCAAAAAATAGACAGAAAAGATGTACCTTCAGTCCAACCTGTGGTGTCATCCCCAGCATCCACACCCTGCAGCCGAGCAAGTGGAATTTTGGACCTCAGCATCTCCTCATACAGCCTGTAGGTACTCTTTGGGCCCTGGATGGTCCCACTCTCGACATCAAGATCGTGATTCATCTTTTTCATAAGGGCCCCTCTCAAAGTGTAGAAGCGTTTCCTGCAGGATGGGCCACTACGTGGGTGTTGAGCACTGCTAGTAAGCTCCTCACCAATGGCATCCCACAGTTTGCTCCTTTCTTGTTTGCCTATTGCCTTGCTTTGGGAGCCAAAGATCAGCTCCCATTTTGCAAGGGTAAGCGCACAAGAGTATTATTCTCAGCCAAATTAAATTCTGGCTCCCTCTTGGCACCTGGGCGCTTAGCCTGGGGTGCTGCACCACCTTCAGGCTGGGCCCTTTTCCTTAAGGGAGGTCTGCGTACAGCACCCACCACACTCCTACTTGGGCCAGCTGTGGCTGGCAGATGTCCAGAATTTGGCTCCATCCTGTAGCTGCACACACACACCAATACACAACCAACAAGCATGCATGCAGACTACAGAATGGCATCGCCGTCTCTTTGGGTTGGTCAGGTTTTATGTGCTCTAACAGCCAATCACAAACAGGTCCACTTAATAGATTAACACATACTGGCCAGGTGCTTGTAGGCACACCCCCACTGCACTGACTGAACCATGTGTGTTAGCCAATGAACTAATTACAGACATCATTAACCAATCAACACACAACCAAAGACAACAATGTCCTCATGTATGTTAAACACTTGGGACATGTGGCTAGACAAACGGCTATTTAAAAAATCAGCAGCTTACCTTTCATTGGTCCACCACAGATTTTTCAGCCATGTCCTTTAATGCAGGCAAGTTAGGCTCACGTATGCTAGTAGCGCTAATAGCGTGCGCACGCTAGTAGCGGGAATAGCATGCGCACGCTAGTAGCACCAATAGCGTGCGCACTCCGTTTCACGCACACCTGGGTCAGCTAATTTGAGGCCGGAAATAGCAGAGCAACGCAAAAGGCGGCAAAGCGGACCTGTCCTTTTTCATATTGAAGTATAAATGGCTTGATTTTGCAACCTTCTGGTATTGTTACACTGTGGCAAAGGCTGTGGTGTGGTGCTTGGTTCCCTTAGCTCATTTGAGTGTCTGGCTGTGTTTGGTCCTCACTCTCTGTGGCTTGTTGGGTGATTTCTGACATCAGTGCTGTTTCTTTAGTAGATTTATTGTGTTGGCATATGCAAATATTGTTGAGCATACAGCAAGTGTGGCTTGATTTTGGGGCCTTTTGTGGCCTGTGCAGCAACTTCCCTCTTGGTTGTGCCTAACTTAGAAAGGTGTTTTTCAGCAGTCTGGTGGTTCGGACCACTATACTTCGGGTTTTGTGGTGAGCTGCATTGTAGTGAGTGTGTGAGGAGTGTGATTGTTTGTGTGTGTGGTGCGTTTGTGGTTTTTGGTTTTGTTTTGCTTCTTTTGTATATCTGTTGAGTGTGAGATGGATAAGAGGGTGATGTATGGGGTATGGGTGCAGGGATGTGTGAGAATGCTGGAAGAGCAGGAGGCCAGGGAGGGGGGTGCTGTGAGGCTTAGGGCACCCCGCTCCTTTGGAATCCGCCTTTCAGTGTGGGACTTAAGTGACGAGCAGATCAGGAGCCGCTTCCGTCTGAATCGTGCTGCACTACAGGCCCTATATGATCAGATTAAGCACAAAATCGAGCCATCAACAAAACGCACTCATTCCATTCCAGGCATAGTACGCCTGTGTGCCACTCTGAATATTTTGGCACGAGGGACCTTCCAGGCAACTTCTGCCCTCCTCAGCGGGATCAGCCAGGCTACAATGAGCCGCATATTAATCCAGGTAGTACTGGCGATTTGTGATTTGATCCCTATTTACATCAAATTTCCTGAGGATGCGGATGAGGTTGCCAAAATGAAACATGCATTCTATGTCATGGGAGGGATCCCAAATGTGCTAGGGTGCGTTGATGGTACACATATCCCTTTCCGCCCTCCCCGTGCACAGGAGCTGTATTTTAGGAACCAAAAGCAATTCCATTCGCTTAACGTCATGGTCGTCTGCGACCATGAAATGAAGCTGCGGGCCGTGAGATCGGGGTTCCCCGGCTCATGCCACGATTCTTACGTCCTGCAGCGGACAGTCCTGTGCCGGAAGTTCGAGAACAACGAAATGCCAGCTGGCTGGCTACTGGGTAAATAATTAACCATGTCAAAGTTTTTAGACTCAAATATGTGGCCTAGTAAGGTAAATTTTAGACAATGAAACCAAAAACATGTGCTAGTACTAATTGCTGTCTCTCTCATTGTGTTTTTTCAACAGCGGATAAGGGATATGGGCAGAGAACGTGGTTGATGACTCCGGTCAGAAGCCCACAGACCTCTGCCCAAGAACGCTACAATGCAGCACATCGCAAAACCAGAAGCATTGTGGAACGAACCATCGGCCTGCTGAAAGCACGCTTTCTCTGTTTGGCACGCCCAGGAGGAGAGATGCTGTACAGTCCACAAAAGGTCTCCAAAATAATCCTCGCCTGCTGTGTGCGCCACAATATCTGTATATGCCACAGAATCCAATCCCCTGAAGAAACAGCACTGGTGCCCGAAATCCCCAACTTGGCCGCAGAAACGAGTGAGGACACCCAGAGTGGCTTTGAGCTAAGGGAAAGCATGATCTCTTCGTTTTTTGCGGTAAGCTAACTACCCTTCAATCTAATCCAAGTACTGCACTACATGGGAACTACAGTATTTGTTGGCTACAATCATAAATTGTCACAAACAACTATAAGGGGGGTGAAAGATGACCAAAATCACTATAAGGGGTGTGTAAGCTGACCAAAACAACTATAAGGGGGTGTAAGATGACCCTAACAACTATAAGAGGGGTGTAAGATGACCAAAATCACTATAAGGGGTGTGTAAGCTGACCAAAACAACTATAAGGGGGGTGTAAGATGAGCCAAACAACTATAAGGGGGGTGTAAGATGACCAAAATCACTATAAGGGGTGTGTAGGCTGACCAAAACAACTATAAGGGGGGGGGGGGTGTAAGATTACCAAAATCACTGTAAGGGGTGTGTAAGCTGACCAAAACAACTATAAGGGGGGGGTGTAAGATGACCCTAACAACTATAAGGGGGGGTGTAAGATGACCTCTATCACTATAAGGGGGTGGGGAGTTGACCAACATAACAATTAGGGTTGTGGTGCAAGTTGGACCTAAATGTTCTTTACATTTTTTTTTTTCAAAAATGCCACATTAAACATAAATACTAACTGCACTTTTTAACCTTTTTCAAGCACCCCCATAACAACCCTGAGGAATCAGATGTTTTATTCTATTCTTTTACTTTATAACAAAAAACAAACAAAACATAAATAAAATAACTACAAAGAAACATGTTGCAATGTGTTTACTTCTGAAGGTACTACCAGTGATTTGAAGCCCACAGCAAAGCAAAGCGCAGGCGCTGTGTTGAATAGCGTGGTGTCAAAATGACAGCGCCTACAAAGCTGATCTGAAACATCATATTCAGCAATGTAGGCGTTGTTCACAACAACGCCAGGTAGCGACTGAGGAGGCCTGCTATAGCGAATCGCTACCGCCCGTGGCGTACACTAGTGGCGCTCATAGCGCCATACTTCAGTCGCTCATCTGTCGCTATTACTGAATCGGCCTCCCCGTTGTTTCAGACTATTCTTGCGCTTTGTTTTTTTTTTATTACAAGGAATGTGTGCGCGCACATAAATGCACGCTCGCATACTCACATCAATGATGATCTCGTCCTGCTCCGGTGTAAAGATGGCGGGGGACATCTTGGCTTGTTTTTCAAGTTCTAGCACTGAAGTTCGCGCACGCGCGCACGCAGGCACATAGGAACAAGCCCACACGGGAAACATATTTAAAGCGCAAGGCACTCAGCTCAGTGTTGGATACCATATCAATATGGCCAGACCTAAAGGGAGCAAAAAAAGCCAACAAAGCCCCGAGGCACATAGCAGCCGCACACATGGCTCATCTAAAAAAACACAAAAGAGCAGGCACAAGACTAAACCCCAACCCCAACTAAAACGGTGGGTACTCCACAGACACAGGAACATTCAAAAAAACGCAGAGCAAAGATACCAGAACACATTCTCCAACACCTGAAAAAAAATAAAGAACACAAAAGGATGACAAATCGATTAAGACCCTGCAGCATCCTCAACCGCAACACAGCAAGCATACCCACAAAAGCAAACACATCAGCAAGGGTAAGTGTAGTGCTAAACCCTCCACCCCACCAAGGTCACCCACCCCTCCCCCTCAACCCTCAGGTTCCCCAAATTCAAGTAGCTCACAAACATCATCCAGCTCAACAGGTGATAGCTCAACAGGAACACATACATTAACCCACAGCAACTCACACACAACATCACCATCCCCAATAAGCCCAAGACACACACACGACTCCCCAGATAGTGAACCATCAATTTCCACAGATGCAGGGGACACAACACACCCATGTGGCAGACAACTACGCCGTGGCTCCCTAACTGCATGTTTTTGCGATGCTCAAAGCATGGCTGTTGCAAATGCAGTTTGTGAGCATTATGATGCCCTATTTCGCCGGACCTCTAAATCAACCACTAAGCAGGCTAAGCATGAGATCTGGACAAATATTTGCCGCCAAGTCAATAGTGTTGGATCTGTCCGGCGTGATATTCAACAAATCAAAAGGAAATTTGGGGACCTTAAATATTACAGTAAAAAAAAATGGACCAGCGCCGGCAGCAGAGGTAAAGCCCATTTTAAATGCCTTTAGAGTTGCATTGGTAACAGGATGTAACACTTATTAGGTGTGCTTTAATCTTCCCCAGCCAACAGACAGGGGGTGGCTTACCCACTAAAATAATCCTTACACCTGCAGAGGAACATGTATATACATACATACACCCGGCCAGCATCCATGGCCTGCAAGGGGCACAAGACACAGACCGGAATGTAAGGTCCCAAGGTGAGTATAATTTTGCCATGAGCTTTTAAAAACAGTTAAAAAAGAAGGCAGTGTTATGCTAGACAACACACTGTACTTGGGGTTTAAGCTAATCTAAAAAACTTCATTCAAAGGACAAAGTCAACAGGAAACACAAGGCCCCGAAACCCCTGCGTTATCACCGAGGCCAAGGGCACACCAGGATTCAACACAACTAACCCAAATTGTGGATTTGGATGAGGTAAGTCGGTCCTTTGTGTGTACTTTTAACATTGTTCTTGGATAGATTTTGGTGACATAAATATACTAAAATGAACCTATACTTATTTACAGAACACAGTAAGCCCACCCATAATAGAACAGATCCGAGATTTGGAGGAGGACACACCACAGATGTCACTATCCACTACTGAGCCAGTGGCAGCAACGCAGTCAACCCCGGCACAACCAACACAGCCACAACCACCTTCAGAAACACAACCAACCACCCGTCCCACTGCTAGAACCCATTCCAGGCGCCATATTACCCAAAGACGCCAACTGCAAATTCTGGAGGAAGAGTGGAGGCAGGAAAATATAGCATTTTCAGCTACCACACAGCAATTCAATGACACTGTGTGCACCCAACTAACAAGGCTCAATGCACAATTAGAGGTATTAAACAGACATTTGTCTGCCATGAGCAGCCATATGGGTGACATTAATCAAAGCCTGGCCCACATTGCAGCCAATTTCCAGCCACAACATCATTCATCGGCACCATACTACCCCACATACCATTAATTTTGTGGTGCCACACTTTATTAGCCCACGTGTAAGTTTTATTTGGTCAAAAATTAAACAAATGTGGAAATGAAATTTGTTTATACACAATAAAAGATGTACCAAAAAACAACAAAAAAAACATTAATTACATCAAATAAAAGCATACCCAAACCACATACCTAAACAGAAATTCCTGGTCTGCAGGGGGCACCAACGACACATGGGTGCAGTCAATTGCACCAATGACGTTGGGCATGTCGGCTATGTTATAAAAGCCCAGCTTAAGCGCATTCCAGGCATCCCCTGTTTGTGGGAAAAAAATATGATTTTGTGCCAGGGTAGCCATGCCATCCAAAAACTTGGTTAGGCTGCGGCTCAGCGTAGACTGGGACATCCCCACGGAGAAGGCACCCAGTCTTTTAAACGAGCCATTCGCCGAAAATTGCAGGCAGCCAACCAATTTGGTCATACCTGCAATTGCATGCCCCTTGCTTGTGGTGGGGGCTAACCATGGCCGCAGCTCGCTATACAAGGCATGGAGAGAAACACGGTTAAGGTGGGTCAGCTCGAATAGGTCAACGTCACTCATGCAATCGATGTCCAAAGGCGTGAGGTGCAGCCTGGTTTCTGCCATGCTAAGCATGACAAGACCGCGGAGCTGGCGCCTTTGATGTGCTCCAAGAGAGGAATGCATTTTGGTTCCCGAGTGCAAATACGGGTGCTCAGAGTGGCCGTAAGTGAAGGCACAGAGGCCACGTTTAATTTGGGTGATTTCAATCGGAAATCAAGGCTCTGCATCACTTCAAAAAACGGACCAATGACCGGGCCGTCCGTTTTTCCGGAAATTAGCTTCTTGCGAGCCGTCAATTGGAAAGGCGGCTGAGCGCACACCTGAGCGCATAAACGCACACTAAAACCATCGTAGCACCCTTTCCTGACCACATCACAGCCCAAAACCAACGGGAAAATGCACGGGGGAACTGAACGGGGAGGCTCTGCATCGACCCAATTGTTCTTCCGTCCTTGTGTCCTAAGCCTAGGAATGACAAGGAGAGGGTTTTGCATTGTTTGGATGTGGTACGCTGTGTTAAGTGCTATTTGCATACTACATCTCCTTTTCTTAAGACTGATGCCTTTTTCGTGGTGCCCTGCGGGCCTAGGAAGGGTTTGGCTCCGGCTAAGTCTTCCATTAGCAAGTGGATTCGTCAGGCTGTTGTTGGGGCCTATTCTGCCAAGGGGAAGGCTCCCCCTTTTCGTATCACTGCTCATTCTACACGTGCTGTTGGAGCGTCTTTGACTTTTCAGCACCAGGCAAGTTTGTAAGGCTGCTACTTGGTCTTTTGTTCACACTTTTTCCAAGTTTTACAAGGTTGATGTGCGGGCATTATTGCCTTGTTGGATACCCGCCCTTTATGGACACTGCTTTTGGATGTCCCAAGCGTAAATATTAATGTTTGAAGCGGGGTGTGTGACATACTTAGAATAATACCATTTTGTGAATACTCACCGGTAAAATGGGTATTGTAAGTATGTGCAAGCTATTGGGAAGCCCTCCAGATACTCCCCACACGGGTCCCACGGGACTAACACTTTGCACTCCACAAAAGTATTAATTTTACATATACAATCTTTATTGTCAAAAATCACATTAAAAACATACTAAAAACAACAGCAAATCATGGTGCCATACCGTAAATTAACCACATGGGGGAGCCATCAAGCCAAACAAATAACTGTAATACACTAATATAAAGAGTGAATATTTACTAAGCTAACTTATCTGAAAAATTGCTAGGTGCTGTGGACAAAGTACATCAATACTGATTAGCAGGGCCCCTGACAGGCAAACCGGCCCAACAGAAGTAAAGGTGCAAAGTGTGAAACAATGAATTACATAAAAAATCAATCAATAAATCATGGCTCTTACTGGATTACAGGCTAGGATGGATCCCCACGGTAAGCCCACGCGTTCCGAGCCTCATGGGCTCTTTCTCAAGGCTATAGGGTGCTAAGGGGCTCTGTGCCCAGCTCCCCTTAAATACCCCCCACTCCGTCTGTTCATCCTCCGTCCCCACGCTCACTGGGACGGCACCGACGCGCTCCGGCCGGAAGCGCGTCATGCCGGAACCGGAAGTCATCATGCGCTCCAACCTGGAGCGCAGGGCTTCCGATAGATGACAAAGCGGCGGTGCGTACTCCCCCCACACGCACGCCCCCCCCCCGCTGGCAAGGCAGTGAAGGGGGCATGACAGCTAAGGGGAGGAGGCGCATCGAGGCTCATAGGAGCGTGGGGTCGTCGGACTGGCCCGACGGACAGGTGAGTACTTCCCGTGAGTGTCACTACAGTATTAACAATTAAAAGCAAGACAACAACATTAGGAAATGTATATTTACACACAGTTCATATCTACTTAACTATGTACAATATTTCAAAATCAATCCCATCTTAAACAATATTATATACAATATGAACCTATGGCTGATATTACATAATACTAATAAGGCCTATATGGGGTATGCATAAATTGGGCCCATGTTTACAAAAAGACAATGGCACTATATTTATAGGTGACTAATGAGGGGTAGTAAGAACCCTTCTGGTCCTATGAAACATGGCCCAGAAACTGGGAGGCCCCAAAGTGGATCTAAACTGTCCCATAAACATGCTGGTGGGATCCTTCCTATATTCCGTCAGCTGGGTGAATCCCCAGGCACACACAGCCACACCAGCTCGATATTAAATATGGGTTGGAGCCCCTTAGCACCCTATAGCCTTGAGAAAGAGCCCATGAGGCTCGGAACGCGTGGGCTTACCGTGGGGATCCATCCTAGCCTGTAATCCAGTAAGAGCCATGATTTATTGATTGATTTTTTATGTAATTCATTGTTTCACACTTTGCACCTTTACTTCTGCTGGGCCGGTTTGCCTGTCAGGGGCCCTGCTAATCAGTATTGATGTACTTTGTCCACAGCACCTAGCACTTTATTAGATAAGTTAGCTTAGTAAATATTCACTCTTTATATTAGTGTATTGCAGTTATTTGTTTGGCTTGATGGCTCCCCCATGTGGTTAATTTACGGTATGGCACCATGATTTGCTGTTGTTTTTAGTATGTTTTTAATGTGATTTTTGACAATAAAGATTGTATATGTAAATTAATACTTTTGTGGAGTGCAAAGTGTTAGTCCCGTGGGACCCGTGTGGGGAGTATCTGGAGGGCTTCCCAATAGCTTGCATAGTGTGCTTTTGCAGTAGGGTTCCTGTATAGGGCAGTGCACCCCGTATATACAGAGTGTTCTAGTATAATAGTATATTGGTGCCACCTGCAACCCTTCGGTTCATATTGTAAGTATGTCACACACCCCGCTTCACCCGCCCTTTTTGGTATCCTGGTTCTTTTATATGGTGAAGCTTTGTTTATGGTTTGAGGGTTACCAATGTTTTTTTTCCTGGTACCTTGTCTTTACTGCTGTTTGAATACTGGGGATTAAGTGGGAGGTCCTAGGTATGTATAGACCGGGAGGGGCTCGTTTTTCAAGACTTCTCTGCAACGTCGCTACCTAGAGGTGGGTATACCCAAGTGTAAATATTAATGTTTGAAGCGGGGTGTGTGACATACTTACAATACCCATTTTACAGGTGAGTATTCACAAAATGGTATTTTTCTTCTCCTCTACACACTCTCTCATGTCCCTCCTGTGACATACATAGAGGGGCACATTGCAAAGAGCAAAAAAGACAGAATCTAGCAAATTTGAAGGCTCCCATCTTCTTATACAAAGAGAAACAATCACCCCTGTGCTGGAGTCTTTAAGGCTTGATTCGCTATCCCTGGGCATCCTGGATAGGGATGCCTCGCTGTGTGAAATCCCTAGATTGCCTGTATGCTTACCTCACTGGTGATCCCATGGCACAGATTGGAGGAGAGCCTGTACGTGTACCATGCGATTGCCAGGGAGGTGAATAAATTAGGCAATCCAGGGGATTTCACACAGCAGGGCATCCCAATTTGGAATGACCCACTGGCAAGGAACGATCACCAAGATCTAATTCCCTGCCCTATGAACTGCCTCTGTCTGATGGCAGAGGAGCTCTTTGGGACAACTAGAGCGTCCTGCATGACCCAATGTCCTCAGTGCCAGAGCCAGAGAATTCATTAAATGCCCCATTGTGCTCCCATCTTTAAATTGGACCGAAAGTCTTAAGGCTATTGGTCTGCTATGTCTCAGGGGCATAGGTAAGTGGACCAAGATTATTTTGAGGCATTTGTTCAATGTTAAAGGGGACCAAAACCTGTTTACCTCCTTTCCACTGTGGGATCATTGTAAAATGTAACTTTCTGGTGATGCCCAGCTCATGCACAGGCGGCTTCCCCCTGGCTAATGCGCACTCCTGTTCAAGTCTATCAAAATGTCTGCTATGGGCACACATAGACTAAGCAGAGCAGCAAGTGGGAGGCGCCGGGCAATCCATTTTTTTTTATTTTATATTAGGATTAACTGTTACATCTATTTAAAGTTTGGTCCACATAACATGATCCCTAGGGGACATCCAAATTTGGGATGCCCTGCAGTGTGTACTAACCTAATTCTCACATCCTACAGCAGTGACCTGTACAATAAGCATAGGGCACTGCCTTTGAATGCCACTGCTGGCAGACCACCAGTGCTCAGTGCCACAGGTCCTCGCTGCAAGACACAGGGGAGTATGCGACATGCCCTGTGGCTTTTAGTAGAGCACACTGCAGGATGGGGATAATACTATGTTTTGGTCCACTTAAATAGGCACAACACCCAGGATTTTGGATGCCCCACTGTGTAAAATCCCGAATCATCTGGAGAAACTTACCTTATGGCAATCCCATAGCACGTTTGTGGGTTGAAGGCCAATCATATTTGACATCAAATTGTCTAGCAAAGATGAGTGCAGTATGCCCTGCTGGCTGCACCCCCGCTCCTACCAGACAAAAAATGCCTGTTTCTGGTACACACCTCAGCTAAAGGTATAGGTGCACTCGGCTAGAGAGAAGTGCCAGGTGGAGGCGCACAGCAATTCATTCATGCAGAATGAATTACCAGATGACACAATCCATTCTGACTGGCTGGTGTTATCTGGTAATCCATTCTGAACGGAGGACAGCCCAAACAGGCACTGTGGGATTGCCAGAGAGGTAAGAATACCAGCCAAACGGGAGGTTTCATGCACTGGATGGCCCGGTAAAGCAGACCAAAACACAGGTGAGTGAAAAATAAAAAGCTGGGTTTTGGTACACTTTAACAAAAAAACAGAGTATGGGCCCACAATCGCCCTGGCTGGCACCAGGACTGATTAGCATTGTAACACCACACTTGGTAGTGACAGCAGGGTTGCTGTGATTGGGCCAGCTAGAAGGGTTAGCTGTCAGAGTTTAATATAAAGTAGTATACCAGGGTGGACACAGTACAGCAGGGCTGGTGTGACCAAAAAAGTCAAGAGCCGTTTTTTAACCCCAGTCCGCCCCTGGTTACATATACATATGACACCTGTCAAATACAGTGTACGATTCAGAATTACTGCATATACAGACTGTTGAATTGCTTGCGCTTAAAATTATGGTCTTATCTGAAACCAGGTATGTTGATAATTTGGTCTTTATATTTGGGCAGACTAGTTTCGCCTGGCTGTAGGCTTCGTCAGTGCCCATGTTATAGCCTGTAGGAAAAGTACAATAGCATCACTAAACAAATCCTCTAGAGATTTGTGGATTCAATCCTATTCAACACCTCAGTAACACAGGTTCATACCTCCATTATGGTGTATAACAGACGCAGTTAGACACGACCCCTACTTCCTGCAGTGTAATTATTTGCATCAAGCCTATGTATAAGGCAGCAATATGAAAGCATGCTCAATTCAACAGTCTGTATATGCAGTAATTCTGAATCGTACACTGTATTTGACAGGTGTCATATGTATATGTAACTAAGTTTATGCGTCTGTATTAATTATTTTTATATTTGAGTAATAAAATTTAATATGTTTTTATAATATGCATTGTTGATCCTTTTGGGCGTGGTTAGATGTTGGTAGAGCTCCTGATCCTGAACGGGACCTGGTAGGAGAGGTCCAATAAATCCCCATTTTCCTCCCCCGCCATAATGGGAGCACAATAAGCAAAACAAGCTTAAGTGTGTTTTTTTTTTGTTTTTTTTTAATATTCATTCTTTGGGTGGGTCGTTTCTCGAGTGGGATGGAAGGAACCCACAACCTTTATATGTAGTTTCTGTATATAAATTGAATTGCGTAAAGCATTGTCCAAAGGCTCTCTCAGTAAGGATGTTGTTCAGCCATGACCATTCCACCTTATCAAATGCCTTTTTGGCATCTAGGCTTAGGAGGATTCCTTTAGAGTTTCAGCAAGCTATAGTTGCCGCTATTGACACTGATTCCTAGTGTTATGTGTTTGAATCCGGGTGAATCCTAGTTGGTGTTCACTAAGCAGGGATGGCAAAATCAACTGCAATCTTTCAGCCATGATCTTGGCCAAGATTTTGTAGTCATTATTTAACAGTGAGATTGGTCTGTAAGAACTGTGTAAATGGGGATCTTTTGAGGTTTCGGTATCAGTGTGGTGTACGCTTCCGTAAATCTTGGCATTTCTATTCCATGTTGTAGTATAGTATTAAAGAGGTCTTGTAGTATAGGGACAATAGCAGGGCTTAGCATTTTATAAAATTCCCCAGAATATCCGTCTGCCCCCGGTGTTTTATTATTTCTTAATTGTCTAATTGCCCAGATTATTTCCGTCTCCGTGACTGGTCCACCCCGAGCCCCCCTCTGTGAGGCTGATAGTTTGGCAAGATTAGCTTTGCGAAGTATGGCCCCTGCTAGTGAGGGGTCAGCTGAGGTAGAGGTATAAATCCTCCTGTAATATTCCTCAAAGGACCCCACAATGTCCGAGGTTTTAGTGTATACACGGCCGGATGTTGGGTTCCTAATTCCAGTAATATACCTCCTGAGCCCGAAAGGTTTGGTCATATTGGCCAACAATTTGCCTGACTTGTTACCTTATCTATAATATTTATGCTTCTGGAGGTAATTGGCTTTCTTGGCTTCTGCCGAGAGGAAAGTATCTAGGACTAATGAAGCTTCCAACCACCAATTTTTTGTTTCTGGTGTATTTATTTGTAGATGCGCTTTATATGTTTTGGTTACTATGTCATAAAGTTCCTTGTGTTTGGCCCGAGAGTTTTTCCTCTTTTGAGAAACATATTCTATAATATGGCCTCTCAATACTGCCTTTGCTGCCTCCCAGAACAGGATCGGCTCATTAATGTGTTGGATATTGTCATCCGTATAATTGGCCCATGCCCCTTTCAATGAATCTGAATTAGTTAGGTAGGTTGGGAATCGCCATAGCCGAGTCCTACTCTGGGGAGCCGCAAGGGAGAGGGAAATCGTAATCGGCGCATGATCAGATAGAGCTATAGGTTTAATGTCAGACTCTTGTATTTCTGTGAGTAGCGATTCGTGGGTCAGAATATAATCTATTCGTGATAATGATTTATGTGCGCTGGAGTAACAAGTGAATTCCCTTGCAGTAAAGTAAAGGATTCTCCAAGGGTCGACTAAAGGTAAATATTCATTAATGTGGAGGAATGGTTCTGAAAATGTGGAACCAGCCATAGCGGCAGGATTAGACCTATCCATTTTCATATCGGCTACGGCACTGCAACTATCAGCCTCGAATCCTGATAATTCTGTAGATTCTGTACAAGGTCGATAAAGAAGGGAAGGTTCGGGGCATTAGGTGCGTACAGATTCACCACTGTGTATGTTTGCTCAGATATTTCTAATTTGAGGATAATGAATCTACTGTTTGGATCTTTGACAACTTCAAGGACTTTATAACCAAGAGATTTGTTAAGTAAAATTGCGACTCCTCTCTGCTTCTTTTTATAGGTTGTGGCTATTACCTCATTGATCCAGTTTTCTCTTAGATTGCATTCCTCACCCTCCTTCCAGTGGGTCTCCTGTAACAAGACAATGTCGGCCCCCAGGTGTCTTAGGTGCTGCAGAATCTTCCTTCTCTTTGTGTGGTGATTGAGTCCCCCCACCTTTCAGGAGAGTATCTACAAGTGGGATTTAGAGTGTTGGGCTAACTCTGCTGGTTGTGTCATCTAAAGAAATAAGACCAAATCGTTAAGCATATCCACTCCATTTGAACTTGACTTGAGTGGGGAGGTCGTCCCAGGCCCTTTCTCCAACTTATGTGAGACACAAAATATGTTATGGACCAGGGTGCCCCCCCAGTCCGATTCTTTTCTCTGCAGGTCATATACAGTGCTGTCATTTAGAAACATGCCTTTTTCCTCTTTTTTTTTACTTTTTTAACTAAATAACCATGCCCCTCATTTTCAGGGGGATTAAAAAATACAATTCTGTCATTACTCACCTGTAGAATTGATATAGAGTATAGAGTATACAGTACATCCTGCTCCAGATAAGAATCATTACACTTGGGTATTACTCCGCGAGATGGTGCTGGACTGCAGAGACTGCGAAATTGGCTCCTCCCGGCCCCTCAAATACCTGAGACCTCCCACAAATCCCCAGCATTGAAAAGCAGTTAACGAGAAGCCGGGAGAAAGATAACAGAATCAACCCTTAACTATAAACAATGATAACAATCACCATATAGGGGATCCAAGATCCGTACTGTATACTCATAACATTACAGGTGTGTAATCACAGAATTGTATTATGCTTAGTATACAGTACGTCCTGCTCCAGATAAGAATTATTACACTTGGGACATCCAATAGCCAAATTGTCCCTAAAGTAGGGTGGGATCCCCAAAGGTAACAACAGACAGGTCAGACCACTGCCACCTGCAGAACCTTGCGGCCAAAAGCAGCATCAGAAGACCAAGTAGCGGCCTTGCAAACTTGTTCAACAGAAGCCTGGTGCTGAAAAGCCCAAGAGGCACCAATAGCACGAGTAGAATGAGCAGTAAGGCGGAAGTGAGGATTCCTCCCCTTAGCAGTGTAGGCCTGAATTACAGCCTGACAGATCCACTTGCTGATAGTAGATTTGGCAGGAGCCAAACCCTTCCTAGGACCTGAGGGAACCACAAAAAGAGCATCAGTTTTTCTGAAAGGTACAGTAGCCACCAGATAGTACTTCAGATTCCTAACCACATCCAAGGAATGCAACACCCTCCTTAGCGTTACCAGGATTAGGGCACAAAGAAGGAAGAACAATGTCCTGATTCAGATGAAAGGCAGACACGACCTTAGGCAGAAAATCTGGCTTGAAGCGAAACACCAGCTTGTCCTGGTGTCTCTCAAAGAAGGGGGGCTGGATGGAAAGCGCTGCCAACTCAGACACACGCCTAACAGAAGTTATAGCCACTAAAAAGACAACCTTGAGAGTAAGAATGGCCAGGGCAGCATCCTGCACAGGTTCAAAGGAAGCACCCTGCAAGGCAGACAAGACCAAGTTCAAATCCCAAACAGGCAACATAGGCTTACGTGGGGGACGCACATAATTAACCCCCTGGAAAAAGGTCCTGATCAGAGAATGCTGGGCAAAGGACCTCTGGGAGAAAACAGCCAGGGCAGAGACATGCCCCTGCAGAGTACTGAGTTGGAGCCCCAGCTACAACCCATGCTGCAGGAACTCCAGGATCCTGGGAATAGAGAACACACGACAGGGAAGAGACCTAGACTCACACCAGTCAATGTAGGCACGCCAAACCCTATAGTAAATGAAAGAAGAAGACTTCTTTCTAGCCTTTATCATGGTATCAACCAAAGAGGCAGACAGCCCCTTCTCCATCAATATGGAGGTTTCAGAAGCCAGGCCATCAAAGCCAGAGTTTGTAAATTGGGATGGCGTAGATGACCCTGAGTAAGCAATTCTGGCACCCTGGGCAGAACGTACTGATCTACTGCCAGCTGCACCACCTCTGCGAACCACACTCTTCTTGGCCACCTGGGGGCCACCAGGATTGCTGGCACCCCCTCCTGAGCTATTTTGCGCAGAACTCTGCCCAACAGAGGGAATGGAGAAAAGACATACAGGAGCTGAAAGTCCCTCCATGACATTGCTAGCGCATCCGCGGCCAAGGCCAGAGGATCCTGGGACAAGGAGACAAAGGCCGGGAGCTTGTGGTTGTGAAGGGACGCAAACAGATCCACATCTGGTTGACCCCAACGGTGACACAGAGACTGAAACACCCTGCCGCAAAGGTGCCATTCTCCCAGGCGAGAAGTCCCCCTGCTCAGAGAGTCTGTCTGCAGATTCTCCACCCCCGGAATGTACACAGCTGACAGGCAGGGAACATTGTCCTCCGCCCAGGCCAGAATCAGAGACACTTCCTTGAGGGCCCCTTGCTCCAGGTCCCTCCCTGATGATTGATGTAGGCAACCGCCGTCCGGTTGTCCGAGAGGAACTGAACAGGCTGGCCCCGAAGGTGTAGGGTCAAGTGAGCCAGAACCAACCTCAGCTCCAGAATGTTGATAGGTGTGTGGGCCTCCCGAGGGCCCCACCGCCCTTGGAACTGAAGGGACTTCCAGAAGCCCCCCCAACCCATCAGACTGGCATCCGTGGTGACCGTCTCCCAGCAGGGGGCCAGAAAGGATCTGCCCACCAACAGGTTCCTGGAGTCCAGCCACCATGAGAGGGACCGCCTGACTAGGGGAGACAGCACAAGGAACTGGTCCAGGGATGCAGGATCCTTGTCCCATAGTGGCAAGAGGTGGAGTTGCAGAGGCCTCATGTGAAACTGGCATAAGGGACTGCCTCGAAGCATGATACCATCAGGCCCACCAGCTGCATTCCCTGCCTGATGGAGGGATGAGGGCAAGATAGCAGAAACTGAACCTGGGCTAGCAGATTATCCACCTTCTGCTGAGGAAGAAAAATCCTTGACTGAACAGTATCCAGATTCATTCCCAGGAAAGGAGTCACCAAGGAGGGAGACAGGGAAGATTTGGGATGGTTGATCACCCAGCCAAATGACTCCAGCGTGGACACTACCAGAGTATCCCTGCCTGTTAAAGGGACTGAGAAGTGATGAGAATGTTGTCTAAATAGGGCAGCACGCGAATTCTCTGAGACCTGAGCAGAGGCATCACTCCTGCCAGCACCTTGGTGAACACCCTGGGAGCTGAAGTGAGACCGAAGGGCAATGCCACAAATTGGTAGTGCTGATGCTCCAGAGCGAACCTGAGGAATCTTTGATGACCTAGAAAGACAGGAATATGAAGGTAAGCATCCTTGATGTCCACAGAGGTCATGAAGTCCCCTAGACGCAGGGAACTGATGGCAGAGCCCAAAGTTTCCATGCGAAAGTGCCTGCACCTGACAAATTTGTTGAGGATCTTCAAGTCCAGGATGGGCCTGACTGACCCATCTCTTTTGGGCACGGTGAAAAGGTTGGAATAGAAACCCTTGCCCCTTTCTCGTAAGGGGACCTGACAAATGACCCCCAGCTCCAGAAGGCTTTGCACCGCCATAACTAGAGCCTGAGCTGACATAGGGTCCTGAGAGATCCGGGATCTGATGAATCTTGGGGGTGGCCAGGCAGCAAACTCTATCTTGTAACCGGAGGACACTACCTCCTGAATCCACCGGTCTGAGACATGAAGCCTCCAGATGTGAGCAAAATGCTGAAGCCGCCTCCCCACCCGGATGGGTGAGGGCGCCCCTTCATGCCTGAGGGGGCTTGGGAGAAGGCTTAGGCTTGGAGCCCCAGGAAGAGCCAGGGCGCCCACGTCCATGCCCCTACCCCAGAAATCTCCTCGGGCACCAGTAAGGGAGACCCCCCTCCCCTGTCTGGCTCCACAGTAGGGGGAAGAAAAGGAGCCTTGGCCCCGAAAGGGCCGAGACTGCCGCCTGCATTGGGGTAACCTACCTCCCTTACCAAACAGGTCCAGGCAGTCCCCAAACAGGCGTAGTCCTTTAAAGAGGAAACCAGTGAGAGCCTTCTTGGCAGCGTTGTCAGCAGCCCACTGGCGCAGCCATACCGTGTGGCGTATAGCCACCACAAGGGCAGAGGTTCTGCCACACATCCTAATGGTATCATCCAAGGCAGAGAGGACATAAGTCACAAAAACCTCACAACGAGAGAGAGCATTAAACTCCTCACTAGACACATCATCAGGAGCACCATCTAGAACACCTCTCAGCAGGGTCCTAATAGCCACGGCTGTAATGGCAGAGGCACAGACAGGGCGCAGCGCCGTCCCCACGCAGGCAAAGGCATGGGACGCCAGCTGATCAATACGCCGGTCCTCACCATCCCGCAGCGTAGTAGAGTCAGGGGAATGCATAACAGAGGTGTTGGACAACCCTAGGACCGGGGCATCCGCCTCTGGAGGGGATGACCAGCGCTTCACCACATCAGCAGGAAAGGGGTACCTTTTATCCCAACTCTTAGGGACACCGGGAAGTCTGCTGGGACGCTCCCATTCCTTGAGCACGAGGTTATTAAAATGAGCTTGCTCGGGAAATTCCAAACGTGGCTTAGCAGTATGAAACAATTCCCCCTGCTGCCTGGGGGCCGCAGCCGGGGGAAAGATAGACAGTACCTCAAAAATCTGAGCCAACAGCCTATCAGTATCATCTGGTGCCCAGGGGTCAGAGCCAGCATCAACATGACCCCTGGGCCTCTCAGCAGATGACTCAGAGTCAGAGAACAATTCCCCTTCTTCCAAGGGGGTATAACCAGACAGTTCCAATAACACATCAGCCTCCATAGGGAACAGAGTGACATCAGGCGTCAAGTGCCGCTTTTTAGCAGAGGCCTTATGCGCCAGGGTATTAGCCAGCAACTTCTCAACATAAGCCAGTCTGGAAGACACATCAGGTTGAGAGTCCCCACTGGTATGCAACTCAATAGCAGTCATATTTAAGCTTGGGGGAGTAGGTGAAGCCATGCGTGGCGCAGGCCCAGCTACTGGTAAACCAGGCTGCAGCGCAAGCACCTGCTGGGCACAAGGTATACAGACCCGCACATTGTCAGCACTAGTAGGTGACACCCCACAAGCTAGACACAACCGGGCTTGTCCCGAAGGAACCCCGAGCACATTATCCTGAGACGCCTCCATATGGGGATTATAGCGGCACAATAAGCCGATAGGGATTCACGCTATAAAAAGCAACCCGGGATGCTCCATTAGCCCGCTAGGGAAGTGGGAGTAATTTACACACTAGGCCTCAAAAGTTTAATAACTAAATAGAGGGAGAAGAGCCGGGAGAAACCAATAAAGCTCGACCCGTCTGAAAGACATAAACGAAGAAAACCCCATAAGTGACTAATATAAAGACATAGGGTAAATAAAGCCGCCCGCAAGGGCACTCATGGTATGTAGATGCCAGTCACGCAGCAGCCGAAGCAGCGAAAGATGGCGCGGGTATACTTCGAGGGGCGGGCCGCGGAGACATTGAAGCGGAACGCGCCAACCGCGGGCCCAGCCCCCCCCGAAGAGCGCGAATAAGCACAGGTGACAAGCAGCCAATGACCGCGCAACAGTGCCTGAGGTAATGCCGCCGCCAACCGCGGAGCACAAGGAGCGCGCGTCATTTACAAAAAGCAACCAGTGCAACCAAGTCAGTGTGGAGACTGACACCGAAAGCAGCACATAATACAGTGAAAACACCAAGGCATATAGACACACACATATAGGCACCCCCCCCCCCCCAGAGCTACAAGGGAGGGCGAGGGAGGGCAGCGGCCACTTTACAGAGGGCCCACCGATAGATAGGGGCAAGGGGAAATAGGGCGGGAGGGGCATCCCATAGAGGCTCGCCATAAGCCTATACCGCCTACCCTTTGGTGGGGGATTACAGTGGAGCAGCGCTCCTAAGCACCTGACAGCGGTGCTGCCTACCGTCACCCGAACCAGTGCAGCCAAGGCTGGGAGGCACATTAATAATGGAACAGGTGGGAATAGTCCTACAGGGCCGCAGGCTAATAGCCCATAGCCAATTTCGTAGTCTCTGCAGTCCAACGCCATCTGGCGGAGTAATACCCAAGTGTAATGATTCTTATCTGGAGCAGGACGTACTGTATACTAAGAATATTGTACTATTTTTTCCCCAAAGCCAACCCCGACCAAACCGCTGAGGAAGAAGAAAGAATTAAACAGAAAGCCCAAAGCTGCTTTAGGTGGGCTCTATTATTCATTAATACAACTCCCATTTTCCACCAGTATCTTAGATGAGAAATATAATAACAACAATTTAACATTCTTCCTAGCTAAATTGAACATTTCTTTAGTCTCCTCCTTATTCAGAGTTTCTTTAAGAAAAAATCAAGTAGGCGCCTCTTGTGGTGTAAGTGGGACAAGTTTGCGTTTCGCTTGAGTGGGGTCTTCATATATTTTAGGTTCTCCATTTACCAGGAGCCTTAATTTAGCTGGGTAAAGAAGAGCAAATCGCACTCCAGTTTCTGCCAAGTACTTGCATACCGAGGCAAATTCTCACCTTTTCTGGGCGACTGCAGCCGATAAGTCCTGGAAGATCAGGATCCTTGGCCTGATGCAGAGCCTCCTCTAAACTGACCTTAAAACCTTCCGATTGTCCGGGGCTCCCGTTTGAATCGTGGCTCAAATGTGATGCAGAGCCTCCGTCGGAATGGCTCCCTAAATGATCCGTCAATTTGACTTCACTCGGAAAGCTTTTTTTGCTCTCTCGGGTTCCTTCAATTTGATCGGGGCTCCCGTTCCAGTTCACACGGGCTGCCCGTTTTTCCCTGATTTTTTCTTGCTTTTTGAATGTACCTGCTTGCCTTCCGTCATATTTGACCTTCCATTTTGGTGCTTTTTTCAAGTATACTTATATCTCCATGGCTCTTCAGTTGCCAATCTTGCTACACGCAAGCGCACATCCCTCAAACTCCATTGGAATATGCATATGGCAACAACTGACAATTTCACACATATATCTATTGGCATATTTTTTTTGGTTGTTCCTTGTCCTTAATGCATACCTTAATCTTCTAGTTGTTCCTTCTCCCTTGTCCTTAATGCATACCTTAATCTTCTTGTTGTTCCTTCTTCCTTGCCATTAATGGTTACCTTAATTGTTTTTTTTTTGTTTTTTTTTATTGTCCCATATCTAAACCTTTTGTGTGTCATGTAAATGTGTGCTGATGTTGTGTGATTGTACTTTTGCAGGAAAGACAACTCTCAAAATATTAATAATTTTTTATTATTAAAACTTTTTTATTTTTTTTTTATTTTTTTTTTTTTTAAAGTGAAAAAATAAACTGTGAACATTTTTTAAACGAAAAAAAAAATTAGGGCTCGGGGTGTTGTGCCTGTTGTTTTCTTTGATCTGTGAATGAAAAACAACATTACTTTAGCATTGTTTTTTGGATTTTTTTTTTTATTTTTATTTTTGTGCACTTTTTAAACCGGACCTTCTGAGTGATTTAATGAAAAGCACAAACTCTTAAAAAACAATTCCACACCATCTTAAACTAATATATATTAAATTTTTAGTCAATCAATTATTATTCTTTCCCCCACTGGGCTGCAACTCAGTTCAGGAATTTAGGATACGTGCACCGCCATGTTGACTCTGAAGCATCACACTTACTGAGGAGAGGAGAGTGAGATAAGGTACAGGGGGTGGGTTATAGCTGTGCTTTGCTCACACAGAGCAGAGCTGTGCTCTTGAAAAGGTTTCTAACATGATTTGTAAGGTGGGCAATCTGTATGTACAGGGTGTGGGAAATATATAAGATAGACTCTTATTCAGAGTTAAGGTCCGCTTTAAGGCCTTTTTTAGATAAATTTTTAATGAAAAGTTAATGTTTTTTAGTTTTGTAATGGTATTGTTTGCTCATTTTCTTTAGTTTAAATAAACACCACTTACAAGGTTTAGGCCGCACATTACGTCGGGGGCGGAGTCTCCCTTCTTCCTCCCTCTGTGGCAGTTGGGAATCTGTATGGATGACAAACACACTGATATTAGAGACTGTTGTTGTCTCATGAATCTCAGAAGAATTTATGCTTCGAGGTCTCAATTGACCTTGTTCATCCCACTCTTCCTCCTGGCCCCCTTGTGGTCTCCTCTCATGGGATGGCCCCGCGACGTCAGAATCTACAATTAACAATAGAGCACATGAGTATATGTATGTAATGCATGTTTGTACACAGATCTAACTAGATTTCCCTTACCGAAGTCAGATTGTGCCTCACTTGTGCTCGACTTGCCCCCTCCTCTGCATGCTGAGGTCCAGTGGCTCATCATACTCACTGGCAGAGGAGGGGGTGGGCGTTGGCACTGGCGGTGGGCCACCTATTCCTTCACCCGAATCGTCCAACACTGGGCTGCGTGCTCTTGTCCGGGTGGGGCGGAACCGGGTACTCCATTCATGTGCTGAAATACAAACACAATCATTAAAAAATGTCCGCACAACGCTATTCTTATTCTTGCATGTCAAGCCTCCACACTTACATGGAAAATGTTTGGCGAAGTACCGCCTCACCCGGGGCTTAGGCCTTCTTTTCAAATCAGACCAGTGTTGGGCGATCTGGGTGAAGGTATAGGTGGTAGGGGAAATCTTCCTTATCGCGTCCACCACCGCCAGGGCCAAGGTCCTCTTCTCAAAATCTGACGCCAGGAAGTCATAGCGATTCCTCAGCATCATCTGTAAGAAAAATATACAAGGACCCACCATTACTCCCCAAAATGCCTTAACAAGTTTCCTTCCCTAACTAAATTCTATTTCTTTACCTCTTGCTGACTCACATTGGCCTAGTTTTCCTATCTGCATCTAGCCTAGTTTCTAGCTGCGTACATGTGTTAAACTAAGGTGGGCTTGTATTTAATGTTACAGTCTAAGTTGTTACAGACTAGTCTAGTTTTTTTTTTTTTTTTATTACTAGTAATGTGTGCGCGCACATGAACGCACGCTCGCATACTCACATCAATGATGATCTCGTCCTGCTCCTGTGTAAATATGGCGGGGGACATCTTGCCTTGTTTATCAAGTTCTAGCTCTGACGTTCCCCCGCGGTGGCGTGCGTGCGTGCGCACGCACGCAGGCACATAGGAACACGCCCACACGGGAAACATATTTAAAGCGCAAGGCACTCAGCTCAGTGTTGGATACCATATCAATATGGCCAGACCTAAAGGGAGCAAAAAAAGCCAACAAAGCCCCGAGGTACATAGCAGCGGCACACATGGCTCATCTAAAAAAACTCAAAAGAGCAGGCACAAGACACATGCCCCAACTAAAACGGTGGGTACTCCACAGACACAGGAACATTCAAAAAAACGTAGGAAAGATACCAGAACACATTCTCCAACACCTGCAAAAAAAATCAAGAACACAAAAGGATGACAAATCGATTAAGAGCCTGCAGCATCCTCAACCGCAACACAGCAAGCATACACACAAAAGCAAACACATCAGCAAGGGCAAGCGTAGTGCTAAACCCTCCACCCCACCAAGGTCAACCACCCCTCCCCCTCAACCCTCAGGTTCGCCAAATTCAAGTAGCTCACAAACATCATCCAGCTCAACAGGTGATAGCTCAACAGGAACACATACATTAACCCACAGCAACTCACACACAACATCACCATCCCCAATAAGCCCAAGACACACACACGACTCCCCAGATAGTGACCAATCAATTTCCACAGATGCAGGGGACACAACACACCCATGTGGCAGACAACTACGCCGTGGCTCCCTAACTGCACGTTTTTGCGATGCTCAAAGCATGGCTGTTGCCAATGCAGTTTGTGAGCATTATGATGCCCTATTTGGCCAGACCACTAAATCAACCACTAAGCAGGCTAAGCATGAGATCTGGACAAATATTTGCCGCTAAGTCAATAGTGTTGGATCTGTCCAGCGTGATATTCAACAAATCAAAAGGAAATTTGGGGACCTTAAATATTACAGTAAAAAAAAAATGGACCAGCGCCGGCAGCAGAGGTAAAGCCCATTTTAAATGCCTTTAGAGTTGCATTGGTAACAGGATGTAACACTTATTAGGTGTGCTTTAATCTTCCCCAGCCAACAGACAGGGGGTGGCTTACCCACTAAAATAATCCTAACACCCGCAGAGGAACATGTATATACATACATACACCCGGCCAGCATCCATGGCCTGCAAGGGGCACAAGACACAGACCGGAATGTAAGGTCCCAAGGTGAGTATAATTTTGCCATGAGCTTTTAAAAACAGTTAAAAAAGGCAGTGTTATGCTAGACAACACACTGTACTTGGGGTTTAAGCTAATCTAAAAAACTTCATTCAAAGGACAAAGTCAACAGGACACACAAGGCCCCGAAACCCCTGCGTTATCACCGAGGCCAAGGGCACACCAGGATTCAACACAACTAACCCAAATTGTGGATTTGGATGAGGTAAGTCAATGGTCCTTTGTGTGTACTTTGAACATTGTTCTTGGATAGATTTTGGTGACATAAATATACTAAAATGTAATTATACTTATTAACAGAACACAGTAAGCCCACCCATAATAGAACAGATCCGAGATTTGGAGGAGGACACACCACAGATGTCACTATCCACTACTGAGCCAGTGGCAGCAACGCAGTCAAACCCGGCACAAGCAACACAGCCACAACCACCTTCCGAAACACAACCAACCACCCATCCCACTGCTAGAACCCATTCCAGGCGCCATATTACCCAAAGACGCCAACTGCAAATTCTGGAGGAAGAGTGGAGGCAGGAAAATATAGCCTTTTCGGCTACCACACAGCAATTCAATGACACTGTGTGCACCCAACTAACAAGGCTCAATGCACAATTAGAGGTATTAAACAGAAATGTGTCTGCCATAAGCAGCCATATGGGTGACATTAATCAAAGCCTGGCCCACATTGCAGGCAATTTCCAGCTACATCATCATTCATCGGCACCATCCTACCCCACATACCATTAATTTTTGGGAGTATTTTTCAAAACAAGTCTTACAATATCAAACTGTAAAACAATGATTTGTGTGTAGGTGCGCTTTAGGGTGTGCGTATTTGGCGAGAATATGTGAAAATATGAGAGGAAATTATAGCAGAGTAATCAAACAGTATATTGTCCCACAGTCACTTCGCAAATAATTTCGGGTGATAAAATAGTGATAAATTAAGAGTAATTAAAAACAAATATTAATTAATTTTTAGGATGCTCCTAATTGTGTAGGAGATCTTTAGAGTAAAGACAATAGTATGTATTCAGGTTTCTCACATTAATTCTAGCTTCTAATCTGTAAAACACAATATATGTGTTTTAGGTACGCTTTATAGTGCGGATAAATGGTCACAATTGTTGTTAAAATATGTCAATGAAACTGAAGGATAATTTTCTTTGTGTATTCGATTTAAAACATTTCTATGACCAGAGCAAGTAGCTCTAAGCATAAGATTTCCGGTAAATGTAGTTAGAGGCAATAAATAGGATTTATAATAATCAATGAAATTAATCAGTAAAAATTCAATTGATTAAATTAATTAAATCAGATATATATAAACATAGGGAAAGGAATATTAAAAACGGAGATCCACCATGTAAATAGGCTAAGAAGATAGGCTAAAAATTTAATTATTCAATTATAGCGGTAAGAGACTCTGAAGGTAACTCACCGCCGAGGCCCGGGGGTGCTCAACCTGCCCAGGGCCTATGAGGGTACTTCACGTGAATCAGGGATAGTGGGTTGCAACTGGGTTCTTCTTCAGGATCCTCCCAGGTTGTTTCACAATGATCACCCAAGCTTTTCTTTAATACTTCGTTGTTTATTTATTAAATAAATAAATAAAGGATAAAAGTCTTTGTGATAACTGGGGCGGGAGGGGGGGGACACGGGGGAGGCCAGTGAGTCCCTCTTCTTGGCTTCAAGATCTTCCAAGGCACGGGATCCGGAATGCAATGTAGTGTGCTGGAGGCCGGTATTGTTGTTTTACTTCCTGTATGAAAAAGCCGGTAATTGTTTCTGCTGCTTTTGGCTCTCCAGTAGGTGATTCCAATCCTCGGCGGCCGGTGAAGAGGGAGCGTGGGATAGTGGAGAGGGGGTGGAGAGGTTGTGAAAGTTCAATGGAGGGGAGGGGGGCTTTGAAATCCTTGGTCTTCTGCGGGAGCGCGTTAATGCGTCTTTCCCGCTGTCTGTCTTTTTAAAAACTGAATGATACAATCCACCGACGCGCGTTTCGGCTCCTGCCGTCTTCCGGGTGTGTTAGGGCGGGTATCCTGGCTGTCAGTTATGTACTGGTTGCCCGCAGGGTTTTCTGGGTAGTGTAGTTTTCTTCACCACAAATGGGCTATCAATTTCTTCACGTGAACTTCTGTTTGTGTACCTCATTGACAAAGTAATGAATGCATTTAGAGTTAAACTGTAGTGGAACTTGCTACAAACATCTTTCTTTACTATAGCGAAACTTATTACAAATGTGCTTCTCAGCTAGATAAATTTTAGTAGAGCTTGTTACAGGTTTGCTTCTTAGCTGGATACACTTTGTTAGTCTATGTTTATTCATAGCTTCTAGAGAGCGGGGTTTGTTACATGATGATTACTCAGCGCTTCTGTTTGTATAAGGAAACTATCTCCAGAAATGCTGAGTAGCGGGTTGGCATAAATAGAAAAATGGTTAGACATTTACTGAATGATTGTAGAATTAGCATATATAAGTATAAATATATAAGCATATATAAGTATAAATATATCAATAATAAATAAATGAATTATAAATAAATAAATAAATAAGTATAAATAAAGGAGTATAAATAAAGGAAGAAGGAATGTGATGCATAGAGTATTAATTTCTATTAAGATAATAATAATAATAATACTAAAAATAAAAATAAAAATAATAATACAGAAACTGAATCCATATTATGGGACCGAGGAGACAAGAGGCCTTATCTAATCGCTATTGATTAAATCAAAGTATAAACCGGTCTGAACAAATAACTTAGGGAGAGACTAGGCTGAAATGGAGACTAAAAATTAAATTAAATATTTGGCTAAAACGGTATCAATTTTATGTTGAACTAAAATAATATTAATGATAAAATCATGATGAAAAATGGTATTGTTAATAGATAATGGTATTGTTAATAATGAGATAATATATAAAGTAATAGAAGTAGTGATGACAATAATAGAGGCTAAAATCAATGATAATAGGATAATAATACAAAGACGATAAAGAGACAATGGGTCTTGGATATTGTTAGTATGTGTAGATTAAATTAAATGTAAAATGAACATGGTTTCTTGTAATATGTATAGATTTCTACTAAGGATGGAACAGTGAGTCAAGTTTGTAAAATGGATAAGGGGGAGGTAGGGGGAAGGGATGTATAGGATCCTAGGTGTGAGGAGAGGATGATGTTATTTGTTTTCCAAAAAGCAGTTTAAATCAATCTCGATATTGAGTCCATTGGGGGTCATAGTGTTTAATTCGTATATCCAATATGTTTCTTTTTTGGCCAAGTAGTTATCTGGGTTCAATTCTCTCCAGTTTGCGGTGACTTTCTCAATAACCCAGAATTCTAGCATATTTGGATCTGAGTTGTGTTTGTCCTTGAAATGTAAGGAGACGCTATGTGTTATTAGTCCTTTCTTTATGTTTCTTAGGTGTTCTGCCAGACGGATCTTGAATTGTCTTTTAGTGCGACCCACATATAGGAGTTCGCAAGGGCATTTTAGACAATATATGACCCCTTTTGTATTACATGATGATTGTCCCACAATTCTATATTCTTTTCCTGTTGGGGGATTAATGAAGGAATTCTTAACTGTACTGGATGCTGTAGATTTTATTGAAGCTTTACAGGCTTTGCAATCCCTACACCTTGTAAACCTTCCTTCTTGTCGCTTCTTCTCATTCGGAGGGTTAATGTAACTCCTGACAAGGTGTTGTGATAATGTTTGTGGTCTTTTGTAGATGAAACTTGGTTGGGGGTTGATTGACTCATTTAATATCGGATCTGTGAGAAGAATGGACCAATGTTTTCTAATAATGTTTTCAAATTGTTTATAGTTTCTATTGTACCGGGTTATGAAAGGTATGTTTATTTTTGTATTTTCGTCATAGGTATGTCTTGGTTTATTCGTATTCTTTGTTGTTGATGTGATCTGTTTTACCTCCGCTATGGTTTTGTTAATTGAAGATTCATCGTATCCTTTTTCAATAAAGCGGTTTCCCAGGATGGCTGCTTGTTCTTGAAAGATATCTATTTCCGTACAGTTCCTTTTCAGTCTCATCAGTTGTCCCTTTGGAATATTGTTAAGCCACTTTGGATGGTGGCAGCTGTCTCTAGGTATATAACTGTTCCTGTCAGTTTCTTTGAAGAATGTCTTTGTCTTTATTTTATTGTTCTCTTTGTAGATTGTGATGTCCAAAAAATTAATAGAGGATTCACTGATTTCATGTGTGAAGCTGATATTACAGGTATTGTTATTGAGTGATGCCAAGAATTGTTGTAGTTGATCACTTGGTCCTTCCCACAGGAAAATACAGTCGTCAATATACCGTTTATAAAATACCAATTCTTTAGGGGCAATATTGTACAGAATATCGTGTTCCCATTTGGCCATGAACAAGTTAGCTACGCTCGGGGCAAATTTTCCGCCCATAGCCACACCTACTTTCTGGAGGTAAAAACTGTCTTCATACCAAAAGTAGTTATGTAATAGTGAGAATCTTAGGCTTTCGAGTATGAAATGAATTTGCTGTGATGGAAGTGTACTGCTATTTTCCAAAAAGAATTGTGTGGCTTCTAGGCCTTTCTCATGAGGGATAATTGTATACAAGGAGTTAACGTCTGCTGTTGCTAAGACCAGATCAGAGTTGTTCTCAAAGTTCTTAAGCATTTGTAAGAGTGCTCCTGAGTCTTTCAGATATGATTTGGTCTGTTGTACAAGCGGTTGTAGGAAAACATCTATATACTCTCCTAACCTACTGGTGATTGATCCTATACCGCTTACTATTGGTCTTCCTGGGGGCTCTACTTTATTTTTATGAACTTTCGGTAGATGGTAAATCGTTGGTATTCTTGGATTCTCTAGGCTTAAATAGTTGAACTCAGGTTTTGTTAATATTCCTTCTTTTTTGCCCTTATCCAACAGGTTCCTTAATTTCTGATGGTACTCTCTGGTGGGGTCGAGTTTTAGCTTCTCATATGTTCCAGTGTCTGATAAGAGTCGGTCAGTTTCTTTTATGTAATTTTCTTTAGTTAGAAGTACAATGCCACCCCCCTTGTCAGCTGGCTTTATTATTAAGTTTTCTTTTTTCTTTAGGGTTTTTATCGCTTTCATGTCTGCTTTCTCTTTATTTCTTTGTCTTAAATTTATCTTAGGTTTAAGTGTTCTTAGATCCTTGATTACTGCATCCTTGAACACCTTGATTGCCCCGTGCTGATTTTGCGGATTAAAAGTTGAGTTATTCTTTAGACCACTTGAGGTGCATTGTTGAATTACATCTATAGGACTTGGGTTTTGGGTGGGCTCAGTGGCATTGTTTGTGTTCTTAGGTTCTTCTTTTTGTGGCGTTGGTTTTATTGTTGGTTTATTTTTGAAGAATCTTTTGATGTTTAACTTCCTCGTGAATCTCAAAACATCGATATAGGTATCGAATTTGTCAATTTCTGCTGATGGGGCATATTTTAAACCTTTATTTAATATATTTATTTCTTGTGGGTTCAGCCTGGTGTTGCTCAGATTATAGAGACCTTCTGTTGCATCCTTTAATTTCTTGAGATTGACCGCTCTTTTCTTCTTTTTGTATTGTGATTTTGCTCCCGCTCTGTTACCTCTTTTTCTAGTTTTCTTTTTGGGGTATGGTGATGATCTAGGCCTAAAAAAGTATTGTAAGTTTCAGGTTCTTTTTCTTTTACATACATTGAGCGTTCTTTTTTATTATTAATGTCCTCGTGTTGGGAATGGTTTGACATAATTTTATGCGGACTATTGTATCTGGGTGCTTTTTCTCTTGATCGTGATCTTAGGGTGCCTCTTATGGGTGAGATCTTTGGCCATCCTGGACTCCTTTCAGCATGATTTCTCGAGTGTATTGGGGTTTAGCGTGCTCTTTTCATGGGGAGATTCCATCTGCGGGTGGAAGGGTGTCTATCTGTATGGTAGGTGTTGATCTGGTTGTAAGAATCTCTTTTGTCATTGTATGGTCTTTGTGTTTGACGGGAGTAGGTTTTCCAATTTCTATTACTGTCATTGTGCTCTTTATAATTTCTGGTATTCCATTTGTTGCGATTGTCGTCATTATGTGCCTTCTGATATCTGTTGTTCCATCTGTTGTGATACCTCTGTCTCTCATCATAGTTGATTCGTCTCTGGTGGTAGCGAATTTGTGTTTGGTTCCTATCTTCCCAATCTCGGTTGTAGTTCTTTAACGGTTTTTTATCGTATTTGTTTGGTTTTTGTTCCTCTTGAGGATGATTTTGATATTCTGAATTTTCTGTCTCTTTTGTGTATGATTTTTGCCATTTGTATGTCAGATTGTTTTTCTGGTCCTGTAAATCTCTATTAAATTTCCGTTGCTTTTTGTCTCTTTGTTCCTTTTCAAATCTTTTTAGTTTCTCTTTTATCTTTTTGATGTGCTCCTGATATTCTTCTAGATCTTTACATGGCGCTAAATTTGTCTGAAGTTCTTCAATGTGTCTTACAGTTTTGTTCCAGCTTCTTTTTCTTTCTTTCTATGATTAATCTGATTAGATTGAAGCTACACTCATTGAAGAAATTTTGCCATTCCTCTATGTCTGGGATGCTGCCTCCAGCTTCTCTCTCAGGGGCTATGTCCCATCTAAGGCTTCGTGGGATAAGCTCTTTCTGTAGATAAGTTTCCAAAGTGTGAATATGCCACCGTATAGCCATTTCTTTGTGTAGAAGGTGGTCAACTGTTTTGAATAAATCATCAAAGCTCTCAGAGATTTCTCTCATATCGTCCTCTTCTTCTATTATTATCTTTGATTTATTAAACTCTTTTCTAATTTGAGAGATATCCATCTCAGCGGCTCTAATGGAGGAGGTCAGTAAAGAACTGTTGGAAAAAAGAGTGGGGTGTAGAGCGCTATGGATAGTGTAAAGGGGTGAGCTGCACCTTATGAGTAAGAGACCTCTTCTTACTTAGAATTAGAAAGTATTTTTCAAAACAAGTCTTACAATATCAAACTGTAAAACAATGATTTGTGTGTAGGTGCGCTTTAGGGTGTGCGTATTTGGCGAGAATATGTGAAAATATGAGAGGAAATTATAGCAGAGTAATCAAACAGTATATTGTCCCACAGTCACTTCGCAAATAATTTCGGGTGATAAAATAGTGATAAATTAAGAGTAATTAAAAACAAATATTAATTAATTTTTAGGATGCTCCTAATTGTGTAGGAGATCTTTAGAGTAAAGACAATAGTATGTATTCAGGTTTCTCACATTAATTCTAGCTTCTAATCTGTAAAACACAATATATGTGTTTTAGGTACGCTTTATAGTGCGGATAAATGGTCACAATTGTTGTTAAATTATGTCAATGAAACTGAAGGATAATTTTCTTTGTGTATTCGATTTAAAACATTTCTATGACCAGAGCAAGTAGCTCTAAGCATAAGATTTCCGGTAAATGTAGTTAGAGGCAATAAATAGGATTTATAATAATCAATGAAATTAATCAGTAAAAATTCAATTGATTAAATTAATTAAATCAGATATATATAAACATAGGGAAAGGAATATTAAAAACGGAGATCCACCATGTAAATAGGCTAAGAAGATAGGCTAAAAATTTAATTATTCAATTATAGCGGTAAGAGACTCTGAAGGTAACTCACCGCCGAGGCCCAGGGGTGCTCAACCTGCCCAGGGCCTATGAGGGTACTTCACGTGAATCAGGGATAGTGGGTTGCAACTGGGTTCTTCTTCAGGATCCTCCCAGGTTGTTTCACAATGATCACCCAAGCTTTTCTTTAATACTTCGTTGTTTATTTATTAAATAAATAAATAAAGGATAAAAGTCTTTGTGATAACTGGGGCGGGAGGGGGGGGACACGGGGGAGGCCAGTGAGTCCCTCTTCTTGGCTTCAAGATCTTCCAAGGCACGGGATCCGGAATGCAATGTAGTGTGCTGGAGGCCGGTATTGTTGTTTTACTTCCTGTATGAAAAAGCCGGTAATTGTTTCTGCTGCTTTTGGCTCTCCAGTAGGTGATTCCTACTGGCCAAAAAAGAAACATATTGGATATACGAATTAAACACTATGACCCCCAATGGACTCAATATCGAGATTGATTTAAACTGCTTTTTGGAAAACAAATAACATCATCCTCTCCTCACACCTAGGATCCTATACATCCCTTCCCCCTACCTCCCCCTTATCCATTTTACAAACTTGACTCACTGTTCCATCCTTAGTAGAAATCTATACATATTCCAAGAAACCATGTTCATTTTACATTTAATTTAATCTACACATACTAACAATATCCAAGACCCATTGTCTCTTTATCGTCTTTGTATTATTATCCTATTATCATTGATTTTAGCCTCTATTATTGTCATCACTACTTCTATTACTTTATATATTATCTCATTATTAACAATACCATTATCTATTAACAATACCATTTTTCATCATGATTTTATCATTAATATTATTTTAGTTCAACATAAAATTGATACCGTTTTAGCCAAATATTTAATTTAATTTTTAGTCTCCATTTCAGCCTAGTCTCTCCCTAAGTTATTTGTTCAGACCGGTTTATACTTTGATTTAATCAATAGCGATTAGATAAGGCCTCTTGTCTCCTCGGTCCCATAATATGGATTCAGTTTCTGTATTATTATTTTTATTTTTATTTTTAGTATTATTATTATTATTATTATTATCTTAATAGAAATTAATACTCTATGCATCACATTCCTTCTTCCTTTATTTATACTCCTTTATTTATACTTATTTATTTATTTATTTATAATTCATTTATTTATTATTGATATATTTATACTTATATATGCTTATATATTTATACTTATATATGCTAATTCTACAATCATTCAGTAAATGTCTAACCATTTTTCTATTTATGCCAACCCGCTACTCAGCATTTCTGGAGATAGTTTCCTTATACAAACAGAAGCGCTGAGTAATCATCATGTAACAAACCCCGCTCTCTAGAAGCTATGAATAAACATAGACTAACAAAGTGTATCCAGCTAAGAAGCAAACCTGTAACAAGCTCTACTAAAATGTATCTAGCTGAGAAGCACATTTGTAATAAGTTTCGCTATAGTAAAGAAAGATGTTTGTAGCAAGTTCCACTACAGTTTAACTCTAAATGCATTCATTACTTTGTCAATGAGGTACACAAACAGAAGTTCACGTGAAGAAATTGATAGCCCATTTGTGGTGAAGAAAACTACACTACCCAGAAAACCCTGCGGGCAACCAGTACATAACTGACAGCCAGGATACCCGCCCTAACACACCCGGAAGACGGCAGGAGCCGAAACGCGCGTCGGTGGATTGTATCATTCAGTTTTTAAAAAGACAGACAGCGGGAAAGACGCATTAACGCGCTCCCGCAGAAGACCAAGGATTTCAAAGCCCCCCTCCCCTCCATTGAACTTTCACAACCTCTCCACCCCCTCTCCACTATCCCACGCTCCCTCTTCACCGGCCGCCGAGGATTGGAATCACCTACTGGAGAGCCAAAAGCAGCAGAAACAATTACCGGCTTTTTCATACAGGAAGTAAAACAACAATACCGGCCTCCAGCACACTACATTGCATTCCGGATCCCGTGCCTTGGAAGATCTTGAAGCCAAGAAGAGGGACTCACTGGCCTCCCCCGTGTCCCCCCCCTCCCGCCCCAGTTATCACAAAGACTTTTATCCTTTATTTATTTATTTAATAAATAAACAACGAAGTATTAAAGAAAAGCTTGGGTGATCATTGTGAAACAACCTGGGAGGATCCTGAAGAAGAACCCAGTTGCAACCCACTATCCCTGATTCACGTGAAGTACCCTCATAGGCCCTGGGCAGGTTGAGCACCCCCGGGCCTCGGCGGTGAGTTACCTTCAGAGTCTCTTACCGCTATAATTGAATAATTAAATTTTTAGCCTATCTTCTTAGCCTATTTACATGGTGGATCTCCGTTTTTAATATTCCTTTCCCTATGTTTATATATATCTGATTTAATTAATTTAATCAATTGAATTTTTACTGATTAATTTCATTGATTATTATAAATCCTATTTATTGCCTCTAACTACATTTACTGGAAATCTTATGCTTAGAGCTACTTGCTCTGGTCATAGAAATGTTTTAAATCGAATACACAAAGAAAATTATCCTTCAGTTTCATTGACATATTTTAACAACAATTGTGACCATTTATCCGCACTATAAAGCGTACCTAAAACACATATATTGTGTTTTACAGATTAGAAGCTAGAATTAATGTGAGAAACCTGAATACATACTATTGTCTTTACTCTAAAGATCTCCTACACAATTAGGAGCATCCTAAAAATTAATTAATATTTGTTTTTAATTACTCTTAATTTATCACTATTTTATCACCCGAAATTATTTGCGAAGTGACTGTGGGACAATATACTGTTTGATTACTCTGCTATAATTTCCTCTCATATTTTCACATATTCTCGCCAAATACGCACACCCTAAAGCGCACCTACACACAAATCATTGTTTTACAGTTTGATATTGTAAGACTTGTTTTGAAAAATACTTTCTAATTCTAAGTAAGAAGAGGTCTCTTACTCATAAGGTGCAGCTCACCCCTTTACACTATCTATAGCGCTCTACACCCCACTCTTTTTTCCAACAGTTCTTTACTGACCTCCTCCATTAGAGCCGCTGAGATGGATATCTCTCAAATTAGAAAAGAGTTTAATAAATCAAAGATAATAATAGAAGAAGAGGACGATATGAGAGAAATCTCTGAGAGCTTTGATGATTTATTCAAAACAGTTGACCACCTTCTACACAAAGAAATGGCTATACGGTGGCATATTCACACTTTGGAAACTTATCTACAGAAAGAGCTTATCCCACGAAGCCTTAGATGGGACATAGCCCCTGAGAGAGAAGCTGGAGGCAGCATCCCAGACATAGAGGAATGGCAAAATTTCTTCAATGAGTGTAGCTTCAATCTAATCAGATTAATCATAGAAAGAAAGAAAAAGAAGCTGGAACAAACTGTAAGACACATTGAAGAACTTCAGACAAATTTAGCGCCATGTAAAGATCTAGAAGAATATCAGGAGCACATCAAAAAGATAAAAGAGAAACTAAAAAGATTTGAAAAGGAACAAAGAGACAAAAAGCAACGGAAATTTAATAGAGATTTACAGGACCAGAAAAACAATCTGACATACAAATGGCAAAAATCATACACAAAAGAGACAGAAAATTCAGAATATCAAAATCATCCTCAAGAGGAACAAAAACCAAACAAATACGATAAAAAACCGTTTAAGAACTACAACCGAGATTGGGAAGATAGGAACCAAACACAAATTCGCTACCACCAGAGACGAATCAACTATGATGAGAGACAGAGGTATCACAACAGATGGAACAACAGATATCAGAAGGCACATAATGACGACAATCGCAACAAATGGAATACCAGAAATTATAAAGAGCACAATGACAGTAATAGAAATTGGAAAACCTACTCCCGTCAAACACAAAGACCATACAATGACAAAAGAGATTCTTACAACCAGAGCAACACCTACCATACAGATAGACACCCTTCCACCCGCAGATGGAATCTCCCCATGGAAAGAGCACGCCAAACCCCAATACACTCGAGAAATCATGCTGAAAGGAGTCCAGGATGGCCAAAGATCTCACCCATAAGAGGCACCCTAAGATCACGATCAAGAGAAAAAGCACCCAGATACAATAGTCCGCATAAAATTATGTCAAACCATTCCCAACACGAGGACATTAATAATAAAAAAGAACGCTCAATGTATGTAAAAGAAAAAGAACCTGAAACTTACAATACTTTTTTAGGCCTAGATCATCACCATACCCCAAAAAGAAAACTAGAAAAAGAGGTAACAGAGCGGGAGCAAAATCACAATACAAAAAGAAGAAAAGAGCGGTCAATCTCAAGAAATTAAAGGATGCAACAGAAGGTCTCTATAATCTGAGCAACACCAGGCTGAACCCACAAGAAATAAATATATTAAATAAAGGTTTAAAATATGCCCCATCAGCAGAAATTGACAAATTCGATACCTATATCGATGTTTTGAGATTCACGAGGAAGTTAAACATCAAAAGATTCTTCAAAAATAAACCAACAATAAAACCAACGCCACAAAAAGAAGAACCTAAGAACACAAACAATGCCACTGAGCCCACCCAAAACCCAAGTCCTATAGATGTAATTCAACAATGCACCTCAAGTGGTCTAAAGAATAACTCAACTTTTAATCCGCAAAATCAGCACGGGGCAATCAAGGTGTTCAAGGATGCAGTAATCAAGGATCTAAGAACACTTAAACCTAAGATAAATTTAAGACAAAGAAATAAAGAGAAAGCAGACATGAAAGCGATAAAAACCCTAAAGAAAAAAGAAAACTTAATAATAAAGCCAGCTGACAAGGGGGGTGGCATTGTACTTCTAACTAAAGAAAATTACATAAAAGAAACTGGCCGACTCTTATCAGACACTGGAACATATGAGAAGCTAAAACTCGACCCCACCAGAGAGTACCATCAGAAATTAAGGAACCTGTTGGATAAGGGCAAAAAAGAAGGAATATTAACAAAACCTGAGTTCAACTATTTAAGCCTAGAGAATCCAAGAATACCAACGATTTACCATCTACCGAAAGTTCATAAAAATAAAGTAGAGCCCCCAGGAAGACCAATAGTAAGCGGTATAGGATCAATCACCAGTAGGTTAGGAGAGTATATAGATGTTTTCCTACAACCGCTTGTACAACAGACCAAATCATATCTGAAAGACTCAGGAGCACTCTTACAAATGCTTAAGAACTTTGAGAACAACTCTGATCTGGTCTTAGCAACAGCAGACGTTAACTCCTTGTATACAATTATCCCTCATGAGAAAGGTCTAGAAGCCACACAATTCTTTTTGGAAAATAGCAGTACACTTCCATCACAGCAAATTCATTTCATACTCGAAAGCCTAAGATTCTCACTATTACATAACTACTTTTGGTATGAAGACAGTTTTTACCTCCAGAAAGTAGGTGTGGCTATGGGCGGAAAATTTGCCCCGAGCGTAGCTAACTTGTTCATGGCCAAATGGGAACACGATATTCTGTACAATATTGCCCCTAAAGAATTGGTATTTTATAAACGGTATATTGACGACTGTATTTTCCTGTGGGAAGGACCAAGTGATCAACTACAACAATTCTTGGCATCACTCAATAACAATACCTGTAATATCAGCTTCACACATGAAATCAGTGAATCCTCTATTAATTTTTTGGACATCACAATCTACAAAGAGAACAATAAAATAAAGACAAAGACATTCTTCAAAGAAACTGACAGGAACAGTTATATACCTAGAGACAGCTGCCACCATCCAAAGTGGCTTAACAATATTCCAAAGGGACAACTGATGAGACTGAAAAGGAACTGTACGGAAATAGATATCTTTCAAGAACAAGCAGCCATCCTGGGAAACCGCTTTATTGAAAAAGGATACGATGAATCTTCAATTAACAAAACCATAGCGGAGGTAAAACAGATCACATCAACAACAAAGAATACGAATAAACCAAGACATACCTATGACGAAAATACAAAAATAAACATACCTTTCATAACCCGGTACAATAGAAACTATAAACAATTTGAAAACATTATTAGAAAACATTGGTCCATTCTTCTCACAGATCCGATATTAAATGAGTCAATCAACCCCCAACCAAGTTTCATCTACAAAAGACCACAAACATTATCACAACACCTTGTCAGGAGTTACATTAACCCTCCGAATGAGAAGAAGCGACAAGAAGGAAGGTTTACAAGGTGTAGGGATTGCAAAGCCTGTAAAGCTTCAATAAAATCTACAGCATCCAGTACAGTTAAGAATTCCTTCATTAATCCCCCAACAGGAAAAGAATATAGAATTGTGGGACAATCATCATGTAATACAAAAGGGGTCATATATTGTCTAAAATGCCCTTGCGAACTCCTATATGTGGGTCGCACTAAAAGACAATTCAAGATCCGTCTGGCAGAACACCTAAGAAACATAAAGAAAGGACTAATAACACATAGCGTCTCCTTACATTTCAAGGACAAACACAACTCAGATCCAAATATGCTAGAATTCTGGGTTATTGAGAAAGTCACCGCAAACTGGAGAGAATTGAACCCAGATAACTACTTGGCCAAAAAAGAAACATATTGGATATACGAATTAAACACTATGACCCCCAATGGACTCAATATCGAGATTGATTTAAACTGCTTTTTGGAAAACAAATAACATCATCCTCTCCTCACACCTAGGATCCTATACATCCCTTCCCCCTACCTCCCCCTTATCCATTTTACAAACTTGACTCACTGTTCCATCCTTAGTAGAAATCTATACATATTACAAGAAACCATGTTCATTTTACATTTAATTTAATCTACACATACTAACAATATCCAAGACCCATTGTCTCTTTATCGTCTTTGTATTATTATCCTATTATCATTGATTTTAGCCTCTATTATTGTCATCACTACTTCTATTACTTTATATATTATCTCATTATTAACAATACCATTATCTATTAACAATACCATTTTTCATCATGATTTTATCATTAATATTATTTTAGTTCAACATAAAATTGATACCGTTTTAGCCAAATATTTAATTTAATTTTTAGTCTCCATTTCAGCCTAGTCTCTCCCTAAGTTATTTGTTCAGACCGGTTTATACTTTGATTTAATCAATAGCGATTAGATAAGGCCTCTTGTCTCCTCGGTCCCATAATATGGATTCAGTTTCTGTATTATTATTTTTATTTTTATTTTTAGTATTATTATTATTATTATTATCTTAATAGAAATTAATACTCTATGCATCACATTCCTTCTTCCTTTATTTATACTCCTTTATTTATACTTATTTATTTATAATTCATTTATTTATTATTGATATATTTATACTTATATATGCTAATTCTACAATCATTCAGTAAATGTCTAACCATTTTTCTATTTATGCCAACCCGCTACTCAGCATTTCTGGAGATAGTTTCCTTATACAAACAGAAGCGCTGAGTAATCATCATGTAACAAACCCCGCTCTCTAGAAGCTATGAATAAACATAGACTAACAAAGTGTATCCAGCTAAGAAGCAAACCTGTAACAAGCTCTACTAAAATGTATCTAGCTGAGAAGCACATTTGTAATAAGTTTCGCTATAGTAAAGAAAGATGTTTGTAGCAAGTTCCACTACAGTTTAACTCTAAATGCATTCATTACTTTGTCAATGAGGTACACAAACAGAAGTTCACGTGAAGAAATTGATAGCCCATTTGTGGTGAAGAAAACTACACTACCCAGAAAACCCTGCGGGCAACCAATACATAACTGACAGCCAGGATACCCGCCCTAACACACCCGGAAGACGGCAGGAGCCGAAACGCGCGTCGGTGGATTGTATCATTCAGTTTTTAAAAAGACAGCGGGAAAGACGCATTAACGCGCTCCCGCAGAAGACCAAAGATTTCAAAGCCCCCCTCCCCTCCATTGAACTTTCACAACCTCTCCACCCCCTCTCCACTATCCCACGCTCCCTCTTCACCGGCCGCCGAGGATTGGAATCACCTACTGGAGAGCCAAAAGCAGCAGAAACAATTACCGGCTTTTTCATACAGGAAGTAAAACAACAATACCGGCCTCCAGCACACTACATTGCATTCCGGATCCCGTGCCTTGGAAGATCTTGAAGCCAAGAAGAGGGACTCACTGGCCTCCCCCGTGTCCCCCCCCCTCCCGCCCCAGTTATCACAAAGACTTTTATCCTTTATTTATTTATTTAATAAATAAACAACGAAGTATTAAAGAAAAGCTTGGGTGATCATTGTGAAACAACCTGGGAGGATCCTGAAGAAGAACCCAGTTGCAACCCACTATCCCTGATTCACGTGAAGTACCCTCATAGGCCCTGGGCAGGTTGAGCACCCCCGGGCCTCGGCGGTGAGTTACCTTCAGAGTCTCTTACCGCTATAATTGAATAATTAAATTTTTAGCCTATCTTCTTAGCCTATTTACATGGTGGATCTCCGTTTTTAATATTCCTTTCCCTATGTTTATATATATCTGATTTAATTAATTTAATCAATTGAATTTTTACTGATTAATTTCATTGATTATTATAAATCCTATTTATTGCCTCTAACTACATTTACCGGAAATCTTATGCTTAGAGCTACTTGCTCTGGTCATAGAAATGTTTTAAATCGAATACACAAAGAAAATTATCCTTCAGTTTCATTGACATATTTTAACAACAATTGTGACCATTTATCCGCACTATAAAGCGTACCTAAAACACATATATTGTGTTTTACAGATTAGAAGCTAGAATTAATGTGAGAAACCTGAATACATACTATTGTCTTTACTCTAAAGATCTCCTACACAATTAGGAGCATCCTAAAAATTAATTAATATTTGTTTTTAATTACTCTTAATTTATCACTATTTTATCACCCGAAATTATTTGCGAAGTGACTGTGGGACAATATACTGTTTGATTACTCTGCTATAATTTCCTCTCATATTTTCACATATTCTCGCCAAATACGCACACCCTAAAGCGCACCTACACACAAATCATTGTTTTACAGTTTGATATTGTAAGACTTGTTTTGAAAAATACTTTCTAATTCTAAGTAAGAAGAGGTCTCTTACTCATAAGGTGCAGCTCACCCCTTTACACTATCCATAGCGCTCTACACCCCACTCTTTTTTCCATTAATTTTTGGGGGCCACACTTTATTAGGCCACGTGTATTTTTTTTTTGGCTGAAATAAAAAACAAATGTTGAAATTAAATTTGTTTCTACACAAAAATAAAACAGCTTGAACAAAAAACAAAATAGTTTCTATGAAAATACATTCAAAACAAGTTGGGCCCGGATGGTTTGCGCAGGGCCACTTTGGGTGCCAGAAAAAGCAGGGGTGGGGTCGTCTGCAACAAAAACATGGTCAGCCGGCAGGTCAATATATCGGCCAATACGGCTCCTAATGGCCAAGTTGTGGAGTATCCCACAAGCAAGGATTATGTTGATGACCTTGGCTGGCGTATATTGTAGTGCCCCCCCAGTCTGATCAAGACACCGGAACCTCATCTTTAATAGTCCAAAGGCTCGCTCCACCACAGAGCGCGTCCTCCTGTGGGCAGTATTGTAGCGCTCCTCTGCCTGTGAAGATGGGTGCAGGATGGGGGTGAGCAGCCAGGGGAGCAAAGGATACCCAGAGTCTCCTGGAAATAAAAAAAATGTGAAAAAAACAACTAAAAAAGGTGTGCATTGCAACAATAGAAAAGAGGGACAAATAGGTGAGCGGGGTAGGGTTGGAGCAAATGACTTTTCTAATGAGCCTACATGCACATCCTACCTGTACACTCATTAAAAAAATCTTGGGGATGCAACTTACATAAGAGGCCAAGAACAGGACGCAATAGGGTACAATCACTTAACCCATTACAATCAAATAGTAAAAAAAAAATGTGGTAAGGGCAAAACCTAAGTCAGACAGGGAGGCCAACAAATACAAGTTTAATACACATACCCAGTAGCCAGCCACCAGACAGATCGCCAGATTGAAAACGGTCATATAGGCATGAATTCCTCAATATGTGGGCATCATGCGTCAAGCCGGGGAATCCAGCAAAAAGACTCAAAAATAATAAATCTGGACCAGCAACTGCCTGGACATTAATGGAATGCCCCATCTTCCTATTCCTGCACAGCCAAACAAAAAAATTAAAAAAAAAAACCATTTCATAAATCCAAAAAAAGCAGACCCAAACAACATACCTGAAAAGATATTCCTGGTCTGCAGGGGGCACCAACGAGACATGGGTGCAGTCAATTGCACCAATGATGTTGGGCATGTCGGCTATGTTATAAAAGCCCAGCTTAACCGCATTCCAGGCATCCCCTGTTGGTGGGAAAAAAATATGATTTGGTGCCAGGGTAGCCATGCCATCCAAAAACTTGGTTAGGCTGCGGCTCAGCGTAGACTGGGACATCCCCACGGAGAAGGCACCCAGTCTCTGGAACGAGCCATTCGCCAAAAATGGAAGGCAGCCAACCAATTTGGTCATACCTGCAATTGCATGCCCCTTTCTTGTGGTGGGGGCTAACCATGGCCGCAGCTCGCTATACAAGGCATGGAGAGAAACACGGTTAAGGCGGGTCAGCTCGAATAGGTCAACGTCACTCATGCAATCGATGTCCAAAGGCGTGCGATGCAGCCTGGTTTCTGCCATGCTAAGCATGACAAGACCGCGGAGCTGGCGCCTTTGATGTGCTCCCATAGATGAATGCATTTTTTGCTCTCCCGACTGCAAATACGGATGCTCAGAGTGGCCGTAAGTGAAGGCACGGAGCCCACGTTTTATTAGGGTGTTTTCAATCAGAAATCAAGGCTCTGCATCACTTCAAAAAACGGACCAATGACCGGGCCGTCCGTTTTTCCGGAAATTAGCTTCTTGCGAGCCGTCAATCGGAAAGGCGGCTGCGCGCACACCTGAGCGCATAAACGCACACTAAAATCAACGTAGCACCCTTTCCTGACCCGATCAAAGCCCAAAACACACGGGAAAATGCACGGGGGAACTGAACGGGGAGGCTCTGCATCGACCTTATGTCCGTCCACATTCAACTCTTTCTGTTTTCTGTAGGAGGCTAGTATCGCTTCTTTATCAGCATAATGAAAGTACTTGTCAATGACTGGTCTGGGCCACTTAGAGCCCGTGGATTGTCTCTCCTGGCCCAATCTATGTGCACGTTCTATTTTTCTTGGATCTGTCTCCTTAAGGCTGGGGCAGACATAAGATCCTGAGGTAGGACTTTAGTCAGACTTGCCGTAGTTTTATATGATTCTGGCACTCCCTCAAAGCGTAAGTTTGACCTCCTTTACATTACATTTACATTTACATTTACATTTATCGTTTAGGGAGGAGATGATCATCTCTTGGGCAGACAACCTATTTTGGTAGTAGTCTAATCTGTCTTCTAAGTCGCTTACTCTCTGTTCTAGTTCTGTGACCCTTTTCGTATTGGAATTTATTTGTACCATAGAATTAGCTATGGAATCCTGTAGGGAGTTAAAACGTTTATCGAGGTAAAGAGTAATCTGCATCATTACTTCATTAGCTATAGTCCTACTATCTTCCCTCCCTTGTGACAAGACAGTTGTAGACCCTGACTCATGATTTGAATCTGGATCCCCAGGGGAGTCCGGGGGGGAGACCTGGGAGCTTATGGATTTTTGAGCATGTTTAGATTTAGTTTTGTCCCCTTTTCCTGTATTGGCTGAGGGTTGTTTTTCCAAGTACCGCTCATGGTGCACGTGCTGGGCGGTCTGGGCCTGGCGCCGGAGCCCCGCCATGATGTCGGGCTGACGAGGGCACGTGGCGCTCTTCTTCTCCCTGCCCGTCCTCCTCTCTTTCGATTTGGCCCCGCTCTTGCCCATCCGCGGGCCGGGCAAGGTAAGCAGGGTGTCGGCTGGTGACCGTGGGTAGGTCGCCCTTTGCATTGTTGTTGGTTATATTTATCACTTAATTAACTTTTATGTGTTACTAATGTAGAGTTTAATGCTGTTTTTGTCCACCCTACTAGCCCTCTGTTGCGGCTTGCTGCGGCTTGGAACACTATGTCCTCAGGGACCTATGATAGTGAGATGTAGGCCGGATGGGTCCGAGTAACGCCTGGCGATGCCCGGCCCCTCCCCCCCCCTCCTCTCTAGTTCGGGTTTTAGTTTTCTTTAGTTTGCTTCCATAGGCCATTTTTCATAGCAAGGTGGTAATCTGTGAGATACTACCCCCATAAAACATGTCGACCCACGCTGGGGTAACCCCGTCCCCAGTGCCTGAGTCCTGCTGTGGCAGGAATTGGTTGGGCCGTCATGGGCCCAAAGTGTTGCACTGGACCTCGGTCCCTCTTATCTAGATTGTTTATTGTATTTAGATTGTTTAATGTGTTAAGTTTCCTTTTGTCTCTCTTTATTAATGTTTCCCTTCCCTCCCTCCCCTACCCAAACCTCCGTTTCTTCCCTTGCTCCCTCGCGCCTGGTCAGCCCTTTTCCTCAACTCGTGAACCCATTCTGTCTGGATGGTGGGGCTAAATGTTAAACTAATTTCCCACAATGTCCAGGGCTTCAACAGCCCTGTTAAGAAGAATAAAGCTTTTCACTATTATAAGTCCTGTAAGGCGGATATACTTTTTCTACAAGAGACGAGGTTCTCAGCCCACTCTAGGCTGAAGTACCTGAGCCATCATTACCCGGTGTCCCATATGTCATGCGCTAGAGAAAAGAAAAGGGGGGTGTTAATAGCTTTTAGTAAGAATCTCCCCTTTATCTTTTGTAAAGAAATCGTTGATCCAACGGGTAGATATGTGGTTCTTTAGGGGTCTCTTTACGACATTGATATCACTCTGGTCACATATTATACGCCTAATTCCTTCCAGACACGCTTTTTTAAACACCTGCTGTCGGTAGTCCGGAACAACACTAAGGGCATCTTGATAATAGGCGGGGATTCTAATATGGTTGTGAATCCTAAGGTGGACAGACAGAGGACGGGACAACCTGCAACTGTGACGCAGAGTTTGGACCCTCACTCCACTGTCTTTGGTGATCTCCTGGACACTCGCGGCCTTTGTGATGTCTGGAGGGAAAAAAACCCACCACCAGAGGCTTCACGTTCTATTCTAATCCCCATGGGTCCTTTTGTCGGATAGACCATATTTTTGTCCCACAGGCTATACTCCCGGCAATCATTAGCTCTAAAATCTACAACTCGACCTGGTCAGATCATAATCCTGTAATGGCGGCGGTTGACTTGCTGGTCCCAACTAAGCGCTCCTATAATTGGAGACTAAATGACTCCCTTAAGGATTATTTCACCCTGAATGTCGATTTCGTCCGCTCCCCGATCACCCTCTGGGAGGCCCAGAAAGTTGTTATGCGGGGTAGCATCATAAACATTGCTTCCCTTAGGAAAAGGGAGAGACAGAAGCGACTTAAGGAATTGACGATAAAATATGAGAAGGTAGAGGCACAGTGGAAGAGAGCCCCGAACCCTAAGCATAAAAAGACTGTCGATAGGCTCAGGACGGAACTCAACGTGCTCCTGGATGATCAGGCTGAAAAGCGACTTCGCTGGGCCAGGCAAAAATTTTACGCTAGGGGCAACAAGCCCGATACTATGATGGCCCGGAAACTAAAAGCCACCGTCTTAGACAGACGGCAGCCGGTGAAGCTTAAGCTTAACTCAGGTTCCACAAAGGCCAACCCGGACAAAATTGTAGCCGCATTTCGGGGGTTCCTATCTACATTATATTCGCCCCCCCGAAGGCCAACAACGCTGACCTTGAGAGATTCTTTGAGCACGTTGAGCTACCGCCCGTCACCCCAGACCACATTGCCCTGATGGACTCCCCTGTCACACCTCAGGAGATATTAGCGGCCATTAAACCTTTTGTTGCCAAGCCCGTAACACCTACGTGCTGGCTTGGCTGGGTGTTAAGTGCCAAGCACGTAGGTGTTACGTGCTTGACATTCACTCACCTCCTGACGATCAGCGGCCGCATGCAGCAGGGATTCCAGCTCCACCTTCAAGAAGAGACCTGGGGGGTCATCTGGAGGTGACCCTGGCCTCACCCCAGTCACCAGATCGTTGCTGGACCAATCAGAAGAAGGGCGCACGGCTGCTGTCATCAGCCGGCGCCTCCACTATAACAGCAGCCGGCGATCTCCAGCTCCGCCTCTTTGATCGTCTGCTTCAAGGTGCGTGGGGGTTGCTGGGGGTCTGTGGGTTGGTATTTGTGGGCGGGTGGGTGAGTGCCCAGGTGGGTGGCCGTAGGATCGCCGCCGCCTCCGCCGCCGCTGCTGCTGCTAATCCGAAGGCTGGGTGGGTGAGTGCCCAGGTGGGTGGCCGTAGGATCGCCGCCGCCGCCGCCGCCGCTGCTGCTAATCTGAAGGCTGGGTGGGTGAGTGCCCAGGTGGGTGACCGTAGGATCGCCGCCGCCGCCGCTGCTGATCTGAAGGCTGGGTGGGTGAGTGCCCAGGTGGGTGGCCGTAGGATCGCCGCCGCCGCCGCTGCTGATCTGAAGGCTGGGTGGGTGAGTGCCCAGGTGGGTGGCCGTAGGATCGCCGCCGCCGCTGCCGCCGCAGCCGCCGCTGATCTGAAGGCTGGGTGGGTGAGTGCCCAGGTGGGTGGCCGTAGGATCGCCGCCGCCGCCGCTGCTGATCTGAAGGCTGGGTGGGTTAGTGCCAAGGTGGGTGGCCGTAGGATCGCCGCCGCTGCTGATCTGAAGGCTGGGTGGGTGAGTGCCCAGGTGGGTGGCCGTAGGATCGCCGCCGCTGCTGATCTGAAGGCTGGGTGGGTGAGTGCCCAGGTGGGTGGCCGTAGGATCGCCGCCGCCGCCTCCGCCGCCGCTGCTGCTGCTAATCCGAAGGCTGGGTGGGTGAGTGCCCAGGTGGGTGGCCGTAGGATCGCCGCCGCCGCCGCCGCTGCTAATCTGAAGGCTGGGTGGGTGAGTGCCCAGGTGGGTGGCCGTAGGATCGCCGCCGCCGCCTCCGCCGCCGCCGCGGCTGATCTGAAGGCTGGGTGGGTGAGTGCCCAGGTGGGTGGCCGTAGGATCGCCGCCGCCGCCGCTGCTGATCTGAAGGCTGGGTGGGTGAGTGCCCAGGTGGGTGGCCGTAGGATCGCCGCCGCCGCTGCCGCCGCTGATCTGAAGGCTGGGTGGGTGAGTGCCCAGGTGGGTGGCCGTAGGATCGCCGACGCCGCCGCCGCTGCTGATGTGAAGGCTGGGTGGGTGAGTGCCCAGGTGGGTGGCCGTAGGATCGCCGCCGCCGCCGCTGCTGATGTGAAGGCTGGGTGGGTGAGTGCCCAGGTGGGTGGCCGTAGGATCGCCGCCGCCGCTGCTGATCTGAAGGCTGGGTGGGTGAGTGCCCAGGTGGGTGGCCGTAGGATCGCCGCCGCCGCCGCTGCTGATCTGAAGGCTGGGTGGGTGAGTGGCCGTAGGATCGCCGCCGCCGCCTCCGCTGCCGCTGCTGCTGATCTGAAGGCTGGGTGGGTGAGTGCCCAGGTGGGTGGCCGTAGGATTGCCGCCGCCGCCGCTGCTGATCTGAAGGCTGGGTGGGTGAGTGCCCAGGTGGGTGGCCGTAGGATCGCCGCCGCCGCTGCTGATCTGAAGGCTGGGTGGGTGAGTGGCCAGGTGGGTGGCCGTAGGATCGCCGCTGCCGCTGCTGCTGATCTGAAGGCTGGGTGGGTGAGTGCCCAGGTGGGTGGCCGTAGGATCGCCGCCGCCGCCGCTGCTGATCTGAAGGCTGGGTGGGTGAGTGCCCAGGTGGGTGGCCGTAGGATCGCCGCTGCTGCTGCTGATCTGAAGGCTGGGTGGGTGAGTGCCCAGGTGGGTGGCCGTAGGATCGCCGCCGCTGCTGATCTGAAGGCTGGGTGGGTGAGTGCCCAGGTGGGTGGCCGTAGGATCGCCGCCGCTGCCTCCGCTGCCGCTGCTGCTGATCTGAAGGCTGGGTGGGTGAGTGCCCAGGTGGGTGGCCGTAGGATCGCTGCCGCCGCCGCCGCTGCTGATCTGAAGGCTGGGTGGGTGAGTGCCCAGGTGGGTGGCCGTAGGATCGCCGCCGCCGCCGCCGCCGCTGCTGATCTGAAGGCTGGGTGGGTGAGTGCCCAGGTGGGTGGCCGTAGGATCGCCGCCGCCGCTGCCGCTGCTGATCTGAAGGCTGGGTGGGTGAGTGCCCAGGTGGGTGGCCGTAGGATCGCCGCCGCCGCCTCTGCCGCCGCCGCTGCTGATCTGAAGGCTGGGTGGGTGAGTGCCCAGGTGGGTGGCCGTAGGATCGCCGCCGCCGCCGCTGCTGATCTGAAGGCTGGGTGGGTGAGTGGCCAGGTGGGTGGCCGTAGGATCGCCGCCGCCGCCTCCGCTGCCGCTGCTGCTGATCTGAAGGCTGGGTGGGTGAGTGCCCAGGTGGGTGGCCGTAGGATCGCCGCCGCCGCTGCTGATCTGAAGGCTGGGTGGGTGAGTGCCCAGGTGGGTGGCCGTAGGATCGCCGCTGCTGCTGCTGATCTGAAGGCTGGGTGGGTGAGTGCCCAGGTGGGTGGCCGTAGGATCGCCGCCGCCGCCGCCGCCGCTGCTGATCTGAAGGCTGGGTGGGTGAGTGCCCAGGTGGGTGGCCGTAGGATCGCCGTCGCTGCCTCCGCTGCCGCTGCTGCTGATCTGAAGGCTGGGTGGGTGAGTGCCCAGGTGGGTGGCCGTAGGATCGCCGCCGCCGCCGCTGCCGCCGCTGCTGCTGATCTGAGGGCTGGGTGGGTGAGTGCCCAGGTGGGTGGCCGTAGGATCGCCGCCTCCCCTGCCGCCGCCGCCGCTGCTGCTGCTGATCTGAAGGCTGGGTGGGTGAGTGCCCAGGTGGGTGGCCGTAGGATCGCCGCCGCCGCTGCCGCCGCTGCTGCTGATCTGAAGGCTGAGTGGGTGAGTGCCCAGGTGGGTGGCCGTAGGATCGCCGCCGCCGCCGCTGCTGATCTGAAGGCTGGGTGGGTGAGTGCCCAGGTGGGTGGCCGTAGGATCGCCGCCGCTGCCTCCGCTGCCTCCGCTGCCGCTGCTGCTGATCTGAAGGCTGGGTGGGTGAGTGCCCAGGTGGGTGGCCGTAGGATCGCCGCCGCCGCTGCCGCCGCTGCTGCTGATCTGAGGGCTGGGTGGGTGAGTGCCCAGGTGGGTGGCCGTAGGATCGCCGCCTCCCCTGCCGCCGCCGCTGCTGCTGCTGATCTGAAGGCTGGGTGGGTGAGTGCCCAGGTGGGTGGCCGTAGGATCGCCGCCGCCGCTGCCGCCGCTGCTGCTGATCTGAAGGCTGGGTGGGTGAGTGCCCAGGTGGGTGGCCGTAGGATCGCCGCCGCCGCCGCTGCCGCCGCTGCTGCTGATCTGAGGGCTGGGTGGGTGAGTGCCCAGGTGGGTGGCCGTAGGATCGCCGCCTCCGCTGCCGCCGCTGCTGCTGCTGATCTGAAGGCTGGGTGGGTGAGTGCCCAGGTGGGTGGCCGTAGGATCGCTGCCGCCGCTGCTGCTGATCTGAGGGCTGGGTGGGTGAGTGCCCAGGTGGGTGGCCGTAGGATCGCCGCCGCCGCTGCTGCTGCTGATCTGAAGGCTGGGTGGGTGAGTGCCCAGGTGGGTGGCCGTAGGATCGCCGCCGCCGCCTCCGCTGCCGCTGCTGCTGATCTGAAGGCTGGGTGGGTGAGTGCCCAGGTGGGTGGCCGTAGGATCGCCGCCTCCGCCGCCGCTGCTGCTGATCTGAGGGCTGGGTGGGTGAGTGCCCAGGTGGGTGGCCGTAGGATCGCCGCTGCCGCCGCCGCTGCTGCTGCTGATCTGAAGGCTGGGTGGGTGAGTGCCCAGGTGGGTGGCCGTAGGATTGCCGCCGCCGCTGCCGCTGATCTGAAGGCTGGGTGGGTGAGTGGCCAGGTGGGTGGCCGTAGGATCGCCGCCGCCGCCGCCGCTGCTGATCTGAAGGCTGGGTGGGTGAGTGCCAAGGTGGGTGGCCGTAGGATCGCCGCCGCTGCTGCTGCTCTGATCTTGATGGCAATCCCATGGTGCATGCAAGTGCTGCAGCCACATGTCCATGGTGCACTATGATAATCTCGGTATGGGGGGGATTGATGATGCCCATGGTGTAGCCTGTGATCTCGGTATGGGGTGGGGGGTTCTGATGTCCATGGTGCACTATGATGATCTTGGTATGGGGGGGGGGTTGATGATGCCCATGGTGTAGCCTGTGATCTAGATATGGGGGGGTGTGCTGATGTCCATGGTGCACTATGATGATCTCGGTATGGGGGGGGGGGACTGATGATGCTAATGGTGTAGCCTGTGATCTCGGTATGGGGGGGGGGTGATGTCCATGGTGCACTATGATGATCTCGGTATCGGGGGGGGATGAATGATGCCCATGGTGTAGCCTGTGATCTCGGTATGGGGGGGGTGCTGATGTCCATGGTGCACTATGATGATCTCGGTATGGGGGGGGGGGGTGGATGATGCCCATGGTGTAGCCTGTGATCTCGGTATGGGGGGGGGGAATTGATGATGCCCATGGTGCAGCCTGTGATCTCGGTATGGGGGGGTGCTGATGGGGTGGATGCAGGTGTCGGGCTTCCCAGCAGGTGGGTGGGGGTGGCCTGGGATGGATGAATGGAGGGAGGGACGGCAGCAGCTCTGCAAGTCATCCCGGCATCCTGAGCGGCCCGTCACATAGAGGGGGAGCGGGAAGAGGCGCCGCACACTGCAGCCAGGCATGCTGGGACTTGCAGTTCGCCAGAGCGGGGAGGGCCCTGCCTCCCCAGCACCACAACATCTTCCAGAGAGAAGAGCGCGAGAGGCCTCACCTTGTAAAAGGCGCCATTGGAGCGGGTAGGCCGGCTGCGCTATCAGCGGGCGGCGGGCGGCTCCCTCCATGCCGGTAAGTGTTTGCCGAAAAAAAAAAAAAAATGCCGGCATGGTGGGAGCGGAGAGGGCGGCTGCGCTGTCAGCGGGCGGCGGAAGCCGGCTTCCGCCGCCCACTGACAGCGCAGCCGGCCTCCCGCTCCCACCATGCCGGCCTTTTTTTTTTTCCTTTTCAGGACTTGGTGGGAGCGTAGAGGCCGGCTGCGCAGTCAGCGGACGGCAGAAGCCGGCTTCCGCCACCCGCTGACATCGCAGCCGGCCTCCCTGCTCCCACCAGAGATGAGTGATTCGCTCAAGTTCGATTCGGGCGAACCCGAATTTCTTGGAGAAATTCGTTGAATCGCCATAATCGAAATTTTAAGAAGTTCGCTCATCTCCAGGGGAGTCACTAGTAGAGTGAATCCCCTCGATTGCCAGTAAAACTTACCTTACCACCGCTCTAGGTATAGCATAGTGCGGCTGTTGCCCATGCATGTGTCGTTAGATTGGGGGATCAGGTAGTTATTATCAGGCATTCAGTTCACCCACACTTCCTAATCTTAACTTTTTCCCTTAGGTGGTTCGAGATTTGAAGATCGCTACTGCCTTTCGTTTGGACCGTGCTATTTTGGGACCTTAGCCCCCCCTCCTTTTGGGAGCCTAGCTGGGATCCCGTGACCTGCTGCTCCTGACTCCACCACTTCTCATCGGGTTGTAGCTATACTCTTTTATTTCTATTTTTGTCATTTTTTTTGCTTAGTTTTATTGTATTGTATTTTTTTGTTTAATTTTTGTCTGTTTTTTTGCTTTGTTTTATTGTATTGTATTTTTTTGTAATTTGTCTTTAGTTTTAGCCTTTAGTTTTAGCCTTTAGTTTTAGCCTTTAGTTTTAGCCTTTAGTTTAATTTTTTTTAGATTTTTGTTTGCATTGGGGTATGGCTGGTAAGCGGTACACTGCACAGGAAGCTGCGGCTTACCTGATGGCGTCTGACTCGGAAGATTTTAGTGAGTTAGGGTCTGAGTACTTCCCATCAGATAGCGAGTCAGACAGTGTATACTCTACTGAGGAAACACAGCCGCGCAGTGCTACCAGTAGTAGCCACCGTAGAAGGGATAGTACCGCACAAAGTGAGGCCACGCTTCAGGCGAGTGTAGTGCAGGATGAGGCATCGAGTGCTGCAGCTGGTGAAGGAGCGTCTGCGTGGAGGCCTCCTAATAATATTTCCCCCGAAATTCCCCCTTTTGATTCGGTCCCCGGGGTCAATGTAGACACCACAAATTTTGGTGTCATTGACTTTTTCAAATTGTTCCTCACAGAAGCCATCCTACTGGATATGGTCTTCTATACCAATCTCTATGCCGAGCAGGTCTTAGCGAAAAACCCCCTGCAGAGGCACGCCCGAGCTCAGGCATGGCATCCCACAAATTTGAGTGAGATAAAGAAATTTTGGGGGCTCACTCTAGCAATGGGTATCCTAAAAAAAATCAATTGACGAGTCACTACTGCTTTTCAAAGGGCGCATTGTTTTTCGGCAATATATCCCTAGAAAGCGTGCCCGCTACGGGATTAAATTTTACCAATTATGCGACAGTGTGACCGGCTACATCAAATATTTTCGAATCTATGAAGGAAATGACACCTATCTGGACCCCCCTGGTTGTCCCCTTGATTTGTCAATAAGTGGAAAGATCGTTTGGACCTTATGACTCCATTGTTGGGTAGAGGTTACCACTTATATGTGGACAACTTCTATACCAGCATCCCCTTATTTCGCGCCCTTTATTCGTTGGATACCCCGGCCTGCGGCACCATCAACCCTAAAGGATTGCCCAGGCCACTACTTGAAAAAAAATTAAAAAGGGGGGAGTCTTATGCTCTAAGAAGCGATGAGGTCCTGGGCATGAAATACATGGGCAAAAAAAATGTATTCCTTCTGACAACACTCCACGATAAATCAGTTGTGAATGTAAGGCAACGTGGTCCCCGAGCCCCTTCCCAAAAGCCACGTTGCATAACCGATTATAATAAATTCATGGGTGGCGTTGATAAAACGGACCAAATATTAACTTATTACAACGCCACCCGAAAAACTCGAGCCTGGTACACTAAAGTTGCTATACATTTGGTCCAAATGGCAACTTACAACAGCTTTGTTGCCTTCAAGGCAGCAGTGCCAGGCTCCAATTTATCGTACATAAAATACCAGCAGCAGTTACTCCCTGCTTTGTTGTTTGGGGATACTGCGGAAGAACCAGATCTGCCTAGCAATGACAACCAGGCCAGATTAGTAGGGAAGCACTTTATAAAGTTGCTTCCCGAAATTGGTAAAAAGCGGTATCCCCAGAGAGCTTGTAGGGTTTGTAGGAAGCGTGGCATTAGAAGAGATGTGCGGTATTATTGCCCGACCTGTCCCAGCCAACCCGGGTTATGCCTCGAAGATTGTTTTGAGGTATACCATACTCAATTAGATTATTGAGCAATGCATTTTTTTTTTGGTAGGTAGGCCCCTTTTAGGATTAGGTTTCTTAGGTATTTTGTGTTGCCGTTATATTTTATTTTATTTTAGTTTCTTTTCGCTGTTGCTAATCCGAAGGGAAATGGTGGAGCAGGAGCAGCTGGTTACTTGTGGCAAGTGATTATAAAATGTGACCAATTTCAGGTTCTTGATTCCTGATATTGGTCATTGATCACTGCACTGATCCTATAATCTGATGACACAGCTACAGTATCCTATAATCTGATGACACAGCTACAGTATCCTATAATCTGATGACACAGCTACAGTATCCTATAATCTGATGACACAGCTACAGTATCCTACTTGCACTTTTTAGAACAGGTAAGAAATTGTTTTGTTTTCCCATAGCGCATGTGTTAGTTTTGGGTGATTGGTAACTGTACCCTTCAAAGTACCTATGCATGTGGGGTATTGTTTTGTTCAGCAGCCGTTGTGCTTTCAGATTTACTGCGTTAGTTCTTGCTGGCTTATTGTTTTTATAGGAAAAAATGTTTTTCAATCTGCTTTTTGCTTATTTTTTTAGCGAAATCCTTTGGAACCAGAGATTCTGCCAATCAATAGAGTCGGAACGAAGTAACCGACGTCAACAAGCCCAGTAGGCTTAGAAACCTTGAGGTATGTACTTTCCAAAAATATATCGTTTGTGGGGGGTATTTCAAATGTAAAGGGTTGTAAATTTGGAGAAACTGCAAGGTGCGCACTTTGTGTGCGCCGCTGATTTTTTGAAGTAAAATTACCCTCAAACGCATGCTTGACTTTGGGGTGTTTGGCAACTCTACACTTCAACGTACCTATGCATGTGGGGTATTGTTTTGTTCAGCAGCCGTTGTGCTTTCAGATTTACTGCGTTACTTCTTGCTTGCTTATTGTTTTTATAGGAAAATATGGTTTTGAATCTGCTTTTTGCTTTTTTTTTTGGCGAAATCCTTTGAAACCAGAGATTCTGCCAATCAATAGAGTCGGAACGAAGTAACGGACGCCAACAAGCCCAGTAGGCTTAGAAACCTTGAGGTATGTACTTTCCAAAAATATATAGTTTGTGGGGGGTATTTCAAATGTAAAGGGTTGTAAATTTGGAGAAACTGCAAGGTGCGCACTTTGTGTGCGCCGCTGATTTTTTGAAGTAAAATTACCCTCAAACGCATGCTTGACTTTGGGGTGTTTGGCAACTCTACACTTCAACGTACCTATGCATGTGGGGTATTATTTTGTTCAGCAGATGTTGTGCTTTCAGATTTACTGCGTTACTTCTTGCTTGCTTATTGTTTTTATAGGAAAATATGGTTTTGAATCTGCTTTTTGCTTTTTTTTTAGCGAAATCCTTTGAAACCAGAGATTCTGCCAATCAATAGAGTCGGAACGAAGTAACGGACGCCAACAAGCCCAGTAGGCTTAGAAACCTTGAGGTATGTACTTTCCAAAAATATATAGTTTGTGGGGGGTATTTCAAATGTAAAGGGTTGTAAATTTGGAGAAACTGCAAGGTGCGCACTTTGTGTGCGCCGCTGATTTTTTGAAGTAAAATTACCCTCAAACGCATGCTTGACTTTGGGGTGTTTGGCAACTCTACACTTCAAAGTACCTATGCATGTGGGGTATTGTTTTGTTCAGCAGCCGTTGTGCTTTCAGATTTACTGCGTTAGTTCTTGCTTGCTTATTGTTTTTATAGGAAAAAATGTTTTTCAATCTGCTTTTTGCTTATTTTTTTAGCAAAATCCTTTGGAACCAGAGATTCTGCCAATCAATAGAGTCGGAACGAAGTAACCGACGTCAACAAGCCCAGTAGGCTTAGAAACCTTGAGGTATGTACTTTCCAAAAATATATAGTTTGTGGGGGTATTTCAAATGTAAAGGGTTGTAAATTTGGAGAAACTGCAAGGTGCGCACTTTGCGTGCGCCGCTGATTTTTTGAAGTAAAATTACCCTCAAACGCATGCTTGACTTTGGGGTGTTTGGCAACTCTACACTTCAACGTACCTATGCATGTGAGGTATTGTTTTGTTCAGCAGATGTTGTGCTTTCAGATTTACTGCGTTACTTCTTGCTTGCTTATTGTTTTTATAGGAAAATATGGTTTTGAATCTGCTTTTTGCTTTTTTTTTTTAGCGAAATCCTTTGAAACCAGAGATTCTGCCAATCAATAGAGTCGGAACGAAGTAACCGACGTCAACAAGCCCAGTAGGCTTAGAAACCTTGAGGTATGTACTTTCCAAAAATATATAGTTTGTGGGGGGTATTTCAAATGTAAAGGGTTGTAAATTTGGAGAAACTGCAAGGTGCGCACTTTGTGTGCGCCGCTGATTTTTTGAAGTAAAATTACCCTCAAACGCATGCTTGACTTTGGGGTGTTTGGCAACTCTACACTTCAACGTACCTATGCATGTGGGGTATTGTTTTGTTCAGCAGCCGTTGTGCTTTCAGATTTACTGCGTTACTTCTTGCTTGCTTATTGTTTTTATAGGAAAATATGGTTTTGAATCTGCTTTTTGCTTTTTTTTTTAGCGAAATCCTTTGAAACCAGAGATTCTGCCAATCAATAGAGTCGGAACGAAGTAACGGACGCCAACAAGCCCAGTAGGCTTAGAAACCTTGAGGTATGTACTTTCTAAAAATATATAGTTTGTGGGGGGTATTTCAAATGTAAAGAGTTGTAAATTTGGAGAAACTGCAAGGTGCGCACTTTGTGTGCGCTGCTGATTTTTTGAAGTAAAATTACCCTCAAACGCATGCTTGACTTTGGGGTGTTTGGCAACTCTACACTTCAACGTACCTATGCATGTGGGGTATTGTTTTGTTCAGCAGCCGTTGTGCTTTCAGATTTACTGTGTTACTTCTTGCTTGCTTATTGTTTTTATAGGAAAATATGGTTTTGAATCTGCTTTTTGCTTTTTTTTTTAGCGAAATTCTTTGAAACCAGAGATTCTGCCAATCAATAGAGTCGGAACGAAGTAACGGACGTCAACAAGCCCAGTAGGCTTAGAAACCTTGAGGTATGTACTTTCCAAAAATATATAGTTTGTGGGGGGTATTTCAAATGTAAAGGGTTGTAAATTTGGAGAAACTGCAAGGTGCGCACTTTGTGTGCGCCGCTGATTTTTTGAAGTAAAATTACCCTCAAACGCATGCTTGACTTTGGGGTGTTTGGCAACTCTACACTTCAACGTACCTATGCATGTGGGGTATTATTTTGTTCAGCAGATGTTGTGCTTTCAGATTTACTGTGTTACTTCTTGCTTGCCTATTGTTTTTATAGGAAAATATGGTTTTGAATCTGCTTTTTGCTTTTTTTTTTAGCGAAATCCTTTGGAACCAGAGATTCTGCCAATCAATAGAGTTCAAACCAATGCACCCACGCCAACAAGCCTAGTATGCTTAGAAACCTTGAATTGTGCACTTTCCAAAAATATATAGTTTTTGGGGGGTATTTCAAATGTAAAGGGTTGTATTTTTTGAAAAACTGCGAGGAGCGCAAAGTATTTGTATTTTATCTGAAAATCTCCTCTAGCGCTCTTTGCAGTTTCTGGGGTCTCCTGGGCAGGAAAGGGTGTCTACTAATACATGTGTGGTACCGTTGTAACCGGGAGAAATGGGGCTTTTACCCTCAATATGTTTTTATTGAAAAACCTTTATTTTCGATTAAAAAAAAACACTGCAAAATGTAAAAACGTGTGTATTTTTTATTTTCACATATTTTGCCCAAAATAATTAGGATAAAACTACAAAATTGATAAACAGAGATATGATGTTAAAGCCCAGATTCTGCTGAAAAAAACAATATGTAATTTTTATGGGAAGTCCCAGAAAATCCCTTCAAAAATTACAGTTGAACATGGGGAGCGCAAAATAGTGAAAAATGCTCTGGCAACAGGGAGTGGGAAATGCTGCAGGTAGGCTGGCACTTAAAGGGCTAAGTCTACCAAGACCTCCATGACCCCGAGACCTGATGGCTTCAGTAACCTTTACTACAAAAAGTTTGCACCCCTCCTGGCACCCCACCTGGCCAACCTCTTCAATGCCATGTGCACAGAGGCTTCCCTGGGCCCTAGCTCCCTATTGGCAGATATTTGCATGATACCTAAGCCCGACAAGGATAGCCTGTTAATCCCCAACTACAGGCCCATATCGTTAATTAATGCTGATGTGAAGCTGTTGGCCAAAGTGTTGGCAACCAGACTGAATACGTTTCTGGAGGGCCTTGTACACAGAGATCAGGTGGGTTTCGTAACATCCCGCCAGGCTGGGGACAATGTCAGGAGGGTTGCCCACTTGGTCCACCATGCCCGGGCAAGAGGCATCCCAGCCTTCCTACTGTCCCTTGATATACAGAAGGCTTTTGACACTATCTCTTGGGATTACTTTCTCTGGGTATAGCGATAAGGCCAAACCCAAATGTTAAGGGACTGGAAGTGGCGGGAATCCACCATAAGGCCCTCTTCTTTGCGGACGACGTTATGTTGGCAGTTTCGCAGCCCCTTACCTCCCTCCCAAACGTATACGCCATTCTAGATAACTTCGCTCACATCTCCGGCTTGACTATAAATAGTGACAAATCTCAGGCCCTCAATATATCCCTGACCTCGGAGGTGGTGACACAAATTAAAAATAATTTTTCCTTTAAATGGGCGACAGAGCCACTTTTATACCTGGGGGTACGTATTATGGCGGCATACGAGGACCTCTATGGGGCTAATTACCCACCCTTGTTTAGATCCCTAGCATGGCTGCTTGACACTTGGATGCCATAATCGCTCTCCTGGCTGGGCCGTATAAATGCAGTTAAAATGTCCATCCTCTCTAAACTCCTATACTTTTTTAGAACGTTGCCAGTACCAATCCCATTGTATACACTGCGGCGTGCGATGCAGAGGGGAATATCGATTTTTATTTGGTCTGGTGCATGCCCGCGAGTACCCAAGCGCACCATGTTCTGCCACAAGTCTTTAGGTGGGCTTGGGGTCCCCAACATTAGTATGTATTACAAGGCCTCCCAAATAGCCCAGCTGGCCCCCATGCATTCCTCTTCAAAGCCTCCCCTCTGGACGTTTCTGGAACTCCCGGACTGCTCGCCGACTCCGGTAGATGGCTTGCTATGGATGGACCGGGCGTCCAGCCCTGGGACGCTTAGCCTCCTAATGAAACACTCACTTTCAGTGTGGGACTCGATGAAATACTCCGCCTCCCTGATGTCTCCCCACACTCCTCTAGCACATCTCAGGGGCAACCCGTCCTTCCCTCCGGGAATGGATAATAGTTCAACTTATAAATGGTGGACGGAGCACGGGATGACTAGGGTGTTACACCTCCTGTCAGAAGATGGGTTTGTGTCTTATGGCTCCCTGAGAGAAAAATTCGATGTCCCCCAGAGGGCCCTTTTTTTAGTATCTACAGTTGAGGCACTGGTTATCACCTTTAACTAGATTGGGGCAACCCTTTCGGAGGTGCACCCCCTTTGAGGAGGTCTGTAGTGAAGACCCAGTCCACAGGGGGTTAATATCTATGTTGTACTCTAAGTTGAATAGCATAGGGGCGGGTGTGCATGCCCACGTGGAAAAATGGGAACGAGACTTGGGTCCCTGTCACTCAGATAGGGGGTGGGCGGAAATTTGGAATGCAGTCTCTTCATGCTCCATGAATGTTTTGACAACTGAAACGGCTTACAAAGTTCTGTTTTGTTGGTACTTGGTGCCCAGTCGCCTCGGTAAAATGTTCCCAGGGCAGGCCAATACATGCTTCAGGGGTTGTAGCGCTGAGGGTACCTTTATGCATATATGGTGGACCTGCCCCATGTTGACCCATTTTTGGTCCTTCACTGTAGACCTCCAGAGCTTACCAAAAAACAGAACAAGCTGTTCATTTACTTGCTCCTGGCGGCGAAGCAGACCATTGCCAGGGCCTGGAGGAGACAGATTGTTCCAGTGTCGGAGGTGTTGTCTAGAATGAATGGATTTTTGGTCAATGAGAGGCTCTCAAGCATTCTGGCCGACACCCAAGATAAGTTTCTCTCCATCTGGGAACCATGGATACAATATGCCTGGCCTAATGCTCCATTGGGATTGCTCCATTAGGCGATCGGTGCGGACCAGGTTGCGAGGACCCTCCCCCCCCTCATCCTTCCCTCGTCCCTCACTCCCCCCTCCCATCATGTTCTCCCTTCTTCCCCCCCCCCTTCCCTTTTTTGTTTTTTTTGTTTTTCTTTCTTTCTGTGATTCTCCTCACTTCTCGTCGTGCGGCCTGCCTCTTGTCGGTCTCCTGGGCCAAGGCCCGGGTTGGGCGGCGGGGGGTGGGCTGCGGTGAGATGCCAATATGGTTTGCTTAAAACTGCAGTTAATTGACGCGAGAGACAACATGATTGATGATTGACAAACTAATTATTTATTCAAATTTTTGCCACACTGTAATTGCACTGCCAATCACTTCCTTGACAATCTAAAATGCTGCGTCTCGCCATTGGTCTAGATCACGATAACTTGCTGTAACCACTGCGTTGCTTGCCTCCCCTGCGTGGAATGGATTTCTGCTTGGCTGATCACCTATTTTTTGTACTGCCTTCTTTAAAAAATAAAAATATTGAAAGAGGAAATGATGTCTGCCACTCAGAGATTTAATTATATGAAAACTGCTTCCCAGCAATCAGTTGTAGATTAGCTTAAATTGTAAAGTGGGTAAATCTGGTAGGCTGAAACAACAGTTCCCTTCTTTTTTCTTTTCTCTCTTTATCTGGGATGTAGTTGTGGCCTTAGTCTCTCAGTGTCCGTTCAAAAATGAGCAATTCAGAGTGTTCCTTGAGAGCTATAAAGTACTGCAGGTGCTGTCAGAGACCTCAAACAGTGTTTCACAGACACGTGCAGGAACAAGAACACAGCAGACAAGGTAGAAACTTCAAAACTCTGGTGGCTTTGAAAAGTAAAGCCTTTATTACTTGTGGCCAGCTTTTCTCTCAGCAGGGCTGCTATGCTGTGCAGAGATGACCAAGCTTGATGTTGAGCTGTTTTGGGCAGCTGTTAATCTTTATGTGGGCTCAACTGGACTTCAAGATTAGGCTTATACAGCCATATGGGGCTTTATCCAAGCAATGGAGAGGGGGGGTCAGGTCAGACACTCCTGTCCCTGCACACATTCACCCCCACAGCTAATGCTCTGCTTTGTGTCACAGTCTGCAGAGCTTCCCCTGGCTCACCTCCGACACTGCTTGCTCGAGGGAGGGAGGTAGGGGGGGCAGGGACTTCCGGGCTTCATAAGAGGGATCTCATTCAGCGCTGTGAAACTATATGATTATTCTCCCCTTCTTGTTTTGTGCTTCCTCCAACTGGTTTTGCCAGATGCTGTTGGATTTTCTGGTAGTGTGGACGAGCACAGCTAAAATGCGGGCATGTTACTTGGCTCTGCCCCCGGAAGTCCAGGGTGTGTCTTTTGGGCAATGTATGGTCGCCTATATGGGCTACTCATGCTGCCAGCTCCAGGGTGTTATTTTTCAGGCAATTTATGGGCTACTCGTGCTGCTGCCAAATCCAGTGTGTCTTTCAGGCAATATATGGGCTACTCATGCTGCTGCCAACTCCAGTGTGTCTTTCAGGCAATACATGGGCTACTCATGCTGCTGCCAACTCCAGTGTGTCTTTCAGGCAATATATGGGCTACTCATGCTGCTGCCAACTCCAGGGTGTTTATTTCAAGCAATTTATGGTCTCCTGATGCTCCTACCAACTCCAGGGTGTGTCTCTCAGTCAATATATGGTCTCCTCATGCTGCTGCCAACTCTAGTATGTCTTTCAGGCAATATATGGGCTCCTCATACTGCTGCCAAATCCAGGGTCTGTCTTTCAGGCAATATATGGTCTCCTCATGCTGCTGCCTACTCCAGTGTGTCTTTCAGGCAATATATAGGCTCCTCATACTGCTGCCAACTCCAGGGTATTTTTTTGGACTTTTCTTTGGACTCCTAAGCACGTATGTTTCGGATTTCACAGCAATCTATCCCCTCGATTCAAAGAGCAAAAGTTAATTGATTTCGTATCGAAAATCGTAAGTTTGGGTGGGTGTTTGTCATTTTTTCCTTTTTTTTTGGCCATTTCGTATTCGCACGATCGTTCGCGCATAGACGTATATGAACATACGCATTTCTTACGGAAATCGTATATTTTGCGTTAGTTCGTGTCTTTTTCCCGTCCAAATCGTATTATTTGCGTCAGATCCTATTTTTTACGTCATTCACATGGGCTTGCGACCAATTCAGAGAGCTGATTGCTAATTGTTTTGAAGCCCATTAAATAGCTGCTTTACGAAATGTTTGCCGGCAGCTATTTGGCCTCGGGAGTAGGATGGAGAGGAGCGAGTTTGTGGCACATCAAGGGCTTATGCTTTTTGGCATTGAGTTGATCCAGATGTCTGAGAGCAGATTGCCCCTGCGTCGTCGCATGAACATCGATAGCATGAATGATGTTGAGCTGTTCGAGCTGACCAGGCTTAATCGCGCTTCCCTCCATAAATTATATAGTGAGCTGCGGCCATGGTTAGCCCGCACCACAAGGAAGGGGCATGCAATTTCAGGTATGACCAAGATGCTTGGCTGCCTGCAATTTTTGGCGAACGGCTCGTTCCAGAGGCTGGGTGCCCTCTCCGTGGGGATGTCACAGCCTACGCTGAGCCGCGCACTATCTAAATTTTTGGAAGGCATGGCTGCCATAACTCCAAAATATATATATTTTCCGGATGATATGGCAGCCAGAAACGCCATTAAGCTTGGTTTTTATAATGTGGCCGACATGCCCAACGTTATTGGTGCTGTTGACTGCACACATGTGGCACTCGTACCTAGGGCAGCCGACGAGTATATATATAGGTATTTAGATTTTGTTTTAGGTTATTATGTTGCCCAACGTGTAATGTAACCTGTTTTCCTTTGCGGCAGCATATTTTTTTTGCCTCATTTGTGTACATGCTTTATTTAGGCTTTTCATTAGTAGTTTCCAATAGAGTGCAGACATGTTTTTAATTTATTTTCCTTTTTTCAAATATCAATTACCCTTTTTGTATGCTTTTGCCTTAAGGAATAGAAAAATGGGACACTCCCTTAATGTCCAGGCCGTGGTTGGGCCGGACATGCGTTTTATGAGTGTCCTTGCCGGCTACCCAGGATCGTCGCACGACTCCTATATACTCAGGCGATCTGGGTTGTTTCGGAGATTTGAGTCAGGTGAATTTTCGGGTGCATGGCTGCTTGGTAAGTGTGTCCTATTTATGTGCTATTAAATGTCGGATTAATCTGGTATTTGTTGATATTTTTGTATTTGTATTCTTTACATAAGCCTGAAACTGCATTTTTGTTGGGTCATATATTCTGAACTCAAAACCAAAATGCTTGCCTCGCTTTGTCCTTCAGAATGTTTTCCCTTTAGTTAGGATGTCTGTAAGTTCCATGTCCCAAAATATATTGGTTGGGAGTTTCTACCCAAGTATCTGTTAGTTTATGGTCCTTTTGTAGTATTGGTCTTTAAATGGCAAAGTGGACTTAAACTGCATACATTGTATTCTTTATATAAATGTTGAGTGCCCCTCAGCAGCATCCTAATTGTAACATGTCAGAAAACTAAAAATATATTAAAATTCTAACTACCCTTGCCCGTGCAGATGTTTTTTCATTCTTTTGTATATTGAAGCGGCATTTTTATTTATGTACTACATTAGTGGCAATAGTTATTTTGCTAATGTGCCCTGGGTGTATTTTTACGCCCTTTACCTTACATCATTAGGATATATGTCAAATTCTTTGTGTTTGTTGTCTTGCCTTTTTAATTTTTATTACATTTAATTGTCTTGTTAAGGTGATTCCGGGTACCCACTTCTCCCCTGGCTCATGACGCCTGTGCTGCGGCCCCAGGATGCCTCTCAGGAAGCGTACAACCGTGCGCACCGCAAGACCAGGGCTGTTGTGGAGAGGGCCTTTGGGCTGTTGAAGACCCATTTTCGTTGCTTGGACCATACTGGGGGCGCCCTGCAATATGATCCCAAAAAAGTGATCGACATCATCATGGCATGTGCTGTTTTGCACAATTTTGCTATACTAGAACGTGTCCCACGTTATGTGGATAGTCTGCCCTCTACAGCCCTAGAGGATGATGGAGAGAATTATGTTGGGCCACCCAGTGAGTCTGGACAATCAGTTAGAGCAAACTTGATATTGCAGCATTTTAGTTAATTTTATTTCGTTTCTCAACATTCTGTGTGTCTGTCTTAGCCTTTTTGTTCAATATGTTGTTTTGCCGTAATGTGGCATTACCTAAAATTAAAACATTTTTCCCTTAATTGTTGCCTAATGTATTTCATGTTGTTTTCTTAGCTTGATATTTGCATTGTTACACCTCTTAAACCAAAAAATATCTGGTTTAGCCCAAGCTGATTTAAAATGTGTTTACACTAAAAACGCCACAAGTATTGTAATTGTAAAATTTGTTTTACTTTGTAAAATTATAATTATTGTGCTTAACAGAAAACATTCCACATACAACTGTGGTTAAAAAGGGATGATATAACAAAAAACAAATCGAGCACATCTACACCTGGAAGTGAGTGGCACAACCAAACAAGGACACCCAGTCCAAAGGCCAGCCTAGTCCAGTCATTAATATTGCCTGTGGCAAGGGATATTTGGGCATGGCCATAATGTCACACAAACATGTCTGCAAACAGGAGGAGCACAAACCAAATACATATTTAAAGCCATAGGTGGCCAGATACACTCCACATAGACCTATGGCATTGGCTAGTGGCCTTAATCATTACTCTAAGGAGCTATATGGGAGCAAATACAAAACACAACCTGCATGAGCAACACAAAATGGATTGTTTGAAACCTCAAAGGACAAGTAAATACAGTGGGGGGTAAGAGAAAAGATGTCCCACACAATCATGGCTTAATAGGGTGGCTGCCCATAATACCCAGGTGGAGGTCCAGGTGGAGGTCCATGTGGATGGGACCTAGCCTGGGCCATGGCAGCATTGTGAATTTGAAACTGCTCCATAATGTTTCTCTGCATATTGGTCATCTCAGCCATGGCTGACTGGATGCCATTACTTGCAGTTACCATGTTGCTGTTGAGGGTACGCAACTCCGCGAGGATGCCCTGTAAGCTGGTATTTATGTTGACCATGTCGGCATGCCTTTCCTCACGCTCTGTAACGAGCTGTGCCTCATAAGAGTCCCTCTCTTGGGTCCATAATTGAAGCAGGGCACTCTGCCTCCCCTGGGAAATTGTGGGGCGGCGTAATGGAGTCCGCCGCACAATTACCCTGGCTCTTGGGCGTGCCCTGCCGCGTGGTGTCGTCCCCTCAACAGCAACAGGCATGCTTGGCAAATCCTCAGCAGCAGAGTGAACACTGGGGACTGTTGTGTCAGTCTCCCCATGTGCATGCACAATGGATGGAGATTCACTCTGCTGCTGAGGATTGGCCAGAGAAACATTAGGGAGCAGTTCCAGATTGGGACCCAGGGGGAGGTCATCGGACGTGCCCTGCAGGGAGACATCAGCTTCCTCCATTTCCTGGATCTCTTCCATGAGTGTGCGGGTCTGTAGGGACATATAAAAAAAAAAGGGTAAGTTGGCGTCCAAATTTGGGATTCCATCAGTTTAACACATGCTTAAGCACTTGGTAGTATTTATGGTACTAAATTAACTTACCGGAAATCTCGGATCTGGGCTCCTATGCTGTACGGACCTGGTAGGCATAAGCAAACTGGGGGGTGAGTTTACCCTTGCTGAGGGATCATGCTGGGCTGAAGAAGAGAAAACCAAACAAGGTGAACACACACATAAGCATTGTTTTTTTAGTTACTAAAAAAAGCCACTATTTGTAATATTAAGCAACTCTACAGCAATGGGGACAATTGTTAAAAGACACGCAATTTTAGATAGGTGCAATGGCTCGAGAAAACTGCTAACTGACCTCAGTTCTAAGTCAGGAAGTGTACCCAGTCAGCATACAACTTGCACAGCAACTATTTGGATTTTGACTACCATTCGCTAGGTCAGGGGTACTCAAACACTTCTTGTAAAGGTCCATTTAAAGGTATGTGGTGAGAGGTGAATGTCTGGCCATGGGGCTGTCGCAGGGGGTGTCTAGTTAGAAATAAACACACTGGGGGAGGGGCTGGAGATTGCCAAGTGCAAACTAATAAAGGCTGCTTGCCCTTGCTGGGCTGGATGGGGCAGAGCTGAGGGGACAGGGATTGGATGGCTAAAGGTGGGAGTTCAGGAATTGATGGTGATGGGATGGATGGAGCAAATCTGTTACAAATGTATGGGGCTTATGTGGGGGGGGGCAGATGGGGGGACTGTGGCAGATGGGGCAGAGCTGGGGCAGCGGGACAGGATTGGACCAAGAGAAAGATGCACCAAGTTACTGTGTACCTTGCAATGCCACTTCCTGTGCAGTACTTCATATTGCAATGCTATGTTTCAGGGAGCCATGACATTGGGCAGGAGAACAACCACTACATCGCCGATCAAGGGGGCAGCTCTGAGCACGTCAACACAGAAGTAACTGAGTGCAGGGCTGTCTGGGCAGGGGTCCGGGAATCTGGTGCCAAGGTCCGCATTGGGACCCCGGGCCGCCAGTTGAGTCTCGCTGCTCTAGGTCAGATATGTTTGGGGGTGGGTAATTAAATTGTTACCTCAAACACAACTCGCACAACAAATAGCCAACCCATCCCTAATGATGTGTGTTTTGTGATTGAGTCCAAATATATCACTTTTCAGGATAAACTTCGTTACTTGACAAATAAATTTGGAAAATTGTTCTTTTACATAATGGATGTGGTCCTAAATGTGTGATTCACAGGGACCAAAACAGGACACAAACAGGCACAGTAGTGCGAGCCCAAGCAAGGCAAACCATAGGGCCATCCCGTCATCTTGGTACTAGTGAACTTTAGATTATTTACAAAACAGGTAAACATGCAGATTTAAGAGTACTCACCGTGGGTACGGGTCGGTGAGTCTGTGTCCCTTAGACCCGCATGTCCACCGACCGCGACCGGATGTAGAAGGCCCAGCACAATTTCCTCAGCAGGGGTAAACTCCAGTTTGGTAGGAAAGCCACCTCCAGTTTGCATGCTGAAAAGAGAAAATCGTTTGGTACTCCGAAAAGGTGCATACAGTACATCCTAATCCTTATATTTGGAGACATCATTTATTTACCTGTAATTATGCCTTTTAATTTCTTTTTGACGTACAGCATATTTCAGATCCGAGATTTTCTTCTGAATTTGGGACACATCTTTCCTCTCTTCCCCCGCTGCATTTACTTGTCGTAGGATGGTTTCAAACAATTCCATCTTGCGCTGCTTCGTGGTGTGTTTGGATTTGCTCCCATAGAGCTCGTCATAGTATAATGTAAGGCCACTAGCCAATGCCATATTTTGGTCATGGGAGAATCTCCCACTCAACTGGCCGCGGCGCAATGTGCGGCCAGATGGTTGGCTTGGCTGCTCCTCCATGTGTGCAGACACATGTGGTGACATTATGGCCTGGGGCTGGGTAGGGGAATGGACGGATTGCTGGCTTCCCAATGACTGGACTGGACTGGCCAAGGGACTGGGTGTTCTTGCGTGGCTGGCCACCGAACTTCCAGGTGTAGATGTGGTCAGGGTGGCCATTCTTTGGCCTCTTGGGGGGCTATGTTCCCGGCTGGTGCCAGGTCGGGGGCTATGTTCCCGGCTGGTGCCAGGTCGGGGGCTATGTTCCCGGCTGGTGCCAGGTCGGGGGCTTCTGGCCCTGCTGCGGGGCCTGTATTGGCTTCTGGCCCTGCTTCTTGGCCTTTCTGGGGTTCTGGCCCTGCTGCGGGGCCTGTAGGGGCTTCTGGCCCTGCTTCTGGGCCTTGCTGGGGTTCTGGGCCTCCTGTCTCGCCTTTCTGGGCTTCTGGCCCTGCTTGTGTGCCTGGACGGGCTTCTGGCCCTGCTGCGGGGCCTGTAAGGGCTTCTGGCCCTGCTTCTGGGCCTTTCTGGGGTTCTGGCCCTGCTTGTGTGCCTGGACGGGCTTCTGGCCCTGCTGCGGGGCCTGTAAGGGCTTCTGGCCCTGCTTCTGGGCCTTTCGGGGGTTCTGGCCCTGCTGCGGGGCCTGTAGGGGCTTCTGGCCCTGCTTCTGGGCCTTTCGGGGGTTCTGGCCCTGCTTCTGGGCCTGGATGGGGTTGTTGCCCTGCTGCGCGGCCTTGCTGGGGTTCTGGGCCTCCTGTCTCGCCTTTCTGGGCTTCTGGCCCTGCTTGTGTGCCTGGACGGGCTTCTGGCCCTGGATGGGCTTCTGGCCCTGCTGCGGGGCCTGGGTTGGCGAACTGCCCTGCTTGAACCCATGGGCGGTGTGTCCTCCCTTGGGCGGCCTCTTCTGGGGGCAGAGGTGGTGGGTGCTGCTGTGGCCTGTTTTTTGGCCGCAGGGGCACGTGCCTTGGGGCCCCTTTTTTGGGTAAGGGAGGGTCCAGTGTCCCTTGGTGGGGCCGAGGTTGTACTCGCCGTCTTTGATCGTAGTTTTTTCAATCCTTGCTGGGACCTGGTGGTTGGGCCCTCCGAGGTCTGGCTTGGCTGGGCGCGTTTGGATGCTGGCTTTTTTGGTGCCATTTGCCACAAATGCTCAAAGAGAATGAGCTTTGGGTGCAGGGACCTTTAAATAATGAGCCCAGCGTGTGACGCCTATGCGCACGACTACGCGCTCGTACGGACGTACGTTCGAGCGGAACCAGGAAACCGCTGGGGTTTCACTTATCTGCTGCCTTGAAGAAGCATAAAGATGGCGCCCACTATCTTCACCCGTCAACAGGAAGAGATCCTCATGCTGGTAAGTGCCTGCCTCTGCCTTTTAAGCTAATAGTCAATGATGGCCTAAATGTAAATGATGCGTTTGGAACTAGTTTTGGGTCTCTTAATGTTTAAGAACTGGCTCCTCACACTTCATCCTCAAGGGCCGAGCCTGGCCACGTTTTCACCTCTCTATGCTGATGTCCTAATTAGGGCAATTGCTCAGGCTTAGCACCAGTTAATAAACCTGTGGAGTAGCGGGGCTACCTGTCAAACCTGGCCTGTCTCGGACCTTGATGCGGATGTTTGAGGAACACTGTTTGCCTAAGCCCGCAAAACACAACGGGAAGCCACACACGTGGCCCAAAAGCCTAAGCATAAGCCGACATCTTGGATGTTGAAACCATCCTAACATGCCATAGATGCAGGTGGCCTGATTTTTAATGTTGGCTATTATCTGTATGTACATGGTGTGTGAAACATATAACATAAGACCAGACTCTCATTCACAGTCAACGTCCGCTTTAAGGCACTCCCCAAAAATGGCTGGCACTCTAAATGTGTGTGTTAATGACATGAAATTCTCAACTTGTGATGCAACACATATGGGTCTGTGTGTAAAAGTAAAAGCTCTGTGTCCATTATGTTTTTCAGATCATGCTTCAGCGCCGGTATGACTTCGCGCCCAATGTGTGCGAAAAAAGGGACATCGCCCGGGAGATCATCACGGAAATCCACCGTGTGACCAGCACCACCTTCACTCACACCCAGATAATGCAGCATTGGTCGGACCTGAAACGTCTGCACATGGCCCGGGTGCGGAGGTTTTTTGGGATCCATTTCCCAAGTAAGTACCAAGCGATAGCATGTGATATGTAGGAAATGTATAAGCTATACCTTTATTTATAATGACTTTTCTTTGTTAGTGTTGGAAATGGATTTCAGAATTCGCCGCACCCGGAGGCGCACAGGCCGACCAGTGCTGCATGAGTCTGCATCTGTGAGTGAAGGTGGTGGATCTCCCGGGTGACGGACCTACCCCTCCTCTGTGGCCTCCTCAGACCAGCCCCTGGACCTTACCACAGAGGAGGGGCGCAACCGCGTGGGCGTGGAGTCATGCCCGGCCAGGCATGGGGAAGGCTCTGGTATGTCACTCTTCATGTATAGGCACAAAGATATACATGGCAGGCCAAAAACTAAGTTCTCCTTTATTATGTATTTGTAGAAGCTTCTGGAGCGGGTGAGATAGTGGAGGAGGAGGCAGCAGAGATGCTGGAAGTCGATCCTGACGAAGGTGAGTGATGTCAGCCAGCCTGGGAGCCAGATCTGTTTGGAATAGTGACTCTATACAACTACTAACCAAATGTCACATGTTTCTCCAGGGACTTCTTCACAGCATAGCCAGGACCAAGGGCAGCCTGTTGGCCCCAACCAGCCATCTGTCGGCCACCAACTCAGTAAGTATCCATGCCATTATTCATATTAATGTGTTGTTAGCTAATAACACACACATAACTAAAGGCGTAGCCAATGTGTAGTTAACACTTTCATGTGGGCACTTCGTTAGCTTAAAGCGGACCCTAACTCGTATTAAGAACATAGCTAATAATTAGCCAACACACTGTACATACAGATTTGAAACATTGAAAAACAGCCTACAGCCATCTAATGCATGTTAGGAGCCTGAAAACATCCAATATGGCGGAATATGGAATGCGCAATATTTACAGGCAGCATGGGATACAGATTGTAAAAAGTAAGGTGCTGCCATGCATTGTGGGACTGATGACCTTTCCCTGAACCCAGCTATGCTCTGGATTCCCAAAGCACCACTGTAACCTACTCCCCTGTACTTTATCCCACTCTCCTCTCCTCATTAAGTGTTATGCTTCTGAGTCCAGATGGCGGCGCAGTAATCAAAAATCCACCAAAATGTACTTTGATCTGGTGCAAAATCATTTGGGAATAGTTATTGGTTTTCATTAAATAATGTTGAAGGTCCGGTTTAAGGAGTTTCAATACTTACCTGTGGGAAATGCATTTACTTTATCCCTTGGAAGAATGACATATGTCATGCATTTACATGTATTTTATTAACCCCAAATCTATTTCCAGCATACAAACCGGTCTGGTACTCCTATTTATGTTTATTTCTCTATTGCTTACAGGGATTATCCCAAAAACCGTTGAGGGAAAAAAAAAACGAATCAAGGAGTTGGTGGCCGAGCTGCTGGCCATACAGGCGACGTTGGGGCCAACAGATGAAGAAGAGGAGGATGATTAGTGCCCTTGGTCCTGGCTACTTTTGTTAAATAGTTTTACACTGTTTTTTAGCCAAAAAAGGTTTTATTGTTGTTAAAAAAAAAAAAACTTTTAACTAATTTTTACTATGTTTTAAAAAAAAAACAAAAAAAAAACAAAACCAAATATTTAAAATAAATTATATTTTAAGCCTTCATAAATGTGTCATTTCTAATATGCGCACAAAAAAAATTTACACAAACACGAAAAAACACGGTTAGAAACATATAGACATATGTACATTATGTGGTTTGGGTAAGTTTTAGGGTCGTCAACATGAAGAAGGATGCAAGCGCTAAGGGGTTTGGGTAAGTTTTATGGACCGAGAAATGAAGAAGGATGCAAGCGCTAAGGGGTTTAGGTAAGTTTTAGGGTCGTCAACATGAAGAAGGATGCAAGCGCTAAGGGGTTTAGGTAAGTTTTAGGGTCGTCAACATGAAGAAGGATGCAAGCGCTAAGGGGTTTAGGTAAGTTTTAGGGTCGTCAACATGAAGAAGGATGCAAGCGCTAAGGGGTTTAGGTAAGTTTTATGGACCGAGAAATGAAGAAGGATGCAAGCGCTAAGGGGTTTGGGTAAGTTTTATGGACCGAGAAATGAAGAAGGATGCAAGCGCTAAGGGGTTTAGGTAAGTTTTAGGGTCGTCAACATGAAGAAGGATGCAAGCGCTAAGGGGTTTAGGTAAGTTTTATGGACCGAGAAATGAAGAAGGATGCAAGCGCTAAGGGGTTTAGGTAAGTTTTAGGGTCGTCAACATGAAGAAGGATGCAAGCGCTAAGGGGTTTAGGTAAGTTTTAGGGTCGTCAACATGAAGAAGGATGCAAGCGCTAAGGGGTTTAGGTAAGTTTTATGGACGGAGAAATGAAGAAGGATGCAAGCGCTAAGGGGTTTAGGTAAGTTTTAGGGTCGTCAACATGAAGAAGGATGCAAGCGCTAAGGGGTTTGGGTAAGTTTTATGGACCGAGAAATGAAGAAGGATGCAAGCGCTAAGGGGTTTAGGTAAGTTTTAGGGTCGTCAACATGAAGAAGGATGCAAGCGCTAATGGGTTTAGGTAAGTTTTATGGTTCATAAAGGAAAGTGGGAGCCTGGCGAGGGTGCGCATGCGCAAGATCTTATATACATACGAACGCACGAATCTAAGAGGCCAAAAACCAATGAAAACCAGAGGCAAACGCAAGTAATTGGAAGAGGTGGACGATGGAAGCAGCAGAAAAAACAGGCTGCCGCCGCAACAAGTGAGCACATGAACGTGAAGTTTACGATTGTCAACTGACTGAAGCAAGTTCGGCAGATAACATACGAACGGACGTATATTTTAGGATAGAAACGTATTTGCTTATAGAATCACTCGCAAGTTCATACGTACGCACGAGCGTTCGGAAATAATAGGATGATCGGCACCAAAATCAAAGCTTTAACATGTTGCTTTGAATCGACCCATATGTGTATATATGTATATAGCAGCTTGGTTGGTGTGTACTCACTGTTTTGTTATTTTTAAACACGGTTTGTCGCATATCCACCACTCTCTCAGTCTAATTCTGGTCATTTACTACTATTGGGATTTCTCCGATGAGAAATCCATGACATATATTGTCTCCTCATACTGCTGCAAATTTCAGGGTGCATCTTTCAGTCACTATAGGGTCTCCTCGTGCTGCTGCCATCTCCAGTGTGTCTTTCAGGGATTATATGGTCTCCTCATGCTACTGCCAAATCCAGGGTGCATCTTTCAGTCACTATAGGGTCTCCTTGTGCTGCTGCCAACTCTAGTGTGTGTCTTGCTTGCAACATATGGGCTCCTCATGCTGCTGCCAACTCCAGGGTGTGTCTTTCATGCAATTTATGGTCTCCTCATGCTGCTTCCAACTCCAGTGTGTCTCTCAGGTAATATATGTGCTCCTCGTGCTGCTGCCAACTCCAGGGTGTGTCTTTCAGGCAATATATGATCTTCTTATGCTGCTGCCAACTCCAGGGTGTTTCTTTCAGGCAATATATGGGCTCCTCATGCTGCTGCCAACTCAAGGGTGTGCCTTTCTTGCAATTTATGGTCTCCTCATTCTGCTACTAACTACACTGTCTTTTAGGCAATATATGGGCTCCTCGTGCTGCTGCCAACTCGTGTGTGTGTCTTGCAGGCAATATATGGTCTCCTCATGCTGCTGCCAACTCCAGGGTGTTTCTTTCAGGCAATATATGGTCTCCTCATGCTGCTGCCAAATCCAGGGTGTGTCTTTCAGGTAATATATGGGCTCCTCGTGCTGCTGTCAACTCCAGTTTGTCTTGCATGCAATATATGGGCTCCTCATGCTGCTTCCAACTCCAGGGTGTGTTTTTCAGGCAATATATGGTCTCCCCATAGTGCTTGCAACTCCAGGGTGTGTTTTTCAGGCAATATATGGTCTCCTCATGCAGCTGCCAACTCCAGTGTGTCTTGCATGCAATATATGGGCTCCTCATGCTGCTGCCAACTCCAGGGTGTGTCTTTCAGGCAATATATGGTCTCCTTATGCTGCTGCCAACTCCAGGGTGTTTCTTTCAGGCAAAATATTGTCTCCTCATCCTGCTGCCAACTCCAGGGTGTGTCTTTCAGGTAATATATGGGCTCCTCATGCTGCTGCCAACTCCAGTGTGTGTCTTGCATGCAATATATGGGCTCCTCGTGCTGCTGCCAACTCCAGGGTGTGTCTTTCAGACAATATATGGTCTCCTTATGCTGCTGCCAACTCCAGGGTGTGTCTTTCAGGCAATATATGGTCTCCCTATGCTGCTGCCAACTCCAGGTGGTCTCTTTCAGGCAATATATGGGCTCATCATGCTGCTGCCAACTCCAGGGTGTGTCTTTCATGCAATTTATGGTCTCCTCATGCTGCTTCCAACTCCAGTGTGTCTCTCAGGCAATATATGTGCTCCTCGTGCTGCTGCCAACTCCAGGGTGTGTCTTTCAGGCAATATATGGTCTTCTTATGCTGCTTCCAACTCCAGGGTGTTTCTTTCAGGCAATATATGGTCTCCTCATCCTGATGCCAACTCCAGAGTGTGTTTTCCAGGCAAGATATGAGCTCCTCATGCTGCTGCCAACTCCAGGGTGTGTCTTTCAGGCAATATATGGGCTCCTCATGCTGCTGCCAACTCAAGGGTGTGCCTTTCCTGCAATTTATGGTCTGTCATTCTGCTACTAACTACACTGTGTCTTTTAGGCAATATATAGTCTCCTCATGCTGCCAAATCCAGGGTGTGTCTTTAAGGTAATATATGGTCTCCTTATGCTGCTGCCAACTCCAGGATGTGTCTTTCGGGCAATATATGGTCTCCTTATGCTGCTGCCAACTCCAGGGTGTTTCTTTCAGACAATATATTGTCTCATCATGCTGCTGCCAAATCCAGGGTGTGTTTTTCAGGCAATATATGGTCTCCTTATGCTGCTGCCAACTCCAGGATGTGTCTTCGGGCAATATATGGGCTCCTCATACTGCTGCCAACTCCAGGGTGTGTCTCATGCAATTTATGGTCTCCTCATGCCGCTTCCAACTCCATTGTGTCTTTCAGGCAATATATGGGCTCTTCTTGCTGCTGCCAACTCTACAGTGTGTCTTTCAGGCAATATATGGTCGCCTCATGCTGTTGCCAACTCCAGGGTGTGTCTTTAAGGCATTTCATGGTCTCTTTATGCTGCTGCCAACTCCAGGGTGTGTCTTTCAGGCAATATATGGGCTCCTCATGCTGCTGCCAACTCCAGTGTAGCTTTTGGGCAATATATGGGCTCCACATTCTGCTGCCAATGCCAGGGTGTGTCTTTAAGGCAATATATGGTCTCCTCATGCTGCTGCCAACTCCAGGGTGTGTCTTTCAGGCAATATATGGTCTCCTCGTGCTTCTGCCAACTCTAGTGTGGCTTTTGGGCAATATATGGGCTCCTCATGCTGCTGCCAATGCCAGGGTGTGTCTTTCAGGCAATATATGTTCTCCTCATGCTGCTGCCAACTCCAGGGTGTGTCTTTCAGGCAATAAAAGGGGTCCTCATGCTTCTGCCCACTCCAGGGTGCGTCTTTCAGGCACTATTGGGTCGATGCAGAGCCTCCCCGTTCAGTTCCCCCGTGCATTTTCCCGTGTGTTTTGGGCTGTGATGTGGTCAGGAAAGGGTGCTACGATGGTTTTAGTGTGCGTTTATGCGCTCAGGTGTGCGCTCAGCCGCCTTTCCGATTGACGGCTCGCAAGAAGCTAATTTCCGGAAAAACGGACGGCCCGGTCATTGGTCCGTTTTTTGAAGTGATGCAGAGCCTTGATTTCCGATTGAAATCACACAAATTAAACGTGGCCTCCATGCATTCAATTACGGCCACTCTGAGCATCCGTATTTGCTCTCGGGAACCAAAATGCATTACTCTCTTGGAGCACATCAAAGGCGCCAGCCCCGCGGTCTTGTCATGCTTAGCATGGCAGACACCAGGCTGCACCGCACGCCTTTGGACATCGATTGCATGAGTGACGTTGACCTATTCGAGCTGACCCGCCTTAACCGTGTTCCTCTCCATGCCTTGTATAGCGAGCTGCGGCCATGGTTAGCCCCCACCACAAGCAAGGGGCATGCAATTGCAGGTATGACCAAATTGGTTGGCTGCCTGCAATTTTTGGCGAATGGCTCGTTCAAAAGACTGGGTGCCTTCTCCGTGGGGATGTCCCAGTCTACGCTGAGCCGCAGCCTAACCAAGTTTTTGGATGGCATGGCTACCCTGGCACAAAATCATATTTTTTTCCCACAAACAGGGGATGCCTGGAATGCGCTTAAGCTGGGCTTTTATAACATAGCCGACATGCCCAACGTCATTGGTGCAATTGACTGCACCCATGTGTTGTTGGTTCCCCCTGCAGACCAGGATTTTCTGTTTATGTATGTGGTTTGGGTATGCTTTTATTTGATGTAATTAATGGTTAGTTTTTTTGTTGTTTTTTTGGTACATCTTTTATTGTGTATAAACAAATTTCATTTCCACATTTGTTTAATTTTTGACCAAATAAAACTTACACGTGGGCTAATAAAGTGTGGCACCCCAAATTTAATGGTATGTGGTGTAGTATGGTGCCGATGAATGATGTTGTGGCTGGAAATTGGCTGCAATGTGGGCCAGGCTTTGATTAATGTCACCCATATGGCTGCTCATGGCAGACAAATTTCTGTTTAATACCTCTAATTGTGCATTAAGCCTTGTTAGTTGGGTGCACACAGTGTCATTGAATTGCTGTGTGGTAGCCGGAAATGCTATATTTTCCTGCCTCCACTCTTCCTCCAGAATTTGCAGTTGGCGTCTTTGGGTAATATGGCACCTGGAATGGGTTCTAGCAGTGGGACGGGTGGTTGGTTGTGTTTCTGAAGGTGGTTGTGGCTGTGTTGGTTGTGCTGGGGTTGACTGCATTGCTGCCACTGGCTCAGTAGTGGATAGTGACATCTGTGGTGTGTCCTCCTCCAAATCTCGGATCTGTTCTATTATGGGTGGGCTTACTGTGTTCTGTAAATAAGTATAGGTTCATTTTAGTATATTTATGTCACCAAAATCTATCCAAGAACAATGTTAAAAGTACACACAAAGGACCATTGACTTACCTCATCCAAATCCACAATTTGGGTTAGTTGTGTTGAATCCTGGTGTGCCCTGGGCCTCGGTGATAACGCAGGGGTTTCGGGGCCTTGTGTGTCCTGTTGACTTTGTCCTTTGAATGAAGTTTTTTAGATTAGCTTAAACCCCAAGTACAATGTGTTGTCTAGCATAACACTGCCTTTTTAACTGTTTTTAAAAGCTCATGGCAAAATTATACTCACCTTGGGACCTTACATTCCGGTCTGTGTCTTGTGCCCCTTGCAGGCCATGGATGCTGGCCGGGTGTATGTATGTATATACATGTTCCTCTGCAGGTGTAAGGATTATTTTAGTGGGTAAGCCACCCCCTGTCTGTTGGCTGGGGAAGATTAAAGCACACCTAATAAGTGTTACATCCTGTTACCAATGCAACTCTAAAGGCATTTAAAATAGGCTTTACCTCTGCTGCCGGCGCTGGTTCATTTTTTTTTACTGTAATATTTAAGGTCCCCAAATTTCCTTTTGATTTGTTGAATATCATGCCGGACAGATCCAACACTATTGACTTGGCGGCAAATATTTGTCCAGATCTCATGCTTAGCCTGCTTAGTGGTTGATTTCGAGGTCCGGCCAAATAGGGCATCATAATGCTCACAAACTACATTTGCAACAGCCATGCTTTGAGCATCGCAAAAACGTGCAGTTAGGGAGCCACGGCGTAGTTGTCTGCCACATGGGTGTGTTGTGTCCCCTGCATCTGTGGAAATTGATGGTTCACTATCTGGGGAGTCGTGTGTGTGTCTTGGGCTTATTGGGGATGGTGATGTTGTGTGTGAGTTGCTGTGGGTTAATGTATGTGTTCCTGTTGAGCTATCACCTGTTGAGCTGGATGATGTTTGTGAGCTACTTGAATTTGGCGAACCTGAGGGTTGAGGGGGGGGGGTGGGTGACTTTGGTGGGGTGGAGGGTTTAGCACTATGCTTACCCTTGCTGATGTGTTTGCTTTTGTGGGTATGCTTGCTGTGTTGCGGTTGAGGATGCTGCAGGGTCTTAATCGATTTGTCATCCTTTTGTGTTCTTGATTTGTTTTCAGGTGTTGGAGAATGTGTTCTGGTATCTTTGCTCCTACGTTTTTTTGAATGTTCCTGTGTGTCTGTCACACTGTGACCTGTGCTCACCCATGTCTGTCCTTCCCTCATTCATGGCTGCACTTACCTGTATCTGTGAGGTGTTCTCTGCTCTCCCCCACATGTCTGTGTCCTCCTCTGGATTCCCTCCTCCTGCCACGCCCCATCCGGTACAGTGATCCCCCTCCTACTAGAGCTGACGTTCCCCCGAGTTCCTGGAACTCATAATCACACTAAAGAGAGAAATAGAAAGATGATTCCCGTAGAGTAAAATTCCCCTCCGCACCCCTGCCTCAGCCTATGGACACACACAGCATCTGATGGCCATTGATTTCCTCACCCCATTGCCACCCCTAAACTTCAACCTTATTGGAGCAGGGCCGTGGCATGTGCATCTGACAGCAACATTTTATCCTCACTGACCTGGTGTTTACTGGGGACGCTGCATTTACATTGTAAGCTCCTATTGGACGAGCTCTTTAACTTATTCTATGCTGTACACAGGGGTGCACCTCTAATGAGGCCATGTGAGGCACTCACCTCAGGCGGCACAGCAAGGGGGGGGGGAGCAATTGTTGGATCTGTTTTGTTTTTACTATTATTTTATATCTCAGTAGTGGTTCAGTGGAGATGGGGGGCACCGCTGCAGTCATTGGTGGCTCAGCGGCTGTGACCCCGCCCCCTGCAGTGAATCGGAGCTCTCATCATAGGAAGGAGCCAGACAGGGAGGCGCACATCCTGGTGGAGGGGACCTTTCTATATTTCTCCTAAGGCAGCAGAGAGGTTAGGTTCCCTCCTGGCTGTACATCTGTGTGCTTGTGCTATTAGATTGTATACACATTGTGTGCACTACCCCCCGACTATCCAGCCCCTATGCCTGGTGTGTGGGGAGAGAAGCCCCGAGTGGCAGAGGAGACGTTCTATCATAATAAAGAGTAGATTGTGAGGCTGATTGTTTCCCATCTATAGTATTTGTTAGTATTGAGCATCAGGAGCAGCCAGTGTCACATGATCAGAACCTGGCCCCTCCCCCCCCTCAGTGTAATACAGAGGTGTCCAGCCTCACTTTAGCTTGGATCTGGTTACATCATCTATAACACAATTGTCTAATATTAAATATTAATATGCGATAACAGTGAGGAAACAAGTTGCTTTTACACCCGACTGAAAAAAAATCCAAGCTCGAGGCTTCTATTAATGGGAATTAAATCTAGGGACGACCAATTCTACACTGTACATTAACACTTTTACAGGGGAGAACTGCTCGCCTCCAGCTGCCTGTTTCCTGAGGCAATTTGTGTGGAACAGCAGCATGAGCCGATGTAACACCTTCCTAAAGCTAAGGGTTTAAAGCACCTACACACATCAAAAGAATTGCAATATTATTAATCTGTTTGTCCAGCTCAGGGGACATTAGCATATCGTGGATTTATATTATTGGACAATTTTGTTAATGACAGTGCTCCTTAAAGTGGACATCACCCCTGTGGCCGGCCCGGAATCTAATACATACCAGGTCCAGCCACTCTCCTGCCCCCGGGGCATCCTATATTGGATGCTCCATTGTGTGATCCCCCCCGGGGTTGCTGGTAATATCACCTGATCCTGGCGAGTCCCCTGAAGCGTTCTCCACCAGTGACGCATCCCCGGCTTCTCTGCAGCTGTGCGCGCTCCCTATGTCCAGCCATTCTGATTTGCTGCTTTAAACCACACCTCTGCTCAGTGGCATAAACTGTTTGAGAGGGCATAACCCCATGCAATGCTGTAGAATAGCTGCACTATAGGGAGTTCAAAGAGCTGAGCATGCATGAGTAGACTGCCGCTCCAGCCGCCCGATCTCCACGCAGCTGCTTTCGCGCTTCTGCGCTCTGCCCGCCAAGCAACCTTTCTCCGCCGCCGCTGATGCGGTGGCTGTACGGACCCCCGTCTTACGCTTTGTACCCTCCCCGTGGTGCCGCTTACAGAGCTGCTAGACGAGCGGTCGCGCTCCCGGACCTACCGCAAGGTATCACAGAGTGAGCAAATTCACCCCTATTCAACCTCAACCGGACCCAACGACTGGACCGCCTGCCGTCTGAACAAATCGAGTAAGACAATAACGACACCTCGGGTAATCAACTTTTAATCAAAAGAACGGAACCACAGAACGACCGCTCCAGCTGAAATACAGGTCGTATCACACTATTCAACCAATCCATAGTGTCTATGTACTAGATGCCTTAAGGTTTTCCCAGTCAGTTTATTTGACCTGAGTCATTTAAAAAGATGTCGCACAACTCGAAAAATAACTTATTTAAGCAGACATCAATAGCCACCTAAAGTCAAGGCCCTAATACTAGATCTAGAGGAGACAGCCCTTCAAATACTTTAGATCGCAGGGAAACACCTCAGGAAATACTTGGTACTCAAAGACAAACAAACCAAACCACCAACCCAAACATCTCCATTTCTTTAGCGTGTATACGGACCCCAGGAGAAATAGGCACCCATAGAGACTTTATCTATGGTGCACACGAATTAATATCGCAAGCCGACAAAGAACTAAATATAGAAACAGTGAACTTAAAAACAACCCAAAAATACTCATCCCAGGGAATACCAAAAAAGAACTTACATGACTCGGCTGAGGCTTCTGGACCCGACCCTACTCAAAATACCACTACCCCATTAAATAGAGGAGCGAAAGAAGAACCAATATTAGCACTGGAAGAATCATACAGATCATTATCAAAGGACTTCCAATCCTTTAGGGAAACTGTGGATAACCACCTAATAGACTTTAAAAGAAACCTGCTGCAATCAATTCAGGAAACAGTAAAGATAACCGTAAAAACTGAGCTACAGGAACTTACTTAAAGAGGCTATCTACTCAATAACACTGAGAATAGAAAATATCGAAGCAGACTTAGAGGCCGATTCAGTAATAGCGCCAGATAGCGACAGATGAGCGACTGTAGCGTGATTTTCTCAGCGCCAGCCAGTATTCGCTGTGCTTGGCCGGCGTTAGCTTGATGACAGCGACTCAGTCGGTGTGCGGGAATGTTGAATACGGGCTTAGGGGTCGCTGTTTCACAGGTTCAGCGTTGTATGTGAGCGCCTGACAACGAATGGCCAGAGCGAACGGCTAGCTGCATATTCAGAAACAAATCACGCTCCGAATTTTCTGGCGCTGTCCATTCCTTGTTTTAACCCCAGAGCGCTGGCAGCGATGGGTGTAAAAGAGTTTTTAACCCCTAAACAACCATATTTGTTGATTGTAAAATTATACATTTTTTTTGATTCATTTTGTAATATGAATACATTAATATCAGACCTGTAATATCAATTCTGCACAAAATTTTTTTTTTTTTTTTAACACTTAAAAAAAATACATAACATTGCAGAAGTGGTCTCAGAATTTTTGACATTAAAAAAAAAAAAAAAAAATTAATATCAATTAATTATGATTAATTAAAGATTGCTTCATTGAAATGCATTGGACAACGCCAGGGAGCGACAGGTCATACCTGGCGCTGTGATGGAATTTGCAGCGGCGCTGTTCGTTCCAGGCGGCTTCATGATGAATCCCGCGCTTGCTGTTGCTCTCGCCGGCGCTAGCCTCATTTAGCTTGATAAATGCGTCATTGTGAGCGCCGCTGGGCGTACTTGAGTCGGTAACCGCCGATAGCTGGCGCTACCTGGTGCTCACCATTCGCTACCTGGCGCTAGCCCTTGATAAATAAGGCCCTTAGTCACAGTAGCAAGAGAACGGAAACACACCCACTCTACCCTACACACCCACCGAAAAAATCTAAACGGCATAGCCATAAAACTTGATGATATAGAAAACAGATCACGTAGAAACAACCTAAAAATAAAAGGAATTGATGTTTCAGTCCCCAAACGAGAAATAAAAATCACGGTTGAAAAGATTTTTCAACATATACTATGAACAGACTTTACTGTCAAAATTTACAGGTGCCACCACCAAGGCAGAGTTAAAACAACCCCAGCTGGATTGTCTCAGGATGTTATTTGTTTCATTCCAGATTACGCTGTTAAGGAAAAAATCCTGTACAAAGCCAGACCAGTCAGGGAACACAAAATTAATGGCATGACAGTGAATATATTCCAAGACTATTCACAACGAACTCTAAATAAAAGATACCACCTTAAACCATTATTATCAGCATTAAGACAGAAAAATTTAAAATTCCGATGGATAGGTCCTTTAGACCTGCAGATTCAAAAAGGTGATAAACAACTTATTCTAAGGGACGGTGATAATCTAAGGAAGCTTATAACACTCCTAGAAATCGAAGTTCCTCCAATCAATGAATGGGAGAACACGGACGACACTGACGGGTCTTTACTGCCAACAAATCTATTGGTAGAATCCTGGTCTTTAAACCCATAAAGAAAACCTCAACCGGCAAAACGATATAGGAAGGAAGAGGGAGAGGAAAGGGAAAATAAAATAAAAGGGGGAAGCAAATGAAGTAAACAAAGAAATAATAAAGGATTATATAGATAAAAATATGAAGGGAGAGATGCAAAGGGAAAAAAATGATTAAAATAAAACAAATAAATAAAAATTAGCTAAATAAATAATACTAAAAGGGAAGAGAGAAAAAATAAATAAATAAAAATTCTTACACATTTGAGCGTGTGGTGGTTAGGGTGGCGGTAGAAGTTTGGGTTGACCGAAATTAAGGTCGATTTGGAAATGAGAGATAACCAGATCTCTCTGAAGCCCAAAGTAGAGCGGACGAAGGGAACCGGAGGGGGGAGGAGGGAAAAATTGGTTAATTCTATCTACGTGCATACTCTTAAACACCTGAATAAAAACAAACTCAGAAATAGCCTCAAAGCTCCTCAATCCAATGAAACCAAAAATATCAGACACATTGGTCCCCATAACCCCATCATACGAAAAATACGGGAAAATATTCATCTCCAAAACTACAAGATAAGCAGAAACAATGGCTCCCACACTAGGAAACCTTTGTGATACCAAAAATCTAATATTTGTAACTTACAACATCTGCGGGGCAAATTCACCCTATAAAAGAAATAGAATAATGCAAGATCTCAAATACTAAAACACTGATATAGCTTTTCTCCAAGAAACTCACTTCAAACAAAATAAAAGCCCCCCACAAGCTTTTAATGAATTTGGGACTATTATTAGTAATCAATATACCAAAAAATCTAGGGGAGTCGCCATTCTAATAAGCAAAAAGATAACGTTCGAGAAATTTACAGAATATAACGATAAGGAAGCACGTCTACTAATATGGATAGGCCGTTTAAACGGTGAAATCTGCACCTTGGTCAACCCTTACGCCCCAAACAGCCGTCAAAGGGACTACATTAAAAAAACTATTAAAAAAATAGTACAAAGGCACAATTATCTGGGGCGGCGACCTAAACTTGGTCACTGACCCCACTTTAGACACTACAGGGCAATCCGAAAACAGACAAATCTCACTTAATGATCCCGCACTACGACCGGACTTTAGGAAACTACACCTAATAGACAGCTGGCGCATCATTAATACTAGAAAAAAGAATTTCACCTGTTATAACTCGGCCCACAAAACATACTCCAGAATAGACTATATTTTCATACAACAACAAACAATCTCCAAGATACAAAAATGTGAGATTGGAAGAATGACCTGTAGTGACCACGCCCTGTTATTTTAACTATTTCATGGGGAAAAGCAAAACAAAGGAAAAATCACTGGTCATTAGATAAAGAGAAACTACAACAAAAATCAATGGTAGAAAAGCTTAAAAACTCCTTACTAGAATATTTTATATTTAATGATACGCCTGATGTGAACCTCAACACCATTTGGGAATGCCATAAGTGTTTCTTTAGAGGAATAGCCCAAGCCGCAGAAATAAAAATCAGAAAAGAACAGAAAGCAGGAACAGTATCTATAATCGAACAAATTGCTAAACTAGAACAGATACATAAACAAAAACAAACAGAGAAGACATATAAAAAATTAACTAACTTAAAACATGAACTAGAAACAACAACTGACATCACCACCAAAGACAAAATAAAGAACCGACGAGAACAGAAACTAAAACTGGGCACAGGTGGGAAGGCGTTAGCATCATACCTAAACGACAGAAGGGCTACTAACTTCATACAAGAGATAATAACCAAGGATGGCGAAACTAAATATAAAACCGAGGATATTGTAAATGAATTTGTTTCATTATATAAAAAATATATAACATAAATAAAGAAGAGCCAGACCACACAGTATATTTAGAGGAATCAAACAAGACCAAAATCAACAACCACTTAGTAGAGGAATTTTGACAATCCATTCACCCTAAAAGAATTAACTGATGTTATCAGCAAACTAAAAGAAAAGAAATCATCAGGTGAAGATGGCCTACCAGCCGAATATTATAAGATCTTTGAAAACCAATTAGTACCCTTTATGCTTAGATGGTTAAACAATATAGACCGCTTGCAACCCCCGAGCTCAACAATGAATACAGCTATCATAAAGGTTATTCCAAAATCAGGGAAATATGTGACTCTTTGTAACAATTACCGACCCATATCTTTAATCAACTGTGATCTGAAAATGTATGCCTCCCTAATATCAAATAGATTAATGAAAGTAATACCCAATATCATATCAAGCTTCCAGGCCGGATTTATTCCGAAAAGAGGCATAAACCAAAACATTTCTCTGGCGGTCTCTGCAATCAACCACATTAAGAAAACCAAAACTAAAGCCATCATGCTAGCCCTAGATGCCCAGAAAGCTTTCGACCGTGTGTCACCTGGAAGCCACACTACATCAAATTGGACTGGGTCCAAGAATCATAAATAAAATTATGGCCCTATACACTAAACAAAGAGCTAAATTTGAAATAAATGGAGTCCTATCAGAAGCCTTTGAATTAGCCAATGGAACTCGCCAAGGCTGCCCATTATCAACACTCCTCTTTAACCTGCACCTAGATTCTTTATTAACTCGGATAGAATCAGATCAACAACTTAAAGGAATTAAGATAGGACCTACTGAAATTAAACATCTAACATATGCGGACGACATTCTAATGCTCTTAACAGACCCCACAGTAAACGTGATCACTAGAACAATGGAAATCTTTGATCAATTCAAGCTACATTCCAACTTCTCACTAAATATAGAAAAATCTGCAATACTTTCCCTGGGATTGAATGAAATAGAAACGGAAATAATCAGGAGAGAGCATGGATTCCCCATAAGTCCAACCCACACAACTTATCTTGGCATCAACCTATCGACTGACCCGGACAAACTCTATTCGGCCAATTTCCTACCACTATTGCAAATACTGAAGGACTATATAGCTAAATGGTCAAAACTTCCTCTAAATATTCTGGCACGTATTGCATCAATCAAAATGTACTTCCTTCCGCAACTTATCTTTAAAATTTTGAATATCCCTATCCGCATACCAAAGACCTTTATAGAAACTATGGATAAAATGCTGGCTAATTTTTACTGGAACAATCGGAGACATATGGGTTGATTCAAAGAAACATGTAACAGCTTGGATTTTGCTCACGATCATCCTATTTTTCACGTCCGCTCGTGCGTTCGTATGAACTTGCGAGTGATTCAATAAGCAAATACGTTTCTATCCTAAAAGATACGTCCGTTCGTATGATATCTCCCGAACTTGCCTCAGTCAGTTGCCAATCGTAAAAATCACGTTCATGTGCTCACCTGTTGCGGCGGCAGCCTGTTTTTTCGGCTGCTTCCATCGTCAACCTCTTCCAATTACTTGCGTTAGCCTCTGGTTTTCATTGGTTTTTGGCCTCTTAGATTCGTGCGTTCGTATGTTTATAAGATCTTGCGCATGCGCACCCTCAACCAGAAACTTACCTAAACCCCTTAGCGCTTGCATCCCACTTCATTTCTCGGTCCCTCAAACTTACCTAAACCCCTTAGCGGCTGCATCCCACTTCATTTCTCGGTCCCTCAAACTTACCTAAACCCCTTAGCGCTTGCATCCCACTTCATTTCTCGGTCCCTCAAACTTACCTAAACCCCTTAGCGCTTGCATCCCACTTCATTTCTCGGTCCCTCAAACTTACCTAAACCCCTTAGCGGCTGCATCCCACTTCATTTCTCGGTCCCTCAAACTTACCTAAACCCCTTAGCGGCTGCATCCCACTTCATTTCTCGGTCCCTCAAACTTACCTAAACCCCTTAGCGCTTGCATCCAACTTCATTTCTCTGTCCCTGAAACTTACCTAAACCCCTTAGCGCTTGCATCCCACTTCATTTCTCGGTCCCTCAAACTTACCTAAACCCCTTAGCGCTTGCATCCCACTTCATTTCTCGGTCCCTCAAACTTACCTAAACCCCTTAGCGGCTGCATCCCACTTCATTTCTCGGTCCCTCAAACTTACCTAAACCCCTTAGCGCTTGCATCCAACTTCATTTCTCTGTCCCTGAAACTTACCTAAACCCCTTAGCGCTTGCATCCCACTTCATTTCTCGGTCCCTCAAACTTACCTAAACCCCTTAGCGCTTGCATCCCACTTCATTTCTCGGTCCCTCAAACTTACCTAAACCCCTTAGCGGCTGCATCCCACTTCATTTCTCGGTCCCTCAAACTTACCTAAACCCCTTAGCGCTTGCATCCCACTTCATTTCTCGGTCCCTCAAACTTACCTAAACCCCTTAGCGCTTGCATCCCACTTCATTTCTCGGTCCCTCAAACTTACCTAAACCCCTTAGCGGCTGCATCCCACTTCATTTCTCGGTCCCTCAAACTTACCTAAACCCCTTAGCGCTTGCATCCCACTTCATTTCTCGGTCCCTCAAACTTACCTAAACCCCTTAGCGCTTGCATCCCACTTCATTTCTCGGTCCCTCAAACTTACCTAAACCCCTTAGCGCTTGCATCCCACTTCATTTCTCGGTCCCTCAAACTTACCTAAACCCCTTAGCGCTTGCATCCCACTTCATTTCTCGGTCCCTCAAACTTACCTAAACCCCTTAGCGGCTGCATCCCACTTCATTTCTCGGTCCCTCAAACTTACCTAAACCCCTTAGCGCTTGCATCCAACTTCATTTCTCGGTCCCTCAAACTTACCTAAACCCCTTAGCGCTTGCATCCCACTTCATTTCTCGGTCCCTCAAACTTACCTAAACCCCTTAGCGGCTGCATCCCACTTCATTTCTCGGTCCCTCAAACTTACCTAAAACCCTTAGCGGCTGCATCCCACTTCATTTCTCGGTCCCTCAAACTTACCTAAACCCCTTAGCGCTTGCATCCAACTTCATTTCTCTGTCCCTGAAACTTACCTAAACCCCTTAGCGCTTGCATCCCACTTCATTTCTCGGTCCCTCAAACTTACCTAAACCCCTTAGCGCTTGCATCCCACTTCATTTCTCGGTCCCTCAAACTTACCTAAACCCCTTAGCGGCTGCATCCCACTTCATTTCTCGGTCCCTCAAACTTACCTAAACCCCTTAGCGCTTGCATCCCACTTCATTTCTCGGTCCCTCAAACTTACCTAAACCCCTTAGCGCTTGCATCCCACTTCATTTCTCGGTCCCTCAAACTTACCTAAACCCCTTAGCGCTTGCATCCCACTTCATTTCTCGGTCCCTCAAACTTACCTAAACCCCGTAGCGGCTGCATCCCACTTCATTTCTCGGTCCATAAAACGTAAGAATATCACATAATTTACATATGTCTATATGTTTCTAAGTGTGTTGTTTCTGGTTTGTGTAATTTTTTGGGTGTGTGCATATTAGAAAAGACACATTTCGGAAGGCTTAAAATATAATTTATTTTAAATATTTTCGTTGTTTTTTTTGGAATAATTGTAAAAAATTTTTTTTTATTTTGGGTTTTTTTTTTAAACCTTTTTTTTTTTTTTGGTCAAGTAAAAACACATTTAAATATTTTGTATTTTTTGAACAGTAAAACACATTTTTTTTTTGTTTTTTTTTTTGTTTTTTTTAAAAAACAACTTTTTTGGTTTTTAACCAAAACGCTAAAACAAGTTTTAAAATTTGGAAAAATTAAAAAACAACTTTAAGAAAGGAGCCAGGAACAAGGGCACTAATCCTCCTCGTCTTCTTCATCTGTTGGTCCCAACGTCGCCTGTATGGCCAGCAGCTCGGCCACCAACTCCTTAATTCTTTTTTTTTTTCCCGCCAAGGTTTGGGGGATCATCCCTGTAACCAATAGAGAAAGAAACATAAATAGGAGTCCCAGACCGGTTTGTATGCTGGAAATAGATTTAGGGTTAATCAAATACATGTAAATGCATGACATATGTCCTTCTTCAAAGGGATACAGTTAATGCATTTCCCACAGGTAAGTGTTTAAACTCCTTAAACCGGACCTTCAACATTATTTAATGAAAACCAATAACTATTCACAAATGATTCTGCACCACCTCAAAGTTATTTAGGGTTTTTTGGGGATTACAGCGCCGCCATCTGGACTCTGAAGCATAACACTTAATGAGGAGTGGAGAGTTGGATAAAGTACAGGGGAGTAGGTTACAGTGGTGCGTTGGGAATCCCGAGCATAGCTGGGTTGAGGGAAAGGTCATCACTCACACAATGCATGGCAGCACCTTCCTTTTTTCAATCTGTATCCCATGCTGCCTGTAAATATTGCGCATTCCATATTCCCCAATATTGGTTTTGTTCAGTCTAATAACATGCATTAGATGGGTGAAGGGTGTTTTTCCATGTTTCTAATCTGTAGGTACAGTGTGATGGCTAAGTCTTTGGTTCTTAATACTAGTTAGGGTCCTCTTTAAGCTAACGAAGTGCCCACATGAAAGTGTGAACTACACATTGGCTACGCCTTTAGTTATGTGTGTGTTATTAGCTAAGCAAACATTAATATGAATAATGGCATGGAGACTTACGGAGTTGGTGGCCGACAGGTGGCTGGTTGGGGCCAACAGGCTGCCCTTGGTCCTGGCTCTGCTGTGAAGAAGTCCCTGGAGAAACATGTGACATTTGGTTAGTACTTGTATAGAGTCACTATTCCAAACATATCTGGCTCCCAGTCTGGCTGACATCACTCACCTTCGCCAGGATCGACTTCAAGCATCTCTGCTGCCTCCTCCTCCACTATCTCACCCGCTCCAGAAGCTTCTACAAATACATAATAAAGGATAACTTAGTTTTTGGCCTGCCATGTATATCTTTGTGCCTATACATGAAGAGTGACATACCAGAGCCTTCCCCATGCGTGGCCAGGTATGACTCCACGCCCACGCGCCTTGGCCCCTCCTCTGTGGTAAGGTCCAGGGGCTGGTCTGAGGAGGCCACAGAGGAGGGGTAGGTCCGTCGCCCGGGAGATCCACCACCTTCACTCACAGATGCAGAGTCATGCAGCACTGGTCGGCCTGTACGTCTCCGGGTGCGGCGAATTCTGAAATCCATTTCCAACACTACCAAAGAAAAGTCATTATAAATAAAGGCATAACTTAGACATTTGGAACATATACCATGCAATTGCTTTGTACTTACTTGGGAAATGGATCCCAAAATACCTCCGCACCCGGGGCATGTGCAGACGTTTCAGGTCCGACCAATGCTGCATTATCTGGGTGTGAGTGAAGGTGGTGCTGGTCACACGGTGGATCTCCGCGATGATCTCCCGGGCGATGTCCCTTTTCTCGCACACATTGGGCGCGAAGTCATACCGGCGCTGAAGCATGATCTGAAAAACATAATGGTCACAGAGCTTTTACTTTTACACACAGACCCATATGTGTTGCATCACAAGTTGAGAATTTAATGTCATTAACACACACATTTCGAGTGGCCGCCATTTTTGGGGAGTGCCTTAAAGAGGACGTTGACTGTGATTGACAGTCTGGTCTTATGTTATATGTATCACACACCATGTACATACAGATAATAGCCAACATCAAGAATCAGGCCACCTGCATCTATGGCATGTTAGGATGGTTTAAACATCCAAGATGTAGCCTAATGCTTCGGCTTTTGGACCACGTGTGTGGCTTCCCGTTGTGTTTTTATGGCTTAGGAAAACAGTGTTCCTCAAACATCCGCATCAAGGTCCGAGACAGGCCAGGTTTGCCAGCTCGCCCCGCTACTCCACAGGTCAATTAACTGTTGCTAAGCCGGAGCAATTGGCCGAATTAGGACATCAGCATAGACAGTTGAAAACGTGGCCAGGCTCGGCCCTTGAGGATGAAGTGTGAGGAGCCAGTGATTAAACATTAAGATACCCCAAACTAGTTCCAAACGCATCATTTACATTTAGGCCATCATTGACTATTCGATTAAAATGCACAGGCAGCCACTTACCAGCATGAGGATCTCTTCCTGTTGACGGGTGAAGATAGTGGGCGCCATCTTTATGCTTCTTCCAGGCAGCAGATAAGTGAAACCCCAGCGGTTTCCTGGTTCCGCTCGAACGTACGTTCGTACGAGCGCGTAGTCGTGCGCATAGGCGTCACACGCTGGGCTCATTATTTAAAGGTCCCTGCACCCAAAGCTCATTCTCTTTGAGCATTTGTGTACGATGGCACCAAAAAAGGCGATGAGCAAGCGACCCCAGGCAAGCAAGACCGCGGAGGGCCCCACAACAAGGTCCCAGCAAGCTGGCCGAAAACTGAGAGCCAAGACTCCCACCTCGGCCCCACCAAGGGACCCTGGACCCTCAGGTACCAAAAAAAGGGGCCCCAAGCCCCGTGCCCCTCCTGCAGCCAAAAAGCTGGCAACTGCAGCACCCACCACCTCTGCCCCCAGAACAGGCAGCACCAGTGAGCCCACACCGGCCATGCCTTCAAGTAGGGCAGTTCGGAAACCCATGCCCCGCAGCAGGGCCCGAACCCCATCCAGGGCCCGAACCCCATCCAGGCCCCGAAGCACAGCCAGAGGCCGAAGAACCCAATCCAGGGCACGAAGCCCAGCCAGGGCCAGAAGCCCCTACAGGGCCCGCCGAACACAATCCAGGGCCAGAAGCCCATCCAGAGGCCGCAGATCCCAAACCAGGGCCAGAAGCCCCTACAGGGCCCGCCGAACACAATCCAGGGCCAGAAGCCCATCCAGAGGCCGCAGATCCCAAACCAGGGCCAGAAGCCCCTACAGGGCCCGCCGAACACAATCCAGGGCCAGAAGCCCATCCAGAGGCCGCAGATCACAAACCAGGGCCAGAAGCCCCTACAGGGCCCGCCGAACACAATCCAGGGCCAGAAGCCCATCCAGAGGCCGCAGATCACAAACCAGGGCCAGAAGCCCCTACAGGGCCCGCCGAACACAATCCAGGGCCAGAAGCCCCGACAGGGCCCGCCGAACCCAATCCAGGGCCAGAAGCCCCTACAGGCCCAGAAGAACCCAATCCAGGGCCAGAAGCCCCTACAGGCCCAGAAGAACCCAATCCAGGGCCAGAAGCCCCTACAGGCCCAGAAGAACCCAATCCAGGGCCAGAAGCCCCTACAGGCCCAGAAGAACCCAATCCAGGGCCAGAAGCCCCTACAGGGCCCGCCGAACCCAATCCAGGGCCAGAAGCCCCCGACCTGGCACCAGCCGGGAACAGAGCCCCCGACCTGGCACCAGCCGGGAACCTAGCCCCCCAAGAGGGCCCCGAATTGCCCCCATGACCACATCTACACCTGGAAGTTCGGTGGCCAGCCACGCAAGAACACCCAGTCCCTTGGCCAGTCCAGTCCAGTCATTGGGAAGCCACCAATCCGGCCATTCCCCTACCCAGCCCCAGGCCATAATGTCACCACATGTGTCTGCACACATGGAGGAGCAGCCAAGCCAACCATCTGGCCGCACATTGCGCCGCGGCCAGTTGAGTGGGAGATTCTCCCATGACCAAAATATGGCATTGGCTAGTGGCCTTACATTATACTATGACGAGCTATATGGGAGCAAATCCAAACACACCACCAAGCAGCGCAAGATGGAATTGTTTGAAACCATCCTCCGACAAGTAAATGCAGCGGGGGAAGAGAGGAAAGATGTGTCCCAAATTCAGAAGAAAATCTCTGATCTGAAGTATGCTGTACGGCAAAAAGAAATTAAAAGGCATAATTACAGGTAACTAAATGTTTACGCTAAATCTAATGTTTTGGATGTACTGTATGCACCTTTTCTGAGTACCAAACGATTTTCTCTTTTCAGCCTGAAAACTGGCGGTGGCTTTCCATCTAAATTGGAGTTTACCCCTGCTGAGGAGATTGTGCTTGGACTTCTCCATCCGGTCGCGGTCGGTGGACATGCTGGTCTAAGGGACACAGACTCACCGACCCGTACCCACGGTGAGTACTCTTAAATCTGCATGTTTGGCTGTTTGCTAAATAATCTACAGTTCACTAGTAACAAGCTAACGGGATGCCCCTATGGTTTGCCTTGCTTGGCCTCGCACTACTGTGGCTGTTTGTGTCCTCTTTTTGTCCCTGGGAATCACACATTTAGGCCCACAGCCATTATGGCAAAGTTCAAATGTCCAATTGGATTGTTAAAGTCATGAAGTTTCGCTAGATAAGTGAGATATTTGGAATCAATCACAAAACACACATCATTATGTATGGGTTGCCTTTTGGTTGTGTGAGTTGTGTTTGAGTTAACAATTTAATTAGCCACCCACAAACATATCTAACCTAGAGCAGCGAGACTCAACTGGCGGCCCGGGGTCCCAATGCGGACCTTGGCACCACATTCAAGAACCCCTGCCCAGACAGCCCTGCACTCAGTTACTTCTGTGTTGACGTGCTCAGAGCTGCCCCCTTGATCGGCCATGTAGTGGTTGGTCTCCTGCCCAATGTCATGGCTCCCTGAAACATAGCATTGCAATATGAAGTACTGCACAGGAAGTGGCATTGCAAGGTACACAGTAACTTTTAAAAAATTTCTCTGGCCACAATCGTGTCCCGCTGCCCCTGCTCTGGGCCATCTGCCACAGTCCCCCCATGCCCCCCCCACATAAGCCCCATACATTTGTAACAGATTGGCTCCATCCATCCCATCACCATCAATACGTTAACTCCCCCCTTTAGCCATCCAATCCCTGTCCCCTCAGCTCTGGCCCATCCAGCCCAGCAAGGGCAAGCAGCCTTTATTAGTTGGCACTTTGAAATCTCCAGCCCCTCCACCAGTGTATTTATTTTTAACTAGACACCCCCTGCGTCAGCACCATGGCCAGACATTCACCTCTCACCACATACCTTGAAATGGGCGTTTCAAACAATTGTTTGAGTACCCCGGACCTAGCGAATGGTAGGCTAAATCCAAAAATGTGCCTTGAAAGTTGTATGCTGACTGGGTACACTTCATGACCTAGAACTGAGGTCACTTAGCAGTTTTTCAGAGCCATTGCACCTATGTAAACTTGCGTGTGTTTGAACAAAGGTCACCATTGGTCTAGAGTTGAATAATATTACAAATAGAGCTATATTTGATTACCTATCCTAAAAAAGGTTATGTGTGTGTGTTTACGTGGTTTGTTTTTCTCTTCTTCAGCCCAGCATGATCCCTCAGCAAGGGTAAACTCACCCCCCAGTTTGGTTATGCCTACCAGGTCCGTACAGCATAGGAGCCCAGATCAGAGATTTTCGGTAAGTTAATTTAGTAGCATAAATACTAACAAGTGCTTAAGAATGTGTTAAACTGTTGAAATCCAAAATTTGGACGCCAACTTAGCCTTTTTTTTTTTATATGTCCCTACAGACCCGCACACTCATGGAAGAGATCCAGGACATGGAGGAAGATGATGATGTCTCCGTACAGGGCACGTCGGATGAACTCCCCCTGGGTCCCAATTTGGAACTGCTCCATAATGTTTCTCTGGCCAATCCTCAGCAGCAGAGTGAATCTCCATCCATTGTGCTTGCACATGGGGAGACTGACACTACAGTCCCCAGTGTTCACTCTGCTGCTGAGGATTTGCAAAGCAGGCCGGTTGCTGTTGAGGGTACGACACCACGCGGCAGGGCACGCCCAAGAGCCAGGGTAATTGTGCGGCGGACGCCATTACGCCGCCCCACAATTTCCCAGGGGAGGCAGAGTGCCCTGCTTCAATTATGGACCCAACAAAGGGACTCTTATGACGCCCAGCTCGTTACAGAGCGTGAGCAAAGGCATGCCGACATGGTCAACATCCATACCAGTCTACAGGGCATCCTCGCGGAGTTGCGTACCCTCAACAGCAACGTGGCCAATGCAAGTAATGGCATCCAGTCAGCCATGGCTGAGATGACCAATATGCAGAGAAACATTGTGGAGCAGTTTCAAATTCACAATGCTGCCATGGCCCAGGCTAGGTCCCATTCCCATGGACCTCCACCTGGACCTCCACCTGGGTATTATGGGCAGCCACCCTATTAAGCCATGGGTGTGTGGGACATCTTTTCTCTTAACCCCCACTGTATTTACTTGTCCTTTGAGGTTTCAAACAATCCATTTTGTGTTGCTCTGGCAGGTTGTGTTTTGTATTTGCTCCCATATAGCTCCTTAGAGTAATGCTTAAGGCCACTAGCCAATGCCATAGGTCTATGTGGAGTTTATCTGGCCACTTATGGCTTAACCTATGTATTTGGTTGGTGCTCCTCCTGTTTGCAGACATGTTTGTGTGACATTATGGCCATGCCCAAATATCCCTGGGCACAGGCAATATTAATGACTGGACTAGGCTGGCCTTTGGACTGGGTGTCCTTGTTTGGTTGTGCCACTCACTTCCAGGTGTAGATGTGCTCGATGTTTTTTTTTAATGTTATCCATTTGTTACCACAGATGTATGTGGACTGATTTCTGTTAACCACTATAATTTTTCATTTTCAAAGTAAAACAAAAACTTCACTTACAATACTTGTGGCGTTTTTAGTGGGAAGACATTTTTAACAGCTTGGGCTAAACCAGATAATTTTGGTTTGAAGAGGTGTAACAATGCAAAGCTAAAGCTAAGGAAACTACATGAAATACATTAGGCAACAATTAAGGTTTTACTTAGAGGTAATGCCACATTACGGCAAAACAACATATGTAACAAAAAGGATAACACAGACATACAGAATGGTGAGACAGGGAAAAAAGTTAACTAAAATGCTGGCTGATCAGGTTGGCTCGAACAGATTGGCCAGACTCACTGGGGGGCCCCTCAAAATTCTCGACTTCATCCTCGACGGCTGAAGAGGGCAGGCTGTCCACATAACGTGGGACACGTTCCATGATGGCAAAATTGTGCAAAACAGCACATGCCATTATAATGTCGATCACTTTCTTGGGATCATATTGCAGGGCCCCCCCAGTATGGTCAAGGCAACGAAAACGTGTCTTCAGCAGACCAAAGGCCCTCTCCACAACAGCCCGGGTCTTGCGATGCGCACGGTTATACGCTTCCTGAGAGGCATCCTGGGGCCGCAGCACAGGCGTCATGAGCCAGGGTAGAAGTGGGTACCCGGAATCACCTTAAACAGAGAATTAAATGTAATCAAAATTAAAAAGGCAACACAACCAACACCAAAAATTTCACAGATATCATAATGATGTAAGGTAAAGTGTTCCCCAAAAAAAACAGGGCACATTAGGGCCCCCAAAAATTGCACTAAGGTATAACCTAAATAAAAATGGCACTTCTATATACCAATTAATTAACAAACATCTGCACGGCCAAGGGTATTTGTATTTTACATATATTTGTAGTTTTCAGACATGTTACAATTAGGATGCTGCTGAGGGCCTATCCACATTTCACTGGAAACTACAATGTATGCAGTTTAAGTCCACTTTGACATTTAACGACCAATAGTACAAAAGAAGCCAAATGTCAAAGATCCCTATCCACATTTCACTGGAAACTACAATGTATGCAGTTTAAGTCCACTTTGACATTTAAAGACCAATAGTACAAAAGGAGCCAAAGGTCAAAGATCCTTGGGTATAAACTCCAAACCAATATATTTAGGCACAAGGAACTTACAGACATCCTAACTAAAGGGAAAACATTCTGAAGGCCAAAGCGAGACAAGGATTTTTTGGGTAAGTTCCTAATATATGAGCCAAGAAAAAGGCAGTTGGACGCTTCTGTCAAGTTTTCCAAAACAAACATATCAACAAATACAAGATTAATGCCACATTTAATAACACACAAATAGGACACACTTACCAAGCAGCCATGCCCCCGAAAATTCACCTGCCTCAAATCTCCGAAACAACCCAGATCGCCGGAGGATATAGGAGTCGTGGGACGATCCGGGGTAGCCGGCAAGGACACTCATAAACCGCATATCCGGACCAACCACGGCCTGGACATTAAGTGAGTGTCCCATTTTACGATTCCTTAAGGAAAAAACATACAAAAAGGGTAATTGATATTTGACCCAAACTAATAAATTAACCACAAAACATGTCTGCACTCTATTGGGAAAGACTAATGAAAAGCCGAGATAAAGCAGCTACACAAATGAGGGATAAACAAATATGCTGCCGCAAAGGAAAACAGGTTACATGACACGTTGGGCAACATAATAACCAATCTCAATACCTATATATATACTCGTCGGCTGCCCTAGGTACGAGTGCCACATGTGTGCAGTCAATTGCACCAATAACGTTGGGCATGTCGGCCACATTATAAAACCCAAGCTTAATGGCGTTTCTGGCTGCCATATCATCTGGAAAATAAATATATTTTTGAGTTATGGCAGCCATGCCTTCCAAAAATTTAGACAGTGCGCGGCTCAGCGTAGGCTGTGACATCCCCACAGAGAGGGCACCCAGCCTCTGGAACGAGCCGTTCGCCAAAAATTGCAGGCAGCCAAGCATCTTGGTCATACCTGAAATTGCATGCCCCTTCCTTGTGGTGCGGGCTAACCATGGCCGCAGCTCACTATATAATTTATGGAGGGAAGCGCGATTAAGCCTGGTCAGCTCGAACAGCTCAACATCATTCATGCTATCGATGTTCATGCGACGACGCAGGGGCAATCTGCTCTCAGACATCTCGATCAACTCAATGCCAAAAAGCATAAGCCCTTGATGTGCCACAAACTCGCTCCGCTCCATCCTACTCCCGAGGCCAAATAGCTGCCGGCAAACATTTCGTAAAGCAGCTCTTTAATGGGCTTCAAAACAATTAGCAATCACCTCTCTGAATTGGGCGCAAGCCCATGTGAAGGACGTAAAAAATAGGATCGGACGCAAATAATACGATTTTGACGGGAAAAACACACGAACTAACGCAAATTATACGATTCTCGTACGAAATGCGTATGTTCATATACGTCTATGCGCGAACGATCGTGCGAATACGAAATGGCCAAAAAAACAAGAAAAAATGACAAACACCCACCCAAACTTACGATTCTCGATACGAAATCAATTAACTTTTGCTCTTTGAATCGAGGGGATAGAGTAGCATACAGTTCACTAATAAAAACGATACCCCGTGGGGGTTGGGGGGCGCCAAACCTTGGATTCTACATTATGGCCTCCTACTTACAATGCCTGGTTAAATGGACCACTACAGAAAAAGAAGCCCTATGGGTAAAAACTGAACTGTATCCACTTAACCCCCACAAAATCTTAATACTAGATCCCCACTCAATCCATCCTTTCAAACAGCAAACTAAACACCCAATCGTTTCTTCCATATTAGAAACTTTGAGGAAACTAATGGGGAAAAACGAGTACTTCCCATTTACGAACTTAATGAAACCCCTTAATAACGCTAACATTGGAAAATGGGAAGCAAAAGATTTAGAGATAGAAGAACCCACTGAACCCAGAGTCTACCACCTATGGCAAACTACTCAAACCAAGACAAAGCCTACGATACTAGACCAGATGAAAAACAAAAACAAAACATACATAAAAGCCTTGCAAGCTCAGCATCTTCTAAAAAACCTCATCTTACCCGAAATACCTTTTATTCCTACCAAATTCCAACACATTTTTCTAACAAAGGAACAAATTTGTAGACCACTCTCACATTACTATTCCCTCCTAAACCCACTAAGTAAAATACAGGGAACTAGACACATAGAAAAATGGGAAAATGATTCAGGATCAGAGATCAGACAACAAGAAAAAGAAAACAAATTTCGCTCTATTAACAACATCAAATCTCCAGCTTTAAAAATATTCAGCTTAAAATACTGGCATAGATATTATCATACCTCTGACTACAACCAAAGCTTCAGGAAATACGACTGCTGGTGGTGTAAAGAACATCAGATGACGGTTAGGCATCTATGCATCTATGGTGGGATTGCAAACACATAAAACCACTCTGGAACATTACAAAACAAATTATACAAACAATAAGAAAAGCAGAAATAACGATTACAGCAAAGGAGGCCCTACTTACTACTCCATATGTCAGTAGTAGCCAAAGTGACGGTAATACCCCATCCAACATAGAAGAAAGACTGATTTCATTAATCACATGGATCACAAGAAAAACCATAGTAATTAGATGGGGAGAACCCGTATATCTAAATCTTGCACAATGGAAGAAACATATGACCCTACAAATAAACAATGAAATCACCCTAGCAACCAACCCGAAGTACAGACAGACTCTAACGGAGGGATTGAAAATAAATGATAGTTTAATATAGCTAAATTAATAAGGTATATCTACAAGACACATCGCTCACAATTACGAAACAAAATAATAAAAAAAAAGGAGGAGGGGACTAGACTAGGCAGAAGATCCAGCTTCAAGCGGAATATTACCTAACCAGGTGTATCTCAAAGAATAGGAACACAGACACACGTCTGACTTAAGTAACAACACCAGAAAGACAAACGTGAAGAATAGAAAACCAGACAGCGTCCAGAGTAGGCCCAAAGGAAATACCTTGCAAGACCGACTAAAATTCCCAGTCCAATAGGGACCGTAGGATTGCGTAGGGGATGCACAAGAGTGACCCCCAGGAAGGAAGTCTTAACCAAGGAATGCAGAATAAAAGACTTCTGAAGAAAGGTGGACAGGGCTGAGCCTGCCTCTTAAAAGTACAAGGCAGGAGAAAAACTCCAACCCCTGATATCATAACTCTAGAACCCTGGGAGCAGAGACTCCTGACAGGGAAAAGACAGAGACTCCCACCAATAAATGTGGGTACACCATATCCAATAATAGATGGAAGAACAAGAAGAAGCTTGTTCCTGATCCTCCATAGTCTCAACACCGAGACAGATAAAAACTTATCTCCTCAGGATGGAATCAGGCCGTCTACGCCAGAGCCTATAGATTGGGGTGACACAAAAGAGCCCCGATTGAGCAGAGCTGGCACTCCTGACAGAACGTACAGATCTACCGCCCTCAGTACCACGTCTGCGACCCACACCCTACTAGGCCACTCGGGGACCACAAGAATCACTGGTCCCCCCTTCCAGGGCAATCTCCCGCCAAACCCTGCCAAGCAGGGGAATGGAGAAAGTCATACAAAAACAGAAAGTCCTGCCACAGCGATACTAGGGTATCATGTCCACGGCCAGCGCCTCCTGAGACAGGCAACCAAGGGCCAAGAACTTGTGATAGTGACGGAGCACAAACAGACCCACACTGGTCAGAACTCACAGGGACATTGCCCCCATCAGCACCTTGGTGAGCACTCTAGGAGCTGAAAAGAGGCCAAATAACAAGGCCACAATTATCAATGTTGGCTTCAAACTCGCACCTGAAACCTCGGTGTCTATAAGACACAGGGATGTGAAAATAATCATCTTAGATCTCCACAGACAGCAAGAAGCCCCCCAGGGCGCAGTGAGCTAGACGGCCCAGCTAAGAACCTCCATGCAGGAACTGCCGGTAATTGATGAGTTGCCTAAATCTGAGAATCTAGAATGGCCCAGAAGACCCAAAATTTAGGGGTATTGTGGAAAGGTTGGGGAAGCGGCCCCTGCCTCTGCCTGATAAAGGGAAACTGCAAGTGACTCCTAGACCCCACAGGCCTTGCATGACCAGCGCCAGCACCTGAACAGAGGCAGGGACCCAAAGTGGCCCGATAACCCGAGGGAAGGCCACGCAGCAAACCTCATCCTGAATCCAGAGGACACTTCCCCCTACAGCCCCCAGAAAGAGGCGTGATGTCTCCTGACCGGAGCAAGGTGCTGCAGCCATCCCCTCACCCAGACGGGTGAGGGCGCCCCATCATGCCTGAGGGGGTTTGGTGGAAGCTTTAGACTTAGTCCCTTTTTTACCGGAGGGACCAGGGCGCTGTTTGCTGCTCCTTGGGCAGGAATCTGTACTAGCCCCCAGGACAGACACCCCTAGTTCTTGCTTAACCCTATGGTAAGGAGGGGGAGGGGTGTCCCTGCCCCGAGGAGGCCGAGACGGCCGCCTGCGATGGGGTGATCTGCCCTTTTTTCCAAACAGGTTCATACGGGCCCCAAACAGGCGCTGTCCTTTAAAAGGAAGCCCAGCCAGAGTTCTTTTAGCAGCATCTTCAGCGCCCCACTGACGAAGCCAGACCAAGCGATGTATAGTCACCACCAGTGCAGAGGTCCTAGCACACATTTTAATGGTGTCATGCAGCGCTAAAAGGATACATTTCACAAAGACATCGCAACTGTAGAGTGCATTAAACACCTCCCAGGGGAGATCCTCAGGGTGATGATCAAGCATCTTTCTGATGAGGGTTCTAGCGGCCACCGCAGTAATGGCCGCGGCACAGACCGGGCGCAGTGCCGTTCCTGCACAAGAAAAGGCATGGGAAGCCAGCCTATCAATGCGCCGGTCCTCAGCATCCTGAAGGGTACTATAAGCAGGAGCCGCGATAAAGGTGGGGTTAGGAACCCCTTTAATCGGAGCCACCACCACCACCACCGGGGGAGATGACCAACAATTAACCACCTCAGGGGGAAAGGGGTATTTCTAATCACAGTCCGCTGGAACCCCTGGAAGTTTACTAGGACATTCCCATTCCTTAAGTACCAGAGCGTGGAAATGATCCTGCTCTAGGAATTCCAAGCGCGGGGTCGCTGTATGAAAGGTCTCCCCTCTAGCCTTTGGAGCCTCACCAGGGAGGGAGATAGACAGGACCTCAAAGACCTAAATCAACAACTCGTCCGTGTCACATTGGCCCCATAACTCACGGACAGAATCATCATGCCTCCTCGGCCTCTCATCAGATGAGCCCGAGTCAGAGAACAGCTCTCCTTCGTCAGAAGGGATACAGTCACGTGGAGTATCAAACTCCTCAGTTCCCATTGAAAAAAACAGAAACAGAAGGCGTCAAGTACTGCTTCTTACCAGGGCCCAGGCGCTCTGATAAACTAGCAATAATCTGATCAGCCAAGGGCAGACTGACAGACACAGCAGGCTGGTCATCCCCACTAGTATGCGACTCAGCAGGAGAGAGATTTAAGCATGGGGAGATAGGTGAACTGAAACGAGGTGCAGTTACTGGCAAACCTGATTGCAAGGCCAACGCTTGCTCGGCACAGGGTCCGCAGACCCGCGCCCTGTCTGCATCAGCATGGGGTTGTCCACACGCCATACACAGCTGGTTATGTCCTGGAGGGACCCCGGACCCATAATTCTGAGATGCCTCCATATGGTGATTATTAAGGCACAATATGCCAGCAGGGATTTACGCAGTATACAACCCTGGATGCCCCAAAGACCCGCTAGTAATGTGGGAGAATTGTACAAGGCCCGCTATAATTTACACAGCGGGGACTGCGGTGGAGCGTGGCTCCATAAGCACACATGGTGCTGCCTACCTTCACCCGACCAGCGCAGCCCTGGCTGGGAAGCACATCACAAGAGGACGGGTGGGAATAGTCCAACAGGGCCGCAGGCTATGCGAGAGAGTGATACTTCATGTATCCGCAGTCGGCACTGCAGAAAAATCTGGGGATTTGTGGGAGGTCCCGGGTATTTTTATTTTTTTTTAAATTCTTTATTTAGTTTTCATGTATACAATACAAAGAAAAAATAGAAGTAAACAGCTGTTACATATTCCACAATAAACAGGTTGGATATGATTACATTTTGTTGTCTCTGTTATTCGTGTATTGTCAGCCGGACCTAACACAACATCCAACATCTTAACTGCGCGTTCCCCAACACGGTGGGGACCACGCATTCTTCGTATAACTTTTTCCAATAAAAGAAAGGGGGAAAAACAACAAGAAAAAAAAAATGTAAACAGGTAGAACAACAAGAATCTACATCAATGCCACGAGAGGGCAGCAAGGGGATTGAAGTTACTGAGAAGAGGAAAAGAGAAAGGGGGGGAGGGGCAGTAGGGGGGGAGGAAAGGGGGGGGGGCCCAGAGCAGTGTCGGTCAACTACTCCCCAGCGAGGATGTGTTTATACTCCTTCGACTCGGTAAACTGAGTCCAATCGAACCAGGTTGTCAAATACTTCTCGAAGCCACCCTCACCAGATGCCCTAAGATCCTCGAACCTCATTGTCTCATTAACTTTCAACACCCACATTGCCAAGGTGGGGGGGTCTTCTTTTTTCCATAAGAGGGGGATACACACCTTAGCCGCATTGAGGAGATGGCATAACAGTGAGCCCCTATATTTTTTTTGCGGCTCCCGAGTCAGGTGGAGTAAACACATAGCCGGGTCATCCGGAACCTCTTCACTTGTAACCCTTCCAGCCACTTCTCTAACCCCGTCCCAAAACAATTTCACCTTGGGGCAGGACCAAAATATGTGAAGTAGTGTGCCCTCTTCACCTCCACAGCCCCCACTCCAGGAAACCATTTGCTAATTGTCTTCGGCACTCTGTACCACCGCATCAAGATTTTGTAACTACACTCCTGAAACCTGGTACAGACTGACGTTTTAGGGTGCGCTTGCAATAACTTACTAATTTGTGTCGGGGTGAAGGTCCTGCCGAGGTCTCTTTCCCATTTACCTACAAATGGTGGCGGGGTGAGGTCCGGGGGGTTAATCAGCATCTTATAAATGCGTGAGAGGGTATGGCTCTCCGCATTATTACTTGAGCAAAGCTCTTCAAATGGAGAGAGCCCTCTATGTTCCGCCCTGTGTTCCCTGAGTGTGTAAAGGAAATGTGAGAGCTGCTGTCGCTGCCGCATCGACCACTTGGGGATTCCTCGTTCCGTAGCCAACCTCTCCATGTCCCGCCAATCCCCCTCTCCCATAAAGTGCCCAACTCTGAATATCCCCGAGGTTTTCCAAGCCTCCGGGATCGAACCCCTACAGCCCGGGGGGAATCCAGGGTTGCCTAGGACAGGGACCATCGGTGAGGGGCTTGGGGAGAGACCCATCGAACCAAAATATTGATGGCACACTCTCAGAGTAGTCCCCACAAGGGCGTGCTTCATTGCTGATGGGATGTCATTACGATCTGCCCAAGGAATACACTCCATCCTAACCCCTACTAGGCTTTGCTCAATGGAAACCCAATGCTTGTGACTTCCATGAAGGCACCAGTCAACCACTCTATTAAGGTGGACCGCAGCGTAGTAAAGCCTAGGGTCAGGGAGTCCCATTCCACCCCGCTCCTTACTCCTAGTTAGGATGGACCTGCTTATTTTCGGCCTCCCTCCCCCCCAAACAAATCTACGGAAGAGGATGTTCACCTTCTGGAAGAAGGACTGTGGTATGGTCACTGGGAGGGCCTGCATTAGGTAAAGGAGCTTAGGCAACAGCACCATCTTCAATGCACTGCACCGGCCGAACCATGAAAGCTTCCCGGTCGACCATCTAGCTATGTCTTCCTCAAATTTTTTGAGCAAGGGGGGGAAATTTAGAGTGAAGATGTTGGCCAAGTTCTTGCATATCTTCGTTCCCAAGTATGTCACGCTCATTCCCAAGGATTTAAAGATGAAGGAGTTCAGAGACTAGGATCTTTTCCTTCCTTGGGGATGACCGATATGTGGGCTCTCAGTGCATCTGGGGGCATGTGACAACCTGTTTTAAAAGAATTGAGAGCTTCCAAGAGTCTGGGGCCCAGCAGAGGCAGCATCTTTTTATAATACTCAATACTAAATCCGTCGGGCCCCAGGGCCTTCCCGCCAGACGCTTCAGCTACCGCCCTCTGAACCTCCTCTAACGAGAGTGGTCTCTCCAGGTCTTCCAGAACATCATCCGGCAATTTGGGCATACCCGATTCCCTCAAGTAACGCAGCATTGCATCATGCCTCTCGGTGCCCTCTGCCCTGGGGAGATTATACAGCTCTTTGTAAAACTTTTTAAAGGCCTCCGCGATTTCCTCTGCCAGGTGTATCGCCCTCCCCCTCTGGTCCGTGATTTTCGGGATATAAGTTTTCAACACTCCGCCCCCACTCCAGGAAACCATTTGCTAATTGTCTTCGGCACTCTGTACCACCGCGTCAAGATTTTGTAACTACACTCCTGAAACCTGGTACAGACTGATGTTTTATGGTGCGCTTGCAATAACTTACTAATTTGTGTCGGGGTGAAGGTCCTGCCGAGGTCTCTTTCCCATTTACCTACAAATGGTGGCGGGGTGAGGTCCGGGGGGTTAATCAGCATCTTATAAATGCGTGAGAGGGTATGGCTCTCCGCATTATTACTTGAGCAAAGCTTTTCAAATGGAGAGAGCCCTCTATGTTCCGCCCTGTGTTCCCTGAGTGTGTAAAGGAAATGTGAGAGCTGCTGTCGCTGCCACATCGACCACTTGGGGATTTCTCGTTCCGTAGCCAACCTCTCCATGTCCCGCCAATCCCCCTCTCCCATAAAGTGCCCAACTCTGAATATCCCCGAGGTTTTCCAAGCCTCCGGGATCGAACCCCTACAGCCCGGGGGGAATCCAGGGTTGCCTAGGACAGGGACCATCGGTGAGGGGCTTGGGGAGAGACCCATCGAACCAAAATATTGATGGCACACTCTCAGAGTAGTCCCCACAAGGGCGTGCTTCATTGCTGATGGGATGTCATTACGATCTGCCCAAGGAATACACTCCATCCTAACCCCTACTAGGCTTTGCTCAATGGAAACCCAATGCTTGTGACTTCCATGAAGGCACCAGTCAACCACTCTATTAAGGTGGACCGCAGCGTAGTAAAGCCTAGGGTCAGGGAGTCCCATTCCACCCCGCTCCTTACTCCTAGTTAGGATGGACCTGCTTATTCTCGGCCTCCCTCCCCCCCAAACAAATCTACGGAAGAGGATGTTCACCTTCTGGAAGAAGGACTGTGGTATGGTCACTGGGAGGGCCTGCATTAGGTAAAGGAGCTTAGGCAACAGCACCATCTTCAATGCACTGCACCGGCCGAACCATGAAAGCTTCCCGGTCGACCATCTAGCTATGTCTTCCTCAAATTTTTTGAGCAAGGGGGGGAAATTTAGAGTGAAGATGTTGGCCAAGTTCTTGCATATCTTCGTTCCCAAGTATGTCACGCTCATTCCCAAGGATTTAAAGATGAAGGAGTTCAGAGACTAGGATCTTTTCCTTCCTTGGGGATGACCGATATGTGGGCTCTCAGTGCATCTGGGGGCATGTGACAACCTGTTTTAAAAGAATTGAGAGCTTCCAAGAGTCTGGGGCCCAGCAGAGGCAGCATCTTTTTATAATACTCAATACTAAATCCGTCGGGCCCCAGGGCCTTCCCGCCAGACGCTTCAGCTACCGCCCTCTGAACCTCCTCTAACGAGAGTGGTCTCTCCAGGTCTTCCAGAACATCATCCGGCAATTTGGGCATACCCGATTCCCTCAAGTAACGCAGCATTGCATCATGCCTCTCGGTGCCCTCTGCCCTGGGGAGATTATACAGCTCTTTGTAAAACTTTTTAAAGGCCTCCGCGATTTCCTCTGCCAGGTGTATCGCCCTCCCCCTCTGGTCCGTGATTTTCGGGATATAAGTTTTCAACACTCCGCCCCCACTCCAGGAAACCATTTGCTAATTGTCTTCGGCACTCTGTACCACCGCGTCAAGATTTTGTAACTACACTCCTGAAACCTGGTACAGACTGACGTTTTATGGTGCGCTTGCAATAACTTACTAATTTGTGTCGGGGTGAAGGTCCTGCCGAGGTCTCTTTCCCATTTACCTACAAATGGTGGCGGGGTGAGGTCCGGGGGGTTAATCAGCATCTTATAAATGCGTGAGAGGGTATGGCTCTCCGCATTATTACTTGAGCAAAGCTTTTCAAATGGAGAGAGCCCTCTATGTTCCGCCCTGTGTTCCCTGAGTGTGTAAAGGAAATGTGAGAGCTGCTGTCGCTGCCACATCGACCACTTGGGGATTTCTCGTTCCGTAGCCAACCTCTCCATGTCCCGCCAATCCCCCTCTCCCATAAAGTGCCCAACTCTGAATATCCCCGAGGTTTTCCAAGCCTCCGGGATCGAACCCCTACAGCCCGGGGGGAATCCAGGGTTGCCTAGGACAGGGACCATCGGTGAGGGGCTTGGGGAGAGACCCATCAAACCAAAATATTGATGGCACACTCTCAGAGTAGTCCCCACAAGGGCGTGCTTCATTGCTGATGGGATGTCATTACGATCTGCCCAAGGAATACACTCCATCCTAACCCCTACTAGGCTTTGCTCAATGGAAACCCAATGCTTGTGACTTCCATGAAGGCACCAGTCAACCACTCTATTAAGGTGGACCGCAGCGTAGTAAAGCCTAGGGTCAGGGAGTCCCATTCCACCCCGCTCCTTACTCCTAGTTAGGATGGACCTGCTTATTCTCGGCCTCCCTCCCCCCCAAACAAATCTACGGAAGAGGATGTTCACCTTCTGGAAGAAGGACTGTGGTATGGTCACTGGGAGGGCCTGCATTAGGTAAAGGAGCTTAGGCAACAGCACCATCTTCAATGCACTGCACCGGCCGAACCATGAAAGCTTCCCGGTCGACCATCTAGCTATGTCTTCCTCAAATTTTTTGAGCAAGGGGGGGAAATTTAGAGTGAAGATGTTGGCCAAGTTCTTGCATATCTTCGTTCCCAAGTATGTCACGCTCATTCCCAAGGATTTAAAGATGAAGGAGTTCTGGAGAGTTCTAAACCTTTTCCCAGGGATATTTAAGTTTAAAGCCTCTGATTTCTGAAAGTTGATTTTGTACCCTGACAGGTCTCCATACTGCCTCAGTTCCCGTAGTAGGATCGGCAAGGAGACCTCGGGTACAGTCAACCCAAAAATCAGGTCGTCAGCGAAAGCCGCGACTTTATAGTTGCCCGAGGGGCCTCCCATGCCTTTTATATCCTCATTCCTCCGGATCTTACATAGGAGGGGTTCAAGAGTCAGAATGAAAATTAGGGGAGACAGTGGGCACCCCTGTCTCGTCCCATTAGAGATATCAAACGGATCCGAGAGCGTGCCATTCACTCGCACCGACGCGGAGGGGGCACTATACAGGCTCCCAATCCACCCCAAAGCATTGGGGCCGAGGCCTATGTGTCTTAGAGTGATCTGCATAAACTCCCAACTCACTCTATCAAAGGCCTTCTCCGCGTCGGTGGCCAGCAAAAGGGATGGAACGTTACCAGTCTGGGCCCACTGAATCCAGTTGAGGACTTTTACAGTATCGTCTCTGGCCTCTCTATGAGGCATAAAACCCGCCTGGTCAAGATCAATAACATTATGCAAGTGAGGGGCCAACCTAGAGGCCAATACCTTTGCAAAGATCTTAATATCTGTGTTCAGAAGCGATATTGGCCTATAGCTGGCACAGAGACTAGGATCTTTTCCTTCCTTGGGGATGACCGATATGTGGGCTCTCAGTGCATCTGGGGGCATGTGACCACCTGTTTTAAAAGAATTGAGAGCTTCCAAGAGTCTGGGGCCCAGCAGAGGCAGCATCTTTTTATAATACTCAATACTAAATCCGTCGGGCCCCGGAGCCTTCCTGCCAGACGCTCCAGCTACCGCCCTCTGAACCTCCTCTAACGAGAGTGGTCTCTCCAGGTCTTCCAGAACATCATCCGGCAATTTGGGCGTACCCGATTCCCTCAAGTAACGCAGCATTGCATCATGCCTCTCGGTGCCCTCTGCCCTGGGGAGATTATACAGCTCTTTGTAAAACTTTTTAAAGGCCTCCGTGATTTCCTCTGCCAGGTGTATCTCCCTCCCCCTCTGGTCCGTGATTTTCGGGATATAAGTTTTCACTCTCTCGGCCCTTAAAGCCCGCGCTAGTAGTTTCCCACATTTATCGCCCGACTCATAAAATTTCCCACGGCATTTGAACTTCTGTGCTTTAAGCTTGTCTAAACACAGCACTTTAAGCTTTTCTCTGAGCGCTGTCAAGGCCGAGAGGTGGATGATGGCAAGGGATTTCTTATGTAGGGTTTCCAACCTCCCGATCTCCCTAACGAGCCTCAAGACTCCCTCCGCTTTCTCCCTTTTACGTCTGGCCCCCAGTTTTATTAAGGACCCTCTAATGTAACACTTATGCGTCTCCCACAGGACCCCTGGGCTGACCTCTGGCGACCCATTGAGTTCAAAGAAGTCTCTGATATCTCTCTGGATCTCAGCAAGTACAGCCTGATCGTCCAGCAGGGAGTTGTTCAAGCGCCAAGTCCACCTCCTAGGTCCCTGGAGTGGGAGCTCTAGTCTAATCATGACCGGCGCATGGTCTGATATGGTTATGCAGCCTATCTGTGTGTCTAGAACTCGGCATAGGGCACCATGTGTCACCAGAAGCATATCTATTCTAGAGTAGGATCCGTGAGGGGGGGAGAAAAAGGTATAATCACGGGAGTCGGGGTGCTGGATCCTCCACGGATTGACTAATTGGTGCAGGGCAAGTAGTTTCTTTAGCCGCTTCAGCTTGGCAAACGACATATGGGAGGCTCCCCTGGAGGTATCCAGAAGGGGGTCCAGGGCTAAGTTAAAATCACCACCCAGGACCAATTCACCCTCCCCGAACATTGCAAGCTCCTCCAAGACCTCACCCAGGAACACCATCTGTTCTGAATTAGGCACACAGTAAATAGCGAGGTTGCAACCCGTCCCTTCAGAAACAGCCATCTCCCGTCTTCACTGGATTTAAAGTCAACTAATTCCCAGGGGAGGGAGGCCGCTATGGCTATACACACTCCTCTTGATTTAGAATCTGGGGAATGGCTGTGATAGGTTCTCGGGAAACGTCTATTGCCAAATGAGGGCGGGTTGGATGCCCTGAAATGGGTCTCCTGCAGGAATGCCACCTGAGCCCCAAGGCCCTGCAAGTTCCTCAGCACTAGGGACCTCTTCTCCGGGGCATTCATCCCTTTTGTATTTAACGAGATGATTTTTAGGTCCGACATCTAAGCTCAGGGGTGTACCTGAAGGAGAGGGAGTGAGGAATGGGGCAGGGGGTGGGGAGAGAACAGGGGAAAAGAAAAAATATGAAAAAGAGGGGAAAGATACGGGGATAAACACTAAACCTTCCCAAAACCGGGAAACCAAATAGCGACCTGTTGACGACAAGCGTCTGCAGGCCTAACCTATGGGGGGAGAAACGTCCCAGGAGCCTCGACCCGCACGCCCAAGACCAGAAACATGCAACAGTAATGACAACCAACAGATATTCAAAACAAGAAACTAACAGTGTTATGAAACAGTACAACACACCCCGATCTCTGCCACCGAACCCAGGAGCAGCTAGAACAACAAACGCAGGCCCACTGGGCAGCTCCCCGGCCAGCCGGTCACCGCGTCGGATGAAAGAGAGGCATAGAAGAAATCAAGGTGAAAACGCATAGCGACCAGGTGACCAGCAGAGCAAACCCAGCCGGCCCCGAGGCTGCCTCGCCCTCCGACCCCGCCAAATCTCAGGGAGGGGTAGGGAGGGCCAGGGGGCCACCCCGACACCCCGAGAGTCCTTTTCACAGCACAGAGTCCAGAACCCAGGCCCGATCACGCCACCCCTTCTTCAGGGCGCCGCAGCGGCTTCTTGAGTCTTAGCAGGTCCCGGAAGCTCCTAGGCCCTTGGCGCTTCTCCCTCATCGGAAACCCCGGGAGCGATGGTATTTCGTCCTCGAGCCAGTTAGGAACCTGGATCGGGTCACATTGCAAGAAAGTGAACAGTCCCTCCAGGTCCTGGTAGGACTTTAAGACGTATGAACCTCGATCTCTCTTCACGATCAAGTGGAACGGGAACCCCCATCTGTATGTGGCTCCTCTCTTCACAATAACCTCGAGCAAGGGTTTTAGGGATCTCCTCCTAGAGAGGTCTGGAGGAATCTTGATCGTAGCACCTTTATAGGTCACTGTGCCCTTATTCCAAGCCCTTCTAGAGATGTCTTCCTTCAAGGCATAGTGATGAACTCGACAAATGACGTCTCTTGGATAGGCTGGATCTGGATTCCTCGGCCCCAAGGCCCGATGGGCCCTGTCTAATTCTATGCTGTGGACAAGTCTCTATCCAGAACCATGTTGAAGATGGTAGTCACAATTTGCTTTAGGTCCTCTCCAATCTCACCTTCCGGGATTCCCCTCAGCCGCAGATTGTTCCTTCTACTTCTGTTTTCGAGGTCATCAAGATGAAGATGGCACGCTCGGATCATGGCCTCCTGTCTGTCGCATCTGTCTTCAAGAGCTTGTATGCGACTCCCTTCTTCCGGCCTCTTCGTTTCAAGAATAGTGACTCTGGACTCGACCTCAGATAATTGATTTTTAACGGCCGCAATTTCTCGTTTATGCACAGCTGCGTATCTAGAAATTAGCTCTTCAATATCAGCTTTCGTAGGTAGACCTTTCAAGAGGGAGATGGTGGCCAGATGGATTTCAGGGTCACACGCCTCTCTGCTAACCGAAGGGGCTGGGGGAGTTAGCAACCCCCAGTCGTCACAAGACTCCATCAACCTGGCGGATGCGGGTGCGGGGGAGGAAAGAGGCTCCACAGGGGACATGGGCATGGGGCTCGAAGCCCTGGGGCTTGCCAGTTCCTCAGGAGATGGGGGCAGCGGGTACGGCGGGGAGCCCTCCATTGACTGCCGGTTCTCATCCGACTGCCTTATGTCATGATATACAGCTCCTGCTTTCTGTGGCCGTTGCGGTTGTGGGAGGGTGTCTCGCGCCACCTCGTTATATGGTCTCCTTTTGTCAAGCAGGGAGGTTGTGGCGATGGGTGGTGCAGGCGAGCCTCTGGGCACGTATGTGAATTGCTGCAGGAGTGAGGGGACTGGTATCTCCCGGGTGTATGGGGATGTATGGCCAGTATATATTCCAAGCCCTGGGGCTCTGCTGGAGGGTCCCGGACTGTCTCCCCCTCCTTCACCCCAGCATGCCCGGCTCCGCCCCCCCTCTCCTCCCATCGGCCGAGTCCCCTGGGTGCGAGGGGGACTGACACTTATATCCTCCGCGTTCACCGGAGGGCTTGCCGAGCCGCCCTCCCGGCTCCGCACTGACTGTGAGCCGGGCGGCTTCTCGCTACATTCAGTCACCGCCTGCGGCCCGAGATCAGATGACGCGGCATCGCGGAGCGCGTCCGCCGCCATTTTGGTACACCCACCTCCTGGGTGTATGTTCCTCCCCGCGGGGCTCCGTGTCTGCTGCTGCGGCTTCTCTCCCGCAGCTTCCGCCTGCCCCCTCAGGGGACCGTCGCCGCTCCTCCGCCCGTCTGCAGCCGCCGCTCGCGGCAATCCGGTGAGTCCCGGCTCCTCCGCCCCGCTCTCCTCTCCACTCACTGGTCCGGGCGCCATCTTGCTGGCCTCTTCCTCCTCCCGTCTCAGCCACTTTCCGGCCGTTTGCCACTTGGGGGGCTCTTCTTCCCACTTCCTCCGTCTCCCCTCTGGTTTCTCCTCCTCGGCATCCTGTTCTGCTGTCGGCTGCTGTATATTAAAGGGGTCGTCTGGTCGTAGGCAACGGGAGCTCAGCTATCTGCCGTCTCTCCTCATCACGGTCGGGACACGCCCCCCGCCTCTAGGTCCCGGGTATTTGAGGGGCCGGGAGGAGCCTGTTTTTCATGTCTGCAGTGCAGCGCCACCTGGCGGAGAATAATCCCAAGAGTAAGTATTATTGTTTGGAGCAGGACGTACTGTATACTTAGAATATAAGGTTGCTGCAAGATTTAAACCTAGTTAACATATGCATGTAGTAAATCATGAATCATGAAGAAAAATGAGAAGCAGCCATAATAGTATATATATGAACCATTTAGTATATACCATAGATGAGATCGTTTACTATATATATTATCATATTTTACAAACAATGATGCAAATTAAGCTCTAAACATCATAAAAGATCATTATGATGAGGAAACATCCTAGCGATGTAGAGTGTAAAGCAGGGGTGGGCAATTATTTTTTCCATGGGGCCACATGAGAAACTAAAAATATTGTGGAGGGCCGGGCCAAAAGGCTGAACTCAATTCTGCATTATATTGTATTTCTTTTTTTTTAAAAAAGCAGTAAATTATTTTGGAAAACCCTACATTCAGCATCTACCTTTCTTTTTTTAGCGGACATTTTGAGGGTAAAAGACCTCTTGTAATAGGGGTCATGTGCACTTAGCTGACAACTGGAGGGGAGGGTGAAATCGGTTGGTAGGATCCACAGAAAGGGGGGGGATATCGCCCCACAGATGTCAGTGGCTCACTCTTCCACCACACTTGGCAGAGCAAATGCAGCCCCACTTCCCTTCCTCTCCTTCCCCTTAAGCTTAGCAGCAGCCCAAGGATGGCTTCCAGTCAGGGCATTTATGAGTCCCGCCCCTCCACCTAGGCAAGATGGCGCCGGAGCCTACCTCCTTCTCTCCCCTGGTTGGGCCCTTCTTAACTGTCGGTTGCCCACCCGCCCCTCTTTGCAGCCTGTCGGCGCCTCGGCTCGCTGGGTCTGGCACATGAGTGAGGAAGGGAGAACACGCCAGACCTGACGAGCTGAGCGGCTGCAGCTTAAGTGATCGCCTGTGTACTGTGTGGGAGGTGGGAGATGCCGACCTGCTGCAAAGAGGGATAGGCAGGCGCCTCGCTGGCAGCACGAGCGGAGGGACACCAAATCACGAGCGGAGGGACGCCACCAGCCAGCTCAGCCCGGGCCGGTCAGAGCCAATCAAAGGGCCGCATACGGCCCCCGGGCCTTACAATGCCCAGGTCTGGTGTAAAGAATAGCTGCACTCCTAGAATTACATGAGAGTGGCCATGTTTCTAACACACTTGAACAGTCCTGCTTACACATTAGCATGAGGGGGCAGCAGCAATTCACACTGAACCGAGAGATATCGGCCTCAGAAACACAGGGAAACTTGCCTATCATTCCACACACACACTTATTCAACAAAATGAATTCTGTGTGAGGGGGGAGCTGTTACATTGTCTCTTCATGTTAAATGAATAGTGCAGCAACTGCAGTGAATTCACACAGTGTAATTAATGTATCTAAAAAGTATCTAGGAGCTCTCTGCTGTGAGCAGAGCAATGGTGAGTCATTACATCTGATGGATTCCTACTTCTGGCTAGAAATAAGGGATGGCACAGAGCACAGAGAATTTGAGTTTTCGTGAAGCAGGGCTCTCGGGCATAAATCTAGATGGCCGCTCCCATGTAGTTCAAGAACACAGAATCTGCCTGCTATTCTACAATATCTGCATTGGGGTAGGCCCTCTCCAATAGCCTACATCACTGACTGCTGGGGGGATTTAGAGGAAAAATTTATATAGCTTTATTTTTTTGGGCTGCAGGTCTGCTTTAACGGGCTGTAAGTTCTGTATTTACTGGGAGTGGCCACACATAGACTTTCAATATAAAACTCCATGTGTGGCAAAGTGTCACTACACCATGTGATTGTGAGACATGTGACTCACTAATCTCCCAGCTCACATCTAAGGACACGCCCAGACACAAATAAGGAAGGACACATCTGTAGTGGAATTTCAGGAAAAGTAAATGAGCTTCTTTTTTATTTCCACATGCTGATGACATATTTTCCATTATAGAAAACCCAGCCCTGCACCCGGGCCCCTAGTCACACACATTAACCTAGCACACAAAGTTGTAGAGGGAGGCATGGCAAGAAATGAGTGTGTCTTGCTATTAGGGGCGTGGTTTATTTAAAATTATCTGGAAAATATCATTCTGCTCATAATCTAGATGCAGCAAAAATACAAGGTGAGCAATTAAAGCGGACTGTACATTATAGTGAGCACTAGAGAGACGACCCTTTCTCTCCCCATATTGTTCTGCTGGCCTCACTGTGCAAGCCCAGCCAGCAGCATTATGGCGGGCATGTGGTACAGGTGCCAGACAGGTCTGTATTTAGGATTCATGCTGCCCTAGGCACTTTTTGACCACGCGCCCCTCCCCTTCATCGTACACACATTTTAAGTTCAGAAGTATCACAAGTTGAGATGCCCTGCTGCACACCTTCCCAAAACCTGAGGTCTGGCAGCGTATTGCTGTATTGGTCTTGGAAGCTGATTGACTGCTGGCTGTCATATGATTGACAGCTGTAGGAGGGAATGTAGAGGTGGTGTTGCAGCTGCTGGATCTTGGGCTGCCAGGGAGGGCAGGGGGACAGCAAAAAGGAGGGTACACTTAGGAGATCGATGGGGCAGAATGGAAAAAAGGTGTGCAGGAAGAAGAAGCAGGAAGAAAGCAGGACGGCTAGCAAGAAGAGAGGACTGTTAGCCGTAGAAAGAGACTATAGAGGGCAGCATGAAGGGATGGTAAGCAGCAGGAAAAGAGGAGAGTGAGCTACAGGGAGATAGCACGGTGGGAAGCAGGAGGAAAAGTTGGTGGCGCAGTTAGCAGTGGAAAGAATATACAGTGGCATAGTGGGCAGCCGGGAAGAGATAATGGGCAGCAGGAGGGGAGGACGCTGAGAAAAAGAGCAGCAGGAGGAGTGGACAGTGAGCAGCAGGAAGAGAAATGGTGAGCAGCAAGAGGAGAGGACAGCGGGGAAGAGGAAACTAAGATATTGGGCAGCAGGAGGAAAGGATGGTGGGGGCAATGGGCATCAGAAGTGAGGGTTTCTTGCGGCAGGGGGAGAGGATATTGGGCAGTGGGAATAAAGCATTGTCAGATGTTAGGAAGTGAGAAGAAAAATTGGTTAGGAAGAGTACAAGATGGGCAGCAGGCAGTGACAGGAAGCAGTATGGTAGGAAGATTGTAGGTATTAGGACACTGGCTCTTTTATCCATGGTGAGCTTAGGCAGCAGCAGGCTCCAACTATACAAAGCAGCACTGCCATCCCCTGCGCTTCAATTCTGATTTTTTTCTCTTTCTAAGGGCCTTATTCATCAAGGGATAGCGCCAGGTAGTGTCTCACTAGCGCCAGGTAGCGCCAGCTATCGGCGGCTACCGACTCCAGAACGCCCGGCGGCGGACACAATCACGCATTTATCGCGCTAAATGAGGCTAGCGCCGGCGATAGCGTCAGCTAGCGCGGGATTCATCATGTAGCTGACTGCAACGAACAGTGCCGCTACTAATCCCATCACAGCGCCAGGTATGACCTGTCGCTCCCTGGCGCTCTCCAATGCATTTCAATGGAGCAATCTTTAAATATTCATAATTAATTGATATTATTATTTATTTATTTTTTTCAATGGCAAATATTTTGTGAACACCTCGGCAATGTTAGTTATTTTTTTTTAAGGGGAAAAAAAATAAAAAAAAAATTTGCAGAATTGAAATTACAGGTCTGATATTAATGTATTCTTATTACAAAATGTTTTTAAAAACGTGATTTTTTTTTTTTATTTTAAAATATGGTTGTTTGGGGGTTAAAAAACTACTTTTAACCCATCGCCGCCAGCGCTCTGGGGTTTAAACAAGCATTTCACAGCGCGAGAATTTTTTGAGTGTGATTTGTTAATGATTATGCTGGGAGCCGTTCGCTCTGGTCATTCGCTGTCAGACTAAACAGCTCACTAAGGGCCTTATTTATCAAGGGCTAGTGCCAGGTAGCGAATGGTGAGCGCCAGGTAGCGCCAGCTATCGGCGGCTACCGACTCAAGTACGCCCGGCGACAGCAAGCCCGGAATTCATCATGAAGCCGCCTGGAACGAACAGCGCCGCTGCAAATTCCATCACAGCGCCAGGTATGACCTGTCGCTCCCTGGCGTTGTCCAATGCATTTCAATGGAGCAATCTTTAATTAATCATAATTAATTGATATTATTAATTTTTTTTTTTTTTTTAATGTCAAAAATTCGGAGACTACTTCTGCAATGTTAAGTTTTTTTTTTAAAGTAAAAAAAAAAAAAAATTGTGCAGAATTGATATTACAGGTCTGATATTAATGTATTCATATTACAAAATGATTCAAAATACATGTATAATTTTACAATAAAAAAATATGGTTGTTTAGGGGTTAAAAACTCTTTTACACCCATCGCCGCCAGCGCTCTGGGGTTTAAACAAGGAATGGACAGCGCCAGCAAATTTGGAGCGTGATTTGTTAATGAATATGCAGCTAGCCGTTCGCTCTGGCCATTCGTTGTCAGGCGCTCACATACAACGCTGAACCTGTGAAACAGCGACCCCTAAGCCCGTATTCAACATTCCCGCACACCGACTGAGTCGCTGTCATCAAGCTAACGCCGGCCAAGCACAGCGAATACTGGCTGGCGCTGAGAAAATCACGCTACAGTCGCTCAACTGTCGCTACCTGGCGCTATTACTGAATCGGCCTCTAAGCGTTGCTACTGCTTCTTAACTGTGTCCGTGGCGGGGCATGAGTTAACAAATGCTGCAGGGGCAGGCGAATAGACTGTAAAGCTGGGTGCAGTGCGCCACGTGAACGTACAGTATACAGCAGCAGTTACTGCGACTGGCACCTCTAAAGCCACTGATGTGCGCGCCTGTGTCATGAAAAAAAAAACCTTCCCATGGAGGCGCCATTTGTAAAAAATATGTAAATGCATTGAGGGAATTAACATTTCCCCCCCCTCACGGTGGCTCGGTCCCGCACCTCTAGATGATGATACCTGTGACAGACACAGCCAGGCTTGCAGAATCTACGAACGGCCCCTGCGGTAGAAAGAGAAAGCTCCCGGCTTCTTCAGGCTGGAGTGACATCAGCAGTGGGTGGAGCCGGCCAGGGACGCTCATACCACCTGACAACACTGAGTACGGAAGTACATGGAGGTGCAGGGGAGCGGGGTCATAGTGCCGGGATCATGTAGCTCCCGAGGCTGCGCCCTGTAATGATTTTACTTAGCGGCTGCAGGTGAATTAATGACAAAAAAAAAATACAAAACATTAATGCCACATCAATGTGCCTGCCCCAGTCAGACAGATTCCGCCCTAGGCACGGGCCTAGAATTGCCTTAAGGTAAATACGGCCCTGGTGCCAGACACTCACTAAACTAATAATAATGGTAAAATAAGAGTCCTTTATGGTGACAGGGTGAAGGGCTGATATTTAGAGAGTCACAGTCACCTCTCCCTCGCTGGCTTTCTGCTTTGTTAGTGGTTATTCTATAGCTGATGCTGGCTGTGGGCCCGCTTGAAGCTTTATAACAGCTTTCAGCTTCTTCCCATCCTGACTGGTGCCCGGGCTGGTTTTACTGCAGAGAGGGGACTCCGTGCCATTTTATTTTTATTTTTAGGGGGAAAATGCTCTTTTCAGTTTGAGGGGTCTTCTGGGCAGGAAAGGGTGTCTACTGATACATATGGGGCACCGTTATAATCGTGGGCAATGGGCCTTTTACATGCAATATGGTTTTCCTAAAAAATGTTTTTTCAAGATTATTTTATTTTTTAAAAAGTGACAAACTGTACAACATATTTTTTATTATAAAATAATTATATTTTTTTTCACCCCAAAATATTAAAGAAACAATGAACAAATTACAAACAAGACATTTCATGTTAATTCTCCAAAGAACAATATATAATTTTCCTGGAAATCCCTGCAAAAATCACAGTTAAGTATATATAGCACGAAATGAAAAATTCTGAGCCAGGTGAGGACTTTTATTCCTTTTTTAGTGTCTACCTTATGGGTGATTCAGTGCCATATGTAAATTTTCAACTGGCTCTGAATCAGCCCCAAGGTAGACAATGGAAGTGAATGGCAGTTTTCTCTCCTAAAAAAAGGAGTTACCTCACCTGGCTTGGAATCGATCCTAAAGTGAAAAATGGTCTGGCAATAGAGGATGGCAAAAATACAATTCTGTGATTACTCACCTGTAGAATTGGTATTATGAGTATACAGTACGTCTTGCTCCAGATAGAATACTTACAATCGGGTATTACTCCGCCAGATGGCGCTGGACTGCAGAGACATCGAAAATAGGCTCCTCCCGGCCCCTCAAATACCCAGGACCTCCCACAATCCCCAGAATTGAAAAACAGTTAACGAGAAGCCGGGAGAAATAACACAACCCAACTAGTAACTATAACAATGATAACAATCACCATACAGGGGATCCAAGATAATGCAAAAACCAAGGGTGGGGTGGAGCAGGACGTACTGTACACTCATAATCCCAATTCTACAGGTGAGTAATCACAGAATTGTATTGTTCTTAGTATACAGTACGTCCTGCTCCAGATAGAATACTTACAATCGGGACATCCAATAGCAGTGTCCAGGGGTGGACTGGGGACAAAAAACGGCCCGCTAACTTTCTGGTCACACAGACCCTGCATTTGCCCAGGCCCTTTCATTGCATCTGCAATTGTCTATTGCAATTGCACTGCAAAGGTTCTGCATGCAGTGATTTTGCTGTGCTAGCATTTACAAAAACAATCCATTCAATGGCGATCACAAGCATTAGCACTAGTAAATCACAGTGCTAATGCATTTGCATGTGAACATTAAAGTGGACCAAAAGCCTGCTGGATTGGCCCGGGAATGATCCATCCTCTCCTTGTGGGGCATCCAAAATCAGGATGCCCTGCTGTGTGAAACCCCCCAGGTCGCCAGCTACACTTAACTGAATTCCGGTCCAACAGCGCATGCGCGGGCTGCAGACGCATCCCCGGCATCTCTCTAGCAGGGGTTGTGCCTGCGGCAGCCATTTATGAATGGCCGGCGCAGGAGCGCTCCCTGTTAGAGGGAAGCACGAGATGCATCCGCCAGCATGCTCAGAGCCGCTGAGCTAAGACATCTCTTAGACGTTCATAGCTCAGCGGCTCCGCGCGCGCTGATTGGACGTGCCGCTGCGCATGCGCCGTAGGACCACGGTGAGGTTAGTTTATTTGGGGGATATGGGGGGTTTCACATAGTGGGGCACTGGGATGGTCAGGTCGGGCACTTTCACGGCTCATTGAGTAAACTTTTTCTGCCTTTTAACTGCAATTGGATGCAGCTAAGCAACTAAAGACTGTGACAGCAGAGACAAATGAAGCTTCCATTATCTAAATGATGCTAAGTGATCACAAATATGATAAATAAAGTGGAGGAGCAACACTGATGGGGCCCACTGACCTTCTGGGCCCAGTGTGGTTGCACCTCCTGCACCCCCTCTAGTTTTGCTCCTTTATATGCCCCCCCCCCCCCATCCCCGGGGCATCCCACTTGTGTGAAATCCATGGGTCACTGAGAAAATGCTGCTGGTGCAAGGAGCAACTGGCATCCCCGGCTGCTGCACGCTCACTAGCTCTGCCTATCTGAATGGCTGGCACAGCCGGAGGGAGCAGGCAAAGGGATGCGAGTCTGGGCGAGAGACTGCACATGGAGTAAAGGAGAAATCTAGCAGCACTGGGGGCTTCACACGCAGGGTAAATACCAAATCTGGGTGTTTCACCGCAGAACACATGGAATGTACTTCTTTTGTACTCGGCTTGCCCATTTAGTTGCCGCCCTGAACTGGAGTCATGGTTAAACAATATGCTGGTAGGTGTGGGTTGCTCAGGGGTTAATAAGCCCCCTCTCCCTCACCCTCCTTCCTCCCCGCACTCCTTGCTGACACTGTTACCTCTCTCCAAGTAAACGAGCAGCCTCCGCTCCCGCCATCCACTGCCTGACAAGCAGCGCAGAGGCGGCTGGGAGAGGGTGACATCACTCCCAGCAGCGCTGCTCGTGGAGACGGTGGATGGCAGAACCGGAAGCTGCTCGTTTACTTGGAGAGAAGTAAAGATTGTCAGCAAGGAGTGCCGGGAGGAGGAGGGCTAATTAACCCCTGAGCTACCCATGCCTAGCAGCGTAGCGTTGTGACTGTCCCTCTGCCCTTACTACCCAGCATGCAGCTGCCCACAGCAGTAAAACTCAAGCGGCCAGCTACTTATCAGTTTAGCAAAGTTGCAACAGCATGAATTTACATTATTGCAGTGTGGGGCAGGCACGGCCCACCGGGATTTTGCCCGGTATGCCCTATGGCCAGTCCGCCCCTGGCAGTGTCCATAAAGTAGGGTGGGATCCCCAAAGGTAACAGCGGACAGTTTAAACCATCGTCGCCTGCAGAACCTTGCGGCCAAACACAGCATCAGCTGAGGCCCGAACATCAACCTTGTAAAACTTGGAAAAGGTTCGAACAGAAGAAAAAGTAGCGGCCTTGCAAACTTGTTCAACAGAAGCCTGGTGCTGGAAGGCCCAAGAGGCACCAATAGCACGAGTGGAATGAGCAGTAAGGCGGAAGGGAGGATTCTTCCCCTTAGCAGAGTAGGCCTGAATCACAGCCTGACGGATCCATTTGCTGATAGTAGACTTGGCAGGAGCCAAACCCTTCCTAGGACCAGAAGGGACCACAAAAAGAGCATCAGTTTTCCTGAAAGGTGCAGTAGCCACCAGATAGTACTTCAGACACCTGACCACATCCAAAGAATGCAAAACCCTCTCCTTAGCATTACTAGGATTAGGGCACAAGGAAGGAAGAACAATGTCCTGATTCAAATGAAAAGCAGACACCACTTATTGCAGTGCACAGAGCAACGCTGAGCAACCAGCCTGCTGAGAAAACTCACTGCTTTCTTAGGAGAGAAAACTGCCATTCACTTTCATTGTCTGCCTGGGGCTGATTCAGAGCCAGGTGACAATTTGCACCCGGCAGACAATGAGTGTGAATGGAATTTTTCTCTCCTAAACAATAAGTGAGAATTCTCACCAGGCTCTAAATCGTCCCCTTTGTGTCTCCCTGTCTGTCTGTCACACTGTGACCTGTGCTCACCCATGTCTGTCCTTCCCTCATTCATGGCTGCACTTACCTGTATCTGTGAGGTGTTCTCTGCTCTCCCCCACATGTCTGTGTCCTCCTCTGGATTCCCTCCTCCTGCCGCGCCCCATCCGGTACAGTGATCCCCCTCCTACTAGAGCTGACGTTCCCCCGAGTTCCTGGAACTCATAATCACACTAAAGAGAGAAAGAGAAAGATGATTCCCGTAGAGTAAAATTCCCCTCCGCACCCCTGCCTCAGCCTATGGACACACACAGCATCTGATGGCCATTGATTTCCTCACCCCATTGCCACCCCTAAACTTCAACCTTATTGGAGCAGGGCCGTGGCATGTGCATCTGACAGCAACATTTTATCATCACTGACCTGGTGTTTACTGGGGACGCTGCATTTACATTGTAAGCTCCTATTGGACGAGCTCTTTAACTTATTCTATGCTGTACACAGGGGTGCACCTCTAATGAGGCCATGTGAGGGACTCACCTCAGGCGGCACAGCAAGGGGGGGTAGCAATTGTTGGACCTGTTTTGTTTTTACTATTATTTTATATCTCAGTAGTGGTTCAGTGGAGATGGGGGGCACCGCTGCAGTCATTGGTGACTCCGCCCCCTGCAGTGAATCACAGCTCTCATCATAGGAAGGAGCCAGACGGGGAGGCGCACATCCTGGTGGAGGGGACCTTTCTATAGTTCTCCTAAGGCAGCAGAGAGGTTAGGTTCCCCCCTGGCTGTACATCTGTGTGTTTGTGCTATTAGATTGTATACACATTGTGTGCACTACCCCCCGACTATCCAGCCCCTATGCCTGGTGTGTGGGGAGAGAAGCCCCGAGTGGCAGAGGAGACGTTCTATCATAATAAAGAGCAGATTGTGAGGCTGATTGTTTCCCTTCTATAGTATTTGTTAGTATTGAGCATCATGTGGCTGAATGGCTGCTGAGCTGAACACATCCCTAGTGCCCGGCATCATTTATATAATAAGGATTGGTCACATGATCAGAACCTGGCCCCTCCCCCTCAGTGTAATACAGAGGTGTCCACCCTCACTTCAGCTTGGATCTGGTTACATCATCTATGACACAATTGTCTAATATTAAATATTAATATGTGATAACAGTGAGGAAACAATTTGCTTTTACACCCGACTGAAAAAAAATCCAAGCTCGAGGCTTCTATTGATGGGAATAAAATCTTGGGACGACCAATTCTACACTGTACATTAACACTTTTACAGGGGAGAACTGCTCGCCTCCAGCTGCCTGTTTCCTGAGCCAACTTGTGTGGAACAGCAGCATGAACCAATGTAACACCTTCCTAAAGCTAAGGGATAAAAGCACCTACACACACCAAAAGAATTGCAATATTAATAATCTGTTTTTCCAGCACGGGCTCAGGGGACATTAGCATATTGTTGTGGATTTATATTATTGGACCATTTCTTTAATGACTGTGCTCCTTAAAGTGGACATCACCCCTGTGGCCGGCCTGGAATCTAATACATACCAGGTCCAGCCACTCTCCTGCCCCCGGGGCATCCTATATTGGATGCTCCATTGTCTGAACCCCCCGGGGTTGCTGGTAATATCACCTGATCCTGGCGAGTCCCCTGACGCGATCTCCACCAGTGACGCATCCCCGGCTTCTCTGCAGCTGTGCGCGCTCCCTATGTCCAGCCATTCTGATAGGCCGGGTGTGCGGGGGCGCGCACTCCACAGGGGAGCTGGGATACTGGTGCGTTCAAAGTTCAAATCAGCAGCTTTCTGCCTTGCATTAGTATGCACCTCATAAATTGCTGATTGGACGAGCGCCCGCACATGCGCTGTGGGGAAAGATGAGGGAAAGTGGGTGATCTGGGGATTTCACATAGAGGCATCCTACATCTGGATGCCCCCAGGGCAAGAACCAATTATCAGGGTACTTGAAATCCTGGTCCACTTTAAGGGACTGCTGGGAAAACAATTCAGCCTAAAATCATCACATGGGGGTCGATTCAGCACCAGGTGAGAAAAATCACTCCTTTTATAGGAGGGAAAACTGTCATTCACTTTCATTGTCTACCTTGGGGCTGATTCAACACCAGATGAAAATGTACAACCAGTTGTTAAATCACCCCCAAGGTCGACAATGAGAGTAAATGGCAGTTTTCTGTCTTAAAAAGTAGTGAGTTTTCTCACCTAGTTTTGAATGAACCTCAAGGTGGCCAATGTCTTAAAGCAAACCTACAGTCAAAAAAATAGTAAATTTACTGCTTTAAACCACATCTCTGCTCAGTGGCATAAACTGTTTGAGAGGGCATAACCCCATGCAATGCTGTAGAATAGCTGCACTCCTATAATTACTTGAGAGTGGCCATGTTTCTAACACACTTGACAGTCCTGCTTACACATGAGCATGAGGGGGCAGCAGCAATTCACACTGAACCGAGAGAAACACAGGGAAAATTCTACACACACACTTATTCAACAGCTGGATGAATTCTGTGTGAGGGGGGAGCTGTTACATTGTCTCTTCATGTTAAATGAATAGTGCAGCAGCTGCAGTGAATTCACACAGTGTAATTAATGTATCTAAAAAGTATCTAGGAGCTCTCTGCTGTGAGCAGAGCAATGGTGAGTCATTACAGCTGATGGATTCCTACTTCTGGATAGAAATACAGGATGGCACAGAGCACAGAGAATTTGAGTTTTCGAGAAGCAGGGCTCTCGGGCATAAATCAAGATGGCCGCTCCCATGTAGTTCAAGAACACAGAATCTGCCTGCTATTCTACAATATCTGCATTGGGTTAGGCCCTCTCCAATAGCTTACATCACTGACTGCTGGGGGAAAAATTTATATAGCTTTAATTTTTTGGGCTGCAGGTCTGCTTTAACAGGCTGTAAGTTCTGAATTTAATGGGAGTGGCCACACATAGACTTACAATATAAAACTCCATGTGTGGCAAAGTGTCACTACACCATGTGATTGTGAGACATGTGACTCACTGATCTCCCAGCTCACATCTAAGGACACGTCCAGACACAAATAAGGAAGGACACATCTGTAGGGGAATTTCAGGAAAAGTAAATGAGCTTCTTTTTTATTACCACATGCTGATGACATATTTTCCATTATAGGAAGCCCAGCCCTGCACCCGGGCCCCTAGTCACACACATTAACCTAGCACACAAGGTTGTAGAGGGAGGCGTGGCAAGAAATGGGTGTGTCTTGCTATTAAGGGGCGTGGTTTATTTAAAATTATTTGGAAAATATCATTCTGCTCATAATCTAGATGCAGCAAAAATACAAGGTGAGATTAAAATAATCCCCATTATGTTTCACCAATACTAATTACTGAGCAATTAAAGCGGCCTGTACATTATAGTGAGGACTAGAGAGACGACCCTTTCTCTCCCCATATTGTTCTGCTGGCCTCACTGTGCAAGCCCAGCCAGCAGCACTATGGCGGGCATGAGGTACAGGTGCCACGCACCCACTAAACTAATAATAAGGGGAAAATGAGAGTCCCTTATGGTGACAGGGTGAAGGGCTGATATTTAGGGAGTCAGTCACCTCTCCCTCGCTGGCTTTCTGCTTTGTTAGTGGTTATTCTATAGCTGATGCTGGCTGTGGGCCCGCTTGAAGCTTTATAACAGCTTTCAGCTTCTTCCCGTCCTGACTGGTGCCCGGGCTGGTTTTACTGCAGAGAGGGGACTCCGTGCCATTTTATTTTTAGGGGGAAAATGCTCTTTTCAGTTTGAGGGGTCTCCTGGGCAGGAAAGGGTGTCTACTGATACATATAGGGCACCGTTATAATCGTGGGCAATGGGCCTTTTACATGCAATATGGTTTTCCTAAAAAACTTTTTTTCAAGATTATTTTATTTTTTAAAAAGTGACAAAATGTAAAACATATAATTTTTTTTCCCCCCCAAAATAGAAAAATTTCATGTTAATGCTCCAAAGAACAATATATAATTTTCCTGGAAATCCCTGCAAAAATCACAGTTAAGTATATATAGCACGACATGAAAAATTCGGAGCCAGGTGAGGACTTTTATTCCTTTTTTAGGAGAAAAAATTTTAATTCACTCTCATTGTCTACCTTATGGGTGATTCAGTGCCATATGTACATTTTCAACTGGCTCTGAATCAGCCCCAAGGTAGACAATGGAAGTGAATGGCAGTTTTCTCTCCTAAAAAAGGAGTGACCTCACCTGGCTTGGAATCGATCCTAAAGTGAAAAAATGGTCTGGCAATATAGGATGACAAAATCTCTAGGTAGGTTGGCACTGAAAGGTTAAAACAGACCTACATGGTCAATGGTGCTGCCAGGTCTCTTCCCAAAAGCCAGGTCCTGTAGACTGGCCAAGCACAACTCTGGGGCCACAGAGGATCACGGTTGATGCTTTCATCAGCCAATCACCACCAGAGCCATGGGCCAGACAAAAAGATCCCAGAAGAGCCAGTCTAACTTCTCAGTGGGTAAAGATCGGTGGGCGGGTTCTGGTTTTTAATGATAATTCATAACAGTTTAACAATAACAGTTAATTGGGATGCCCCGTTGTGTGAAAGCCCCCAGATCAGCTCAGCTTGAGCTCAGCTTACCCTGGTCCAACGGCGCCACTGCCGCACTTTCAGCAAACTTTCAGCAAATGGCTCTAATTGTTTACAATGGAGAGTGAGAGCGGCCGCATCACCTGCATCTTCGGGCCATGTGCACACTCTCACCCCGGACATTGTGATAGGCTGGGGTGGGAGTGTGCATGCCGCTGGGGATACGGCCTCTAGTGCTGCCTATTGAAGTCTATCTGAGCTGTTTGTCAAATGACAGTCAATGGCAAATGGCCCTGATTGGACAGGAGCCTGAACATGCGCCATTGGTCGGGAGGAGGTGAGTTCTACTGGACGTTCTGGGGGTTTCACACATTGGGGCATCCTAATGGTGATGCCCTCGGTTCAGGGAACAAAACCAGAGATGATAAAACCCCCAGGTTTTGTTCTGCTTTAACAATATGATCTGACCCACTACATCCTACTTAGATGAAAACTATGAAATTCCCATGAGCGACACTTTTGTTGAACAGTCACTGTAGCAGCTGTGGGTTGCTCCAAATGCAGCTCCTGCACGCACCTACCATGCATGAACCTTACCTGGAAATGCAGGGGCTCCTGAGCCCAGCCGCCATGCCAGACCCCAACCCTGCTTGTGCAGAGCTTATATTTATACCTTGACCTTATTGAGCCTGTCACGCACCTTCCTATCATTATTATCTAATAAAGAAATCACACACACAAAGGTCTCTATTCAGCAAATGGCTGTAACAAGAAATTCCTGTTTTTTGAGAAAAAATACTAAGAGGCCGATTCAGTAATAGCGCCAGGTAGCGACAGATGAGCGACTGTAGCGTGATTTTATCAGCGCCAGCCAGTATTCGCTGTGCTTGGCCGGCGTTAGCTTGATGATAGCGACTCAGTCGGTGTGCGGTAATGTTGAATACGGGCTTAGGGGTCGCTGTTTCACAGGTTCAGCGTTGTATATGAGCGCCTGACAACGAATGGCCAGAGCGAACGGCTAGCTGCATATTCATTAACAAATTACGCTCCGAATTTGCTGGCACTGTCCATTCCTTGTTTTAACCCCAGAGCGCTGGCGGCGATGGGTGTCAAAGAGCTTTTAACCCCTAAACAACCATATTTTTTGATTGTAAAATTATACATGTTTTTTGAATCATTTTGTAATATGAATACATTAATATCAGACCTGTAATATCAATTCTGCACAAAAATTTTTTTTTTTTTTTTAACACTTAAAAAAAATACATAACATTGCAGAAGTGGTCTCAGAATTTTTGACATTAAAAAAAAAAAAAAAAAAAATAATATCAATTAATTATGATTAATTAAAGATTGCTCCATTGAAATGCATTGGACAACGCCAGGGAGCGACAGGTCATACCTGGCGCTGTGATGGAATTTGCAGCGGCGCTGTTCGTTCCAGGCGGCTTCATGATGAATCCCGCGCTTGCCGTCGCTAGCCTCATTTAGCTTGATAAATGCGTCATTGTGAGCGCCGCCGGGCGTACTTGAGTCGGTAACCGCCGATAGCTGGAGCTACCTGGCGCTCACCATTCGCTACCTGGCGCTAGCCCTTGATAAATAAGGCCCTAAATTTTTAGCTTTTTCAGATTCATGTGATTCGGGCTTGATTTTCTACATTAATTTGTTTCTCTTGTCTTGTCTCATAAAGTGAAAAGAATACAACAGAAATGTACAAAATATGTGTAATTCAGCACTGTTAGAACTCAGCACATTCCATTATGTTTTTTTACCTTAAAAGCCAAGTCAGCAATTGTTTTTTTTTCATCAGTGTAAAAGACGCGGAATTAACTTTTATATTTTGATGACTGTTTCAATTTAAAAAATTTACTTCAGACGCCCCAGACAAAGCCACAAATCTGGGCCAAAGGCTAAAGGGGTGAGTGAGTTGCCAGGAGCAGACGGGTGCAGCAGCCTGGTAATCTGGAGGGAGGGGCCATGATTTGTTTTCATTTTAATTGAAACAGTAATTTAAAAAATCATAATAAATAAAAAGTTAATGTCAGTAGATCTGCTGGAATAAATGTACACAATTGCAATAGCTGTTTTTTTTTACTTTAATAAGTTTCACAAGTCATCAGAGACAACGTTGAATTCACACAAACATCCAGTGGGATGAAAAACAAAAAATGTGGAGCAAAAGAAAACATATATGATACATTACTCAATACATCTCTTTATTTATTAATTTTATATATATTTAAAAAAAAAAAATAAAGCCAACCCCTCACAAAATGCTCTAAACCTTGGCCGAAAACCTCGGGGCTGGTTAGTTGCCAGGGGCAGGCTGTTCGACTTATTGACCCTGGCCTTACTATGTCTGGTGCACTAAACTGGTAATCTGGAGGGAGGGCCATGATTGCTATTTTATTTTAGTTAAAAAAATAAATAAATAAATAAAGTTATCTGAAGGAGTAAAGCTAGGCAACTGCAATGGCTCTTTTTTTTTTTTAAACTCCAACACATTTCACAAGGATGAATAATAAAACATGCGAGGCAAAAGAAAACAGTGAGTCCAGTTGCCTTGATCCATTACTAAATACATCTAGAATAACATGGATGAATGTGATCCTTCATAACAAAGTAACTAGTTGCACAAGTGCATTAAAAAATAATCGTCACCAATTCACACTGATATATTACATCCTCCTGAAGCTGTGTGAAATGTAGGAAACAAATGCACCACTTGGGGTAAAGGCTTCTCAGCACCAGAGATGCTTTCAGAAATTTGCCATTTTCAGCTTGAATATTTGAGCCGATTTTCCAGAAATTTCCGCTTACTAAAACCATTTTCACATGGAAATGCACATTTTTCACCCGCATTTTCAAGCCTATTCGATTGGACGAATTTAATTAATTCGTCAGCTTTGCCGAATCACTCGAGGTTACCGAAAGTGTTTGGCAAATCAAAAGTTAAAAATAAATATCAGTAGCTTAACTTTCATTGAGTGGCTTGTGTGCTGTGCTTCCTCCTCTGTCTGTCTCTTTAGTGAGGAAATCACTTCCTCATTCATATTTTAGTCCCCACTACACAGATCTGGCCCATCAATCAACCTTCAGTGGACTAAGAATGGAAACAACCCCAACTGCCTGCCCAGACCTGATTGGCTGCCTCTCTCTGCAGCTCTGAAACCCCACGCTCCTCTCTCCTCACACTCATCACAGTGTGCTTACATCACATCGCTGTTACCACACACACTGTTTCTCTTTATTTTTGCCCTGCACCTCCTATGCTCTAATACTTTTAAAGATAACTTTGGCACTACAGGGTCTTTTGGAAATTGGAAGTTTAGGACAGGGCAACGTGTAGCCCGAGACAATAGGACAACAATTGGGCACTTGCCTTTAGTATAACAAAGTTTTTTGCATGCAATTTAATTTTCCACCCTCAGCCCTGAGTAACAGTCACTCCCCTACTAGCAGCAGCACCACCTCTCTCTGCTCCACATAGCACATCCACCCTCAGCTCTGAGTAACAGCCTTTCCTCTACTAGCAGCAGCACCGCCTCTCTCTGCTCCACACAGCACATCCACCCTCAGCCCTGAGTAACAGCCTTTCCTCTACTAGCAGCAGCACCGCCTCTCTCCGCTCCACACAGCACATCCACCCTCAGCCCTGAGTAACAGCCTTTCCTCTACTAGCAGCAGCACCGCCTCTCTCTGCTCCACACAGCACATCCACCCTCAGCCCTAAGTAACAGCCTTTCCCCTACTAGCAGCAGCACCGCCTCTCTCTGCTCCACACAGCACATCCACCCTCACCCCTGAGTAACAGCCGCTCCCCTACTAGCAGCAGCACCGCCTCTCTCCGCTCCACACAGCACATCCACCCTCAGCCCTGAGTAACAGCCGCTCCCCTACTAGCAGCAGCACCGCCTCTCTCTGCTCCACACAGCACATCCACCCTCACCCCTGAGTAACAGCCGCTCCCCTACTAGCAGCAGCACCGCCTCTCTCCGCTCCACACAGCACATCCACCCTCAGCCCTGAGTAACAGCCGCTCCCCTACTAGCAGCAGCACCGCCTCTCTCTGCTCCACACAGCACATCCACCCTCACCCCTGAGTAACAGCCGCTCCCCTACTAGCAGCAGCACCGCCTCTCTCCGCTCCACACAGCACATCCATCCTCAGCCCTGAGTAACAGCCTTTCCCCTACTAGCAGCAGCACCGCCTCTCTCCGCTCCACACAGCACATCCACCCTCAACCCTAAGTAACAGCCTTTCCCCTACTAGCAGCAGCACCGCCTCTCTCCGCTCCACACAGCACATCCACCCTCAGCCCTGAGTAACAGCCTTTCCCCTACTAGCAGCAGCACCGCCTCTCTCCGCTCCACACAGCACATCCATCCTCAGCCCTAAGTAACAGCCTTTCCTCTACTAGCAGCAGCACCGCCTCTCTCCGCTCCACACAGCACATCCACCCTCACCCCCAGGGGTGGACTGGTGCTAAAAAAACGGCCCGGGAATTTTTGGGGCACACTGGCCTCCTGTACTGTTTCTGGCCCAATGTCACATTATATATACACACCTTATTTTTTGTTCCATAACATGCACCCAGAGTTTAGATGACAAAAATAAAAAAATATTCTGAACCAAATGGTGTGCTAAAATCCCCCATATCAGAGACAGTGTGCAGAATCACTCCATAACAACCAGGAAGAAGCATCCCTCATTACAGCAAATGAGGGACATCCCACATAGGCATGTTGTGGCATCTCCCATTACAGGCAATGAGGGGCATCCCTCATTAAAGCTAGTAAGTGGCATCTCTTATTACAAGCAGTGTGCAGCATCTCCCATTACAGGCAATGAGGGGCATCCCTCTTTACAGCCAGTGAGAGGCATCCCACATAGGCATGTTGTGGCATCTCCCATTACAGTGAGTGGCATCCCTCAAAACAACCAGTAAGTAGCATTCCTCATTACAGCGAGTGAGGGGCATCCCACATAGGCATGTTGCGGCATTTCTCATTACAGGAAGATGCCGCAACATGCCTATGCCCCATCCCTCATTAAAGCCAGTAAGCTGCATCCCTCATCACAGGCAGTGAGGGGCATCACTCTTTACAGCCAGTGAGAGAGATCCCTACATTCAAGTTAGTGAGGGGCATCACTCATTACAGCCAGTGGGGGCATCCCTCATTATAGCTTACAGCCAGTGGGGGCATCCCTCATTACAGGCCTCCCGATGTCAGTAGCAGTACGCTGGGGGACCAGAAACCGCAGCACACACTGCCGCAGGAAGCTCCTCCTATTGGAAAAGGTGTTGGCAGCCAGCATTGTGTTCTGTGGTTCTGATACTCCAGCACACAGATCCCCAGAGCTGGAGGAGGTGAGTATGCTGCATGTGTTAGAGGACCCTTAGAAAGTGTAAGACTGCTTTAGACATTGTCAGACATAATGTGTTGCATCTAATAACAATAGATATGGGTTGCACAGTCAGGTGTATCTCCCCTTTTTTTTAGGTTTGCCAAATTCTACTCAGTATACTTGTCTCTTCTTATATATTATACACTAGTGATAGTAATATATGTATGACATTTTGGTGGTCGTTATTTTTTGATATTGAGGATTCATGGTTACTTTTGAAAGTAATTTGTAATTGATACTTTTGCAGTAATTTATTTGTATCAGCAGTTTGTTCAGTGTGTTGCACTTTATATGGCATACTGCCCTCTGATTGTTTGTGAAGGTCTTGCTACGCGTCTATAAATAATTCTGGTGCTCTAGCTGGGTTTCTGTGTAACCACTTATTTATCTTTTGGTGTGTTATTTTTCTGTCTTGTTGCTGCATTCAATATACTGTATAATCTTTCAGCTGCCCTATATTTATGTGCAGTGTTTTATAATATTTTGTACTGAGCAATATACTTTTTTAATTATTTTATGGAGGAGGGGTGCGCTCTTGCTCTTTTAGGTTTTATATTGTCTTGTGGATTTAGTGTTTATATGTGCTTTTAAATAAAATATTTATCATTTTGTAGAAATTCCTTTATGATTGGTGCTCCCCCTTGGTACAACATGCTACATGTTGATTTTCTCCGATGTGTACTATAATAAGAAATAGATATGATCAGTGTGCTCACCTCTTACTTCTTTTGTAAGATTTAGTATGTTCAGATTTGGGATGCCCACTGTGTGAAACCCCAGGGATCGCTGTGAAAGCTCAGCTCTACAATTATACCATGGTGCATGTACGGACCACCAGCCAATCAGTGGCTCGCACTCCGTTTGCTTTTACCTCTCTGATGTCAGAGCAGCTTCATGAATGGAGGATGAGCTGCTGGTCCCGCCCCCTGCGTTCCTGCTCCAGCCATTCATAGCTGAGAAAAGCCAGGGATTCAGATGCACAGGCCGATGATCGTCCTTAACATTACTTAAATTACATATGCAAGCAAGAAACTCCTGCAATGTGGGTTCCTCTGAAGTCCTTAAATTGTCATATAATAATAATAATGTGTTTGCCTTTTTGTGTGCTTGTGCACACATAGGAATTGTTACACCATTGTGTCGGGATACATTTGGTTCTGTCCTAAACTGTTTTCCAGTTTTCAATTGAAGAAGAAATAGCCAAGATATTGAGGTTTACAGGTTCAGCTTATGATTTCTCCTCTGAAGCAAGTGGGCGTTGCCCTTTGCCCTGTGATGCTACATAGTAATCAGCATAATGGGTGGGGTCTGCCTGATATCCTGCTTGAAACACAGGCATTCGCTACACCATTGCTGAGCTCCTTCATTCTCTCCATGTTGCCAAGCGACATTGGACACCTAGACCAGCACCCCCAGATGCACATGCGTGTAGCTCCCACATGCGCGCACTCCTAGATGCGCATTTGCATGCACTACCACAGGTGTCCCCCCCCCCAGCTGCCAGCCCATGGCTACCCACGTCGCATGGTTTCCTGTGGCTGCTGTCCCATGGATACCGGCTGCTGCCACTGGAAGCCATGGTTCAGCATCCACGGATGGGAAGCCGTGGGGAGCCAGACACGGGTGGGAAGGCTTGAGGCGGCAGCAGAGGTAGCCCTGGGGCGGTGGCCACTGGATCCTTGGGGCAGTAGCCATGGAAAACTTGGGGTGGCAGCCACGGGTGGGAAGCTGTGGGGCAGCAGCCATGAGAAGCTGGAGTACAGGGTGGCAGGCTGGTGATTGCTGGAAGCCTGATTAAAGTGTGCTGTGAGCGGTGCCTGGTGCATGTTCACAACAAGGGAGAGGAGAGAGGGGGCGGGTTTCAGAGCTGCAGAGAGGGGCAGCCGATCAGGGCATCTGGGGAGGGAGTGGGGGTGTTTCCTTTCTTGGTCCACTGAAGGTTGATTGAAGGACCACGTCAGCTGGGTGGGGATTGAAAGCTTCATGAGGAAGTGATTTCCTAACTAAGGAGACAGAAAGAGCAGGAAGGACAACATTGGAGGAACTCAATGAAAGGTAAGCTACTAATATTTATTTTTTATATTTGACCCAATCAGTTTAAACCCATCAATGCACACATGCCCAGAGTGTTGGTCTTCTGCAACAAAGGCGCCCCGGTGGCAGTTGAGGGGTAGGTGTCTTGCTCAAGATCGCTCAATAAAGCGGACCTTCACCCTGTTTCCCCCACCCTGTACATACAGATTGCCCACATTAAATTAATCTTACCTGCATCTATTGCATGTTATGAGCCTTTAAACATCCAAGATGGTGGCTCATGGAGCATCGGGCAGCCTGCAAACAGGAAGTGTCTTCTGACTGTGTCACTCTGAATTCTGGGATTGCTGTCCTTTCCCTGACCCCAGCTCTGCTCTGTCTTGTGCAGAGCACAGCTATAACCCCATCCCCTGCACTTTATCCCGCTCTCCTCTCCTCATGATGTATGTGCTGCTTCTGAGTCAAGATGGCGGCTCCCGTATCCTAGGGTCCTGAACAGAGTTGCAGCTTAGTGGAGGAAAGAATAATAATAATAATAATAAGTGACTAAAAACTTAAAATATATTAATTTTAGATGCTGGGAAATAGTTTTTGGAGGGTTTTGGCTTTTCATATCATGCTGAAGGTCCGGTTTAACCACTTGCTCTATAGATGGCTCCTGATAACAACTGACCATTATTATTGTTTATTTATATAGCGCCATCATCTTCTGTAGCGCTTTACAAAGTAGTAGTTACAGACAGGGTAGAAACATACGGTACATATACTATTTCAAATGCAGTTTTAAAGAGTTGACAATAGATATTCTGAGTACAAGATACAATAGGAAAGAGAGCCCCGCCCTAGGAGCTTACAGTCTAAAGGAAGAGGGGTGAAGACGAGGGGGAAGGATCACACATAGTCAGTATTGAGCTTTGTGGCATGTGCCCTTTAGAAAATTGGTTAAGCCAGATTAAGTCTGAATAAGTGAGTTTTAAGAGCACCTTTGAAGGTTTTGAGAGTTGTGGAGTGGCGGATTGGGTGGGGGAGGGCATTCCAGAAGATTGGAGTTGCACGTGAGAAGTCTTGGAGGCGGGCATGAGAGGAGGTGACCAGGGTGGAAGACAGGAGAAGGTCAGCAGCAGAGCGAAGACTGCGTCTGGGTTGATATTGTTGAATTAGAGATGAGATGTAGGGAAGGGCCTGGTTGGAGAGAGCTTTATATGCGAGTTAGAGTTTTGAACAGGATTGGCTGTGGGACTGGCAGCCAGTGTAGGGATTGGCAGAGCGGCGCAGAACTGGAGGAGGGAGAGGAGAGATGGATGAGGCCAGCAGCAGAGTTCAGGATAGATTGGAGTGGTGCCAGTCTGTTAGGGGCATGCACTAGCATTTTAGTGGTGCCAGGTGAGAGGAAGGGACGGATGCGTGAGATGTTTTTAAGGCGACAGGAGGTGGCCAGAGAGTGAATACGTGGTTTGAAAGATAGGGCAGAATCTAGAATGACTCCCAGGCACCGAGCTTGGGGAGATGCTGTTATTGTGCAATTGTTGACAGAAATAGACGTGTTAGAGAGGGGAGGGGAGTTAGATGGTGGGAAAATGACCAGTTCTGTCTTGTCCATGTTTAGCTTGAGGTAGCGAGATGACATGAATGAAGAAATAACTGCAAGGCAGTTGGGGAGGCGAGGTAGGAGAGAGGAGAGATTGGGGCCTGAGAGATATATCTGAGTGTCATCCGCATAGAAGTGGCATTGAAAGCCTAGTGAAGTTATAAGTTTGCCAAGGCCATAGGTGTAGACTGAGAAAAGTAGAGGGCCTAGGACAGAATCTTGTGGCACACCAACAGAAAGGGAACGCGAGGATGAGACTGTGTTAGAATAGGATACATTGAATAATCTGTCAGAGAGGTAAGACGTTAGCCAAGAGAGTGCAAGACCTTGAACCCCAAGAGAGGAGAGAATATCAAGAAGCAGAGAGTGAAAGGCTGAGGAGAGGTCAAAAAGGATGAGGATGGAATAGTGACCTTTGCTTTTGGCATTGAGCAGATCATTGGTGACTTTGGTGAGGGCAGTTTCAGTGGAGTGGTTACGGCGGAATCCTGATTGTAAGGGGTCAAGCTAAGTTGTTAGTGGATAAGTATTGTGCCAGTTCTGAGTGGACATGTTGTTCAAGAAGTTTGGAGGAGAAAGGGAGTAGTGCGATAGGGCGGTAGCTGGAGAGGGCAGAGGGGTCGAGAGAGGGTTTCTTGATTATCGGAGTAATAACTGCATGTTTGTAGGAGGAAGGAAAGATACCAGTGGTGAGAGAAAGGTTGAATATAGAGGTTAAGGCTGGAGTGAGGGATGGAGACAGTTGAATAAGGTGAGATGGAATAGGTTTAAGGGAGCAGGTAGTCAGGTGGGCCCTAGAAATGAGAGAGGTTAGTCCAAGCTCAGTTAATGGAGTGAAGAAGGTAAGAGAGTAAGGCGGGGGGATTGTTTGAAGTGGTGAGGGATTCTGAGCGTCAAAGCCAAGTCGAATGTTGTCAATTTTTTCTTTGAAGAATGTAGAAAATTCTTCTGCTGTTATTTGGGAGGTTGGAGGAGGGGGTGGGCGGAGTAGGGAACTGAAAGTGTTGAAGAGTTATTTGGGATTCCGGGCTTGTGCAGAAATCAGTGAAGAGAAATATGCTTGCTTAGCAGATGAAAGGGCATTTCTGAGTTCCTGAAGGGCTTGTTTATAGAATTGAAAGTCACGATTGGATTTGGTTTTCCTCCATTGCCGTTCAGCAGCTCGAGACAGCTGTTTCAGCTGACCATGATTGATTGGAGGTGACATATAAAGCAGGCCCGCACTGTATAAAGAGGAAGGAGCACACTGAGTCCTGCCATGCCTGATCCTGTGACTGGTGCACCTGGCCCTCTAGCTGCTGGAAGCAGTCGCAGGGAACACAGGGAGGAAACCACTTCTCAGGAAAGAAAGCCTGAAAGGTTAGGTAAGTATTTGTTTTTTCCTACAGATGTCCTTTACAGTAATGCAAAACACAATAACCTTCACCATACTTACCTTTCTTCCATCTAGGGCATCCCATGTAGTCTGCAGGTTCTTCATTATACTTACCTTTCTTCCCCCTGCTTCCATCTAGGGCATCCCATGTAGTCTGCTGGGTCTGTACAGGGAAAGAACCTGAGTTAGTATTTATGGCCATGTCTTCTTTGTGTAATGCTTGGGTATTGTTCTGCTTCACGGGCTTCACACCCGCATGAGTCTTGCGCGGCTTCTTTTCGGTGGTCCCATCGCCGCATACTCACCCTCTGATGATTCTTTAGGGACAGAGAAGCACAACACACCAGCACTTAACAAACAAGTCATTATACTTTACCTGCAGCACAACCTGTGTGTTTTTTTGGGTATTGGCCTACTGGAGTATGCAGGAGCCGTGGTGACCTCCAAGCCCAACACACCCTTATCTTCAGCGGGCTCCATTGGTGGTGTTGGTGGTGCAGCTTCTAAAGGAAGAGGACTTTGGCGGGGTTCAGGGCTACTGCTTTACACCCACACACTGTCTTCTTGGCCTCACTGGTCAGATCCCTTGCCTCTGGGTGGGCTTGATCCGAAGCCAGAACGCCCCAGCTACAAAATAAATCATAATGTTGTTAAACATGTTACTGATTACCCTGATAGCTCACCTTCTCTGTTGTACATCCACTTACCTGGGAAGTTCTGGCTGTAGAACCTCCGCTCCACTTTAGCTGTTTGCGGTCCGACCAGTGCTGCATGATTTGGGTTAAGGTGTAAGGCGACATCCTTTTGCCACTCACATGGGCTGCCACTTTCTCTGCCAAAGTCCTCTTTTCATGTGTGTTGGACTTGAATTCATACTGTGGCTCCATGTATGTCTGCAAACAACAAAACAAATGTGCATTGTTAACATATGTCCTCTGCTTGGGTCTACTTGAGCTCCACATGCATGCCCCTGCCCCTTTAACTAAATTTCTGGGACACTGCAACCGCCCAAGCCTCGAATATGCTAGTGTATGCCAATGCTAAGTAATCCAGCTCTCCCATCCCACTAAAGTGGCGGAATGCAAGTGCAGACGCACTTAGGCCAAAAGGCGCCTACCTCTCCACTCTGCTCCTACTGTCGGATAAGGCTCGCTGACCGCAGCTAACACAAGAAACTTGGACCAATTACAAAAAGGGCCACATAACAGAACTGAAAAACACAATGCAAATGCTACATAAACAATACACAGGCAGATCCACTCCAGCAATAAACAGACATACAAGGACCAAATGTGACACAGGAAAGCTGTATGGGAGGAGGGGAATCTAGGCTAAGAGAGTGAGTTACAAGTAGAGATGAGCGAACTTTTGAAAAGTTCGATTCGGCCGATTCGCCGAATTTCACAAAGAAATTCGGGTTCGGCCGAATCGAACTTTTACGAAGTTCCCCATCAAAAATGCCGGCATGGCATGGCATGGCATTTTTGCCGGCATGGTGGGAGCGGGCCGGCCGGCTCCGCTGTCAGCGGAACCGGCCGGCCCGCTCCCACCATGCCGGCATTTAAAAAAAAAGCAAACACTTACCTGCAGGTCCGGAGCGTGGAGGCTGGCGCCGCTCTCAGCTGTCATCTGAGGGCGCGTCATCAGAGGGCGCCTCTGATGACGCGCCCTCAGATGACAGCTGAGAGCGGCGCCGGCCTCCACGGTTTTTTTTTTTCTTTTTAAATGCCGGCATGGTGGGAGCGGGCCGGCCGGCTTTACCGGCCCGCCGGCCGGCTCCCACCATGCCGGCATTTTTTTTTTTTAATTTCAGGAAAAATTCGATCGGCACGAACCACAAAATATTCGGGTTCGTGCCGAATCAAATATTTCCTGAAAATCGGAGCGAATTCCGGTTCGTCCGAACCGGTTCGCTCATCTCTAGTTACAAGGTTACATACCAAAACATATACTCCTGAGCAGCTGGGGGGAATCAGGGCCAAATGCGTACAATCGATGGCGCTCATGACACTTGGTACATTTGCAATGTTGAAAAAATCCCAACCTCACCGCGTTCCGTGCTGCCATGCTGTCAGAGAAAGAGATGTATTCTCCTGCAGGACAGTCATGCCATTGAGAAATTTAGTAAGGGCACGGCTGAGCGAAGGCTGGGACATGAGTGCCCCTGGCCTCTGGAAGGCGCCATTTGCTAAAAATTTAAGGCAGCCAAGCAATTTGGTCATACCGCCAATTACACGCCCCTTTCTTGTGGCGGGAGCCAACCATGGCCACAAAGGTTCTCAAGAGAAAGGTGGGTTAGTTGGGTCAAGTCGAACAGCTGCTGATCGCTCATGCGATTGATATCCAGGCAATGGCGGGTATGTCTATGCTTTGGAAGGTAAGTGGTTAAAAGCCGCCGCTTTTGCAGAAGCTCGTACTCTTCACAGAACTAATCAAAGGGCCCCATTGTAGGTGCAGAGGATGTCAGCTGTATTCTCCGCGCACCCATTCATTTGAGAGCACACTGAGCCGGGGGATGCAGCAAGATGGCAGCATCCAGTATCCAGAGGTCCAGTAGAGCGGCGCTGGCCTGAGGATCAAGTAGGGGGTTTATTTTTTTGTCCTATCCTGCCTCAGCACCAGTGTAGGGTGGCAGGGCTGAGGGGTTGTGGGCTGACTGGAATTCTGCCTTAAAGTGGAACAAAACCCAGGATTTTCACTATCACAGGGTTTGGTCCTTTCCATAGGGAACCCCAGTCTGGGGTGCCCCACTGTTTGAAACCCCCCAGAAAGCTGGGCAAACTGACCTCTCCTCGAGCTCACGGCGCGGCCACTCATCCAATCCAGCTACAGAAGCTGAATGGAAGACCAACTGCACTTACGAGTGGCCCACAGCATCACTTTTTCACTTCAGCTGTGCATGGCCAATCAGTTGTGGCGGGTGGAGCAGCACAAAGCTGAGAAGGGATGCAAGTGATGCCGGCGCCAGCCGCACATAGCTCAGGGGAAAGGTGAGTTTACTGGGTGCCCTAGGGGGGGCTTCACACGATGGGGCATCCCAGTTCGGGATGCCCTGGTTGGAGGGAATAAGCCTGTCCTGGGGTTTCATAGACTCCAGGGTGGGGTGGGTTTTGGCCTGCTTTAAAGGATTTCTTACCTTCTCTCCCGCGCAGCAGGTCCCAGCTGGTTTGCTGCTCAGAAGCCTTACGGTTTCCAAGAATGGTGCTCCCGACGTCTTGTGCGCTGTCACACCCCTCACCCGCTCCACCAATGCAATGAATGGTTGTGGCCCGAAGAAATCTGGGGGGGGGGGGGAGCGCTCGCACCCCTTGTTCTCGGCATCCAAGGTCTAACCCTTTAAAGAGGAACAACACCTGGAGAAGTCACTCTTCTAGGTGTTGTTCCTCTCAGGCGGGGTATCCTGATTTGGGATGCCCAGGTTCAGGCAGAAAACTCAATTTCCTCGACTCCATCTACGCAGATGCGGGCTGCTCAGCCAATCAGCGTGCTTGGTTTTGCTCAGGCTCCATTTGGCTCTCTTGGCCGCTCAGCCACCAGCCACATCCCCACTCACCTCTAGCTGTGGCTATGCCCATGCTGCCTATTCAGAAAGGCCTGGTGTGAGTGCGCGCACAGCTTGACATATGCTGTGGATGCGGCCAGAGACGCGGCTAGAGCTCGGGAAGAGGTAAGGAAATCGGGAGACCTGGGGGGTTTCACAGAGTGGGGCATCCCAATTTAGGATTCCCCAAGGACAGGGACTTCGACAGCCCTGCAATCTTTTAGACTCCAGGGCCTCCTAATTTCCTCTTTAAACCGGACCTTCACCATAATTTATTAAAAGCCCAAACCCTTAAAATACTATTTCCCAGCATCTAAAGTTAATATATTTGAAGTATTTAGTCACTTACTTATTATTCTTTCCCCCACTGAGCTGCAACTGTTCAGGACTTTAGGATACGGGCGCCGCCATCTTGACTCAGAAGCATCACACTTACTGAGGAGAGGAGAGTGGGATAAAGTGCAGGGGGGCAGGTTATAGCTGTGCTTTGCTCAGACAGAGCAGAGCTGGGGTCAGGAAAAGGTCAGCAATCCCAGAATGCAGAGCAGCACAGTCAAAAGGCACTTCCTGTTTGCAGGCTGCCTTATGTTCCATGAGCCGCCATCTTGGATGTTTAAAGACTCATAACATAGATGCAGGTAGGATGATTTTTAATGTGGGCAATCTGTATGTACAGGGTGTGGGAAACATTAAGATAGACTCTTATTCAGAGTGAAGGACCGCTTAAAGCGGAACAAAACCTGGTATCTTAGATCCTGTTCCATTTCCCGGGGGCATCCTGCACTTCTCCCTGAGAAAAACTCACCTTTTCCCGGTTCATCGGCCCATGCACGAGATCTCTTTGAGAGTCGCTAGCCGCACATATGTAACACTCGGCAAACGGCTCTGTTAACATGCAGAGCTTCAGCAATCAGAAGCGTGAGCTGCCTCATCCCCAGCAGCTCGCACCCTCCCACCCCGGCCTATGTGACCGGCTGGGGGCAGGAGCGCGCTCACACCTCAAGGATGCGGCTGCCATATATTTACCTCATCCGGGGAGCAGGTGAGTTCTGTGGTTTCACATAGCTATTCTAAATGCCCCTGGGGAAGGCCGGGGATGGGCCCTGTAATCTTTTAGATTCTAGGGCCGGCTATGGTGGGTTTTGTTCCACGTCTATTCACAAATGGTTGGTGCGGGCATGCGCTCTGCTAAAGGGATAGCGTACCTCCCAACTTTTCAAAGCTGTAAAGAGGGACACATTTAAGCCACGCCTGGCCACACCCCCAGCCACACCCTTAAAGGGAAACAGCACCTATGAATTAAATAAAAATAAATAATAATACAGTGAGGAGCATCCCTTGTTACAGCCAGTTTGGTGTAACACAATACACACACAACACGCATGCACACAACACAATGATTCCATTGTCTGCTGACCCGGATACACATCCTCGGCACAGGTGAGGGATACATGTGTGGCGATTATTGGGTGGGAGGTGCCAGTGCTCTACTTAAGCTCAGTGTTGCCAGCATGAGATCAGCCTGATGAAGTGGGTGATGTGCCCATGGAACGCGTGGCTCCTGGGGTGGTAGGCGGTTGGGAGACTTCATACATGTTATTTTCATGATACCTTGGCTTTATTTCTGGTAATGTTTTTTGTGATAGATTTGTGATATTTTTTGATTGGCATTGTGAAATATATCAGTGGTTCCCCTTTGGGATGCCTAAATAATATATACAGGTGATTATATTTTCATTGGCGAATATAGTAGATAGATATGTTTATGAGTTGTTATGGTTGAGAATATTAATTTTTAATTGATTGTTTGACTAGTAGCACTTGCACTTTATAAATGTATAGATTTTGTAGTGATCCGGATCATAGGCAGGATTTGCACATGTTTAGTTGCACTGTTGGAACACTGTGTTGAATGATTTAGCACATATATATCTAGACATTTGATATCAATTAGTGTGGTGAGACTCTCCCCATCACCTACACACCTTCATGTTGGTTTGTCCTGCGTGTTATTGTCCCATTTATGTGTTTTTAAGGGATTTTAATATGTTGAGTGCATAGTATGTAGTGATTATAAATACACACAACACACACTCACCAGTTCAGCTCCTGCACGATCTTCAGTGAGGCCCCTTCCTGGAGCCCCGCCCCCAGCCACTGAACCACCAATGAAAATTAACAAGAGAAAAAAACCCTGCCTCTCTGGCGCCCCCTGCCTCCGGCCACAAGTATGCAGCTCAGCGCTCACACTCAGGGCCGGCTGGGGGCGGGCGTCTGAGAGGCCGAGGCGCGGGAGAGAGCGAGGATGGCGCGGGACAAGGGACCACTTGGAAACAATCGGGACTGTCCGGGGAAAATCGGGGGGTATGGGATAGATGGGATGTCCTACAGCAACGGGGGAGAAGGTGAGTATAGCGGGTGACCTGGAGAGTTTCACATAGCGGGCATCCCCAATCTGTATGCCTTGGGGTGATAGAATCTAGCCACCCTGGGCCGTCGGGCCATGGGTTTTGGTCCACTTTAAGCACACCGTCTATATATGCGCTATGAGACCATAAATAATACAGGTACCTCTTTGCTTTAGCGAAAAGTTATGAGGCGCCCTGAGGATCTCCTGCGCATGCTCATAAACACTGATAAAAGTGAGTTAGCGCCTCAGCATCTGGGTTTCCCCCATTTTCCCGTCACAGCGCTGCCGCGTCTCACACATACACTGTTCTCTATGAGACTGCAACCTTCACAGCCTTCCCCTACCCGGCAACTGGTGATGCGCTATGTGCCAATATTCCTATTGGGCAAGAGCAGAGCATCAGCCAATCAGCAGGCAGTCTAGTTCTGTACACAGAGCGTGACAGGGAGACGCTGAGGTGAGTCGCTGTGAGGTAACCGAGTTCCCGGCAGGAGGTCGCACACAGGAGGGAGATGATGGCCGCCCGCTCACTCTTCCTGGTCCTGGCTTTAGTGACCCGAGCCCGGGCTGGTGAGTACACAATAGTGTGTGTGTGTTCACACTGTATAGCGCTGCCAGCATCTGTGGCGCGGTTCAGGAAGTGCAGCAAATAATGGCAATGGGGGTAACAGGCGGATAAGTGATAAATAGTTACACTTGTGTCATAACATGTATTCATATGAGGAGTGCTATAGCGCTGTCTTTAGCTGTGGCGGTGTACAGAGTGTGACGCATGAGAGTGGTGACGTCATATAATGGTGAGAGCCGTAATGGGAGATGTGATGATGATTATATTATTATATATGTGATGCTGCTCTGACAGCACATTGTTTCTGATCAGTCGTTTGATTTAATCATGTGAGCGATTGATTGATAACGTCTAGTTTCACTTTCACTATTAAAGTAAAAACTACAAAACCACACAGACGCAGCTACTGGAATTTAAGGTGGGGCGAGACTCTAGGGCCGGTGCTCTTCTGTTTGGGGCATCCTAAATTATTCAGCCATGCTAGAGAGGAACAACCACAAGGTCAGTAAAAATTCTAGTGGACGGTTCTCTGGACCAAAACCCAGGTAAGTGGAATTTTGATCCTCATTTGGGATGCCACTTGGATTGCCTGTTTTCTCAGCTAGCGCCACGCTCCCTTAATGCATGTACGAACTCACTGTTGTGTATATTAATACCTAAAGAATGGCCGCACCAACAGGGATAGTAAGGGAGTGTGCACGCTTGGGTAGCTAAACGTACCACACACACAATGAGGGAGGCTTCCACAAGGCCCCCAAACCCAAGAAACAATCTGCACCACTCCGTTTGAGATACAAAGCTACTAATCTTTTATTAATTAATATGTACAAATGCAAAAAATTGAAAAACTCATTGTTTGAACACTCCACTAGAGGGCACTGGTGGCATGGCCAGACTGAATGGGTCAGATCTCAAATATATATCCCTATGTAAACATGGCTGGGTCCTATTTCTCCCAATAAAAGTGCTATGTGCAATATATATGACTCAAAGAGACTAAAATTTGTTTTTAAATGTGCAAGGATATAAAGTGACTGTGCAAAGCGAATCCAATACAAGGCAACAATATATTAAGTGAAATAACAAAAATAAATATCATCACACAGCTGGATAACAAGAGGGACAACACAACCATATACTTACATGTAAGCCATGGCAGCCTCGCCCCTCCCCTGTCCTACGCGTTACGTGACTGACGTCACTTCCATTGCCGTGCATATTAATGCGCGGCAATGGAAACGAATGCTGGGCGCCTCCCACTGGCAACTCCGCAGGGCTGGAGGCATGTGCATGCTACGGCTAGAGGAAAGCTAAGGATGGCTTCAGAGGCCAGTGCATATGCGGCGAGATCGACTTCCAATGTAAGTATGTGAGAGATTGATACAGCAGGGTATACTAAATCTAGATGCCCCAAGGGCAAGCTGTAACCTGGCCCTGGAGTTTTTTTTAGACTCTAGAGCAGGGGTGTCAGACTGAAATACACAGTGTGACAAAATAAAAAAACTTGGGAGAGTCAGGGGCACAACCTTAATATTGAAAAAATGTCTATCCAATAGCACATGCACGCAGCCAATCAGCACCCCTGGCTACATTAGACTTTTAGCTGACGAGAGCTAAGGGACTAATTGAGGCAAGTGCGCCACTGACAGCATTTACGACTATGCCTGCGCTGGCCATTCACAAATGCCTAGTGCGGGCACACATCCAGCTATAGGTATAGCGGAGCAGATGTGCCATTGGTTGGGGGGTCAGGTAAGTTTTCCCTCCAATTCGGGGGGTCTCAAACGGTGATTTAGGATACTCGAGGTAGTGAGGATCAGACAGTCTTATGGACTTCAGGGACGCTTTTGGTCCATTTTAATGGGACAGCCTTGACATCTTATAGACTCCAGGGCCAGTCGGCTACATGGTTGGTCCTCTTTAATGCAGCGTGCCATTTTCCATAATGTTATGGGATCGGGTTCTCTGCCTTCCCTGTCAGGCTTCTTCCAGATGCTTATTTCAGAATTCCACTCTACTGCATGTGCAGCAGTTTACTCTCCCTGGTGACTGGAAGCAGTGAGATCCCAGAACTTGCCAACCCTTTTTGTTTTTGGGCTTTTGAGTGCAATTGTATTTGGGATGTCTGCTTCTCTTGCTGAAGGGTCTCTCTGTCCTGCTGCATTTTGTTGCCAATTTATTTCACTTTGTTACATATAAAGCTGTCTGGACATCACTTAAACCGGACCAACACCCGTTTTTTCCCGCTATCAGCTAATCACAATAAGCTCCATAATGCTGAAGTCCCCCCTCACACATAACCCCTTAGAAGGCCCGTAATGCTCACCTTCATTAGGAGCCAGCACCGGGAGAGACACGCAATTGGCCGCCGGGCGGTTATGTGGGCCATGGTTGCGTCCTCTGCGCCGGCCACCTTGACTGCCCACTGGCCAATTGGGAGACTCCTTTCCTGGCGCTGGCTTGTAATGAAGGTGAGCTGCTGCTCGCACACGCGCCTTTGGACCAGGAAAGAAGGTGAGTTTCTGGGCAACCTGGGGGGTTTCACACATGGTCCCATCCCAATTCTGGATGCCCCAGGGGGAGGGAATTTAACAGCCTTGGAATCTTTATAGATTTTAGGGCTGTCGGGGCGTGGGTTGTGGTCCACTTCAAAAATCATACTAGGGCTTATTAGCAGGGTAGGTCTTATTATCAGGGAGCTGGTGTCTATAGTGGCCCTATCCCTGTTCTAAGTACAATTAATCAACAGAGATCTGCAGACATACAAGTGCCCTGTGCAATAAATATGAATAAATGTTTATATGGAACCAAACAGAACCTATAATATATAATAAATAGTCTATAAAAGTAATAGCTAAAAAATGTGCCATGGATAAACAATGCAAATAATAACACAAATAGTAATACTACAAATACATAATATACAGGGGAGTGTCACAAAGAATACCTATATTTAAATATATTTCTGGGGGGGGGATTTGTGAGGCATAGATGGCCATTGTATGCTTGTGCACACATAGGAATACAGTGTGTGTACAGCGAGTGTACACATGCTCAGAGGGGTGGGATGCCCTAATTACAGCACCTGAGGAGTGGTTGGGGGTTAGGTGTCAAAAGCACTTCAATCATGTCCCATGGCTGGGAATCGGAACTGCCACCCTCCGGTCACAAGACTGCTTCCTTACCTCTAGGCCACAACTGCTCCTTAGCATAAAGGTGGTGGGGGGTTCTAGGAAATGAAAAACAATATTTATGCCACTACACTCCTGTTTCTGCTTCACAGCCGACATTATTTGTATGCGTGATGCCTTACAGACGACTGCAGTGGCCATTATTCGGAAGGTTTCTTTGGCTGCATGTTTAGATTGTAACACTAGGTGGAAGCAGTGTGACTCTTCTCTGTGCCCAGCTGCACAGTAATGTGAAGTCATGCAGTTTCCTGGAAATCACTTGTTTCTTGTGTCTGCTATCCAGCAGGGGGCGAATGTACTGACCATAGGAAGCCTGTTTGTTCTTTGTTACAAAGGCCTCGATTCAATAAAGGAAGAAAAGAATTCTCATGGTAGTAAAAAATTCAATTCTTGAGAAAAAAGCCTAAAAATGTCAATGTTACTGAATCACTAGAAAAAAAGTAAATGAAAGTAAATGGCAGCTTTTACTACAGTGTAGAAAGAAGTACAAGTGAAGAACCGTTCTCTACTTTTCTTAGGAGTAAAAAATACCATTCTGTGATTACTCACCTATAAAATGGATATTATAAGTATGCATCACACCCTGCTTCGGAATGATTAATCACTTCTGGGTTATAGTCCACAAGATGGCGCTTTTCTGCAGAGATGGCAAAAAAAGAAGCCCCTCCCGGTCCATAAATACCTGGGCCCTCCCACACATTCCCCAGTATATGAAAGCAGTAAGGGGACCAGGAGAAGCCAAAAATAAAATTAACATGAACAAGGAAAAATTCACCATATAGAGGATCCAAGATACAACTCAGGGTGGTACGAAGCAGGGTGTGATGCATACTTATAATATCCATTCTACAGGTGAGTAATTACAGAATGGTATTATTCCAAGTATGCATCACACCCTGCTTCGGAATGATTAATCACTTCTGGGACATCCAGTAGCAGTGTCCAACAATGGGTGGGAATCCCAAAAGGCAAAAAAGCACAAATCAAAGCACTGCAGCGTGCAGAACTTTGCGGCCAAAAACAGCATTCACTGAGGCCCGAACATCAACCTTGTAAAACTTGGAAAAGTATTAACAGAAGACCAAGTAGCAGCCTTACAAATTTGTTCAACAGAGGCCTGGTGCTGAAAAGCCCAGGAGGCCCCAACAGCACGAGTAGAATGAGCAGTGATCCGGAAAGGGGGATCCCTCCCCTTGGAAGAATAGGCCCTAACAATGGCCTGACTAATCTATTTGCTAATGGTAGACTTGACGGGCACCAAACCCTTCCTAGGGCCAGAGGGAACCACGAACAGGGCGTCCGTCTTCCTGAAAGGCGCAGTAGCCACCAGGTAGTATTTTACACATCTAACGACATCCAGAGAGGGCAAAGCCCTCTCCTTGTCGTTACCAGGATTAGGACATAAGGAAGGAAGCACAATGTCCTGATTGAGGTGAAAAGCAGAGACAACCTTAGGCAAGAAGTCTGGTTTAAAGCGAAAAAACACCTTGTCCCGGTGTCTCTCAAAGTAGGGGGCCTGAATGGACAGAGCCGCCAACTCAGAAACATGTCGGACAGAGGTGATAGCCACCAAGAAGGCAACTTTCCAGGTGAGAATAGCCAGTGCAGCTTCATGCACAGGCTCAAACGGAGGACCCTGAAGAGCCGACAATACCAAATTCAAAGCCCAAACCGGTAACATGGGTTTGCGAGGAGGACACACATGAGTGACCCCCTGGAAAAAAGTCTCGACCAAAGGATGAAGAGCGAAAGACCTCTGAAAGAAAACCGCCAGGGCGGAAACATGCCCCTTCAGAGTGCTGAGCTGAAAACCCATGTCCAGACCATGTTGAAGGAACTCCAGAATCCGAGGAATGGAGAACATCCGACAAGGGAAGGCCCTAGCCTCACACTAGTCAATGTAGGTCCGCCAGGTTCTGTAGTAAATATTAGAGGAAGATTTCTTCCCAGCCCTGACCAGGGTCTGAACAACCGCCTCAGACAGACCCTTTTCTTTTAGGATGGAGGTTTCAGCAGCCACGCAGTCAAAGCCAGCGTTTGAAAATCGGGGTAACAAAGCCGATCTTGGGTGAGCAGATTCGGAGGCAGCGGGTACTGATCGACCGCCAGCTGCACGACGTCTGCGAACCACACTTGTCATGGCCACTTAGGGGCCACCAGAATTGCTAGCACACCCCGGTGAACCAGCTTGCGTACGACCTTGCCCACCATGGAAAAAGGAGGAAACGGATACAGAGACCGAGCCCCCGCCAGGACCGAGACATGGCCTCCACCGCCAGAGCCAGAGGATCCTGGGACAGAGACACGAATGCGGGGAGTTTGTGATTGTGACGAGAGGCGAACAGATCCACCTCCGGCATCCCCCACCTGCGACATAGGGATAGAAAGACCTCGTTGCTGAGGGACCATTCCCCCCCGGCGAGAGGTCCCCCTGCTCAGAGTCCGCTTCCAGGTTCTCCACACCTGTAATGTAAACTGCCGAGATGCACGTAACATTACCCTCGGCCCATGAAAGAATCAGAGACACCTCCCGGAGGGCACTCTTGCTGCGAGTCCCTCCCTGGTGATTGATGTAAGCGACTGCAGTTCGGTTGTCGGAGCGAACCTGAACCGGTAGACCCTGGAGCTGACGTGTCAGGTGCGCCAGCACCGAACCGCCCTCAATTCCAGAAGCCCCCCCCCAGCCCGACAGCCTGGCATCCGTGGTGACCATCTCCCAGCGGGGCGCCAGAAAGGATCTGCCCCCCAGGAGATTCTTTGGGTCCAGCCACCACTGAAAAGACCGCCGGAAGAGGGGACAGAACACAGGTCTGATCCAAAGACAGAGGACATTTGTCCCAGGCCGATGATAGAGTTGAAGAGGTCTCATGTGAAATTAAGCAAAGGCACTGCCTCAAAGCCAGCCACCATAAGTCCCACCGGCCTCATCCCTTGCCAGATGGACGGACGAGGGTTGGACAAAAGGATATTAGGGACACCTAGGCTTCCGATTTCTTTTGGTCTGAACATAATAGCGTTTGCAATATGAGGTTTCTTATCCCCCCCCCCTCCCCAAATAAAGGCAGTAACCTTGAATTGCAAAAACGTAAGGACCATGCTCAGGAGAGTAACCGATCCAATGTAACCATGTCATCGTGATAGCAGAAATTCTCCCAAGCCAAGAGATGCTAGTTTTGACCAATTAAAGTGGACCAACACCCACAGGTATCACCTCCCTCCCCGCGGGACATCCGAGATCGGGATGTCCCGCGGGGTGAAACCCCCCCAAACGCCTTACCTGATCTTTGGCGCCGGCCGCCGCCGTCTCCCTCGCGCCCCTCTGGGCAGGCCCGCGCCCGCCATCTGCGAATGGCCAGCGCGCGCGTCAAGAGGGACGCGCGGGAGGTGGCGGCGGAGGAGCCGCTTGTCCGTGGCTTGTCCGTCGGCGCTGGGAGCGGGGAAAGGTGGGGGGTTCGGGGGGGTTTCACACAGCGGGGCACCCCGATCGGGGGTGCCCCACCGAAGTGGACCAAGACCCAGGATAGTCAAAATCCTGGGTGTTGGTCCACTTTAATAAGTAGTTGAATGAGATTGGAAATTACTTTAAGCGGGTGGCATATCTACATCTCTTAAGACAGGTGTGAGAAGAGGGTAACCTGCACCCGTCACATAACGGCTACATAATTTCAGGTTATAACGGATAGGTAAGTTAGAGAGGTAGCAGTGGCCTTGGCTGCATGTTTTAGATTTGAGCACTAGGTGGCAGCAGTGTGACTCTTCTCTGTTCCCAGCCACACAGTTACCAGGATTTCCAGGAAATCACTTGTGTGCTGGTTATGCCTGCTATCTGCTATACTGAGCGATGTAACTCCCTGTGAAGAAATGTATGACGGTTCAATACAATAAACTGTACCTCTGTTCATCTGCCACATCTGAAGATCCCAAAAGAGCATGGATGTGAGCAGAATAAGTGTCCAACTTTTGTAGTTAAAAAAAAAAAAAAGAAAGTGTGGGGTCCCCACTCCTGAGGCTAGCAGCCTCTTTGGCACCCCCGGTAGGAACGTACATAAATCCACTATGGTGTGACTGTATTGTAGCCTTAACCTAGTTACTCGGCAGACAGACAGATTGTTGACAAGCATCACACAGAGCTGCTTGTAACCCCACTCATGTTAGCTCTAGGTGATTGACCACCTATCAAAAAAACAACAAAAGGAATATTCCCCTTTTTGTCCCCTGAGGCTGATCTGTGTTAGTCCGGTCAGCAACGCACTTGATCGCTACCTTGGCCCCAAACAAGGGTTTAGGATTGACGCCATGTCTGACTCGCAACCCGCCATTAGTGACTTGTGACCCGCCTAAAGTGCTGCCACACCATCTCTATTCATTGCAAAAGATTGCTGCACATAAAAAATAGTTTAGCTTTTTGTGACTCCTGTCGTGGTCGATTTCCACCCAGTGTCCAACGGAGCTGTCGGTAGTCCGCAGGGTTTCCTGTCGCTTTTGTGGGTTATGTCAGTTAAATCCAAGCAGCTAGTGTACTGGGAAAGAAAGCCTCCTGGATGCTTTAAGATGCCGACAACCAGAAGAAAATCAGTGAGGCGACGTTTCAGCTTTCAGTAGATGCTGGAGTAAATGTAAGTGATGACAGTGATTTAGTATCATGCATGCAGATGGGGAAAAGAAGTTTGTTTTTTTTTCACTATATCCAGTCCAGGTCGCCCCAGAAGTAATGACAGTTGGGTAGTCCGCCACCAGGTGGCGCAGTTACTGCAAGATCCAGAGCTGTAACTCCTCCCGGCCCCCTATAAAATGAGCTGTCTCAATAGAATTCCCAGATTTTTGCTGCGAGGATCGTCTGGAACTCTCTCTGGCAGCTGAGTGGGGCATTTTAAGCCTGTCGACCACTGCACCCCTATTACCACTGTGCCCGTGGACCCACTCATGCCTCCCAGCCTCGGCTGACGGGACTGGTGAAGGTAGGGAGAACGCCGGGGTCGGGTGTTCTCAGAGCTAGGCTCTGGGCCGCAGACCCTCCCTTAAAGGGTAGTCGGCCATTGGCGATGGTGAGCCTATTGGGGGGGGGGGGGGGGGGAGGAACCACTTAAATTGCCCGGGGTTATCCCTTATCTGTGCCCACAAGCTTTATTGCCATATGTTGTGCTTTTTACTTCATTTTTACCTCAGAATGTTGTTGCTGGCAGCTGTATGGATACTCACCTTCCCTCGTTCCCTCACCTCTTCTCCTCCATCTTGACGCTGTGGGGGGGGGGGGGGGGGCGGGTTGTGGCGCTTGTCGGGGCCTTCTTATAGGCGAGGCCTCAGCATGTGGTGCGGGCGCTCCGCGTCGGGGGGGGGGGGGGGGAGGCTCCTCCGTGGGCCGCCCCCCCCTTCCTGCACTCTCGGCGCTATTCTAGGCACTGCGTGGCGCCCCTGTTCGCTCCCCCAGCGGCCCACCCCTCCAGGTTCGTCCTTTCTGCTCTTGGACGCCATTTTCTGTGCTGCTCATTTTGTCAATTGCGGACCCCACGGGCTGACTGACATCAATTTTCACCACTCACTGCCTGCATTTTCTGGTGCCTGCCTTCCGGACCACTGCTTCCTCACCGGTCAGATTCCGTGAGTCCCTCTTTTTTCTATGTGTTTTTTGTTATGTGCATGTGCTGTGGGATGCTCATGAATTCTTCCATTTGTGTGGCCCCCCCATTGCCAACTGAGGGTTGCGGTTCATCCCGGTCTCCTACACCCCCCCCCTCTCTCTCTCTCCGCACCCTCTGCCCTTGAAGAGGGATTACTAAAAAGAGGGACAAAATTGGGGGTCACTTAGGTTTGGGCCATTAGTGCCTTGTAACCTGTATTATATTACCATAATCACCATAATGGAGGCTTCTGGGGATAATGAGCTAGGGGCCCCATCTGGGCGGGTTAAGCTCTGCCCCATGTGCAGTGCCAGCCCTCCGTACTTTTGGAACATTTTAGGGCGGGCGTCCCTGCCCCTAGCCCTCTTTTACCTGCGGCCTCGCCTACCCCCCCCCCCCCGCTGCTGCATTCAGCCCTCAGTGAGGGGGAAACTAGCAAGGGGTCCCAAACGGATTTGACACATCGGGTGGCCAGCCTGGAGAGACAGTTATCTCGTACGGCTACTGGGAAGGCCACGAATAAGAAGCGGCACATCAAGCCGGGTTACTCGGATTTTGCTGATGACGATCTTTTTGAAGGTCGGGACTCCATGGAGGAGGGTGAGTTTAGGGACTCCGTTGCCTCAGGGGATCTGTTGACTGATAGCGAGCCTGGTTCCTCCTCGGATGAGAATATGTGGCTCCCTGACGACACAGAGAAGTTGCTGTCTTCTGTGTTTGAGACCTTACATATTGTCCCTCCTATAGCGGCTAAGAGGAAGCAGGGCGATTTATTCCGGCTTGAGTGACAGAGGCTTGTCTTCCCTGAGCAGGCCCACTTTTCCAATATGGTGTTTAAGGAATGGGAAAGACCTAATAAATTGCCATCGGTGCCTAAGGGCCTGGACAGGCAGTACCCCTTCCCTGAGGAGCTGGTCTGCCTCTGGTCTCGTCCCCCCCAATGTGGATGCCCCTGTGTCGGGGTTCTCTAACACGGTTATGGCGTCACCCGATACTGCTTCCTTACGCTTCCTTACGCTACCCTGCTGACAGACGCATGGATCAGCTGGCTTGTCATGCGTTCACTTTTGTGGGTGCTGGACTTCGCCCTGTCTGTGCCACGGCCATTGTCTCATTGGCCATCAAGAAGAAGGTGAGACGCCTTGTTGATATTGCCAAGTCTCGCAAGCGGGCGGAGGAGTATCAAGACCTCAAAGCCTGTGTGGATTTTATTGCCTTTGTAGTCTCGGCTATGGACGATAGTGTCTGGCTTGGCGCCAGGGCTTCGGCCCTGCTTGTTGCGCTTTGTCGCTTGCTCTGGCTGCGGCAGTGGTCGGCTGACGCTGCGGCCAAGAAGTCGCTCACTAGTATCCCCTTCCTGGGGCTCAGGTTATTCAGGGAGCGGCTGGACCTTCTGGCCAAGGATGGAAGACTCAGTGACTGAAGCCTGCGCGGCCCTTTCGGACGGTGTCATCCACTCTCGAGGACATCGGTTGGGTAATCCATTACCCCAAGTCTTCTATCACTCCCTCAATTGTGAGGTCTTATCTGGGTATGACGTTGGACACCTCTCAGGTCAAGGTATTCCTGCCACAGCAGAAGATGGCGGGCCTCCAGACGCAGGTGAAGGCCTTACTGTCTTGTCAGGGGCCATCGATCCGTCTGGGGATGAAACTGGTGGGCCTAATGGTGTCATGCTTCGAGGCCGTGCCCTTTGCTCAGTTCCACATGGGACCTCTTCAACTGAATCTGTTGAACGGTTGGGACCGGACGCAGGAGTCCCTGGAACAGGAATTTTCGCTGTCCCCCCTGGTCAGACAGTCCCTTTTGTGGTGGTTGGACTCCAGAAATCTGTTGGTGGGCAAGTCCTTTCTGACTCCCCGTTCCAGGTCCATTCAGATAGACGGCTGTCACCTATATCGATCACCAGGGAGGGACTCGGAGCAAGCGAGCCCTCCAGGAGGTGACCCAGATCCATTCCTGGGCGGAGGAGAATGTTCCCTGCATCTCAGCAGTTTACATCCCGGGGGTGGAGAACCAGGAGGCAGACTCCCTGAGCAGGGGGGCCCATCGTCTGGGGGAATGGTCTCTCAGCAACAAGATCTTTCACGCTCTGTGTCTCCACTGGGGTCAACCGGATGTGGACCTGTTTGCGTCCAGACACAATCACAAGCTCCCAAGGTTCGTCTCCCTGTCCAGAGATCCTCTGGCCTTCGCCACAGATGCTCTGGCAATTTCGTGGATGGAGTTCAGGCTACTTTATGCATTTCCTCCGTTTCCGCTCCTGGGCTGAGTGCTGTGCAGGATAGCCCAGGAGGGGGTACCAACCATCCTGGTGGTTAGTCGCTGGCCGAGGTGGAGTTGGTTCGCGGATGTAGTTCAGATGCCAGTCGATTGTTGCATCATGCCCGACGACCCAGGGCTTTTCACTCGGTCGCTGCGGCACCCCAATTTACAGATGCTGGTTTTGACGGCCTAGCTATTGAAACCTCAATCCTGACGGAAAAGGGGTTGTCTGCTAAGGTTGTTAAGAGCATGATTCAGGCGCGGAAGAAGTCTTCTTCCATGATTTACTACAGAGTTTGGCATACCTACATTTCTTGGTGTGAATCCAAGAGTTTCCCTTGTCGCACATTTCTAGGATTTTGGAATTTTTACAACACGGCTTAGACCTGGGTCTACAGCTGGGCACCCTCAAGGGCCAGGTCTCGGTCTTGGCCATCTTTTTCGAAAGATCCTTTGTCAATTATAGACTGATCAGGACTTTTTTCCAAGGGGTTACCCATGTTCGTCCACCGCATAAGCCTTTATTACCAGTGTGGGATTTGAATTTGGTGCTTCTGCTCTCCAGGGTCCTCCCTTTGAGCCTCCGTGCGACGCTGCCTTGTCTATCTTGACCCTAAAGGTGGTCTTTTTGGTAGCTATCACCTCGGTGCGTCGTGTGTCAGAACTGGCCGCACTTTGTATGAAGCCTCCTTACTTTGAGTGGCATAAGGATAATACCATTTTGTGATTACTCACCTGTAAAATGGGTATTATAAGTATGTCACACACCCCACTTCATTTACTCATTATTATTACACTTGGGTTAACTCACCGCTAGGTGGCGCAGTTGCAGAGATCTCCAAAAAAAGCAGCAAGCCCCTCCCGGTCTATACATACCTGGTACCTCCCATCAATTCCCCAGTGTTAAAACAGCAGTAAGACAAGGTACCAGGAACAAACAAATGTAACCCTAAACTGTAATTAACAAAACTGCACCTTATAAGGAACCAGGATACCAAAAGAGGGCGGGTGAAGTGGGGTGTGTGACATACTTATAATACCCATTTTACAGGTGAGTAATCACAAAATGGTATTATTCTAAGTATGTCACACACCCCACTTCATTTACTCATTATTATTACACTTGGGACATCCAACAGCAGTGTCCAAAAGAGGGCGAGTATTCAAACCAGGCAATAACGCAGATAAAACTCAAACCACTGCAGCCTGCAGAACCTTACGGCCAAACACAGCATCCGCCGAGGCCCGCAAATCAACCTTGTAAAACTTGGAAAAGGTGTGAACCGAAGACCAGGTAGCGGCCTTATAAACTTGCTCAACTGAAGCCTGGTGCTGAAAAGCCCAGGACGCACCAACCGCACGAGTAGAATGCGCAGTAACACGAAAAGGGGGATCCTTCCCCTTGGCAGAATAGGCACCAACAATCGCCTGACGAATCCATTTGCTAATGGAAGACTTAGCCGGAGCCAAGCCCTTCCTAGGCCCACAAGGCACTACGAAAAGGGCATCAGTCTTACGAAAGGAAGACGTAGCACGCAAATAGTACCTAACACAACGCACAACGTCCAAGCAGTGCAACGCACTCTCCTTATCATTCCTAGGCTTAGGACACAAAGAAGGAAGAACAATGTCCTGATTAAGATGAAAAGCAGATACCACCTTAGGAAGAAAATCTGACTTGAAACGAAAGACCACTTTGTCCTGATGCTTCTCAAAGTAAGGAGCCTGAATCTACAAAACTGCCAACTCCGAAACACGCCGAACCGAAGTGATGGCCACCAAAAAGACAACCTTCTGAGTCAAAGTGGACAAAGCAATATCCTGCAAAGGCTCAAAAGGAGGAGCCTGTAACGCAGATAGCACCAAATTCAAATCCCAAACTGGGAGCAAATCAAAAATACTGGGCCCTAGAACAGCCCAAAAGGTCCCTATGCAATTATACTGCACACCAAAAACATGTAAAATATAAAAGTAGAAATTTATTAAATCATCCTTAGAACAACAAAAGACATCACAGGACTCAATTAAAAAACATATACACAAAAATTGAGGAAAGGGGTTTGTCCTATTATGAGCTATTCATGAAAATTAATATATACTATAAAATACTCAGTGCATGATAATATAACATATCTAATTCATATTAAATAACTCACATTGGCTAAATATGCAGGCGTATTAGAATGAAGAAGTGAGCATGCATAAGAATAAGAAGTAGAAAAAAAGGAATCAGAGTAAAAGGAAGTGTGTAAAGTGCCTAAGTGATAATAGTGCACAGTGAAAAATAATTAAGTGCTGTTGTATGACATCCACAATATGCAAGTGCATAAAAAACTCAACCTAATGTTGTGCAGATGATACATACGCCAGCATAATAGCCAATGATTAACAATAGCAATTAATATAGAATTCTTAACATCACCACATCCAGAAGCTCAGGACCCCAAAGCCGCAACTAGCCACCGACGCGTTGCGTGGCCTTCTGCCACTTCGCCAGGCTGGGAGCAAAGGCTTCCTAGGAGGCCGCAGATGCGAAACCCCCTGGAAGAAAGTCTTGACCAAAGAATGGCTAGCAAAAGACCTCTGGAAAAAAAATAGACAAGGCAGACACCTGCCCCTTCAAGGTACTCAGCTGGAGACCAGAATCCAGCCCTGATTGAAGAAAATCCAAAATCCGAGAAATAGAAAAGACCCGGCATGGCAAAGATCTAGCCTCACACCAATCAATATAAGATCTCCAGACCCTATAATAGATGGAAGAGGAAGACCTCTTCCTAGCACTAACGAGAGTCTGAATGACCGAATCCGAAAGACCCTCCTCCCTCAAGATGGAGGTTTCAGCAGCCAAGCCGTTAAAGCCAGCGTTGGTAAACTGGGGTAACACAATTGACCCTGAGTGAGCAGATCTGGCCGAAGAGGCAGATCGAACTGATCCACTGCCAGACGAACGATGCCCGCGAACCACACCCGCCTTGGCCACCTTGGAGCCACGAGAATGGCGGGAACGCCTTCCTGAACTAGCTTTCGCAGCACCCTGCCTAGCATGGGAATCGGAGGGAACAGATACAGGAACCCCAGATCCTTCCAGCTCAAGGCCATGGCATCCGCCGCCAGAGCCAGAGGGTCCCGAGACAGCGACACGAATGTCGGAAGCTTGTGATTGTGACGAGAGGCAAACAGATCCACCTCCGGCGTCCCCCACCGAAGACACATGGACCGAAACACATGGGGATGTGAGACCATTCCCCCCGGCGGGAAGAGTCCCCGGCGGGAAGTCCGCCTCCGTGTTCTCCACTCCTGGAATGTACCCTGCCGAAATGCAAGGGACATACGTCTCTGCCCAAACCAGAATCAGAGACACTTCTCTGAGGGCACCCAGACTGCGAGTCCCTCCTTGGTGATTGATGTAAGCAACCGCCGTCTGATTGTCCGATCGAACCTGAACCGGCAGACCCTGTAAATGATGCGTCAAGTGAGACAGAACCAATCTGATAGCTCGCAACTCCAGAACATTGATGGGCAAGTGGGCCTCCTGAGGGTCCCACTGCCCCTGAAACTGAAGATCCTTCCAGAAACCTCCCCATCCTGACAAGCTGGCATCCGTGGTGACAGTTTCCCAAAGCGGAGTCAGAAACGACCAGCCCTTCAAAAGATTGTCCGAGACCAACCACCACCGAAGAGACTGCAGAACTCGAGGGGACATCTGGAAGGACCGATCCAACGACGGCAAAAGATGAAGCTACAGCGTCCTCGTGTGAAACTGTGCGAAGGGAACTGCCTCGAACGAGGCCACCATCAACCCCACCAGTCTCATCCCTAGCCGAATGGGCGGGTGAGGATTGGAAAGAAGAAGCTGAGCCAATTCCTGAATCAAAAGAACCTTGGCCTGAGGGAGAAACACTCTGTGCTGGCAAGAGTCCAAGGACATCCCCAGAAAGGTCACCACCCTGGCCGGAACCAGAGAGGACTTGGGGTAATTGATCACCCAGCCGAACCTCTCTAACATAGACACCACCGTGCTGGTGTCCCCTTCCGCCTGACTGAAGGAAGGAGCCATAATGAGAAGATCGTCCAGGTAAGGGACAATGCGAATCCCCTGAGCAGGGCCATCACCCCTGCCAACACCTTGGTGAACACTCTCGGAGCCGAGGCGAGACCGAATGGGAGAGCTACAAACTGAAAGTGCCGATCCTCCACCACAAAGCGAAGAAACCGCTGATGAGCCGGAAAGATCGGAATGTAAAGGTACGCGTCCTTGATGTCTATGGACGTCATAAAGTCCCCCTGCCGAAGCGAGCCGATCGCCGACCGCAGGGTCTCCATGCGAAACTTCCGGGGACGAATAAACCTGTTGAGAAACTTCAAATGCAGGATCGGACGGAACGACCCGTCCTTCTTGGGTACGGTGAACAGATTGGAGTAATATCCCCGCCCCACCTCTGAAGGAGGGACCGGGCAAATGACCGCCAAATCCACGAGATTCTGAACCGCCGCCAGGAGCCCCTGCGCAGCCACCGGGTCTAAGGGAACCCGAGACCTGAAAAACCTTGGAGGAGGGCGGGACTCGAACTCCAACTTGTAACCGGCCGACACCACCTCCCGAATCCACCTGTCCGAGACCTCCTGGTCCCATACCCGGGAGAAGAGCCGCAACCGTCCCCCCACCCGCACGGGTGAGGGCGCCCCATCATTGCTGAGCGGGCTTGGCAGCTGACTTGGGCCTGGCGCCCCAGGCGTGGACGGGACGGCCACGGCCTTTACCCTTATTCCAACCCGCACCCCTGGAAGCCGAGAAGCCCGCACTCCTGCCGGCTCTGGCTCCCCGAAAGGACGGATTGAAGGGGGCCGCCCCCCGAAAGGAACGGCGAAACTTCTTGCGCTGAGGCAGCCTACCTCCCTTGGCCACAGAATCCAGCTTTTCACCAAAAAGCCTCAAACCCAGAAAGGGAAGAGCCGTGAGAGATCTTTTAGAATTAAAGTCAGCCGTCCACTGTCTCAACCACACAGATCGGCGAATAGCCACCAACAGGGCAGAAGCCCTGCCACACATCAACATGGCATCATCCTGAGCAGCCAGGATAAATGACAAGAAGGAGTCACAACGCTTAAGCGCAAGAAACTCATCACCCGAGGGATCAAGATCCACACATAAATCCCTGACCATAGACCTAACCGCCAAGGCCAAAAGAGCCGAAGCACAAACCGGCCTCAAAACCGAATCCGCACAGACGAAACCATGGCGGGCCAGCTGATCAATCCGGCGATCCTCTCCATCCTTCAGATAAGTAGTGTCAGGAAAATGAACAGCCGCCGAATTAGACAGCCCCAAAACCGGAGCATCCACCTCGGGAGGGACAGACCAACGTTTCAGCAAGTCCGCCGGAAAGGGATATTTCTTATCCCAGCTAGGCGGTACCCCGACGAGCCGTGTAGGATGCTCCCACTGCTTAAGGACAACGTCCTCGAAATGCTGTTGACTGGGGAACTCCAGACTCTGCTTGGAGCCCCTAAAGAGCTGGCCCTTAGGCCGAGGAGCAACCTCGGGAGGATCCAAATCCAAAACCTCAAACATTTGGGTCAAAATAGAAGGCGTATCAGGGGCGGGACCATCCACCTGGTCCCCCTCAGCACCCAGTACCTGCTGGCCCTCTGAATCATCCAATTCTTCCACGAGCTCACCCTCTTCGAGGGGACGGTCCGACCAATCCAGGTCCTCAATCACTTCCTCCTCCGAGTCCGGCGGAGGCGGAGATAGGTGTTTACGCTTGGCCGTAGCCTTCTGTGCGGACATGGTGGAAAACATTTTCTCGAGGTTGGCCAACCGGGCGCACACCTCCGATTGCTAATCCCCACCCGTGACCACGTCACACGGGGTCCGGAACAGGCGAGGAGGAGAGGGAGATGGTGCGGACGATGACGTACCAGGCACCGGGGTGCTGGACTGGCGCTCAATGCTCCGCTGCGCACATGGAATGCATACAATGACATCATCCCCCGGGAGCGGAGTCCCACAACCCCCACACAGCCTAGATTGTCCCGAAGGATCAGATCCGGTATCCCTGGCAGCCTCCATATGGTGAAATTATGGTATTCGCAAACCTAGGGATTTACGCAGTAAGCAACCCGGGATGCCCCCTTTAATAAGGTCTAGCTAAGAATTTTCACTACCCTGACCACGGGGAAAGCCTAATATCTATATATATATATATATATATATATATATATATATATATATATTATATATTTTTATCTATCTATCTATCTATCTATCTATCTATCTATCTATCTATCCCAAATTTTATTCCCCCCAACTGGCCAGGTATGTAAGACCGGGAGAGCCCAACAGGAAGGGGTCCCGGGATCTGGAAGACACAAAAAAAGGAAAACAATCATTCCAGGCACATGCTAACATATGTAGAAAACAGGCGAAAATATGTGAGCAAACATATGTACAGCTATATATATATATATATATATATATATATATATATATATATATATATATATATATATACAAGCACAATAAAAAAAGCCAGAGCCTGCCATCACTCCAAAACGGGAGTGAGAGGGGAAGAGACCAAGGGGATGACATCACAGCGTGGGGCTAACGACACTCCAGCCCCACGCAAAAACCACACACAACTCCCATATGAAGGAAAAGACGTGGGGAGACCTACCTCACGTGACAATGGCGGCCGCACAGCGCAACTCAGGGGAAAGGAGGAGGAAGAAGGACGTGTCCAAAAAGAACCGCGGGAGCCGCAGGGGCCCCGCCCCCCCCCCCCCGACGTGCTGCCAATCGCGCGTCACCGAGGACCCGCCCCCAACCGCGCCGCGCTTCAGGCCCTGCGAGGGCCGCGCAGCGATACAGCCGGCGGGAGTGACAAAGTGCGCACAAAGCCCACACACCACACACACACACAGAGAGAGAGAGACGCGCTCACTCTCTCTCTCACAACCCCGCAGACACAAGCAGTTCAGCAAGCGCCCGCGGGGCGAGGACCCAAACCGCCTCCATATCGCGGCGCAAAGCGCCGCGCGACCCCGCCTCCAAACCCCCAGAGGGGGAAAAACCGGCGCCAAGAGAGCGTCCCCCCCACGTGAAACAGTCACGTGAAAACGCACTCCCGGAACCGCCACAAGGCATGGCCAGATTACTGAAGGTGTGGGGGGGGTGGAGTACAAAGACCACAAGCATGCCAAAGAACAACCAGGAATAAAGGCACTAACATTCCCTGACTACCGCTAGAGAATAGGGGCATCCCACATCTGGATCACCTATGCCCCACAAGATGGGGTCGAGCGGAGGAGCTAATCTCCTGGGCACCAAGGGTGCCAGCTACCCTTGCCCGACCTACAGCCAAGGCTGGGAGGCTGCCGAATAACATGGGGAGTACACAAAAAGGGTCGGGCAGCAATAGACCATGGGGGGGGGGGGCCGGGGTGATACCCCCTCTACCTGCAAGCAGGAGACTTCTTTCTTCTGTCTTGTCGCCACCTTGCAGAGAACAACACTGGGGAATTGATGGGAGGTACCAGGTATGTATAGACCGGGAGGGGCTTGCTGCTTTTTTTGGAGATCTCTGCAACTGCGCCACCTAGCGGTGAGTTAACCCAAGTGTAATAATAATGAGTAAATGAAGTGGGGTGTGTGACATACTTAGAATAAGGGGGTTTTTAGCTTTAAACCTAAGGTCGTTTCTCCCTTTTATCTTAATAAGGGAGTTGTTCTGCCTTCCCTGTGTCCAGAACCGTCTAATTCTAAGGAAAGGACCCTCCATGCCTTGGATGTGGTCAGAGCCATTAAGTACTACCTGGTTGCGACTGCATCCTTCAGGAGGTCGGAATCTCCCTTTGTTCTCACTGAAGGTTCCTGAAAGGGTTTGCCTCTTGCCAAGTCCACTCAGTAAGTGGATTAGGCGGTGGTGCAAGCATATTCTGCCAAGGGGAAGGAACCCCCCCTTTTCATATTACAGCTCATTCTACTAGAGCTATTGGTGCTTCCTGGGCTTTTCAGCACCAGGCCTCTGAACAAGTTTGTAGGGCCACTACTTGGTCTTCTGTTCATACCTTTACTAAGTTTTACAATGTTGACGTTCGGGCATCAGCTGATGCTGTCTTTGGCCGAAAGGTGCTTCAGGCGGTAGTGAAATGAACTAAATTCTGTTCCGCACTGGGGATCCCGCCCTAATGGACACTGCTTTTGGATGTCCCAACTGTCATTACTTCTGGGACGACCTGGATATAGTGAAAAATACAATTCTGTAAAACTCACCTGTAGAATTGTTCTTGAATATATCCATTCTAGGTCGTCCCACCCCGCCCTGGTTTCATTATCTCTTTTTTGCCTGTTGATTACCTTTTATATTGGACCGTTGTCCTTCGTTTTTGTTTGAGAGAGTACATGCTGAAGCTGTGTGAGTTGACATGGTTTCTTGACCTCCCGGCCTGTCTTTTTACTGCTCTTTGACATCTGAGAATTCTATTGAGACAGCTCATTTTATAGGGGGCCGGGAGGAGTTACAGCTCTGGATCTTGCAGTAACTGCGCCACCTGGTGGCGGACTACCCAACTGTCATTACTTCTAGGACGACCTGGACTGGATATATTCAAAAACAATTCTACAGGTGAGTTTCACAGAATTGTATTTTTTCAACTGTCCAAGGATATTATGAAAGTAGGGACCATTATATTATCCTTGTAGTGTATGTTTTCCATAAATTTCACTCGAAAGCCAAATACACCTAACTTTGTGAATAATGTGTATAAATATATATAAAATGAAAAGCATTTTATGTACCACACATTTTTGTAACATTATTGAACAATTCATTTATTGGTGGTGATCCCCCAGATTCACCGACTGAACATAATCAGGTCAAAGTAAGCAGCTGCCATTTTTAAAGTGGAATAACGCCCATTTTCTCCCTAATGGATGTTGGTCCCGCTGCTATCAAATAAAAACCAGCTCAGGTGGGGGCATCCAGAATGCTGGAGCCCCCCTGCACCTAACCCCTCTTGCCTTAACCTAGAGCCTGCACCGGAAAAGGATCCCATGCGATTGGCTGCCGGGCAGTCACATGGGCCATGGTTGCGTCCTCTGCTTCCTGCCCACGTAAGAGCCAGTGGCCAATTGCGGGGATCCATGTCACGGATTTCTCAGCAGAGAAATCCAAATTGTAGAGAATGACCAGAAATTGAGGCTGCGAGACAGAAGCGGATATGCGGCAAACCGTGTTTAATAGTTACAAACAGTACACACACCAGACTGCTGTGCGGATATATAGGTAAACCTAAACACACTCTGGCTGCTGAATGAATACACAGGAGGAGTCCGGAAACATACATGAATAGAGATCCAATGAAAGTCCAAAGATAGATTCAAGGCTGAGACAAGAAAGGAAAACACAATAGCTGTGGCAGGAGTCCTGGGTTCAGAGTTCTGGGTTCAAGAAAACAATTCAATGCCGATCCACTAGCTCCATGTGTGGATCAGCTTATATAGGCCAGGAAGTCCCAGGTGCTGATGATTACCAGCACCTATGCAGGAAAGCGCCATCTGCTGATGGAGCGGCATATAGCAGGAGAAAGTCCCAAAAAGGGAGCAGCCGAAAGCCATACAGAACAGATTCTGGCTCCCAAGCTGTGGAGGAACTCCAGACCTGACACTCCATTTCCAATGTTGGAGCAGGGTTAAGGTAAGGATTATGGGCATTCTGGGGATTACGGGCAGACGGGGCCTCCAGCATTCTGGATGCCCCCCCTGAGCTGGCTTTTATGTGCTTTAAGTGGGACCAACAGCATTAGAGATAAAACTGGCATTGGTCTGCTTTAAAAAGGTTTCCTTGGCTGGGGTTGCATGTTTAGATTTATTTGTAGCCACTACCATGCAGTGTAACACTAATCTGTTCTCTGCTCAGCCACTCAGTTAGGGGAAGTCATGCAGTTTCCTGAAAATCACTTGTGAGGAGGGGGTGATCTCCAGCAGGGAGAGTTGTACCGTGGCCATTGGAAGAATGTTCCCCGTTACTGATTATATGTAACTGTTAAAGTGGACTAACACCCAGGGGGATCCAATCCCTCCCCACAGGGCATCCAAAATCGGGATTCCCCGCTGTGTGAACCCCCCCCCCCCTGGACGCCCGCTGCACTTACCTGAATGACAGTCCAAACGCATTGTGCATGGCCGGCGCGGGCGCGCTCCCTATTAGAGGGAAGCGCAAGATGCAACCGCCAGCGTGCTCGGAGCTGCTGAGGTTTGACGCGCATACCTCAGCGGCTCCGAGCGCGCTGATTGGACGAGTGGCCGCGCATGCGCCGTAGGAGCGGGGTGAGGTGAGTTCAATCGGGCGATCTGGGGGGCTTCACATAGCGGGGTGCCCCGGGGAAGTGGACCAAAACCCAGGATAGTCAAAATCCTGCATGTTGGTCCACTTTAACTGTTCTGCTGCACCACCAGGGAGGCCGAAACTATGCACCATCCATCCTGGGAGTACCCTCCGGGGTCTATGTGCAGGGCAGCTGCCCATGTCCCTCTGGAATTGTGGTTGGACCACTCCCGGAAGAGGTTTACTGTTGCCCATAGCTGTGACCTTTACCAGCGGCTTCCACAACACTGCAATTGCCGACTGACGCATCCCTGTCTTCCCAGTGGCTGTGCATTCCCCCGCACCTAGCCTGTCTGAATGGCTGGGAGCGTGAGCACTCAACGGGAAAGCCCGAGCTCTCTATTCAGATATGTTGGGATAGGAGCACTTACGCTGCCGCATCCCCTGGCTGTGCTCATGCTCCTCTTTCAAGTCAATGAGGGCCTCCTGCTGAAGATATAGTCACAGTAGGTGGCCATCATTTGACGAGAGCCCACGCATGCGCCATTGGAGCGTGGAAAGGGGAGTTTTTTTGGGCGAACTGGGGGATTTCACACAGCACATGCTTTGAAAATGTATTTTAGATTAACCAAGCCACACTATGGATTTCAACAGAGCAAGCCGATTGGAGGAGAGGATGCACATGCACTGTAGGACCAGGGAAGGGCGAGTGAGATCGGGTGACCTGGTGCGTTTCACACAGTGGGGGCATCCCTGATCGGGGGCCAAACCCAGCATAGTCAAAATCCTGTGTTTTGCTCTACTTTAATTAACCTCCCACTTGGGGGTTCTTGGTTGGAACTAGGGGGTACTTGGCATCAAAAGGTTGAGAACCACTGTCCTAGAATACAGTGCTCTGCTTTTGTTGTGAGACTAGGCCGACTGGGACCAGATGAGTTATTTTCCAGTTTCATAATCCATATCGAGGTTTGGTCTGCTTTATCAAGGAGCTTGGATTATATAGGGTAAAGCACACAGACCCAGGGTCACCATTAGGGCAGTGCAGACAGGACTCCCATATGGCATACCCTCCAACGTTTCAGGGTGATTAAAGAGGGACAATTGTTAAAAGAAGCCCTATTGAGGGATAGATAGGAGATAGGGTGTAACAGTTACAACAATATAAACACTTTGAATAAGCAAATAAATTATTTATTGATACTGATTTTTATGTTACACTACAAAGAGGTTATGTTACACTACAAAGAGGGACAAAGGAGAACAACCAGAGACGGGAACATGGACTCCAAAGAGGGACAGTCCCTCCAAATGAGGGGCACTTTGGAGGTACTGTATGCATATGGCCCTAACAGCTGGCCTTGATGGAAGCCCTGCAGGATCTTATCCTTATGCTTCCAGCCACTCCCTGCCCATCAGATATTAGGTGCAGATTGCTGGTGCTGCTGGTTTGGATTGTGCAGCTGAGCATGAACAGAGCAGGGCTGCCATGGGACCCAACCATTACAAGTGTTATAGGTTGTGGGTTATACAGACAGCCTATATAGAATTTGCCCCCCCCCCCATAACAGGTTGCCTATATAGTGTATGTGCGCCCCACAGCATACAATATGTATGGCGGATTATGCACCACTATCCAGTTAAAGACAAAAAAAACCTAATATCAAGTTTCTTATAACTTTGTGGGACAAAACCTACAGTGACCAGCCCTTGAATCCAAAAGATTTCAGGGCCATCCGCTAGCCTTCCCCCTGGGGCATCCCAACATGGGATGTCTCGCTGTGTGAAACCCCCCAGGAGGGCGGTAAACTCGCCTTGTCCCTGTCTCCCTTGGTGATGTAAACATCCAGCGGCTGCATCCCTAGCATGTTCGGACTGTGCGCGCGCTCCCATCCCTAGCAATTCAGATGGGCTGGGGATGGGAGCACGTCCACTGCTTGGGATGCGGCTGATCTCTTCCCTATTGCCATAAACAGAACAGTTTACATTAAATATGCACGGAAATTCTGCATGCCAGATCGCGCAATTGACTGTCATTCATGCCGGGGATGATAGACCACTATGGGTTGACATTGAGCAGGCCAGTTGAACCCCGATAGATTATAAGGCGCTGTGCGAAGATGTAGCGGTGCCCCTCCCAGCATACACAAATAGATGGGAAAAAGACCTAGGGATAAGCCTATGGCATGGCAGAATTTATTCTCCTGGTTTCTGAACACCGGTGCACAAGAGGTCAACATCAAAGTCCTACTCCGCTGGTCCCAGATATGATCCACAGATTTTGTCCACCTTACCCACCGGAGTGCTTTAGAGATTGCCGGCTTCAGGGCTCATACATCCATATCTGGTGGGAATGTAGGGTGGTTCGTTAATTTTGGGCTAAGGTCTATTACCTCTTAAAGTGGACCAACACCCATGGGGGATCGGCCCGGAAATCTATAAGATTCCCGGACCGAACAGATCCCTCCCCGCGGGGCATCCGAAATTGGGATGTCCCGCGGGAAGGAACCCCCCAGGAGGCCCACAAACCTTACCTCAGCCCCGTTCCATCGGCGCATGCGCGAGCCGCGCTTCCCTCCCCCGATCGGGGTGCCCCACCGAAGTGGACGAAAACCCAGGATAGTCAAAATCCTGGGTGTTGGTCCACTTTAAGAAAAGCAACAGGCTTACACCTGACCCCCTCGCCCCAATTGGCCTTGCTTAATCTGAAACCCCCAACTGTACAAGGTCACAATTTAAGCTTATAAGACATATCTTGACGGCTGCCAAACACACAATAGCGCATTCATGGAAAAAAAGAACAATCCCCAATTGGAGTTTGGTCCCACGCATCAATGAAGTAATGCTTTTTGAGAAGATGGCAGCTTCGATGCAAGGAGATCTCACCCCCTTCATGTCTACATGGGAGGGCTGGATTGCTCACTTCCTTCCCAAAAACTTTGATTGTTCCCTCCTTGCATCTCAATGACGCGCTGCACTCATCTCAAATTAAGCGGAGGCTGGACATTCACCCTTAGCCCCATTCCTTCCCCCCGCCCTGTTCCTCTTCTTCTGTCTTTTTCACTCTAGCCCACCTCCTTTTACCTCCCGTCCCCTATCCCCTGGCACGTGGCTTTGTCTGACGCGTAACTCATATTTTGTCTAAATCGACATTGTTGCTTACTGGTGTACAAGTTCTCATCTTTTTGAATGTTTTTATATATACTAACCTTACAAAATGTATCGTATGACTGTACGCTGATGTACCTCTTTCATAATCTAAATAAAAATATTGTTAAAATAAATATGCACGGAAAATGGCTCTAATTAAATGAGAGCCCGCGAATGCTTTTCTGCAGACATTATGTAACAATCTGAGCTCAAACTGAAAATAAAAGTAGCAGAATTCTGTGGCATGCGAGACATCATCTGAAAATTCCTCAAATGCTGAGTCTCTGCTCTTTAACCCACCACTACCTTACTAAAGTGGCTCAGCCAATGAACTATGAACACACAGGTACAGGGTTTAAAAAAAAGTGTTATGTACATATCAGAAAGCAGTAATCTTTCTCATCCTTTGTTACAGTCATGCAAATTACTAGAGGGTGGAGCCTCGTTTGAAAAGTTATAAAGCTAAAATATTAATTGTCCCTTAAGAGGTTTATGTACAGGACATGCTGAGAGGTGCATGCTACAGTCCAGATAAAAAATCAAACCCTTTTTAATATTTAGCCTTTACATTCTACTGCAGTTAAATCAAAAGTACCAGATCCCAAGGGTCCTGTGGCACTGTTGATTCAGCAGTGGCCACCATGCCCTGTGGCTGCCCATTCATTAAAGTGAATGGTGTGGGCGTGGTTAGTCTGTGTTGACAGTCGGGAGAAGTTACTTGTCACAGTGCTGCCTAGTGCGTGGGAATACTGCGAGACTCGATCTTGGGATCCAGTAAGTTTTATTCAACTGGACTAGAACGTAAAGACTGTGGGGTAGAAAAGGGGAGCATTAATGGCGTCAATTCAGCTCCAGAACTTCTGAACTTCTGTTTCATTCTTTATGTAAAGTGCTCTTCCTGCACCTGGTGCTGAATCAACCCCAGGACTGTAAATAGAAATCAACCACAGCTCCGGTATGACATCTTAGAGAAGCCCACAGAAGCTCTAGATACAACATTTAAGGCTGTCTAGCAATGGTCTGACCACTGCTTTATCCAGTTACTACCAGTTTGTAAACAAAGGCTAATGACACATGACCAGAGGTTAGACATGTCACAAAAAGAGGAAGTGAAGCAACTTGCAGGCTGGTTTTGATATCCCAGACTGGGTTGTATTTGAACAGACAAGCGGGAGCATTCATGAATGGGCGGATGTAGCTGCCTCATACCTCAGCTTATGTGGGAATATGCTCGTTCTAGCAAATTCCATGTTATGCTATTGGCAACAACAAACGAGTTCACTGATAAGCTCAGTAGACTACGGAAATAGAAAGGGGGGCCAATAAGTGGAAGGATTGTCAGAAGTTTGGGAAATTATGGAAAGCCTTGTGAAGATAAAGAGACCAAAAACGCATTTGCAAAAGGCCTGGAACTAAAGTCCACTCTGGCAACCGGGGCATGGCCTAAGTAAGGTAACCAGCTGCAGGAAGCCTACTGAGCTCACATGGTCCTCCACTCAACTGGCTAAGGAGGTGTAAGATATCTGTTGCTTTAAAGAGGAACTCTTCATCGGCGCTGCTAAAGGAAGACAAATTGGCCAGCCAAATACTCGTCTGTCAGGTTGCACTTATCACTTGAATTTATTTATTCTTAGTATACAGTACGTCCTGCTCCAAATATAATACTTACACCCGGGCGTTTTTCATTATTATTTTTATTACTGCGCATGGCTCTGACACCCCTTATTCCCATTATGTCTTTCAAGACTCCAGTGGCTTCTCCCGGCCTGACAAATTATAGCGGGCCTTGTGAAAATTCTCCCACATTCCTAGCGGGTCTTTGGGGCATCCAGGGTTGCCTATTGCATAAATCCCTGCTGGCATATTGTGCCTCAATAATCACCATATGGAGGCATCTCAGGATTATGTGACCGGGGTCCCTCTGGGACATGACCGGCTGTGTATAGAGTGTGGACATCCCCATGCTGATGCTGACAGAGCACGGGTCTGCGGACCCTGTGCTGAACAAGCACTGGCCCTGCAAATGGTTTGCCAGTGGCTGCACCTCGTTTAAATTCACCTGTCTCCCCATGCTTAAATCTCACTCCTGCTGAGTCGCATACGAGCGGGGATGGCCAGCCTGTCGTGCCGCCCAGACTGCCTACGGCTGATCAGATTATTACGAGGTTGTCAGAACGCTTGGGCCCTGGTAAGAAGCGGCACTTGGCGCCTTCTGTTTCTCTTTTTCCTATGGGAACTGAGGAGTTTACTACTCCGCGTGCTTTTACCCCTTCTGATGAAGGAGAGCTATTCTCTGACTCAGGCTCATCTGATGCGAGGCCGAGGAGTCATGACGATCCTGGCCCTGAATCCTGGGGCCAGTGTGACACTGACGAATTGTTGATTAAGGTCTTTGAGGTCCTGTCCATCTCTCTCCCTGGCGAGGCTCCCAAGCCTAGAGGGGAGAGTTTCCATACAGCAACACTGCGCTTGGAATTTCTGGAGCAGGATCATTTCCAGGCTCTTGTATTCAAGGAATGGGAATGCCCTAGTAAACTTCCAGGGGATTGGGATTGGAAATACCCTTTTCCCCCCTTATGTGGTTAATTGTTGGTCATCACCTCCCGTGGTGGATGCACCGATCATAGGGGTTCCTAACCCCCCCTTTATCACGGCCCCTGCTTATAGTACCCTTCGGGATGCTGAGGACCGGCGCATTGATAGGCTGGCTTCTCATGCCTTTTCTTGTGCAGGAACGGCGCTGCGCCCGGTCTGTGCCGCAGCCATTACTGCAGTGGCCGCTAGAACCCTTATCAGAAAGATGCTTGATCATCACCCTGAGGATCTTCCCTGGCAGGTGTTTAATGCACTCTCCAGTTGTGATGTGTTTGTAAAGTTTATCCTTTTAGCGCTGGATGACACTATTAGGATGTGTGCAAGTACCTCTGTCCTTGTGGTGGCTATACGTCGCTTGGTCTGGCTGCGTCAGTGATGATGTCTGACGATGCTGCTAAAAGGACTCTGGCTGGGCTTCCTTTTAAAGGAAAACGCCTGTTTGGGGCCCGTCTAGATCTGTTTGGTAAAAAGGGCAAATCACCCCAACGCAGGCGGCCATCTCGGCCCCCTCGGGGCAGGGGCACCCCCCCCCCCTCCCTATCACAGGGTTAAACAAGAACCAGGGGTGTCTTCCCTGGGGGCTCGTACAGACTCCTGTCCCAGGAGTGGCAAACTACGCCCTGGCCCCTCCGGAGGGGCTAAGCCTAAATCTTCCACCAAACCCCCTCAAGCATGATGGGGCGCCCTCGCCCACCTGGGTGAGGGGATGACTGCGGCGCCTTGCTCCTGTCAGGAGGCATCACGCCTCCTTCTGGTATCTTTAGGGGACAGTGTCCTCCGGATTCAGGATGGAGCTTGCTGCGCGGCCTCCCTCAATTTTATCGGGGTACTCCGGGTCCCTGTCTCTGTTCAGGTGCTGGCGCAGACCATGCAAGGCCTGTGGCGTCTGGGGGTCACTTGCAGGTTGCCCTTAACAGGCAGAGGCAGGGGCCGCTACACTAACCTTTCCACAGTTCTCCAAAAAGGATGGGTCAATCTGGACCATTCTAGATTCACAGATTTTGGCAACTTATCAATTGCAGGCAGTCCCTGCATGGAGATTCTTAGTTTTGCTATCAGCTCCCTGCGCCCTGGGGGCTTCTTGCCGTCTGTGGAGATCAAAGATGCTGATTTTTGCATCCCTGTGTCTTCTGGTTCGCGTTGGAATTCCAACACTGATAATTGTGGCCTTGTGATATGGCCTCTCTTCAGCTCCCGGAGTGCTCTCCAAGAGGCTGACGGGGGCGAGGTCTCTGATGAGACCAAGGGGCGTCCGTGCGTTTACCTACCTGGACGTCCTTCTCCCCTTCTAAGTTCTGTGTCAGGCTAAGTGGAAGACTGGACTGGTGGTGTCCTTTGGGAGTCATTGGGATGGGTGATTATTCACCCCTAGTCCTCATTGTCCTCTTAATTGGTTACTCCATTCCTAGGACTGGATTTGGATACGGTTCTGGCGACAATCTTACTGCCGCAGCAACGAATTGGACATTCTGGTTGCATGGGCTCCGTCTCTCATAGCTGTCTCCGTCCCTTCGCCAGGCAGGGATGCAGCTTGTGGGCCCGTTGGTGGCTTGCTTAGAAGAGGTCCCTTATGCTCAGTCCCCCTTGGGTCCTCTGCAACTTCTATTATCAGTACAGGTCAGGGATCCAGCAACCCCCTGCGGTTCCAGGGGAGGTGAGGCCTTTAGGAGGTCCATACACCTATCAAATTGTTGGAACAGCGAATTTTCAGTTGGTGCTATCTCTTCTGTGACGGGCCGTTTGGGGGGCGCTAGGCCCGTCTGCCCCCAGTGGCTACATTAATCATCTGTGTGGGAATTGGAGCAGGATGGTTCTCCAGGAGGGTATCTGGTCCTGATTGGAGAGCTATGTTCCATGCATGTCAGTGGTATTCGCTCCGGTGGGGGTCCCTCTGCAACAGGATATGTTAATCCTGGTATCGCTATGAGATCTAACCAGTATGGATCTGTTTTTGCCCCGTCGCTATTACAAGCTCTCGGCCCCTCTTTTCCCCGTCTCAGGATAAAGGTGGCTGTGGTCCTTATGCCTTGGTATCTTCATGGCTGGACATTCTGTTTTGTATATCTTTTCTCCATTCCCCCTGCTGGGCAGGGTTCTGTGCAAGATTGCTCTGGAAGGGGGGACCAGTGATTCTAGTTGGCCCTTGGTGGTCTAGTAGAATGTGGTTCGCAGACGTGGTACCGGGGACAGTAGATCTGTACGTCTGCCAGGAGTGCCAGCTCTGCTCACTCGGGCGCCTTGCGTCACCCCAATCTACAGACTCTGGCCTAGACGGCCTGACTGCTGGATCATCTTTCTTGTGGAAACAAGCTTATCTGTCTCTGTGATTGAGACTGTAGGAAGACTAGGAGCAAGCTTCTTTTTCTTCTTCCATCTTTTATAGGGTATGGAGTACCCATATTGATTGGCGTGAGTCGAAGTCTCTTCCCTGTCGGGCGTTTTCTGTTCCCAGGGTTCTAGAGTTATTACAGCATGGGTTGGAGTTGGTTCTCCATCTCAGCATTCTGAAGGGTCGGTTTCTGCCCTGTCTACCTTCGTTAGAAGTCTCTTTGCTTGGTCTTCCTTGTTAAGACCTTATTCAAGGGGTTGCCTTGTGCGTCCCCCCATGATCCTATGGTCTCTGTTGAGTTTTGAATGGATTCTGTCTGCCCCGCGGGGCGTTCCCTTATTATCTACCTATTTAGGGGACTGCCTGGCTGTTCTTCCTCGAGGTTGTCCCTCTGGTGGCTGTTACTTCAGTCAGGCGTGTGGATGTGTGGGCGGCTCTGTCTATTTAGCCCCCGTTCTTTGAATTGCATCAGGTAAGGGTGGTGCTCCGCCTTAAGCCGGACCTTCTGCCCTAGGTGGTGCCTTATATTCTTGATTCAAGATCTTGTTTTATCCTTCTGGGCCTTTTTCCTAGCATCACTGAGGAAAGTGTTCTGCATTCCTTGATCAGGGGCTAGGAGTGTTTCCTTGGTAGTTCTCGGTGCCCTTTAAGAGATCGGATGCTCCTTTGGGCCTACGGGCAACTCCATCCTGTATGTGCCCGATCTCGTCTGATCGAGAGGTTGGCGGCCTTGTGCCTGCTCTTTATTTGGTTGGGATGGTTCCTTCTGGTCCTAGGAGAAGTTCTGCTTCTGCCAAGGATACTGTTAGCTTTTGGACTTGTCAGGCTGTTTCTCAGGCCTATTCCACTATGGGGAAGATTCTTCCTTCTCGCTTTACTTTTTATTCTACTCGTGCCCTTGGTGCCTTTGGGCTTTTCAGTGCCAGGCTTCTGTTGAATAAGTTGGCTAGACCGCTACTTGGTCTTCTGTTCATACATTTTCAAAGTTTTACAAGGTTGACGTTAGGGCCTCAGCTCTTGCTGTCTTGGCCGCAAGGTTTTGCAGGTGACAGTGCTTTAAACTGTCTGCGGTTGCCTTTTTTGTTGGGGATCCCACCCTACTTTTTGGACACTGCTATTGGATGTCCCTAGTGTAAGTATTATATTTGTTACCAGTTGGTGGTTAAATTCTCCCGGCTTCTTGTTCACTGCTTTTCAATGCTGGGGATTTGTGGGAGGTCCTGGGTATTTGAGGGGCCGAGAGGAGCCTGTTTTGCATGTCTCTGCAGTGCAGCGCCATCTGGCGGAGGATAACCCTAGTGTAAGTATTATATTTGGAGCAGGACGTACTGTATACTTATACCAATTCTACAGGTGAGTATTTCACAGAATTGTATTTTTTTTTTAATGCATAGATGGCCATTGTATGCTTGTGCACACATAGGAATTTGTCCTCCGCATTTAACCCAGTTTGATCAGGGTCATCAGATTTGAGTATGTCACCAGCCTAATAGACTGCAGTGAGATCCAGTATTTGGGGCAGTGGTGTGGGCCAGGGGACACAATTTGAGCCTTAACACAGACAGGATGCTGCAGATGGTAATCAGATTGCAAGCTTGCCAGTGTTGTCGTTTGGGAATAGGGATAGTGGCAGGCTGAAAGCAAGGAAATCTACCTTTAGGATAAAGGAGGGGTTGAATAATCTGTCCAGGTCACACCTGCTTCTGTCTTCCGCTGTCATTTCTCTCACTGCACACTGACTGTATTTTGAAGGACAAAGGCCAGCAATCTAAGCAGAATCTAGGCGCTATGCCTCATGGGATTTGTAGATTTAAAGCAGACGAACAGTCAAAAATGACTCAAACCAGACCAACACAACAAACAGTGCTCATATTGACCCCTCCCCAGCAGGGCCGTATTTAGGGTTCATGCTGCCCTAGGCACTACTTAGGCTTACATCCCCCCCCTCGGCCTTTATTAGCTGTACAGAAATAGCAATGCAGGGAGAAAACCGCATCAAAGACCTAAGGACCAGGAAGCAGTAAGAGGAGAAGAAGATAGAAAACCCAGTAGAGGAGACTGCAACAATGGAGGACAGTGCAGAAAAAAGCAAAATCTGAAAGGATCAGCAGCGAGTGAGTGGAGGAGTCAGTGGACACTGGTGGCAAGTCTGCAGTGATGGGCGCCAGGAGGCCAAAGTGCAATGCAGTAAATGTTGCCGGCACTGCCCATAGGCAGATATGGATTTGCTGCATTCACTATAAAGGCAAACAGTGTATGTATCATATTCCAAAACATGATGCAGAGGGGGGCTGGAAGCAGCCACGTGAACAGCAGCAGGTGCCGATCGGGGGTGCCCCGCTGTGTCAAAGACCCCAGATCGCTGCAGCAACTCACCTGACGGCCGCATCCTCCGCCTCCCTCTAACAGGCGCCCGCGCCAGTCATTCACAAATCCCTAGAGGGATGGCAGGGATGCAGCTGCTGCTCGCGCATGCGTCATTAGACCGGGTACGAAGGTGAATCTGGATGACCCGGGCAGAGGGAATCAATTGGCCCAGGAATGTTATAGATTCCTGGGCCAATCTCGATGGGTTTTGGTCCACTTTAAAGAGACCAGGGCAATATGAGTTTATCCTTTTTTTTGGGGGGGGGGGGGGGGATAAAACTATACTGTGCACCCGGGGCTGCCATATGCGTCCGGCTGCATTCAGACAGGTTGAGGGGGCCTCCCGTAATCCTTACCTTATCCTCAGCCAGGAATGCAGCCCCTTGACTGGTCGCCAGCTGAGGGTTGAAGGTAAAAAATTGTGGGTGTTCTTGGGGAGGGGGGGGGGATAGATTGCACAGGGGGGACTCCAGAAATTCTGGATTAAAAAGGTTAGTGTTTACAGGCGCCCTGAGGGGTATCACATAGTGGGGCATCCTGAAGGGGATCCCCCGGGGTAAGGCCAGTGCCAATCCCTAGAATCTTTCAGATTCCAGGGCTGGCCCGGGTGGGTTTTATTCCGCTGTAAGGCCCCACAACTCCCATCACTCACCTCCCCTCACACTCTCACGGCACATGTGCAGGCCTCCTCTGCACAGCAATGAGCTCACTGACAGAACTGCCTGGGGTGGGGTGCACAGCATGTGGGGATGCAGAGGAGGAAGGTATGAGACCAAAGACTACAGGGATACCCTGCTGAAGGGGACCAAAACCTGGGGGGGGGGGGGGCATAATGCCACATTTTGGTCTGCTTTAAAGCAACAACAGATGAAACAGAAACAGCAATCAAAACATTCACCTTCTCCGTTTTACTGCGCTTTATAAATCATTGGTGGCTCAATGGGTAATGGCTCCTCTCTCCTCCCTGTCACCCAGCGCAGACAGTTACCTGATAAAAGATGATGAATGGCCCGTCAGCTCCACACAGCTCCTCTGATGGTCCCGCGCTGCACTGCTGAGGGTGACGTCATTCATCCCCAGCCTCCTCCGAGCTTCTTATCAAGGAAGTGAGCGGTGATTGGCTGCCTCATCAGTCACGTGCTGTCTGCACGGCGAGAGCGAGATGAACCATTAACTATTCAACCACCAAATGATGGTCGCCCCCGCCTGATCGCTCTCACCTATGCTGACCATCACTGCTGGCAGATGATTTTATTTATTTTTTTTTATTAAATTGGTGCTGCCTGCTTTCCCTATCCCTGCCGTAGCTCCGCCCTAGGCACGTGCCTGTGGCAAATACGGGCCTGCTCCCCAGGGCAATTTAGATTGCTGCATATAAAAAATAATTTACCATTTTAAAAACAAGATGGCGGTTTATGGACTTGCAGGCCACCTGCAAACAGGAAGTGCTACTGGGCTTCCTGTTACTATGCATTGTCAGTTGGAAGAGGAAGCTCGAAAATGGCCGCTACTTTCCTTTTTCAACTGTGCCAGGCTGTTGGCTGGGTTTAATCTTGCTCCCCCTGACCATGAGCTGGCTGCTGCAGGAAGGTTTATGTAGCTCTTCGGTGTATAGACACCTGCCGGCAGTTTGTGTACCACCTGTTGGGAACCCCTGGGCACAATGGATGATGTTGCACGGTGCAGGGGGTATCCCAAATAGAGATGCCTCCCGGAAAAGGTATTAGACAAGAATTGCCCTGTGGATGGTGCCCAGGTGTGAGTGGGATCATTCAGAGAGCAACTAATCAGAATTCATATGCTTGGCTACTGTAAACCACACCAACACTCTTGCCAGAGTTGGAAAAAAAAAAAACCTTTCCGAAGCTCCGTTACCTCATCTGCTGATTCTCACCACACCCTGCGCCTCACAACTAAAAGCCTGCATGCGGGGGCGTGTCCTGGCAATGGTGGAGTGTGGACGTGTGTAACCCTGCTCCCGGACCCCAGACCCCTTAATTAGACTGGGCACTGCCAATACGGCCACCAGAAGAATGACTAAAAAGAAGGCGAAGAGGAGTGGGGACAGAGGAGACAGGAAGACCCCTCCGAAGTGGGCGACAGCCGGTAAATGGCACACCGGCGGGAGAGGCGCGAGCAGCGGCATGGCGGCGGGACGCGGCGAGGAATACGCGATTGACACAGCCTGCCTTACCTCTTCACACAGCGAGGCATCCGACCAGGAGAGCGCGGCGTCCCGGGGCCCCCCGCCCGCCCGCGGAGATGAGATGCAGGCAGCATCGCGGACCGAGGAGCCGGATGGGAGAGGTGGGTGCAGCAAGATGGCGACCGCGGAGCCGGAGGCGGCCGCATCACCGCCCGCATCACGGGCCGCGTCATGGTCCGCATCACGATCCGCTGAGGGCTTCGCTCAGAGGGGAGGGGGAGCAGAAGGAGTGACTCAGCTTGCCGACACAGGCTCGGCGATCACAGTAGGCGCCGCACAGATGCACAGTGGAGCTCCGCAGCGGGGAGCAGAGAGGGGGGCCGCAGCATCCAATACAGCTCCCATCAGCAGGCCCCTGGGACATAGTAAAAACACACCACCACATTCCCCGTCCCTCTCCCCTTCAAATATACAGGTCAGGCAGCAGGAGATGAGCTGCACCGAAGTCCCCCCAACAGACCCCATAATGGAGGCAGTGGCGCAGGGCTCAGAGCTGAGCAGGGCCCCCTTGCACCTCAACCTAACAAAATTTGCCTTTGAGCCCAGGAAAAGCAAAAATATGGCTCTGCCTGTCCCAGGAACTCCCACCTCTGTTGATGGGGCTGCCCTGTCCGGGGAGCTTCCCCGAATGCCCCATGGTTACAGTGAAGCCGTCCAGGGAGTGCACCCGGCCGAGCTTGGGGCCCCCCCGTTACTGGGCTCCCCGCCATCTCCGCTGTTACCGTCCCCAGGAAGTGCCAGTGATAAAGTAGGACCGGGGCTCTCGCCCATGTCCCCGGGGTCCTTTTCATCTCCGCCTGGCGCCCGCCCTGTGTCCCCACCTGGGCCGCTCTTCTCTCCCGATGGAAGGTTTCCTGAAGTGTCTCAATCCCAGGCCAACGAAATCCACTTAGAAACCATCTCGCTTCTTAAGGGGATCCCGTCACGATCAGACATCGAAAGTCTCATCGCAAAATATGAAGCAACATTTAAGAGGGAATTGACAACTGTTAAACATCAGGTCTCAGAAGTGGAGCAGAGAGTTACTGCGCTAGAGACAGAGAGCGCAACAGCAGCTGACCGCGTTCAGGTGTTAGAATCCAGAAGCGTTCGGCAAGAAGCGATGCTGCAAACGTGCCTCCTCCATATAGACGACCTGGAAAACAGGAGTAGACGGAACAACCTCCGTCTAAGGGGCATCCCAGAGGCGGCAGGGGGAGAAAACCTACAGCGCATCGTATCACATATCTTCAACACGGTCCTCGATCGGGATCCAGCTACTGCTATTGTGCTCGACAGAGTTCATCGGGCCTTAGGCCCCAAAAGTACAGATCCAGCCTTCCCGCGAGATGTGGTGTGCAAAGTCCACTTGTTCTCCCTTAAGGAAGAGATACTTCGGAAAGCCTGGGACAAGGGCACAGTTGAATACAATGGCGCGGCTGTTAAAATTCTCCAGGACCTCTCCAAACGGACTTTGCAGATGCGGAGGGCCCTTAAACCCCTTCTTGAAGTTATTTTAACAAACGGGGCCACCTACAGATGGGGATTTCCCTTCCATCTGATTGTGAGGAGAGAGCAGCGCAATTTCATTCTGAGGTCTCACGTGGACTTGGAGAAGTTATTTGAGTTCCTCGGTTGCAAGCCCATCCAGATCCCGGACTGGCTGTCTCCGGAATTTCCCGGCGCCATGCAAGAATCCACGAGTGGCCCACGGAGGGGGCCGAGAAGTTACCGCGATCTGCAGCGCCTCAAGAGATCCTCTGCCCCGTATGGGAGCGGGTTGTCTCGGTCTATGAGGGGCGACCCCTCCGTGCAGCGGCTACGCACGGCTCGTCTGGATAGCCGACCCGAGGGGCCGGGGTCTCCTCCCCGCCCCCTGGTTCCCCCTTCTGGGGCTGTGGTGAGAGCCTCGGCGAGCCCCAAGGGGGGTGACTGGGACTGGCGCTGACTCATCTCATCGTGATGCCACTTCTCTTCTCTTAATTCCTTCTCAGCGTCTGCATTGGACTAGAAAGATGGACTAATACTACTCTGGGGCGGCAGAGCTAATTGGCCTGTCTCCCGGGGACGTTCCCTCTGGGCCTAGCCCCCGCTGTTATGTTTCTTAAGTTTTAGGTTGTTGTGTTCCTTTGGTCCACCTTTCTCTAGTAAGGTAACTGTTAATATAAGTGGCTGACTGGCGGGAGTGCGTGTTTGAGCAGGGGTCGGGGGACGGTAGGGTGCCTACCCTTGAGTCCCGCCTTCCCTGCTAGACGCTTTACCCCCCAATAGGTGGGGCTTCTCGGACGCTCAGGCGATCGAGGCCCCGATTTTCCATACTTGGAATAGCACTGTTAATTTTGGTTTGTTCTGTTCTGTGTTCTAATTTTGGTTGCAGCGCACCCTCAACCACAGGGGTAGACTAGCTACCCTCTGTACCCCTCCTTCCCTTTCCTCCCCTCCTCCTCTCCATTGGGTGTCGGGCTAGCACACGTGGGTGCCATGGCTAGGGGGGCCAAACAAGCAACTTTGACCTCACCCATATCTGAATTTAACATAGTTTCCCTGAACGTTAAAGGGCTTAACAGCCCAGAAAAACGGTCCCTCACTTTGAGGAACCTTAAGGGGCTTAAAGCCCAAATAGCCTTCCTGCAGGAAACGCACTTCAAGGCTGGTGGTCCACCCTCTTTGGGTAACAGAACCTTTCAAAAGAGCTACCACAGCTACTCCCCGGACTCTAGGTCCCGGGGGGTCTGCATTTTAATCGATGCCAGCCTCCCGTGGGAGCTTGTTGACTATAAAACAGATGCGGAGGGGCGCTGGATCTTCCTGAAAGGGAAAGTGGCGTCCCATCTTTACACCTTTGCCAATTTTTACATGCCAAACACGGGTCAGACCGCCTTCCTTGAAAAAGCAATGGAAAACCTCTCAGCCTTCAGGGAGGGGGAATTGATTATTGGGGGGGATTTTAATCTAGCATTAGACCCACTTATTGATACCTCCAGGGGCGCCCCGCAGCTGTCCTACACTAAACTTAATAGGCTTAAAAAAATAATTGCCCTGTACCAGCTAATAGACCCTTGGAGAATCCTCCACCCGACGGATAAGGACTACACGTTCTTCTCCGCCCCCCACAACTCTTACTCCAGGATAGATTTTTTCCTGATCCCACATGCCTCACTACCCAAGGTTTCTGCTGCTGAAATCGGCAATATCACCATTTCCGACCATGCCCCAGTCATGCTCACAGCGATTCTACCGAGCCCAATCATGAAGGGCTGGTCCTGGAGGCTCAATACCTCCTTGCTAGAGGACCAGGTAGTCATGGAGGAAATTCAAAAAGAACTCCAAGAGTTCTTCGCCTTAAACGCCTCCCCTGAGATAAGCCCTGGAGTCTTGTGGGAATCCCATAAATGTGTCATTAGGGGGATTTTCATCAAGATCGGTTCCCGAATAAAAAAAGAAAAAGCGAAACGCGCGTTGGAACTCCTGGCGGAGATCAGGAAATTTGAGATGCTCCATAAACAATCCCTGGCAGCCGCCCACCTTGCAACGCTGACGTCTTTGAGGGAACAGCTTAAAACGCTGAGCTGTGATAGGCTGAAGGCTCAAATGACGAAATGTCGGAGAGCCTTCTATGAGTCGGGGGACAAATGTGGCAAGCTCTTGGCCAGGGCCCTCCGCTCAGAGAGGGCTAAGACCTATGTCCCGAAAATCACAGGGTCGGATGGTCGGGTCAGACATCTAACAAGTGAAATTGCAGAGTCTTTCGGGAGGTTTTACCAATCTTTGTACAACCTCCCGGAGGACCGGAGACCGGACCAGTCGACCGTGATAGATAGATATATCAGTGAGTCGGGGATGCCCAGCTTGCCGCCTGATGTGGTCGAGGGTTTGGAGGAGCCTATTTCTTTGTTGGAGCTGCAGAAGGCGGTCAGGGGAACGGCAGGCGGGAAAGCCCCGGGCCCGGATGGGCTCCCGGCGCTTTACTACAAAAGACTCATGCCGACCCTGGCCCCCAGAATGCTGTCGGTCTTCAACTCGGTCAGGGGCGGAGGCTCCTTTCCGACAGACTCCCTAAAGGCATTCATTTCTGTACTGCCGAAGGAAGGGAAAGATCCCTCACAATGTAGCAGCTACAGACCTATTTCCCTTTTAAATTCGGATATTAAAATATTTGCTAAAGTCCTGGCCGCAAGAATAGCCCCACACCTCCACCACGTAATCGGGCTGGACCAGGTGGGATTCATGCCACACAGGGAAGCAAGGGACAACACCATTAAGGTGTTGAACCTAATCCATACTGCGCAGCAGAAAAACATACGCGCCCTTCTCCTCGCGACTGACGCCGAGAAAGCATTCGATAGGGTTAGTTGGCTCTTTATGAAGGCCACCCTACGTCACTTGGGCCTTGGCCCTAATGCATTAAGCTGGATCCTCAGCCTCTACGAGGGTCCCTCGGCGTCGGTGCGAGTGAATGGCGTGTTCTCAGATTCTTTTAATATCTCAAATGGGACGAGGCAGGGATGCCCGCTGTCTCCCCTGATTTTTATTTTGACCCTTGAACCACTGCTTTGCAAGATTCGCAGACACCCAGACATCAGAGGTCTGAGAAGTTCGGAGGCGGAATACAAAGTTGCTGCATATGCAGACGATCTGATCTTCTGCTTATCAGGTCCAGAAATTACACTACCTAATTTGATGGGGGAGCTCAAGCAATACGGGGAACTCTCAGGTTATAAAATTAACTACTCCAAATCTGAAATGCATAATATTAACATCCCGACAGAGAGGTTCTCCCGCCTGCAGAGCTCGTTCCCCTTCAAATGGGCCAAAGAAAGTTTTACCTATCTGGGGACTAAAATTGGATGTGATCTCTCCAAAATATTTGGCTTTTTTTAATAATTCTGTGTTTATTGAAAGTTTTCCAAAAGGTAAAGGAACAAAGAACACATTTTTCGAACAGTACAAGCATATATAGTCAAAGAGTGTACAATGTCAGTCTATGCTAACACGGTATGTATCGATTAAAGCATTGCAAAGGACATCATAAAGCAACCACAGAAACCAAACAGTAAGTTCTTCTAAACAAGATCCAGCCAGACAGGCTAGCAGCTGTCTGTGATCTAACTAGTATCGACACTGTTCTAAAAGGGAACAAGTGGAAGAGAGAAACCGAGAGGTAAGAAGGGGAAAAAAGGGGGGGGGGGGGAGGGAAGGCAAGGGGAGGGAAATGGGTAGGGGCGGGGCAGGACGAGGGGGGGAGGAGAAAAAGCTCCCCGATTTTATCCATGTGAACCCGGAATCCCTAGCGGCTCAGCAAGGCCCAGGCATCTGCGGTAGTCAGCCCAAGTCTGTGTCCAGATCCGCCCACCACAACCTACTCATCAGGCAGAGGGAGCAGGCCCATGGGGCGGAGGACTTGTTGTGGGCAAAGGAGTTCCTTGCCTTCCGGGGATTCCATGAACACCATCCAACCATACCAGGTGACAGCAAATTTCTCATGTGTGCCGTCGCGAGAAGACATAAGGCTCTCAAACCTCATGACGTCGTTCACCTTGTTGCACCACATGCTTATAGAGGGAGGCTCCCTGTTCTTCCACAACTGTGGGATGCAGCATTTTGCTGCATTCAGCAGGTGACAGGTTATGGAGTTTCTGTAACGTTTCAGGGGAATCCCTGAAGCGTGAAGGAGGCAAAGGGCAGGGTCATCAGGTGTTATTGCTCCCGAAACCTCCTCCGTGACCCTTCTGACCTGATTCCAGAACTCTTTAAGCAAGGGGCAGGACCAGAAAATGTGCAAGAGATCCCCCCTCTCAGCGTCACACCTCCAGCAGTTTGGGGAGACGTCGGGATACCACCTGTTCAGGTCCGATGGAACTCTGTACCATCTTGATAGCAATTTGTACCCACATTCTTGAATCCGGGTACAAACTGAGGACCTGTGCGGCAACGCCAAGATCCTTCGCCGCTGCTCGGGGGTCCATACTACGCCAAGGTCTCTTGCCCACTTTCCCAAGAAGGGGGGGTCCTCTAGGTCGGGCGGGGCCACAAGGAGTCTGTATGTCCTCGAGAGGACGTGTCTCTCCGCTTCAGTGCTGCGGCACATGTCCTCGAAGCTCGTAAGGGACTGTCTGCCCTCCCTGTGGTCCCTTATAGAGGCCAAAAAATGACTTAGCTGCATACCCTGCCACTCGGACCACTCCGGGATCCCGGCCCCTCTAGCCAATTCACCCAGGTCCGCCCAGCCTCCCTCTCTGACAAAATGGCCACTGGTGTACATGTTTGCAGCAATCCAAGTTTTTGCTTGTGGGCCCTCACATCCAGGCGGAAAGCGCGGGTTCCCCAATATGGGGTACATGGGAGAGGGGGGGGGGGAGATCCCCTGGCAACGAAAGGTGGCTCCACATACCCTAAGCGTGGGGCCTATGGTGGGGTGCTGCCCCCCGAGCCTAGCTCCCTCAGCCGCCACCCACGGAGCACCTCTCAGTGGAACTGCGAGGAAGCTCTGCTCCAAGCCAACCCACTGCTTGCTCCGGCCATGGACACACCAGTCGACCACTCTACTGAGGTGAGTCGCGGCATGGTAGAGTACTGGATCAGGGACACCAACGCCTCCCTGGTCCTTCACTCTGGTTATAATCTCCCGCCCCAGCCTCGGCCTCCGCCCAGCCCAAATGAATCTGGTGAACACCGAGCGCACCCTTAGGAGAAAGGAGCGAGGAACAAGCACTGGGAGAGCCTGAAGGAGATAGAGCAAACGAGGCAAGAGGGTCATTTTGACCGCGTTGCATCTCCCGAACCATGAGAGTCTCCCACCCCCCCACCTGGCGGTCTCCCTCTCGAAAGTTTTCAAAAGTGGGGGGAAGTTGAGGGAGTATATTTTTAGGAGATCACTACTGATATTGGTCCCCAGGTACTTAATACTGCAGCTGGCCCAGCGGAACGGGAAGGAGTTTTTGATGTTTTCAAACCGACGAGGGGGAATGTTCAGATTAAGGGCTTCGGATTTCTGGAAATTGATCTTGTAGTTTGAAAGGTTCCCATATTCCCTGAGCTCCCGCATAAGATTGGGAAGGGATACTTCTGGATTGGATAAGCAGAAGATCAAATCGTCTGCATAGGCCGCTACCTTATAGTGGCCCGACACATTCTCCACTCCCCGGATGTCTGGGTTCCCCCGCACCCTGCACAGAAAGGGCTCCAGAGTCAAGACAAAGATCAGGGGTGACAGAGGGCAGCCCTGTCTTGTCCCGTTCCTGATTGCAAACGAGTCAGACAGGTACCCATTCACTCTCACCGACGCCGAGGGGGAGCTGTAAAGGCTCCCTATCCAACTTATCATGTTTGGGCCGAGACCAACGTGGTTAAGCACCGACGACATGAAACTCCAATTCACCCTATCGAAAGCTTTCTCGGCGTCGGTGGAGAGCAAGAGAGAGGGCAGGTTCTGCGTCTGCACCAGGTGGATCATATTTAGGACCTTAGTAGTGTTGTCTCTGGCCTCTCTGAGAGGCATGAAACCCACCTGGTCCAGACCTATCACCGAGTGCAGGTGCGGGGCAATCCTGGTCGCCAGGACCTTAGCAAATAGCTTTACGTCCGCGTTGAGGAGTGAGATGGGTCTAAAGTTACCACAAAGGTTCAGATCCTTCCCCTCTTTGGGGATGACCACTATGTGTGCTCTAAGGAAGTCTACAGGGGGGGGGGAGGAGCCCCCAATAAGAGAGTTTAACATACGCAGGAGCTTAGGGCCCAGGATGGGGAACAGCTTTTTATAATACTGGAGATGCAGTCCATCGGGGCCCGGCGTCTTGCCAGAGGCTGAGTTGGCTAGTGCGTTATGCAACTCCAGCATCGAGATAGGACTCTCAAGTTCAGCGCATATCTGGGCCGGAAGTTTGGGCATCCCCGAGCCCTCGATGTACCGCATGCATTTCCTTGCGAAGCCTCCCTCCCCGGGTGTGGGCAGATTATAAAGGTCTTTATAAAATTTGCGGAAAACCTCCGCGATGTCTTCCACCCTGTGAAACATGCTCCCCTCAGGGTCCGATATTTTGGGTACATACGTTGTGGCTCTCTCCGCTCTCAGGGCCCTGGCAAGCATTCTGCCACATTTATCTCCAGATTCGTAATAAGCCTGCTTACATTTCGCTACTTGGGCTTTCAACCTGTCGAAACAGACTGTTTTCAGTTTTTCCCTCAACGACGTGAGGGTCGTAAGGTGGGCCGCTGCCAAAGATTCCTTATGTAGGGCCTCCAATCTCCCAATCTCCTCAAGGAGGCGCGCGACACACTCAGCTTTTTCCTTTTTAATTCGGGAACCCTGGCTGATTAACACCCCCCTAATAAAACATTTGTGGGCCTCCCAAATAGTTCCGGGTGAAGTCTCTGGGCTCGTGTTTAGCTCAAAATAGTTCTTAAGTTCTTTCTGAACCACCTCGAGAACCCTCTGGTCCTCCAACAACGACTTGTTCAGTTTCCACGACCAGCTCCTAGGGACGGGATTAGGATCTCTAAGCGTAATCGTGATAGGCGCGTGGTCGGAAAGGGTAATGCAGCCAATTGAAGTGTCATCCACTCTACCCAGCTGGCCGTGTGGAACCAGGAACAAGTCCAGCCTAGAATAGGAATTGTGAGGGTGGGAAAAGAACGTGAAGTCCCGTGTGGTTGGGTGCTGTATTCTCCAGGGGTCTACTAGTTGGAATAGGTTAAGTACTTTCTTAAGGCGCTTCAGTCTAGGGTACGCCAAATGGGGGCCCCCCCTGGAGGTGTCCAACAGTGGGTCCAGTGTCAAGTTAAAGTCTCCTCCCAGAATAAGTTGCCCCTCCCGAAACTGACCCAGGGCCTCTAACATACCTTCTATGAAGGAGAGCTGCCCTGAGTTCGGGGAGTATATGTTAGCTAGAGTAACCATCTCAGATCGTATCTTCCCCTTGACAAAAAGCCATCTACCCTCCTGGTCACCCTTATAGTCTACCAGTTCCCAAGCTACGGATTTGGCAATTACGATGCTGACCCCCCTGGATCTAGAGTCAGGGGAGTAGCTATGGTAGGACCTGAGAAAATTCCTGTCTCCCAAAGAAGGTGGATTGGTCGCCCTGAAGTGGGTCTCCTGAAGGAAACCTATATGGGCACCCAGACCCCACAGGTTCCTTAAGATCAGTGATCTTTTCTCCGGGCTATTCAACCCCTTGGCATTTAGGGAAACAATTTTAGTTCCAGACCTCCCCGCCCCCCTCCGGCCCGTCAGGCCGCCAGATCTCCGCGAGTGGGTGATCTCAGCCATAGTAGACAGAGTTATGCCCCCCTGGGACGGGGCGGGTGTGTGGGACAAGGGAAGGTAAGGGAAGGGGAGACGGGTGGGGGAAGGACAAAGAAAAAGTTACTTAAGCAAGAACAAACAAATAACAACACTAAACGATCCTATACGGAAAAAGAACAAGTCCCGAAAAGTCCAATGGACCCACGGGCTGACCCTATCGGGGGGAAGGTGTCTGTCGGCGCGGAACTGGGACAACAGTCACCCCCTCCCGCACCAGGCCAGAAAATGAGGCGGTGGGTGTGCGGCCCACCGACTTGCAAGAGGTGTGCAGCAGACCCAACGCAAACATAGCTCAACCAGTAAACCACGCAAAGGACATTAGCAATAGAGGGCATTAGAAAAAACAGCAGCACTGATTGCAACACAGAAGGCCTCAAAGTTCAAGTCTCTGCATCATAAGGTCTCGCCAGGTTTCCCCTTGCGCGGCGTCGACTTCCCGATCTTCTTGGGCCTCTAGGGCCCCTCCGAGCGGCACCCCCGGCCTGGGGGGGGGGCAGTGCCACCCTAGCTGCCAGCCAGTCAGGGACTTCGACAGGCTCGCATTGGATGAAAACAAAGAGACCCGGCAAGTCCTTGGGTGATTTAACCAAAAACGTGTTGCGGTCCTTTTGAACTATTAAATGGAAGGGGAAGCCCCACCTGTAGGACGCCCCGTTGCGCACAATCACCTCAAGGAGCGGCTTCAGAGCCCTTCTCATTAGTAGAGTTCTTCGTGACAAGTCTTGCAAAATCTGAACTTGCGCCCCATCAAAATCAATGTTACCTTTCCTCCAGGCACCACGGGCGATGTCTTCCTTCAGGGAGTACCGGTGGACCCTGCAAATCACGTCTCTCGGATTTAAGGGGTCCGGTCCCGGGGGACCCAGGGCCCTATGAACTCTGTCCAGCTCAATTGGGGTGGCAGGGTCTCTGTCCAACACTGAGTTGAAGATTGCCGTTACAATGCGCCTCAGGTCCTCGCCCGCGGAAGCCTCCGGGATGCCTCTCAGACGCAGGTTGTTCCTCCGGCTCCGATTCTCCACATCATCTAAGTGAAGCATTTGGGACTGGAGAAGAGTCTCCTGCATGTTACAGCGCTCCTCCAGCGCTTTAAGTCGATACTCAGTCGTGGGCTCCAAAGCCTCCAAAGCCGCCACTCTTGAGGCCACCCCAGCAACCTGTAGCTTGACCTCACCCAACTCTCGCTTATGCGCTTCGGCATACTTCGCGATCAACCCCTCAATATCGGACCTGGTGGGTAGGCTCCTCAATAACGAGATTGTTTCCAGATGGATATCTGCACCCTTGGAGGACCCAAGAGGCACACTGACGTCTCCCAGACCGCCGGACGTCGACGGGGCATCGGCCTGCTGCAACGACCCATTAAGGGGAGAGCGAGCCCAGGGGGCCCAGGGGTCTTCTCCCCGTTCCGGTGAAAAGCACGGCTGAGAGGGTGACATCGGCGTCGGGCTAGATCTGGCTGTGGGCCAAGGCGCTTCTGGGGATGGCAATAGGAGCGGCGTCGGGGGGCTCAGGTGGGAGGAGCTTCCCCGCTGCACTATGATTTCAGGTTCCAAGGGGGGCGGGTGGCGGGGTCTTGGTGTCCTCTGGGGGAGACTTGCACCCAGGGAGGTCTGCATAGATGGTTGGGCACTGTGCCCCTGTGCCAAATCTCCACTCCTCTCTCCCCTTGCAGAGAACGCAAACCTCTGCAGACCCAGGCTCCCCAGCGTGTTGGGCTGTTGCCCATGAGGAATCTGCTGCTTGAGGGGGGGGGGAACCGGGGGCACCCCAGAGCAGTTAGGGGATGCACTCCCCAGGGGAGGCGACGGGGGCTCAGCTGACATTTGAGGTGGGGAGGGCGCGGGCAGCTCCTTCATTGCGTCAGGAGCGGAGGTATGACAGGCTTGTCTCGCCACTCCCCCTCCCTCTCCCCTCTTCCCCGCACGGTCGGTGCTCACCCCAGTGCGCAGGTCTCGGCTTCTGGGCTCTCCCGCCCCTCGCGTTATCTCCGGTGCCTCATTGAGATCTTCAGAGGCCCCGCCCCCACACGTCACGGGCGCGTGCCTCCTCGTCTCGGCGGGCGCCATCTTTGTACACCCCACATCACTCGGGGCAGTCGTCACGTCCTCCTCCTCCTCCCCGCCGGAGCGGCCGGGGGACAGCCGCGCAGCAGGCGCCCGCTCCTTTGGCTTCTCACCTCTCTCCCGGCACGGCACCGCAGGGTGGCCCGTCGTCTGCCCGGTCTCTCCCGTCGCGGCACCGCTCGTCTCCGCCGCCATCTTGGTGCACCCCGGATCGGGGGCAACTGGTGAAATCGCCCGATCTGCGACAGGTGAGTGTCGGGCACCTCCCCCTTCGATCGGCTTAGGTCTCCGCCGGGGTCCTCTCGCCTCCTCAGGGCCGCTCAGCTCGCCCTCCGCCGGGAAGTGAAGCGCCATCTTGGCGCGGCGGCACTCCGTCCTCTCTTTTTGCAGGGCAGAGGCTTGATGGCGAGTGGGGGGGCCCTTCTTCACTCCCCCTCCTCTCCTCTGCGTGCTCCTCCGCTTTGCCATCAGGCGTATGGTGGGTCTGCTGCTGGAAAATAACTGGTAAAAGGGCACTGGCACGGGAGCTCGGGAAAAAGCCTCCTCACAGCTCCATGTCTAGGACACGCCCCCCAAAATATTTGGCTTAAACTTCCCCCCCCTACTCAAGAAATTTCAGGAGGATGTCTCAAAATGGTCTCTGGGAAAACTATCTTGGTTCGGGCGGTGCAACGCTCTGAAGATGAACCTTCTCCCTAGGCTGCTGTATCTTCTGCAGGCCCTCCCGATAGCTATCCCTCCAGCCTTTCTGCGGGAGGTTAGATCCCTCTTTGCCAAATTTGTTTGGGGAGGGAAACGGCACAGGATTAATAGAGACACACTCACCAGGGCAAAAGAGAACGGGGGAATAGGGTTCCCAGATCCGGTGAGATACCATTCTGCAGTACACCTGGGGAGAGTTGTGGACTGGTGTCTACACGGGAGCAATAAGCAGTGGGTCGGCTTGGAACAGGAGGCCGCGGAGACACCGTTACCAAACATTATGTGGTTGGAGGGGAAGGACGTGCCCCGGGCTCTTAAACATCCCACTATAGGAGTCACCTTAAGGATAGGCAAGTCAACAGCGGGCCTTCAGGATATCTCCCCTGGACCCTCTCCCCTGATTCCCGTCCTGGGCAATCCAAGCTTCCCCCCGGGATGTGAGGGTCCGAGATTAAAGGAGTGGAGAGAGGCGGGAGTCTATAGAGTACAACATTTCTGGTCGGAGGGCAGATGGTCGGATTTATCTGCACTAGCTCAGGCCAGGGGGCTTTCGGAATGGTCAGGCTGGCAGAGCACTCAGCTCCGGCACTTTCTAAGGTCCCTTGGGGCTATCCCCACGCGGCACAGGCCTCTCACTACTTTTGAGGAAATTTGTACAAGTAATAACCCTGAGACACATGTTCTCTCCCGCATGTATAAGCTACTTGTCTCCCCCATGACCGATAAGGTGCCGCCTTACATTGGAAACTGGGAGCGAGACCTAGGTGTCACCTTGTCACCAGACCAGATTGGGAGGCTTCTCTCCGCGCCGCACAAAACCTCCATTTGCACTAAATTCCAGGAGTGCAATTACAAGCTACTCACCCGCTGGTATGCAGTCCCCACCGTGGTCGGTAAGTGGGCGCCCGGCTCGTCGACTAATTGCTGGAGGTGTGGTGCGGAGAGGGGTGACCTTTTACATATTTTCTGGTCTTGCCCTACGATTCGTCCTTTTTGGGATGCCGTCAGGAAGATAATAAACGATATTTCGGAGTATCACCTACCTGACGACCCGGGCGCGTGTCTGCTCCACCTAACCAATGCCCCCTTTAAGGGTTATAAGAAATCTCTCCAGTGCCAGCTATTGAATGCAGCAAAGGCCTGCATTCCGCTAATGTGGAGGCAGAAAAGTTCCCCCTCGCTGGCAACTTGGGTGTTAAAGGTGAATGATATCATGCGCTTCGAGAGCCTTATTTTGACGAGAGATGGAGGGTCTGAAAAATTCACCACCACCTGGTATAATTGGATGCTGTTCTCAGACTCCGATGAATGCAAGGCGATCCTGGAGCCCTCTTAGGAACGTAAGCTCCCGTACCATGAACATTACTACAGCCCGTACATGAGGTCTTGTATCCCCCCAGCCCCGCTTCCCTCCCCCCCCACACGTGCGGCTATGAGCCCGAACTGCCCCACCGCTCTTGTACCCTGCCCTGCCCTCTTGTTTTGTTTTTTTTTTTTTTTTTTTTTTTTTTGTACCCTGTAGGTTCTTTTTATTGTACTCTTGGTAGATTTAAATTCGAGCCAATAGGCGTGATCTGAGCTTGCGAATGAAACAAATGTATGTTGATAGATAATCTTTAATATGACTGCCATTGTTTCTTGTCATGACTGTATTTCCTCTGTTTCACTTTGAAAATTAATAAATAAAGAATTTATAAAAAAAAAAAAGCCTGCATGCATGGGAAATCCCAGGCCAGACCTCCAGGGCTAACAGTTACATGCAGCTGCCTGCCTCCACTGGCCACACTGCAGATTAGACCCCCTCACCTCCCGAATGGCAACTAATGTTTATAACCCGACCTGGCTCATTACACACGGATTGTAATTGAACCGGACAATTACTGATTATGTCCAGTGACCTGCGGCCTCCCATCCTGGATACAGCATTAGACAGTTTGCTAAATCACATGAAACATAAAAAGCTACATGACATGGAGACAGTGTGAGTGAGGTGAGTAACAGTCTGCTTGTCTCTTCCAGACAGTCACTATTATTACACGGCGGTCTCGGATAAAGGATCGGGTCTCCCGGAGTTCTCTATAGTTGGCTATGTGGATGATCGGGAAATAATGCATTACAACAGCGACACCAAGCGGGCCAAACCTGTAACTGACTGGATGGAGAGGAACGAGGGGCCCGAATACTGGAAGAGGGAGACAGAGATCGGTAAAGGCAATGAACCTTTATACAGACACAATGTGAGGACAGCGATGAGCCGCCTCAACCACACTGCAGGTGAGACCCTCTATATAATACTGTCCTCTATATTATAATACTAATACTCTGTACATATTACACAATATACTGTACAATACACACATTAGTCACACCTCGTGTACACAACCCTCTGCTGTATTATAACCCATCTTATCCTCGGAGATGACACTAACACTACAGCTGCTGCTGTGTGTCAGGAGACTGCAGGGCAACTGCCTGGGGCCCCAGTGCTCACAGATGGGCCCCCCGCTAGAGCGCCGACCCCCCCACCCCACAGTTCCCTGCCCCATCTACCTTTACTCATTGCCAGAACTGAGGGGCGCACAGGCAGTGACAGGGCATTCAGCTGCGTCTCTAATGCAGCGCTCACTCTGCTCCCAGCATGCAGAGGCCTGTCCTGACTCCATGCCCAGAGCATGGCATGGTGTAGCTGAAGGCCCCACTGCCAGTCTGCCCCCAGCCTGAGTGCACATCTGCCCGCCGAGAGCCTGGACTGGAGCATAGACAAGGTATGATGTGTGTGTGTATAGGGATCTTCATGTGTGGGGGGGGGGGGGTTGGCTGGCCAGCAGGATGGGGGGGGGTAGCAGCCCAGACTATACAGTATATAGTGTTTGGCCCCTCAATAACCTGTATGTAATGACTGCAGCAAGATCGGGCATGACTGCCATGGGGCCCAGCCATCACTTTATAGGTTATGAAGGGGCCCAGATGCTATAGCCTAGGTCGCTTTTATAAGCTATATGTGATGGATGGGCTCCATGCTTGCAGCAAGATCAGGCATGACTTTTATGGGGCCGGGTCCTGTTATCACTTTTTTGAGTTATGACGCTATAGAGTGTATAGCCTGGACCCATCAATAACCTGTATGTAATGACTGGACCCCATGCTTGCAGCAAGATCAGGCATGATTGCCATGGGGCCCAGCCATCACTTTATATGAAGGGGCCCAGATGCTAGAGCCTAGGTCCCTTTATAAGCTATATGTGATAGCTGGGCCCCATGCTTGCTGCTAGATCAGGCATGGCTGTCATGGGGCCCAGCCATCACTTTATAGGTTATGGAGGGCCCCAGATGCTATAGCCTAGGTCCCTTTTATAAGCTATATGTGATGGCTGGGCCCCATTCTTGCAGCAAGATCAAGCATAGCTGTCATGGTTCCCAGTAATCACTTTATAGTTTATAGAAGGGGCCAAAAACTAGAGTGTTTAGCATGGGCCCCTTTATAACCTATATGTTGTGACTGGGCCTCATGCTTGCAGCCTGATCAAGATGCAGCTGTCATTGGGCCCAGGCATCACATTATAGGTTGTGGAGGCCCACACATACTAGTTTGTGTAGTCTGGGTCCCCCATAACCTTATACGTGATGCTTTGGCCCAATGCTTGCAGCATGATCTGGATGTGGTTGCCATTATAGTTTATCCAGACTATGTACATTATAGGCTGCATAGTCTGGACCCCTCCATACCTTTATATGTGATGACTGGGCCCCATGCTTGGAGCTAGATCATGATCGTTTGTGGCTGCTATGGGCCCACTTCAGCAGGTTATCCTGAAGTAAGGTTTTGTTGCGTGAAACCCCCCCAAAAACCTCCTCTCAACTTTTTCCATGCTCCCATGGTGCATGTGCAGGCTTCCTGCACACTGTGTGCCATGCATCAGGCAACATTGAATAGCTGGTGATGTGCTGTGCAGAGAGTGGACGTGCCCCATGGGAGCGAGGAAGGAGGTAAATGATTAATTATGGAGGGGTGGTTTCAGACAGCAGCGCATCCCAAATGAGGATGGCTATGGGAGGACTTTCACCTGGTCGTAGAATCTTCTAGACTCCAGGCTGGATGAATGGTGTTTTGGTTGTGCATGGCATAAGGCCACGTTCTGGTTCCCCTGTGAAGTGTGCGCTCCCCTGCACCGGAACTATCCTAATTGCTGGGCACAGGAGCGGCCCGGGGAGTGAATCCACATGCGCTGACGCGAACCCCCACACCTAACCTCTCCTCCCTAGCTGGGGGTCCCACTTTTAAATTTTGCCGTGTGCCACATTTTGTCTAAAACCGACCGTGCCGTGATGGATCACCCCACGGATCACCGATTCCCTGACAGACTTCAGAACTATGAGTTTTCCCTATATCCAGTTCAGGTCTTCCCTGTGATGACATGTGGGTATTCCACCCCTAGGGGGCGCTCGACTGCAAGATCATAAGCTGCAGCTCCTCCCGGCCCCCTATAAAGGCAGGTGTCCCTCTATGATTCTCCAGTGTTCATCTTGCAGTTTGGCTGCAGACGATCGTTGGATACTCTGTCTCGGATATTGGCAGCAGAGCGGGGCCTCCTAGCCTCTGCGGGCTCTATTCCCACTGATCCCGTCTGACCCATTCCTGCCTCCCAGCCTCTGGCTGCTTCGGGATCGTGACGGTAGGGTGAACGCCGGAGTCGGGTGTTCGGCAGAGCTACACTCTGGGCCGCAGACCCTGTTTAAAGGGTAGCTGTCCATAGGCTTATGGTGAGCCTAAAAGGGGGGGAACCACTAGCTAAAGCTCTAGGTTTGCCTGGATGCCCCTCCCTGCCCACAAGCTTTATTTGTGTGTGTGTGTGACCTTGTGTTTTGACTTTGCTCCTCGCTGGCTCTGCAGGGCCTTGGAGCCTGTCATGCTTACCTCCCTCGCGGTACCTCATGGGCCTTGTCATATCCTCCTCCCTCCATCTTGACTCAGTCACAGATGCTGTGACGGGGGGGGGGGGGGCGGGGTGCCGCTCACACGGGATGGCGAGTCAGGCGCTCTATGCGTGGGAGCCGTGCGCTGCGCTCATCTCTAGGCGCTGGCGCGGCCATGCTTTAATGGCCACTCCTGGCATGATGACGGTGGGCGGGCGCGTTTTTTGGCGCCGGAGGGGGCGGAGCCGTGTGCTGACGCGTTCAACGTCATTAAGGCGCGGCCCACCCCGCCCCTCGAGGAACGCACTGGAATCTGCAAGTGTGCATGTGCTGCTGCGTTCTGGCTGTGTCTGCTGCTGCTGCCTGGGATCCCATCTTCAGAGGTGTTTTGCGGCTCCAGGGACTGTCCATTGTCGGTGTCGAGAGTCCCTCTTTTGAATGATCTGTTATTATTATTATGCCCCTTGCCTTTTGCAGAGTCTGATGGGCCTCTCCCCTTTGTCTTTTGTATATGTTGTGGGCTTAGTGGTTGAGGGTTGTGGATCCTCCCGGTCCCCCTTTTTTATTAAGAGGGATTACATAGGTTTGGGCCGTTAGTGTCTTGTAACCTTACCAATTGACCATTATTTAATCACCATGATGGAGGCATCGGGGGATAGTGAGCTGGGGGCCCCATCTGGGCAGGTAAAACTCTGCCCCTTGTGCAGTAGGAATCCTCTGGGTGGATTCAGCACTGTTTGTACCACTTGCGCCAGAGGCGTTATTTTGGACCATGACCGGGCGGGCGTCTCTGCCCCTAGCCCTTCGCTGCCTGCGGCCTCTCCAGACCCTTCGCTGCTGCACTTAGCCTCCATTGAGGGGGGAGCCAGCAAGGGGTCCCATGCTGATTTGGCGCATAGGCTGGCCAATCTCGAGAGACAGATCTCGCGGACGGCTGATAAGAAAGCCACAAGTAAAAAACGGCACCTCGAGCCCGTTTACTCGGCTAATGACAATCTATTTGATGATCTGGCCTCTGTGGAGGAAGGTGAGTGGCCAGATGATTCATGCCCCACTGTGGATTATTCTGCAATCCACTGTTGATTATTCTTCTGGAAGCAAGGTGATTTGTTTAGGCCCGAAAGACAGAGGCGGGTCTTTCCGGAGCAGGGCCATTTTTCTAATATGATTTTCAAGAATGGGAAAGACCTAACAAGCTACCATCGTTGCCTAAGGGACTGGATAGGCGGTATCCCTTCCCTGTGTCGGGGTTGTCAAACACACAAATGATGCCATTACCTGATACCGCTTCCTTACGTGACCCGGCTGACAAGCGCATGGATTAGCTGGTATGCCATGCTTTCACTTTTGCTGGTGCCCTGTGTGTGCCGCGGCGATTGTCTCTCTGGCCAGAAAGAAGGTGAGACATCTTGTGGATAGAGCTAAGGCTCGCAAGCGGGCGGAGGAGTATAAAGAACTCAAGGCCTGCTTGGAATTCATTGGTTTTGTTGCCTCTTCCATGGACGATGGAGTCCGGCTTGGTGCCAGGATTTCTGCCCTGCTTGTTGCCATCCGCCACTCGCTCTGGTTGCGGCAGTGGTCGGCTGATGCCGCGGCCAAGAAGTCGCTTACGAGTATCCCCTTTGTGGGGCACAGGCTGTTTGGGGAGCGCCTGGACCTTTTGGTCAAGGATGGTAGACTCCCTCAGGGACGGAAACCTGCTCGGTCCTTTCGGATTCCCTCTGCCTATCGCTCCTTTCGAGGAGGAAGAGGCTCTTCTTTCTCAGGTGGCTGCAGAGATACCTGGGGTAGAGGTAGGTCCTGCGGCCAACCCAATCCCGCCTGGGGAGCTAAGTCCAAGCCCCCTGCCAAGTCCCCTCAGGCATAAGGGGGCACCCTCACCCATCCGGGCATCATGGCCATCCTGAGGAACCAGGGCATTCGTGTGCTGCCTTATCTGGACGACTTGTTGATTGTAGCCCAGTCTCTTCCGCAGGCCGAGAGCGATAACCGGATGGTGTTGTCAACTCTAGAGGCCTTTGGCTGGGTAGTCAGTTACCAAAAGTCTTTTATCACTCCTTCCTGGCCATGACGATAGACACCGCTCAGGTCAAGGTCTTTCTACCACAGCAGTAGGTTTCGGGTCTCCAGACGCAGGTGCAGGCCTTGCTGTCCTGTCAGCGGCCGTCGATACGTCTGGGGCCTAATGGTGTCATGCTTCGAGGCAGTGTCCTTCGCCCAATTTCACATGAGACTTCTTCAATCGAACCTGCTGACCTGCTGGAACCGGATGCAGGAGTCGCTGGAACAGCAATCTTCGCTGTCTCCCCTGGCCAGACAGTCCATCTTGTGGTGGTTGGACTCCAGGAACCTGTTGGTGGGCAAGTCCTTTTTGACTTCCCATTGGGAGAGGTTACCACGGATGCCAGTCTGACCGGCTGGGGAGGCGTTTGGCAGACTCAGAAGATCCAGGGTCAGTGGGGTCCGCAGGAGATCCGCTTACCCAAAAATCTCTTGGAGCTGAGAGCGTTCCGGTTGGTGCTTCATCGATTGACTCCCCATTTAAGGGGTTGTGTGATCCAGGTTTGCTTGGACAATCAGACGGCTGTGACCTACATCAATCACCAGGGCGGGACTCTGAGCAAGCGAGCCCTCAAGGAGGTGACCCAGATTCTGACTTAGGCAGAGGAGAATGTTCCCTGCATATCGGCGGTCTACATCCCTGGGGTGGAAAACCAGGAGGCAGACTCCCTGAGCAGGAGCGCCTCAGGCCTGGGAGAATGGTCTCTCAGCAGCAAGACCTTTCACACGCCGTGTCTCCGCTGGGGTCAGCCGGACGTGGACCTGTTTGCGTCCAGACACAATCACAAGCTTTCAAGGTTTTTCTCCCTCTAATGAGATCCTCTGGCCATTGCCACAGACGCTCTGGCTAATCCCTGGACGGAGTTCAAGTTTCTTTATGCATTCCCTCCGTTCCCACTCCTGGGCAGAGTGCTGCGCAAGATAGCCCATGAAGGGGTACCGACTATCCTGGTGGCTCCTCGCTGGCCGAGAAGGAGTTGGTTTGCGGACATAGTTCAGATGTCAGTAGATCGCTACATCATGCCCGACGACCCAGGGCTTCTCACTCAGGGGTCGCTGCGGCACCACAATTTACGGACGCTGGCTTTGACGGCCTGGGTATTGAGTCCTCGATCCTGGCGGAAAAGGGGCTGTCGGCCACGGTTGTGCATACCATGATTCAGGCACGGCAGAAGTCTTCCTCCATGATATACTACAGAGTTTGATACGCCTATATTGCTTGGTACGAGTCCAAGAGCACCCTCAAGGGTCAGGTCTCGGCTTTAGCCATCTTTTTCCAGAGATCCATTGCCAACCATAGGTTGATCAAGACCTTTTTCCAGGGAGTCACCCATGTCTGGCCACGACGTAAGTCAGAATTTAGTACTGTCTGCTCTTCAGGGTCCTCCTTTCGAACCTTTGTGCGATGCTGCATTGCCTATCTTGACTCTCAAAGTGGTCTTTTTGGTAGCGATCACCTCAGTGCGTCGTGTATCAGAGCTGGCCACGCTTTCTATAAAGCCTCCTTATTTTGAGCGGCCTAAGGATAAGGTGGTTTTTCGCTTTAAACCTGATTTTTTGCCTAAGGTCGTTTCCCCTTTCACCTTAATGAAGAAGTTGTCTTACCTTCCTTTTGTCCAGCACCGACTAATTCCAAGGAAAGGACCCTTCATGCCTTGGGTGTGGTCAGAGCCATAAAGTATTACCTGGCTGGGACTGAATCCTTCAGGAAATCGGATTTGCTCTTTGTCCTAACAGAGGGCTCTAGGAAAGGTTTGCCACCAGCCAAGTCCACTGTCAGTAGGTGGATCAGACAGGCGGTGTTGCAAGCATATTCTGCCAAGGGGAAGGAACCCCCTTTTCGGATCACAGCTCATTCTACCAGAGCTATTGGTGCCTCTTGGGCTTTTCGGCACCAGGCATCGGTTGAACAAGTTTGTAAGGCCGCCACTTGGTCTTCAGTTCATACTTTTACAAAGTTTTACAAGGTGGATGTTAGGGCCTCAGCTGATGCTGTTTTTGGCCCGAAAAGTGCTTCAGACGGTAGTGAGATGAATTACATGCTGTTTTGCACTGGGGATCAAACCAAATGGATACTGCTTTTGGATGTCCCACATGTCATCACTGGGACGACCCTGACTATATATAGGGAAAAATACAATTCTGTGAAACTCACCTGTAGAATTGTTTTTGATTATATCCATTCCAGATCGTGCTGTGTTGCTTATGTTGCTTCCCAGAGCTTAACGTGAACCAATCAGCCTTTGTCGACTATGGAGTCTAAAATGCCCCTGGGGCATCCCGATTTACGGTGAATCACTGTTTGAACCACCCGCAATAGCCCATAATTGTTTACCTTTACATCGGTCCCTCACCACGACTACATCCACGGAAATGATGCCTCTGAGACGCTCTCCCGCGTCCAGCCATTCAGATTGGCACACACTCCGCAAGGAAACCGGGTATGTGACTGCCCCGCTCCCTATGCCAACAGTTTGCCAACCATTACTCTGCACTGCATAAAGCAATACTTGGATGACTGCTCACTTATGCATCTTGGGAGTGGCAGTGAGTTGAGTGGGTAAACTTGGGGGTTTCTCAGAGTGGGGCATCCCAAATCAGGATACCCCAGGGACAAAGACCTATTACCAGGATAGTGAAAATCCTGGTGCTAGGTCCACTGTAAAGAGGAAGTCTATTCTTGTTGTTACCCTCCAGCCCCTCCCCCACCTTCTGTGTTAAAGAGGAACTTCAGACCTAAAATAAAAAGGGGCATTGGCCCCTACTTACCTTTTGGATGTCACCACTCTCTGCTGCTGCAACATCCTGCTGCTTCGGGGCCTGATCCTCACCCCCGTCACCGGTGTTCCTCTTTAAGCATGCTCTGGATGTTTAAATAATAAAACTCATCACTGAAATCCTCCTCTGAGGCACGAGGCTCTGCATGGCAGCCAAAGACTTTCAAGGTCCCAGCTTCCGCTTTTGTGTAGATTGCTCGTCCCCATGTGAGTTGTTTTCCATGTTATTGCCCAAATTTGGCTTAGCACATTGGGTGTGTGGGTAAAATGTTCCAACTTGCTTGGACTTTCTCTTTCGGACAGACCCCCCATTTCACCCCCCACCACCTTCTTCACTGTGTGCAGTGGCCACATCCCCACTATCCCTTTGTGAATGACTGGCGGGGCACATTCCCTGTAAGAATGTAGCAGGGGATGCAGCTGTCAGTGCTTTCGGGTCCACTCCCCTAGATGAAGGGGGCGGGAGCAGATCCGAGTGCGCTGATTGGACGAGAGAGTGGCCTGGGGGGTTTCACACAGTGGGGCATCCCCGCATTTCTCTACTTTTGCAGAGAAGAGCTCCAACAGCCACTCTGTCCCTGGATTCTTTAAAATGATACTGCAATCAAAAGACATTCCCCTCGATTCAAAGAGCAAAAGTTAATTGATTTGATATCGAGAATCGTAAGTTTGGGTGGGTGTTAGTCATTTTTTCCTGTTTTTTTGGCCATTTCCGACTCGCACGAGCCTACGTACGAATGCGTATATGCTCTTACGATCAGCGGAAGTTCGTTCCTAAATTTTAGGATCAAAACGTAAAACTTAGGATCAAATCCTAAAACTTAGGATCAAATCCTAAAACTTAGGATCAAAACGTAAAACTTAGGTTAATTGGATGTGTTTAGGTGTGATTCAGAGAAACCTCTAAACGCGTTTTAAAAGAAAGCCACAGCCGACACCTTTTAGCAGCCGGATTGCTGTTCGTGAACAGGTTTTTTGGCTATGTGGAGGAGTCTGCGCGTCTTGAGCTCCAATGAACTGCATGTATCAGCATGGCCGAGGCCATAAATTGTATGGCAATGCATACCTGATTCATGTATGCCTTATAAAAGCATTTTAATGTGGACCTTAATTAGTCCTTTGCATGTAAACCTTTATTTTGCAATATATTTGCGTTAATTAAAGAAACTTATGTCCTTTGTTATTTATTTTAAAATTGAGGTACTAGAATAATATTTTTAGATTGCATTTATTGGTGTAGTTGTTTACCTTTGCTTTGTTTAATTATTTAAGCACATCTTTGGTCAGATGCATCACACTTACTGAGGAGAGGAGAGCGGGATAAAGTGCAGGATGTGGGTTACTGCTGTATTTTGCACAGACACAGCAGAGCTGGGGGCATGGAAAGGTCAGAAATCAAAGAATCCAGAGCAACACAGTCACAAGGCCCTTTCTGTTTGCAGGCTGCCCGATAATACCTGAGCCGCCATCTTGGCTGTTTCTAGGCTCATAACATGCTGAAGTTGCTGGGTGTTTTTTAATATTTGTGAGCAATCTGTATGTAGAGGGTGTGGGTAACCACACCAAAAATTTAAAGTTGTACCATTTGAAGCCAAAATATTAAAATTAAATCCACAAGTAAAAAATGCAAGTTAACTAAAAATTAAACAAAGTAAGATTTACTTCTGCAAATGCATTCATTAATGGTTGGTTACTACAAAATGAATGAAATAACGAAAATTAAAAGACCAAATATTTAGAATGCACTTTAATGAGGTAAGTTTGTAGTGCGGAGCCGCAAGATCAGAAGGATTTACGTCCAGACAAAAAAGGAAAAAGGGCAAAACCAATGTTGCAACCTGAGAAATGAAACGGAAAATTCAGGATGGAAACTGACATAGGTCTGATTCCCGAACTGCCATACGAACGGACGTATATTTTAGGATAGAAACGTATTTGCTTATTGAATCACTCGCAAGTTCATACGAACGCACGAGCGGACGTGAAAAATAGGATGATCGTGAGCCAAATCCAAGCTGTTACATGTTTCTTTGAATCAACCCAATTGTTACGCCATTGTGTTTTCCAATTTTAAATTGAAGCAGAAATGGCAGATTTATCAGGGTTTACAGGCTCAGCCAATGACATTCTTTTTTTCATCCTGTGCCCCAGTCAGCTCAGCAGAGCAAGACAGAATTGCTGGTCCCTCCCTCCCTTCTCCTCCTCCCTTCTCCTCCTCCCTCCTCCTCCTCCAGATTCATCGCATTTCTAATCACTATGCAGCATCACAGATCCTTCTATTCTAAGTATGTCTCACACCCTGCTTCGGAATTAATCATTACACTTGGGTTATAGTCCACAAGAGGGCGCTTTACTGCAGAGATGGCAAAAAAAAGAAGCCCCTCCCAGCCCCACAAACACCTGGGACCTCCCACACATCCCCCAGTTTAGTCTCTGCAGTGAAGGCGACGACACTCAAGATGATGGCTCTTCTCTCGTTTCAGGTAAGCCGGGTAACACCCGGCCCCCAATTTGTCCTAATTCCGCCTGGACCCCCTTTTTTAACTAACATTAAGCCTCCCAGCTATGGCTGCAGGGTCTGGGTGAGGATAGGTAGCACCTTTTAGAGGTGTTTTGAAGGAGCTTTGCTCCACCGTGAGACCCTCTTCATAGGGTAGGCGGTCGTCAGGTTTGTTGGTGATCCTGACTTGGGATGCCCTGTCCGTTGAGGCCCTCGCTACAAATTTACATGTAGTCACCGGCTTCCCCCTAACCTCCCTCCTCCCTGGTCCCGGTTAGTTGGGGGGGGGGGGGCTGTGTGTGATATATATATATATATATATATATATATATGTATATATTTTTATTTAAATTGTGTGTGTGTGACTGTGTTTTAACTATGGCGCTGTCGCCGTACAGCGCTTCTCTCCATCCCTCAACGTCGGTTTGGTGCCGTTACAGCCGGTTCCCGCAAAATGGCGGGGAGCTCGGCTGCTTGTGGTTCTCTGAGGGGAAAGGGGGCGTGGCCTTGCGCTCTGCGCGCTGACCGGCAGGCCTGTCCCCTTTTGCTCCCTCTTGCCTTGTTAGCCGGCAGAGGGCCGGGTGTGTTGGGCCGGCTCCCCCTTGTCTGGGGAGCGCGGCGGTTGGTTGGCTGACTGGGGGCGTGGCCTAGCGCTCGGCGCGCTACTCGGGTGGCTCGCCCCCCCCTTTTCTTTACGTCGCGGCTGACTCCCACATTGCTGGGAGCTCGGCCGCTTGCGATCTCCCCGCGCTTGGAGGGGGTGGAGCCTAGCGCTCGGCGCGCTGTGCAGGTGGCTCACCCCCTCTCTCTCTCTTTTTCATTTAACGGCTGGCTCCCGCATTGCTGGGGAGCTCGGCCGCTTGTGTTCTTCCTGTGGTTGGAGGGGGCGGAGCCTAGCGCTCGGCGCACTGTGCAGGTGGCTCACCCCCCCCTTTTCTTCCTACTGTCACACCTTCCGGCTGCCCTGTTGGGAGACTGTCCCGCACTATCCTGTCTCCTATAGTATTGGTGAGTGTCCCCTGCCGGGCTGTTTATTGTCTATTTTAAGATGCATGTATGGTATGTGCGTTCCCTGAGCTAGGGGGGGCCGCATCTTATGCTATTTGCATTATATGTATATCTTTATGTATTTCTGTATGCGTGTGATTACATTTATGTCTTCCGGGGGTCTTCCAAATTTAGTGCTTCCCCCTGGTCCTGTGGCTTTTTCTTTGACATGAGTTACCATTTATTAAATCCTCCCACTAACGGACATTTAAGGGGCATCCCGGGTAGCTCAACAGCGTAATTCCCATTGGTCATTGCGGATATCAAAACCACTTTATGGAGGCTTTCCCAGGATACTTTGCTCGGGGTCCCCTCGGGGCAAGCCCGGCTCTATGTGGGATGCGGGGCATCCCTGGTGGGCAATATTGTATTACAGTGAGTATATGTGCGCAGCGGGTGCTGGCGCGGCAATCTGGGCCCGTGCGGCCGGGTTTGCTCGGCTGGTCTTGTCACTCACACCCCCGCTCCTGGGTATGACCCCTAGTGACGTTTACACTAGCGGGGAGTAGCAATGGATGTTTGCGCTAGAGGGCAACACTGTGAAGGATTGCTAGCCTTGTGGCCGGAAGAATCCAGTTGAATGTCGGCTCATGGCGCTCGCTGCGCCGGCCTATACATTAACAATATGCTTAATATGTTTAATATGTTTAATTATTGCCTGCCTGTACTCCCTTTGTGTAAAGGGATATTATTCAGATTCTGTTTCCCCTGACGATCAGCCTGCCATTGCACTGATGCCCTCAGAGCAGTGGGATGCTGTCGTCTCCCTCATGCTAATGGGTGGAATAGGAGGTATCCCTTCCCCGCGGTTTGGTCTAGTTCTGGTCGTCGACCCCTCTGGGTGGATGCCACCATCCTGGGGTTGTATATTGTGTATGTGGTGCGCTCCCCCCTCTCATTACCTGATGGATAGTGAGGCTAACGGGTCTCCCAGGCCCTTGTCTGTGTGGCCTTACACCCTGTGGAGGTTTTCGCTATTAGGCCACGCTTATTAGGACCTTATTGGGGGACGTCCTTAAGGTTTCCAATTGGATCCTTCTGGTGTTGAATTTAGAGCTTGTCGCTTGTGAGCTAATTATCACGGTGGGGGAACACCTTTGTCCTATCTGCTTTAGTTGGCACTATTCAAAGGTATTGTTGACCTCAGCTGAGTGATCTGATTCTAGCCACTCGGTCGGGTAGCGCCGGTCGGCAGCTGACTTGGCTGTCACAAGGGCGTTCGAAGGGCTTCCCCCTGTTGGGTTGCGCCTGTCGGTGATGGTGGAGCTCTGGCCGAAAAGGTAAGTTACGCCAACGCAAAAGCAGCCACTTCCCTTTCGGGGGTCATAGTCCTTCACTCCCTCCCTTATGGGCCTGGGTCAGGGGGGGTGCCCTTGCGGGAAAGAAGGGGGAGATTCCGGGGCAATAGCTGTTGCCGTGCCCCACCTGTATTATTTGCCGTGCCAAGCCTTAATCTTCTGCTAGCCCACTCTGCATTGAGGGGGCGTCTTCTTCCCTCTGGTGGGGGACGGCTGCTGCTGCTGCTGTTCTTCTCTCCTCCCAGATTCTCTTCACGAGTTTCTTTGGATCCTGGGCAGTTTTAGGGCCTGTTTACGGCAGTACAAGGCTGTCTGACCATGGGGGTCATTCGTCAGGCTCCCCCCTCCTGGGGAATAGGTCAGTGTTACTATTTCAATCTCTTCACAGTCCCCAGGAAAGATGGTCCCATCTGGCCCATTTTGGCCTTGAAGATTTCATCCGGTTCATCTGAACACAATGGTTTTGCATGGGGACGCTGCTCTCCGCTGTCAGCTCCCTGCCCCGGGGGACTTTATATCATCAATAGAGATCGAGGATGCTTGCTTTCTTGTGCCGGCCTTCCAGGGTACCAGCGGTTTCCCAGGTTTGCGGTAGGGGAGCAGCACTACTAATTCACGGCTCTCCCTTTCGGTTTCACTTCTGCACCCAGGGTTTTCTCCAAGGTGCTGGCGGGTGTGATGACCCTTCTCATGAGTCCAGGGCTTTCGCATTCTTCCTTATTTGGACAACCTTCTCATTACGTCTCTTTCGTTCTGTCAGGCGGAGCTGGATACCCGGCTGGTCGTGGCGACACTGGAGTGTTTTAGGGGGGTAATCTTTTATCCCATGTCTTCACTTTCCTCATCAAGGGTGTCCTTTATCCCGGGCAGTCGCGGGATAACTTTCAGGCCAGGATTTCCTTTCCCTTAGCCGTAGGTGGACGCTCTTCAGGTGTGCTCCAGTGGCGCCTTTGGTTGGCGCGCTGGACTTAAAACAGTATCTGTTGTGCAATGCCATGATTGTGACTTCGTGCATCACCTGGAGCATTTTAAGTGCCGATTCGGTTTGTCCTTACGAACTCTCATCTGTCCATCCGGCTAGGGATGGAGACTGGTAGGACTGATGGTGGCCTGTTTTTGCAAAACAGTACCTTTTTGCTTAATTTCACATTGGGCTCTTTCAGCTCCTTCTCCTATCGGCCTGGGTCTAGTGTTCCCTGTCCCTGGGTTCAGTCCTTGTTCTGTCTCCTCTGGTCCGTCGGTTCCTTCGGGTGCGGCAGATTATTTTTCTGCCCCGCTGGGAGACTGTCTCGACGAATCCCAGTCGGTCAGTTTGGGGGGGCTACTGGAGAGCCCACCAATTCTGAGGGCTGTGGGGCCCTCAGGAGGCACACGCCCCATCAATGTTTGAAACTATGGGTGGCTCGGATGAGGCTGTTGCGGTGGATGCCTCACCTATGGGGCCTGCCGGTTCTGGTTCTCTCCAACATCCGGACTGTGGTTGTCTACTTCAGTCTTCGGGGAGGGACTTGTAACTAGAGTACCCTCCGAGTGGTGTTGTTGGGCCGTGAGCAACGTTCCGTGTATTTTGGTGCTGTGGCTCTGTTTGCCTCTCCTCACGTTCGCTAGTTATTAGCATTTGTTTCTATTTCCCGGGTCCCTCTGGCTCTGGCAGTGGATGCCGTGCCTCTGTCCTGGCGGGAGCTCGTTTTTCCTGTATCTGTTTCCTCCTTTTCCCATGGTGGGCAAGGTAGTGCACAAGCTGGCTCGAGAGGGTGTGCCAGCAATTCTAGTGGTTCCTAGGTGGCCAAGACAGGTGTGGTTCGTGGACGTTGTCCGGCTGGCGGTAGATCAGTACAGGCTGCCTCTGTTTCCCGATCTGATTAGACAGGGTCAACCTTGTTACCCCAATTTACAAACGCTGGCTTTGGCGGCGTGGTTGCTGAACCCTTCTTCTTATGGAAAAGGGTTTATATGAAGCCTTTGTCCAGACTCTCGTTGGGGATAGGAAGAAATCATCCTCTACTATCTTCTGCTGGACCTGGCGGCCCTGCTTTGATTGGTGTGAGGCTAGTGCCTTTTCTTGTCGGGTGTTTCCATTCCTTGGATTTTGGATTTTCTTCAGCGTGGTTTGGACATGGGTTTTCAGAGTTCTTCGCTCTTCATCCTTTTGGTTAAGGCCTTTTATTTTCGGGGGTCGCTCATGTGCGCCCTCCTCGCAAACCCATGTTGCCGGTTTAGGATTTAAATTTGGCATTGTCTGCCCTTCTGGGTCCTCCTTTTAAACCAGTTTGGGATGCTGCACTATACATTTTTCACCTTAACAGTTGTCTTTTTGGTGGCTATAAATTCTGTTCGACGGTTTTTTGAGTTGGCGGCTCTGTCCATTCAGGCCCCCTACTTTGGGAAACATCAGGACAAGGTGGTTTTCCACTTAAACCCAGACTTCTTGTCAAGGGTTCTCTCTGCTTTTCCCTTCTTTCAGGGCATTGTGCTCCCTTACTCGTGTACTACCCCTAATAATGGCAGGGAGAGGGCTTTGCACTCTCTGGGTATCGTTGGATGGGTACAGTACTATCTGGTGGCTACTTCACCTTTGCGCCAGATGGACGCCTTCTTTTGTGTTGCCTTCCGGGCCCAAGAAGGGTTTGGCGCCCATCAAGACTACCATTTGTAAATGGATTCGTCTGGCCGTTATTAGGGCCTATTCTGTCAAGGGAAGGGATCCCCCTTTCCAGATCACTGCTTATTCTACTCGTGCTGTTGAGGCTTCCTGGGCCTTTCAGCACCAGGCTTCTGTGGAACAAGTTGGTACAGCTGCTTCTTGGTCTTCTGTTCATACCTTTCCAAGTTTTGTGAGGTTGATTTGTGGGTCTCAGCGGATGCTGTTTTTCGACTAGCAAAGTTCTGCAAGCTGCAGTGGTTTATTTTGTGCATTTTTTTTGGACACTGCTATTGGATGTCCCAAGTGTAATGATTAATTCCGAAGCAGGGTGTGAGACATACTTAGAATAATACCATTTTGTGATTACTCACCTGTAAAATGGGTAATATAAGTATGTCTCACACCCTGCTTCGCCCCACCCTGAGTTGTATTTTAGATCCTCTGTTTGGTGGTACTTTTTCTCATTGATTTTATTTGCTCTTCCTGGTCCCCTTACTGCTTTTTTATACTGGGGGATGTGTGGGAGGTCCCAGGTGTTTGTGGGGCTGGGAGGGGCTTCTTTTATTTGCCATCTCTGCAGTAAAGCGCCCTCTTGTGGACTATAACCCAAGTGTAATGATTAATTCCGAAGCAGGGTGTGAGACATACTTATAATACCCATTTTACAGGTGAGTAATCACAAAATGGTATTTTTTTTTTCAGAAGGGAAATCATGAATTGAACCTGTAATTCCCGATATCTCGGCCATTTCTGCATCAATTTAAAGGCGGAAAACCGTTTAGGACAGCACCAAATGTAGCCCAACGCAATGTTGTAATAATTGCCTTTGCCTGCAGTAGCAATTTAAGCATAAGATAACATGGCAAACCACAGTGGTCCTACAGCAGAGCAACTCATAAAGCTGCACCATGACACGCCTTTCCCAGCTCAACTATGTCCCAAAAATTGGAGCAAGGAAAACATCTTTGCTTAGAATACATAGGGTATTTACATAAAATCTTGACTTTGAGATGCTTTGAAATGTCTAATTTCTCTTCCATTTTACTTCAGGCCATCAGAGTAATTCAGAGACGATTGGGTTAACCTCTCAACCGAAGGGCATGCACTGCAAGACAAAGGTGTGGCTCCTCCTCCCGGGCCTATATCCTCCTGGCTGACTTCCTTCACTTCCGTTTCTTTCTTGCAGTTGGAACTGAACTGCAAGGGTGCTATTGACTCCTTTGCGTTGTAAGCGGGGGTATTGGAAACCTGTCTGTTCCTGGGCCCTTATACTCCTCTGATCTGAATGGACCCACTTTGCCTCCGCAGCTATGCTGCATTCGGATCAGGATGGTAAGGTAAGCGCCAGGGTCTGGTTGTTTAGCAGATAGATTCACCCCATGTCCAATATGCAAAAAGGGACTGGATGAGGATCGCACGGTGTGCAGGCAATGTGCAACAGTGGTTGCTGAATACGGAAGACCGTTCTCTCCTCCTGCAAGGGCTTCGTCCCCTGTCTCCGGGCATTTAGATCCTAAGTCCCCTCGGCTGCCCAACCTCATGACAGGTATGTCCTCAAGGAGTTGGGAGATTGGCCCGCTTAGAGAGTCGCTCAGAATGACCGGTTCCCAGAAAAGCTTCAAGAAAGAAGAAGCATTTAAATTCCTCTGAGTCTGAAGAGGATATTATTGCTGCCATAGTCTCCCAGGAAGAATCCACTGGGGAGGCTTCATCCAGTAGGGACTCGGATTCAGATCCTCTACACAAGGGGGCACTAATTTTAAGATGGATGAGTTGATTACATCCATTCTGGAGATTATGGATTTTTCGGGCCCAGAAGTCCCCAAAAAGAAAAAGGGGTTTAAAAATTGGTTTAAGCCGGAAAAACAGAGGCTGGTTTTGCCGGTGCATACGCATTACTCTAAATTGATTCAAAGGGAATGGCAGAAGCCATTCCTAGAGTTCTAGATTCTTTGTATCCTTTTCCTTTCGGGGATGTTGAACTATGGTCTTGTTCCCCTATAGTGGATGCTCCGGTGTCAGCTCTTTCTAAGACTGCGGTTATGTCACCACCTGCTTAGTGCTTCTCCAAAGGATCCAGCATATAAGTGCATAGATCAGATGGCACGCCATGCTTATGCTATTGTGGGGTCGACCTTGCGATGAGCCTGTGCTACATCCATAGCAGCTTTGGCGAGCAGGAGATTGTTAAAGCAACTAGACTCTAAGACTTATTCGGGTCATTCACGGAGGTCATGCTCCCAGTTGATCAAAACGAGTTTGGACATCAACAGGTATATGATTACGACTATGGATGATTTGATAAAGTTAAGTTCCAGAGGCCTAGCTCTGGTGGTAACTTTAATGCATATCTTATGGCTAAAACAGTGGTTGGCTGACACAGCCTCTAAAAAGCATCTAACAGTACTCCCCTATAAGGGGCGGCGTCTGTTTTGGGAGTGCTTGAAAGACATGGTCAAGGAGGCTACTGGTGGTAAGTCTACTATTCTGCCACAGAAGCCAAAGTCTAATACTGATTTCCGCAGGGCCTCTAACCCTCGGCCCTTTCGGGGAGGTAGAGGTTCTGCCTTTTTGGGATACTGTAGAGATCAAGATATTATAGATCAAAATGCCAAAATAAGGCAAGAAGACTTTGGCGGAACAAGGCCAAACCTCCTTCAAAGCCTGCTCAGGCATGAAGGGACGCCCCCACCCTTGCAGGTGGGGGGACGGCTTCTGCATTTTTCACACATTTGGAGGCGCCATGTAACAGAAAGTTGTATCCTCAGGTTACAAGATAGAGTTAGAAGCCAGACCTCCTTAAAGATTCTTTTGGTCATGGGAAAGCAGAAGCAATGAGATCTCGCCTTTTAGAGATTGGAGTAGTCTGTCCTGTTCCTCCCTTAGAAAGGGGTCAGGGGTTTTACTCCAATCTATTCATAATTACCAAGAAGGACAAATCGGTAAGCCCAATATTAGATCTCAAGAGCCTCAACAAGTTTGTCCTTCTGAAAATATTTTGCATGGAAACATTAAAATCCACAGTGATGTCACTCCAGCCGGGAGATTTTCTGACCACAGTGGATATAAGGGATGCATACCTACACATTCTGATTTTTCCGGGTCATCAGAAGTATCTGCGGTTGCAGTCTGTTGGGCCTGACGGTGTCTTGCTTCGAGGCAGTGCCCTTTGCACAGTTTCACACAAGAACCCTTCAGATGGAATTGCTCTCGATCTGGGATCGAGACCCACAGACTCTGGATCATTCTTTTTGCATGACAGTCAACAAGGCAGTCTCTAGCCTGGTGGATAAGTCCTCAGCCTCTTCAGATTGGGAAAAATACTTTCTTCCAGTTAATTGGAAGATCATCACTACAGATGCCAGTTTATCTGGTTAGGGGGGTGTCATGGAGTCAGACGATCCAGGGACAATGGAGTCCAAAGGAGAGCAGACCCCCTCTAAATATCCTGGAATTGAAAGCGATTTGATTGTGTCTCAGGCATAGGACATCCCATCTGAAGGGGCATCCCGTCCTGATTAAAACAGACAATCGGACGGTGGTGGCATATATCAATCACCATGGGAGCACCAGAAGCAGGCAAGCCCTCATGGAAGTGAGCCGGATTTTACTTTGGGCCGAGAAACAGGCTCCATGCATCTCAGCAGTATACATACCTGGAGTGGACAACTTGCAGGCTGATCATCTCAGCAGAAAGGCCCTGCATCAGGGGGTATGGTCTCTCAGTCAGAGAGTTTTTGAATCCCTATACATGCGCTGGGGGATTCCAGACATAGATCTCTTTGCATCACAACACAATCGGAAGGTTCCAAAGATTGTGTCCCGGTCCAGAGATCCTCTAGCAATAGCAACAGATGCCCTGACTCTTCAGTGGTCAGCAATAAAGCTTCTTTATGCATTCCCTCCGATTCCATTCCTGGGTCGAGTACTAAAGATGGCTCGTGAGGGAGTCCCAACCATTCTGGTGGCTCCTCGGTGGAGGAGTAGGGATGTCAGAGGGCGACCCGTAGAGGTTACCCGATGATCCAGATCTTCTTACACAGAAGCCTCTAAGGCATCCCAATTCACAAGTTCTGGCTTTGACGGCCTGGCTATTGAATCCTTTATCATCATGCAGACTGATTCAGGCCAGGAAGACGTCTTCATCAATGATCTACTATAGAGTCTGGTGAGCATTAATCACCTGGTGCGAATCCAGAGGGTTCGCTAGTAGAACTTTTTCTGTTCCCAGAATATTGGAATTTGCAGAAAGATCTTCATGAAGGTCTTCAATTGAGTACTTTAAAGGGACAGATATCTGCTTGATCTGTCTTTTTTCAGAAACCCATAGCTGGAAAAAAATGTATCGGAACCTATCGGCTCATGTGCGGCCTCCTCGTAAGCCTCTTCTGCCGGTTTGGGACCTGAATTTAGTCTTATCAGCTCTTCAGGGTCTTCCCTTTGAACCACTGGTAGATGCGTCATTAAGTCTAATGGCTCTTAAGGTTATCTTTTTAGTGGCATTTACCTCAGTAAGGGGGGTTTCTGAATTAACAGTGTTATCTGTTAAGCCTCCTTAGTGTTACATAAGGACAAGGCCTTCCGCCAGCTAAGTCTACCATCAGTCGATGGATTAGACAAGCAGTGATAAGAGCCTATGTCTCTAAAAGGGAAAGATCCTCCCGTTAGGATTACTGCTCATTCGACACGAGCTATTGGAGAATCTTGGGATTTTCCGCATCAAGCATCAGTAGAACAAGTATGCAAAGCCGCTACTTGGTCTTCCGTTCATACATTTACCAAATTTTATAAGGTGGATGTTAGAGCCTCGGCGGATGCCGCTTTTGGTAGAAAAGTCTTGGACTGTAGTAAATGTAAATGTCTTGAAAGGTCTTATTCCTGAGAGAAAGGAATAAGGTTGTTTGGGGATCCCACCCTTAAGCAAGGGTACTGCTATGGAGCTCCCAGTAGTCTCTGAATTACTCTGATGGCCTAAAGTAAAATGGAAGAGAAAAGAGAATTCTGTCAGTACTCACCTGTAGAATTAATTTCTCTTCCATTATTACTTCAGGACATCAGACCCTATCTGCTAGGTTACTATGTCCATGCCTTGGATGCCTAGTCTTGGTGGAGATGTAAATAGTGTGAAGTGTGATCAGCATTAAAAAACAAAATAAGACTCCTTTCTCCGATTATTTTTTTTTTTATCATCTGGTCTCCCAGCCTTTTGTCTCCAACAGGAGATATAGGAACGTCTCCCGGGTAGCTGTTCTACTGCTTTTTAATTAAACTGAAGTGGAGGAAGTCAGCCAGGAGGATATAGGCCGGGGAGGAGGAGCCACACCTTTGTCTTGCAGTCCACGCCCTTCGGTCGAGAGGTTAACCCAACTCGTCTCTAAATTACTCTGATGTCCTGAAATAATAATGGTAGAGAAATCTACAGGTGAGTACTTGCAGAATTCTCTTTTTACACTGTTACCAAGGGGGGTAAGGTGGGTAGAAGTTAGTGTGTGCCTGGACAGGGACTTTAAAGTGAACCAAAACCTGGGATTTTAACTATCCTGGGTTTTGGTCCCCCCCCCCCCCGGGGCTCCCAGGTTTGGGGCACCCCACTGTGTGAACCCCCAGGATGCCAAGCTAACTTGCCTCTGCTTGAGCCCCCGGTGTGGCTAGAGAAGCTAAATGTAATCCTAGCTGCACTTACAAGCGGCGTGCAGCATCACTTCCTCTCTCTGGAAGCAGTCACGCACAGCCATTCATTTGCGGCGGGCATGGCCGTGCACTGCTGAGAAGGGAGGCGAGTGACGCCGGCCACACATGCTCCATTGGGCTCAGGGGAAGGCGAGTTTACTGGGTGCTCTGGGGGTTTCACACAGTGGGGCATCCCTGCCCCCGGGAGAGGGTAAGCATCCCCTGGAGTCAGACTCTAGGGTGGGTTTTGGTCCACGTTAAGAATGATATGATGCAAATGACAATTTTCTTGTCTGCTAAAAGTTCTATTTAAAGCTGCCGTATGGTCACAAACAAAATGTCCGCCCTCCCATCCATCTTGACACTGGCAAAGCCAGGTGACCCAATTAAAAGAATACATTTTTCCTGTTCTTGATCCACTTTGGAGGCTGAGCTGTACTGGGATGATGGATGGCAGTCTCATCCCTATCAGAATAGAGAAGGATAGAATCAAGTGAGGACACCCGGTGTGGACAAGCATATGGCGGGATGGAGGGGGCATGGCATAAAGCACTGATATGTAAAACTTATTCAGCAGGGTGTCAAAGGGTTGGAACAACCGGGGAGTTTGGAGTAGTAATGGTATATTGGGGGGGCTATAATGGACCAGTTAGCAGGGAGCTACAGTCATTGGGAGTGATGTGTGTAGATGTCCCATGGGAGGAAGATTATTGTAAGCCACTTGTGTTGGGGGAGGGGGGCTGCCTGGGGGGACTTCCAGCTCTTTATGTTGGGGAAGTTACAGAAGCTATAAAATCTGATGTGTGTCACCTTCTTGTATATTCCAGGCCAGCTCCTAGGGGTGGGTAACATCAGGGAGTCATATTGATACTGTCATTTGGCAGTCTGCCTCAGCTCCTCATAAGTTAACCCCAGGATTGCCACCAGGTGACTCCCATGCAGTGCTCCCCAATCTCAACTCACCATCACCACAAACCACAGTCATTTTTTCTGTTATTTAAAGCAGACTAACAGTCAAAAATGTCTTAAACCAGACCAACACAACAAACAGTGCTCATATGCATCCCTCACAAGGGCAATTTAGATTGCTGCACATAAAAATCATGTATCTTTTTCTAACTCCTGCTGTGGTAAATTTTAAAAACAAAACCATGGCTCATGCATCTGCAGGCCACCTGCAAACAGGAAGTGCTGCTGGGTTTCCTGTTACTGTGCATTGTCAGTTGAATCCAGGCAGCAGCATGGCTGAGATGCTGGAAGAGGAAGCTCCAACATGGCTACTACCTTTCTTTTCCAACTGTTCCAGGCTGTTGGTCCAGTTCGTCCACCCCCTGCTGACCCTGGATTGACCAGTTAATTACTTACGTGCCCATTTGTGTGTAGCCCAATGAAGGGCTGGGCAATGCAGGAGGTGAGCCCAACATCCAAGACAACACTGAAACATGGCATCTATACAGTCAGGTTTGTGTGCCTGTCGGTGCCCTAAGGTGGTGGCCATATTGTTCTTCTTTTCCCAGGATGCACTGCTGTCTACTCCCAACTTCTAGCTCTTATATATCCCCAGCATACATTGTTTGGGCCAAAAGCAATGATTTGCTAGGCCCACCCGCCATGTGCTCAGGGGCCCTTAGCAAGTACAGGTGTCTATAGCCTTCCCTGCTTAAAGCAGAACAAAACCCAGCCCTGAAATTTAAGATTCCAGAGCCGATCACTTGCCTTCCCCCTAGGCACCTCAAATCAGGTGTCCCGCTGTGTGAAATAGCCCCGGGGCACCGCTACACTCACCTGACCTCTCACCGATGTAAACATGGGACGGCCGCAACCCCACATCTCCTGGCAGTGAGTGCGCTCCTGCTCCCAGCCATTCAGATAGGTGGGGGACTTGCACTCCCACTCACTTATTGCCGAGGCTCTACCTGTAAACAGAGCCGCTTGGCAGACATTACATATGCACAGCAAACGGCTCCGATTGGATGAGAACTCATGCAAGCGTCGTTGGACCGGAAAAAGGTGAGTTGATCTGTGGCGTTTCATGCATCCTAGTTTGCGATGCAACTGGGAACAAAATCCAGGATAGTCAAAATCCTGGGTTATGTTCCTGTTTAAAGCTGACCTACAGCCTTGAAAGCAATTTTGGTTTTATATTAATGAAAAATGAGTGTGAGACCTTCATAGAAGATGCAAAATGAATCCAGGTCCGCAAGCACTACTCCTGCTGCCTTGACCCTCAAATGCTCTAGATACACACTTCATGAGCTCTATGATGGGGGGACATGAATAGCACTGCAGTGCTGCAGGCTCCCTATTGGAGGAGGAGGTGGAGTATCTAATGTAGGTCATGCTGTATAGGGGAGGGGGGGTAGGTTACTTTGGAGTACCTGGAGCAAGACCCTCCCTGGTACAGAGTAGCAAAGTGGGGTTTAGGTCCACTTCCATGAATTCTCCTCTTCTGACATCTTATGTAATTGTATCTGATGCCACCATTCTGCACAGAGCAGTATAATGGGTTATACATCGCTCCACCCCCTCGCCCAAAGTAGCCAATCCCCTCCCTGTTGACTGCACTTTTTTGGGGATGCTTGGATTTGTCATAGGTTAGGTAAAGTCCAGCACTGGGCTACGGTTTTCTGGCCCCCATACCAATGTACTTACCAGTTATAGCTACCGGCTTGCTCCTGAAACCACATGTAACAGTGAGAGACCTTTTATGTTGCTGGTATAAAACATGGAAAATAAATCAGTACAAAAAGCTGTAAACCAATCCAACTGATCAAATCCAACAATCATTTCTAGGATTGATGTGTCTAAATGCAGGAATCTGATCTTATTAGATGAATACAAACAAAGTCATGTGTGAAGGACATGATAGAAAAAAATGATTTAATGAGCCGCACATGTAACCTGATTGAATGATTGCTAGATACAAAAACAATCCGAAATAGTTAAATGAAGATTCTCGTTCGACTAAAAGATCAGTGAATGTGTGACCATCATTCAAGTTATAACAATAAAGAGGAACTTTTCAGTTACACCCCTTGGGGCATCCCCTGTTACACTTACCTTGTCCCGAAGCCCTAGCCACATCCACATCCCAGCTCACCTTTAGCCATGTGCACACCCGTGCCCGGGCTTTCTGAATAGATGACATGGGCAGGTCAAAGTTAGAGGGTGAAGGGAGGGATGCAGCCAGCAGTGCACTCGGTTCCCTTTTGGTGGAGCTTGGCTGCTTAGCGGGCCGTTCAGTCAATCAGTGCTCTCTCTTTCAGCTTGAGTCTGCGCCGTGGGAGCGACAGGCAGGTGAGTGTATATACAAACAGCGGGGCATCCAAATTCGGGATGCCACCGCATATAGGAACGGCACCCCAAAAGGTCAACATTGGGTGTGTTGTTACTCTTTTATAGCATCAATTTAGATTAATGAAAAGCTCTAAAACTTTTATTCTGTACAGTTTGATCAAACTGATTGTATAAATGAACGTCAGATTATACAACAATTGATGTGTGTGTGGTCTAGATAACAGAAGAAAATGCCTCATGAGCCACATGTGTGAACTAAATAATCTCATGCCACCAAAAAATCTGAAAAACATAAAGTGGTAAAATATAGAATTCCATCCAGTCCTTGTGTGTGTGTGTGTGGCCATCACTATGGGGGTCATGCTAATTATATTCTTAGTATACAGTACGTCCTGCTCCAGATATAGTACTTACACTTGGGTTATCCTCCGCCAGATGGCGCTGCACTGCAGAGACATGCAAAACAGGCTCCCCCCGGCCCCTCAAATACCCAGGGACATCCCACAAATCCCCGGATTTCTCTGCAGTGCTTACTGCGAAGACATGAAGTATCACTCTCTCGCAGGTGAGCGGGGCTATTACAGCCTGCGGCCCTGTTGGACTATTCCCACCCGTCCTCTTGTGATGTGCCTCCCAGCCTGGGCTGCGCTGGTCGGGTGAAGGTAGGCAGCACCATGCATGCTTATGGAGCGCTGCTCCTCCGTAGTCCCTCACCAAAGGGTAGGCGGTATAGGCTGATGGTGAGCCTCTATGGGATGCCCCTCCCGCATTATCGCCCCGTGCAGCGGTGGGCCCTGTACGAAGGGCCGCCATTCTCCCTTGTTCCCCCCGTAGCCGTGGGGAAAGAAAGGGGGGGGGTGTGCCTATGGTGTCAGTGTATTGTGATTACACGTATATGGCCTTTGTTCTGTCTTTGGACTTGTGTATTTGGTGTCAGCCGCTGCGTCTCTTTGTATTTTAATTTGTATAACTGCCGCGCGCTTTTTCCTTTGTTGGATGTTCCGCGCCGGGTGGCGGCGTTACCTCAGACGCTTCTGTGTCCTCATTGGCTGCTGGTTGGGCTTCGCGCTCTTCGGGCGGGCGGGGCCTGGCCAGGCGCGCTCTGCACATGGCACGCTCTGGCCCGCCCTTCGAGGTACACGGCGCCATTTTGTCCGTTCGTGCGCTACACGTGTGACGTTCCTGCTGTCTGTGGTCCGTAAGTGCCCTCGCAGGCGGCCTAATACTCATTGTTGAGTTACTCCATTCTGACACCCTTCTATTCTCATTGTGTCTTTCAGACTGTTGAATACGATTGGCTTCTCCCGGCCCGGTGTATTGATAGCGGGCCTTGTAAAATTCTCCCACTTCCCTAGCGGGTCTTTGGGGCATCCAGGATTGCTTATAGCGTCAATCATTGCTGGAATATTGAGCCTAAAAATCACCATATGGAGGCATCCCAGAATAATGTGACCGGGGTCCCCCTGGGACAAGACCGGCTGTGTATGGCGTGTGGACAACCCCACGCTGACGCTGACAGGGGCACGGGTCTGCGTACCATGTGCCGAGCAAGCACTGGCCCTGCAGGCTGGCCTGACAATGGCTGCACCTCGTTTCAATTCACCTATTTCCCCAAGCTTAAATCTCACTCCTGCGGAGTCACGTACAAGTGGGGATTCTCAGCCTGTTGTGTCTGCCAGACTGCCTACAGCTGAACAGATTATTGCAAGGTTGTCAGAGCGCAAGGGCCCTGGTAAGAAGCGGCACTTGAGGCCTCATGTTACTGTTTTTCCTATGGGAACTGAGGAGTTTACTACTCTGTGTGGCTATACCCCTTCTGATGAAGGAGAGCTCTTCTCTGACTCGGGCTCAGCTGATGAGAGGCTGAGGAGTCATGAAAATTCCAGCACTGAATACTGGGGCCAGAGCGACACTGACAATTTGTTGATCAAGGTTTTTGAGTTTCTGTCTATTTCTCTCCCTGGTGAGGCCCCCAAGCAGAGAGGGGAGCGTTTCCATACAGCAACTGCACGTTTGGGATTCCTGGAGCAAGCACATTTCCAGACCCTTGTGCTCAAGGAATGGGAGTGCCCCAGTAAACTTCCAGGGGTCCCAGGGGACTGGGATAGGAAGTACCCTTTTCCCCCTGAAGTGGTTAATTGTTGGTCACTCCCCCGTGGTGGATGCCCCAATCATAGGGGTTCCTAACCCCCCCTTTATAGCAGCCCCTGCTTATACTACCCTTCGGGATGCTGAGGACTGGCGCATTGACCTGCTGGCCTCCCACGCCTTTACATGTGCAGGGACGGCGCTGCACCCGGTCTGTGCCACGGCTATTACTGCCGTGGCCGCTAGAACCCTCATCAGAAAGATGCTTGATTGTCCCCCTGATGATCTCCCCTGGGATGTGTTTAATGCACTCTCCAGTTTGATGTGTTTGTAAAATTTATCCTATTAGCATTGGATGACACCATTAGAATGTGTGCAAGAACTTCTTCCCTTGTTGTGGCTATACGTCGCTTGGTCTGGCTGCGACAGTGGGGTCCTGGCGATGCTGCTAAGAAGACTCTTACCGGGCTTCCCTTTAGAGGGCTACGCCTGTTTGGGGCCCGTCTAGACCTGTTTGGTAAGAAGGGTAAGTCACCCAAACTCAGGCGGCCGTCCCGGCCCCCGCAGGGCAGGGGCACCCCTCCTCCCCCCTACCATAGTGTTAAACAAGAACCAGGGGTGTCCTTCGCGGGGGCTCGCGCAGACTCCTGCCCCAGGTGCATCAGACAACCCCTGGCCCCTCCGGTGGGGCTAAGCCCAAATCTTCCACCAAGCCCCCCTTAAGCATGATGGGACGCCCTCGCCCGTCTGGGTGAGGGGATGGCTGCGGCACTTTGCTCTTGTCAGGAGGCATCACGCCTCATACTGGTGGATTCAGGAGGTAGTTTCCTCCGGATACAAGATAGTTTGCTGCGCGGCCTCCCCCAAGATTATCAGGTCCTGGGTACTCCTGGTCCCTGCCTCTGTTCAGGTGCTGGTGCAGGCCATGCAAGGCCTGCAGGGTCTGGGGATCTCTTGCAGATTGCCCTTAACCGGCAGAGGCAGGGGTCGCTAAACCAACCTTTCCACAGTTCCCCAAATGGAGGGGTCAGCCTGGCCCATTCTGGATTCACAGATTTCGTCAACTCGTCAATTATAGGCAGTTCCTGCTTGGAGGCTCTTAGCTGGACCATATGCTCCCTGCGCCCTGGGGCTTCTTGCCGTCTGCGGAGATCAAAGATGCTTATTTTTACATCCCTGTGTCTTCTGGACACCGAGGCTCTTCAGGTTCGCGTTGGAAGTCCAACACTGCTAATTGTAGCCTTATCTGGCCTCTCTTCAGCTCCCATAGTGCTCACCAAGGTCCTGACAGGGGCGATGTCTCTGAGGAGACCAAGGGGCGTCCACGCGATGACTACCTGGACGTCCTTTTTACTTCCCAGTCTCTACGTCAGGCTAAGTTGGATACTAGACTGGTGGTGCCCATTGGGAGTCATTTGGATGGGTGATCAATCACCCCAAGTCCTCATTGTCCCCTTAATTGGTAACTCCATTCCTAGGAATGATTCTGGATACGGTTTAGGCAAGAATCTTACTTCCTCAGCAATAAAGTGGACAATCTGGTTGCATGGGTGTTAGTCCCTCATAGCTGTCCCCGTCCCTTCACCAGGTAGGGATGCAGCTGGTGGGCCCTTTGTTGGCTTGCTCAGAAAAGGTCCCTTATGCTCAGTCCCCTTTGGGCCCTTCTGCAACTTCTATTGTCAGTACAGGACAGGGATCCAGCGTCCCTGGGGCAGGGTCTGTGTGCCTTCCCCCCTGTTAAGGAGGTCCCTCTTGGAGTGGATGGACTCAAGGAACCTGTCTGGGGGCAGTTCCCTTCTTGCCCCTTCCCGGAGATGGTCTCCATGGATGCCAATCAGGTTGAAGGGGGTCGTTTTTCTTCTCAAACTCCCTGCGGTTCTGGGGGAGGTGGGGCCCTTAAAAGGTCCATACACCTATCAATGTTTGAAACAGTGAGCGTTCAGGTTGGCTCTGTCTTGCTTAACTACTACTATTCAGGGTCTGCCTGTTCGGGGGCGCTCGGTCTGTCTGACGACTGTGGCCTACATTAATCTTCTGGCAGGGACCTGGAGCAGGAGGGTCCTCCAGGTAGTGTCTCTGATCCTGATCTGGGTGGAGGACAATGTTCTCTGCATATCAGTGGTATTCTCTCCGGTGGGAGTCCCTCTGCGACAGGATGTGCTAATCCTTGTGTCACTGTGGGGTCCAACCAGTTGTGGATCTGTTTGTTCACTATCACAAGCTCTCAGCCCTTGTTTCCCTGCCCCAGGATCCTCTGGCCGTGGTCATGATGCCTTAGTAAGTCATGGCAGGACATTCTGTTATGCATGTCTTTTCTCCATTCCCCCTGCTAGGCAGGGTTCTGCGCAAGTTTGCTCTGGAAGGGGAGACCAGTGATTCTGGTGGCCCCCGGGTGGCCTAGTAGAGTGTGGTTCGCAGACGTGGTACTGAGGGCAGTAGATCTGTACTTTCTGCCAGGAGTGCCAGCTCTGCTCACTCAGGGCCCCCTTACGTCATCCCAATCTACAGACTCTGGTCTTGACGGCCTGACTGCTGAAACATCCATCTTGATGGAGACAGACTTATCTGTCTCGGTGATTGAGACTATGGGAAGACTAGGAGCAAGCTGCTTCTTCTTCCATCTATTATAGGGTATGGCGTACCCATATTGATTGGTGTGAGTCTAGGTCTCTTCCCTGTCGGGCGTTCTCTGTTCCCAGGGTTCTAGAGTTATTACAGCATGGGTTGGAGTTGGGTCTCCAACCCAGTACTCTGAAGGGTCAGGTTCTGCCCTGTCCGCCTTCCTTTAGAAGTCTTTTGCTCAGTTTTCCTTGGTTAAGACTTTCTTCAGGGGGTTACTTATGTGTGTCTCCCACGTAATCCTGTGGTCCCTGTTTGGGATTTGAACTTGATTCTGTCTGCCTTGCAGGGTGTTCCCTTTGGACCTATTCAGGATGCTGTCTGGCTGTTCTTACCCTCAAGGTTGTCCTTCTGGTTGTTGTTACTTCGGTCAGACGTGTGTCTGAGCTGGCGGCTCTGTCTATCTAACCCCCATTCTTTGAGATACACCAGGATAAGGTGGTGTTCCGCTTTAAGCCGGACTTTCTGCCTAAGGTGGTGTCTTATGTTCTTTGCTTCAAGATATTGTTCTTCCTTCTGTGCCTTATTCCTAGCAACGCTGAGGAAAGGGTTCTGCATTCCTTGGACAGGTGTTGGAAGTTTTCCTTGGTAGTCACTGTGTCCTTTAGGAGAACTGTTGCTCCTTTGGGCCTACGGCCCAAATGCGCCTGATCTTGTCTGATCTCGGGGGGGCTAGGCGGCGTTGGGCCTGGTCATTAATTGGATGGGATGGTTCCTTCTGGTATTAGGAAAGGTTTTTTGGCTTCTGCCAAGTCTACTGTTAGCAAATGGATTCGTCAGGCTGTTACTCAGGCCTATTCCACTAAGGGGATGAATCTTCCCTTTCGCCTTACTTCTTATTCTACTCGTGCTTTTGATGCCTCTTGGGCTTTTCAGCACCAGGCTTCTGTTGAACAAGTTTGCTAGGCCGCTACTTGGTCTTCTGTTCATACCTTTTCAAAGTTGTACAAGGTTGATTTTAGGGCCTCAGCTCATGCTGTCTTGGCCACAAGGTTTTGCAGGTGACAGTGATTTTAACTGTCTGCTGTTGCCTTTTTTTGGGGGGATCCCACCCTACTTTATGGACACTGCTATTGGATGTCCCAAGTTTAAGTACTATATCTGGAGCAGGACGTACTGTATACTAAGAATAATACAATTCTGTGAAATACTCACCTGTAGAATTGATATTATTTGTATACAGTACGTCCTGCTCCACCCCACCCTGGTTTTTGCATTATTCTGGATCCCCTGTAGGGTGATTGTTATCATTGTTATAGTTACCAGTTTTTGGTGGTTAAATTCTCCCAGCTTCTTGTTCACTGCTTTTCAATGCTGGGGATTTGTGGGAGGTCCCTGGGCTGGGAGGAGCCTGTTTTGCATGTCTCTGCAGTGCAGCGCCATCTGGCGGAGGATAACCCAAGTGTAAGTACTACCGTATTTTTCGCCCTATAAGACGCACTTATTTTTCCCCAAAAGTGGGGGAAAAATGTCAGTGCGCCTTATCGGCGAATGTAAAAAAAAAAAATTAAAAAAAAAAATAAAAACTCACCCGTTCCTGGCGCTCCCGCGTTGTCTGGCACACTGCGAGAGGCCAGAGGAGCGGCGGAGGCTCTGTCCCGGCCCCGCCTCTGCGATCGCTGTCTTTTCAGGCAGCGATGACAGCGGCGGGGCCAGAGACAGAGCCCCTGCTGCTCCTCCATCTGCTGCCGGGCTCAGAGCACACGCGAGCACGAAGGTCCCGGCAGTGGGTGGGCGTGGCCTGCACCGGCGCTGGCCACGCCCGCCCGCTGACCGGACCTTCGTGCTCGCATGTGGAGGAGCAGATGGAGGAGCGGCAGGGGCTCTGTCTCTGGCCCCGCCACTGTCATCGCTGCCTGAAAAGACAGCGATCGCAGCGGCGGGGCCGGGACAGAGCCATCTCGTGAATGGGGTGGGCGTGGCCTGCGTCGACGCTGCGGCGCAGGCCACGCCCACCCCATTCACGGAGCCGGACGCTCAGCACAGCGGTGTCAGCGGACAGGTGAGTTTAACTTTTTTTTTTTTTAATATGGCGCCTGCCTATACTAATGGGGGGAGGGGGGTGGGAATGGGGGGAGAGGGGCCACACTGCCTATGGGAATGGGGGGATGGGGATGCCACACAGCCTTTGGGAATGGGGGGAGGGGTATGCCACACAGCCTATGGTAATGGGGGGATGGGGATGCCACACAGCCTTTGGGAATGGGGAGAGGGGGATGCCACACAGCCTATGGGAATGGGGGGAGGGGGATGCCACACAGCCTATGGGAATGGGGGGATGGGGATGCCACACAGCCTTTGGGAATGGGGGGAGGGGGATGCCACACAGCCTATGGGAATGGGGGGAGGGGGATGCCACACAGCCTTTGGGAATGGGGGGATGGGGATGCCACACAGCCTATGGGAATGGGGGGATGGGGATGCCACACAGCCTATGGGAATGGGGGGAGGGGGATGCCACACAGCCTATGGGAATGGGGGGAGGGGTATGCCACACAGCCTATGGGAATGGGGGGAGGGGTATGCCACACAGCCTATGGGAATGGGGGGATAGGGATGCCACACAGCCTTTGGGAATGTGGGGAGAGGGATGCCACACAGCCTATGGGAATGGGGGGGGGATGCCACACAGCCTTTGGGAATGGGGGGAGGGGTATGCCACACAGCCTATGGGAATGGGGGGGATGGGGATGCCACACAGCCTATGGGAATGGGGGGGATGGGGATGCCACACAGCCTTTGGGAATGGGGGGAGGGGGATGCCACACAGCCTATGGGAATGGGGGGAGGGGGATGCCACACAGCCTATGGGAATGGGGGGAGGGGGATGCCACACAGCCTATGGGAATGGGGGGAGGGGGGTGCCACACAGCCAATGGGAATGGGGGGAGAGGTGGATGCTACACAGCCTATGGGAATGGGGGGAGAGGGATGCCATACAGCCAATGGTTTAAATTTTTTTTTCTTATTTTCTTCCCCCAAATCCTAGGTGCGTCTTATGGGCAGGTGCGTCTTATATGCCGAAAAATATGGTATATCTGGAGCAGGATGTACTGTATACAAATAATATCAATTCTACAGTTGAGTATTTCACAGAATTGTATTTTAGTGATACCAGTGTAATGAGAGCTTGGCCTTGCACAGATGTGCAGATTTGTTCTACATTCCCCTATCTCTTTTTCAAATTAAACAAATCTCACCTCACTGGAAAAGTTATGAACCTCTTCTGTAATAATGTTGGAGACTCTGTAGTCCTGTGGTGATGCCCCTCTCCCACTGCTGAGGCAGGATAAGGGGGTTAAAGAGGGACAAAACACAGGGATTTCACTTTCCCATGTGTTGTTCCTCTTTGCGGCGGCATCAGGAATTGGGATGCCCTGCTGTGTGTATCCCTCCAGGTTGTCCCATACACTCACCTTCCTTCCACTCCCACGGCACAGACTGGGATGAGTGCTACTTTTGGCGCCGCTGACGGCTAAGCAGCCAAGCTCACCTTGCAGCCATGGCGTGCCCGAGCAACTTATTCAGAAAAGCCAGACGCAGGCGCGTTCACGGCTAGAGGCGAGCAGGGATGTGGCCGGAACACACAGACCCTGCAAGGGCTCCAGGATAATCTGAGTGCATCTGGGGGGGGTTCACACTGTAGGGCATCCCAATTTGCCCAATACCCCCAAGGACATGAACTTGGATGGCCCAGGAGTCTTTTAGATTCTTGCACCTGCGCCAAGCATCCAGCACTTTTCTCCAGCACTTCTCGCAGCTTTTTAACAAAGTGACAGGCCCCACTCTGTGCGTGCTCCAGCCCACTACCTTTACTGGGGGCCAAGTACATACACAGAAGAGGGGATGCTGCTCTGTGCAGCCTCACTGCAGCCACCACCAGAAGCACCACTGCTGCAGGAACCCAGTAACTTCTTTTCCCCCCATCCTGCCTTAGCACCTTGGATGTGGCAGAGGACACTAGAGTCACCAGTTTGTGGGGAGCAGTTAGTGTCCCTTTAAAATGAAAAAGCTCTCTCAGGTGCAGGTTGCAAAGGTGTTTACCATCAAATAATTAGCATGGCTCCTCCCCGAATGAACTGCCGATGTAACTGAAATGGATGCATGTGTAGCTGCCATAACAGAAGAAGAACACGTTTAATAATAGTGTGAGTGATAAACTGATTGAATGATCGATTCTTTAAACCCATTTGATTAAAAAATAAGAAATCTGAAAAATCTGTAATAAAGTTTCCTTCAGTTCAGTCCCATTCTAATGATGGATTGAAAGAGCAAAACAGATATAAATAACAATCACTGTGGTTGTGGCTGCTATAATAGAACATAGAGAACATGGGTCAGGCTGCGACACACACACACACACACACACACACACACACACACACACACACACACACACACTCAATGGATCAATTACAAAAATCCATATGACAAACTTGCTGTGATTGGATGAAATAATAGATCATAACAGACAGATAATGTGCCCGGCCATCCAGAGCAATATGAACAACCAGGAAATGTGTGAGCCGTGTAACAAAGGGAAAAAATAATTCCCTGAGCTGCACATAAAAGCTGATCTCATTACAGGAGAACTATCACAACATTGTGTAATAGTATAAATCGGTATAAACATGGCGGCTAGTGAGAGGAGGGGTCACTTATACACCCTGCAGGAAACACAATCCATCAAAGCTCGCTGCTTTGGAAGAAAGAAGTATCGGGGTGACAGGTATGAGTGCACCATTCCACTTTTGTAGGGGAGGACTGCTCAAATAACTGCTGAGCTAGCCTGTGGGCAACAGTAGCAATAACCACAATAAATATGCAGAGCACAACATGATGGTTAAAAGCACCTACATACACATCAGAAGAATTGCAATAGCAATACAGCCCAGGCTAGCTCAGGAAATAAGTTGAGCTGTCCTCCCCTGTAGAAGTAGAACAGTACATGCATAAACCTGCCACACCTGATTTTTCTTTTTTTCTAGTAAAATAATATAAAAAATAATGTTGGATAGAAATGTTATGATACAGCATGTATAAGCCCCCCCCCCCCACTCTTGCTTTCCAGCATATTTTTCAGGATTATTATCCTTTCAAAGTGAACCAAACCCCATTTTGTCTGATATTAAGTCTTAAAGACTCTAGGGCCGGAATATTTCCTGTCCCTGGAGAATCTCTATTCGGGATGCCCTGCTGTCTGAAATCCCTGGGTGATGCCATAATATCTGTGTCCTCATGGCGTCTGGGGCGGGCTTATCATTGTTGGGGCCCCATGCAAACTTGTGTCTGGGGGCCTGAATCAGACATATTTTTGTATCGGCAGTATGATGCAGCCGCTTCTAATGTGAGTTCTGCAAAGCTGGGGGCCCCCTGACAGGGCAATTGCATGGGTTGGGTGGTGGTTAAGCTCGCCCCTGCATGGCGCATGCACAGGCCTCGGGCAGCATCTCTGCTTTATGTGCACAGCAGAGGTAGTGGGGAGAAGCTTAGCCTGACACCTGGAAGCATCACCTTTTACCTCCGGGATGCCCTGCAACAAGGGGAGGAGTCTCTGAAACGGGACCAAATCATTCTGATGTGGAATGCTGAACCCCCGCCCCACACATAACCCCCCAGAATGCCCATAAACCTTACCTTTCCCTCGGTTCCCCGACGGGAATCCAGTGCCGCAATTGGCTGTCTGGCGCTCATGTGGGACAGAATCACAACACTCGATTCTCGTCACAGGACCGAGGGAAAGCTAAGATTTCGGGGTGTTCTGGGGGGTTATGTGTGGGGGGGGGGCTCCAGCATTCTGAATGCTCCCCCCATTTAGCAGCAGTACCAGTGTCGTCCACCTCCCGCACCCCAGAGGGTGTTGGTCTGCTTGAATATGTGGATAACTCAACAGAAGACAAGAATTGTGTGATGAGCTGCACATGTCACATTCTTTACATTGTACAATTGAAAAGATCTGAATGTGCTAAAATAAAAGTCCTTCAGTGATGATGAATCTGCACAATGGATAGAAGGATGGGTGTGTGTGTGGCCATTAGTAATATAAATGAGCAATCAATCTAATACAATCCTGATGTGAGGCTAATGTGACGGAAGTGTTTCTGTTGCCTTTTATAACCAATTACACAGTGTACACAGTGTCTCTGCACAATCTGATTGTGTGCGGCAGCATCAGCAGATTGTATCATTGTGTTGTGGAACAATAAGAGGCACAACTGCAGCATAATAGTGATCTTACACTCCCATTGTACAGAGACATTGTCACACAATATATTTGTACAGTCGCTGTGTAAGTTGTGTGACCAGCTTCAGCAGATCGTTATTGTCAGGCTTACTTGTAGGTAAACAGTTAAAGGGGAACTTCTTCACTTTTTGTAAAGTTTCTCATTGGACCTGAGGCATCCTGGGTACTGCAGCCGCTCCCGTCTCTCGCTGTGTTCTGAGTCCAGCATCTCTGAGCTCCCCGCCAGCTCCCGCCCTTCCTCATTTGTAGTGTAAGACCAGGCTGCTGTGTCCATAGAGACTAATGGGCGCCTCTGTGTCTGCTCATACTCCTCACACTGCCACCCAGGGGCTGGAAGCCGGAACTGTAGGAATTCCATGGAGATGTTAAAGTGGAGTTTCCCTCTAAAGAGGAACAGCAACCAGAACTTTGGGTCTCCCGGGTGTTGTTCCACCCTGGTGGGGCTTTTGGATGCACCGCTGTGTCTGTCTGTGGATTGGATTAGTAGGTAGCCAATCAGCATGCTCTGTTTCTATCGGCTTTTGCTCATGAGCACTTCCCTGTTCACCATCTGAGGGGTGTATCCGAGTTGCACCATTCACAAATGCCTGGTGCGGGTATGTGCCTCAGATGAGGGTCTGCTGGGGATGCGGCCTGTGCATGTGCTGTGGGATTGCAGGTCAGTATGGACTCCAATCACTGAGGTTTCACACACTGGGGCATCCCAAAATAAGATACCCCAGGCATAGGGAATGGTCCAGCCCTGGAGTCTTTTTCCACATGTTTCCTGCCCTCCCTGACCTGGCTGTGACATTTATTGGTAGGAAAAACATCACATACAAGCACATGGCTTACCCCATCTGCAGCCGATTATTTTCCACCCACAACCTGATCCGAGTCTTTATTCTCCCAACCTGACCCCAAACCTGCAAATGACAGAATACCCGAACCAATGCCGAGGCCCAGCTCGGGGCGTCCAATCAGTGACTTCTCAGTGCTCCACTATCCAGGAGGTGTCTGCACCAATGGCCTGCCCATAGCTCTGTTCCTATTGGATGTGCTGATCACGTGACCCCATTTCCTTGCTGTCATTAGCGTGGAGGAATATTTTATGAGGGGGAGTGGCTTCACCATCAATTCTGAGGAGCCCGAACTGATCAGAGAGCCACTTGTGTCACTGGAAACAGTCAGCACAGCGGCTTAGAGGCCGGGGTCATGTTAGTGTAATAACACACTATTGTGTGGAACTGGTGTGTGAAGAGGGATAGGGGCATAAATAACGGGGCAGCTCCCTCATATGAGGGGCAGTTGGGAGGTGTGAGGACTCTTTATACACTGCAAGCAAAATTGGGGCAGATCATCCAGGTAATCAGAAGCCTCCGCCCAGATCAGCCAATCATCTTCCAGATTATAAATACCATCAATTTGCTCCACACTGCCCCTCCCCCCCCCCAACACACATTACAATTATGGGAGATGGTTTCTGACAAAAAAAAAGTGCCCCCCCCCCTCCCCCATTGGTGGTGACACTACACAACCTCCACACAACACACAGGCCCCTCTGTTTTCTTGGTATCCTGCTCGGGTCGCTTCATTCCTGACAGTTGGGTTATCCGCCACAAGGTGACCCGAGCAGGAGAGCAATAAAACCAATTCTACAGGTGAGTAATCACAGAATTGTATTATTGCAACACCTCACACGTGTCACATGACCCAACCAGGGCAAGGGAACCTGGAGGAACACTTAAAGGTTTTATCCTTTAAATGAATCCTGGATGCTGATTGGCTGTTTGGGGGATCCGCTCCAGTTTTGCTTCCTGTTCCCTTGTGCTGGTCTTGATAAATGTTCCCCAGTATGTTACACATGATACACACAACACTGTACACACTGTGCTCTGCTCCGTGTAACATGTTCCTGTGCTGTGTGCAGGGATCCATATTGTCCAGGTGATGTACGGCTGTGAGCTGAGAGATGACGGCAGCACTGCGGGGTATGATCAGTATGGATATGACGGGAGAGACTTCCTGTATCTGGACACAAAGAGCTGGATCTATATCCCGACCATGAGCGAGGCCCAGATCACCACACAGAGATGGAACAGCCCGGATATGAGAACGGGGGAGAGACACAAGAATTATCTGGAGAATGAATGTATAGACTGGCTGAGGAAATACATCGAGTACGGGAGAGAAGATCTGGAGAGGAGAGGTGAGCGCACACTGTGTACACACTACAATTCACACACCACACTGCTGTATCTACACACACACACACTGCACTTGTGTATCTACACACACACACTACACTACAATTGTGTATCTACACACACACACACAACACTTGTGTATCTACACACACACACACACACACACACACTACACTTGTGTATCTACACACACACACAACACTTGTGTATCTACACACACACACTACACTTGTGTATCTACACACACACACACACACACTGCACTTGTGTATCTACACACACACACACACACACACACACACTGCACTTGTGTATCTACACACACACACACACACACTACACTTGTGTATCTACACACACACACACACACACTACACTTGTGTATCTACACACACACACACTACACTTGTGTATCTACACACACACTACACTTGTGTATCTACACACACACACACTACACTTGTGTATCTACACACACACACACTACACTTGTGTATCTACACACACACACACACACACACACTACACTTGTGTATCTACACACACACACACACTACACTTGTGTATCTACACACACACACTACACTTGTGTATCTACACACACACACACACTACACTTGTGTATCTACACACACACACTACACTTGTGTATCTACACACACACACACACTACACTTGTGTATCTACACACACACACACTACACTTGTGTATCTACACACACACACACACTACACTTGTGTATCTACACACACACACACACTACACTTGTGTATCTACACACACACACACACTACACTTGTGTATCTACACACACACACACACACACACTACACTTGTGTATCTACACACACACACACACACTACACTTGTGTATCTACACACACACACACACACACTACACTTGTGTATCTACACACACACACACACTACACTTGTGTATCTACACACACACACACACACTACACTTGTGTATCTACACACACACACACACACACTACACTTGTGTATCTACACACACACACACACTACACTTGTGTATCTACACACACACACACACACACTACACTTGTGTATCTACACACACACACACACACACTACACTTGTGTATCTACACACACACACTACACTTGTGTATCTACACACACACACACTACACTTGTGTATCTACACACACACACACTACACTTGTGTATCTACACACACACACACACTACACTTGTGTATCTACACACACACACACACACACTACACTTGTGTATCTACACACACACACACACACACACACTACACTTGTGTATCTAAACACACACACTGTAAAAAAGGAAAGAAAAAACCGCACCAGCTAGTGTTAAAGTACCTAGTAGTAACCATCTTGATAGAGGACTTGGCCCATGTGATGGTAAGCATGAGATCATGGGCTATCCTTGTAGAGATTAGTTACTCTTTGAATTTGTATTTACCCTGTTTTGCAGAATATGGGACCACCGGGTAGTGTTATGGTAAGACTGGAGGCCAGTCCGACATGTGCAGTCAAAATTACATAAGTTTACCCATACATAGTTTAAGCACAGAACCTATGGGTAGACAGTCTGTAGAGACCGGTAGAACCCGATATTCGAGGTCTTCCTTCTTGGTTGTGGGACAAACTATGTAAATGAGCTTAGAGTTAATCACATAGATATCACCTTCTGTCTTTGATTCCCTAGGACAAAAGAGTCTCCTGTTTGATAAGTGGCTATACTAAGGCACAATTAGAAAATTATTTATGGTTTAAGTTATAGATAGATTACAAACATAAGTATGGTTGTGGGATATATGTTTAAACAATAAGGCTGTTTGTCCCTGACAGGTCCCGCATCTACCCTCCAAACCCCCCCCCCCCTCATTTCTTAACCAGATCGGACTGCTGGGTGGCACTCTGGTAATACCGGCGCCCAGTCTGCTATGCGCTGCGAGGGAGTGCAGCTGTCCTTTGTGTTAATGTTAGTAACCATGTCAAGGGGCGGGACCGCTGACCTACTTCCGGCCGGAGTATTGCAGTGAGTCCCAAGCCTCGTTTTCAAATGCGGCTGATGATGCACTTCAGGTGCCTCGTGCTGACTGACACCGGTGTTTCCAATTTTCTATTATGATGCTGGAGGAGTATTTAGGGGACCCAGGGGGGGACAGACAGTCTATACTTGTGGCCCAGATGAAGTAACGGGAGGTCCGTTACGAAACGCGTTGGCTGGCTGGGACAGGGTGAGGCGCTCGGCGCATGTCTGCCTGGTGAAGTACACATAGCACATGTTATGATTTACTGCACTGTTATTCTAAGTATGTCACACACCCCGCTTCAAGATATTCATTACCTGTGGGTAGTATGGTCCTGTAGAGGGCTTCTTCAGAGATGATTGGAGGAAAGAAAGCCCCTCCCAGTCTATAAGTACCTGGGACCTCCCACTCATTACCCAGTCTTCATCTCTGCAGACGGCGAGCAAGCAGCAGATGATATCTATTTAAAGTGGACCAACACCCACGGGTGATCGGCCCGGGAATCTATAAGATTCCCGGGCCGATCACCCCCCACCCCGCGGGACATCCGAGATCGGGATGTCCCGCGGGGTGAAACCCCCCCAAACACCCCAAACTCCTTACCTTATCTTCGGCGGCGGCCGGCCGCCGCCGCCTCCCTCGCGCTCCTGTAGGCGTGCGCGTGCCGTCTGCGAATGGCCGGCGGGGGCGCGCGCGCGCCGAAAGTGACGCGAGGGAGGCGGCGGCGGCGGCTGCCGCTTAGACGTTCCTGGACCTGGCTTGTACGTCGGCGCTGGGAGCGGGGAGAGGTGAGTTTTTCGGGGGGTTAGGGGGGGTTTCACACAGCGGGGCACCCCGATCGGGGGTGCCCCACCGAAGTGGACCAAGACCCAGGATAGTCAAAATCCTGGGTGTTGGTCCACTTTAAGGTAGCCGGGTCTACTCCCGGCCTATATATATTTTTATTTCCGTTCGGACTCTTTATTCCCTTTATTAATATATAGCTATTTAAATGCCTCCCAGTCTTGACTGCTGTCCGAGCGAGGGTATAACAGCACCTCATATGCTCAGGAGCTATGCTCCACCGCGAGACCCTATAAAGAGGGTAGGGGGTTATACCGGTTTGGTGACTCCGGTTTGGGATGCCCTGTCCAAGAGTTTAATTTTCCCCTTAAATGGCCTATTCCCCTTTTTTAGTTGTGTGGAGGCCTCTTATTCAGCTTCTGGTGTTTTTTCTATGGGGGCGCCTGGAAAATAGATTTATTATTGCTGGATTTTTACCTCAGAGCTGAGGGGAGGATTTCTCCCCTCACGCTCTTCAGTGAGGGGGCGGGGCCGGGCCTTCGGTATGAGGCCGCAGCCCGCGCCCTTTAGGAGTTTGGAGCTGGTAGCGTGACCGAGCGGGGAGCAGCTCCGCTTGTTATGCGGGCTGCTACCGGCTCTATTATGCGCCCGGTGCCGCGGCTGCCTGCGGCACCGGTGCGGGAGTGTTAATGGAGGGGAGCTTCCCCTCACGTCTGACAGACACTGTGCTGGATTGTTTTACCTCAGAGCTGAGACAGGTGCTGGATTTTTACGTCTTTTTCTATGTTTTTCAGGCTGAACTGCCAGGAATTTTTTCAGGTTTCTCCTGGTCCTAGAGTACCTGGGTACTTTTGCTATTTATTACAAAACCTCCCACTTGGACAATATAAGGGCATCCCGGGTTGCTTAATAGCGTAATTCCCTCACTCATAGCGACTATTCAAGTTCACCTTATGGAGGCATCCCAAGATTCCGGGCTCCCCTCGGGACAATCCCGGAAGTGTATGGGTTGTGGGGTATCCCTAACAGGGGATGATTTTTTCCTATGTATATCATGTGCACAGCAGACTATTACACGGCAGTCCGGTCCCCAGGCATCTGGGTCAGCGCAGCCGGCTTAATCCTCTCCCCCTCCCACTTTGACCCGTGCCCCGTGTGAAATTGCCACGGGGGGGGCAGTCGCAATCTGATGTGTGTGCCAGGTTGGCCAGTATTGAAAAATTCATTTCCTCCACGGTTGCCAAGAAAGCACCGGCTAAGAGGAAGCATTTATCACCGGTTAATCATTTTGAATATGATGATGACGAGGACGGCCTGGATTGGTCAGATTATTCCCCTCTAGAAGAAGGGGAATTATTTGAGGATTCAGATATTTCTGATGATCAGCAATTTGTTGGTGCTGATTCCGATCGGAGCTCAGGGACTTCCTTGGATACTCCTAATGTTCTGACTCAGATGTTTGAGGTGCTTGCTGTCTCGCCTCCGGCGGAGGTTCCTCAACAGCAAGGGGAGTTTTATGACGAATCCAAGCCGCGGTTGGAATTCCCTAATCAAAAGCATTTTGATAATATTATTTCTAAGGAATGGGAAAGGCCTGCCCGGCTCCCAGGCATTCCCCAAAGTTGGGATAAGAGGTATCCTTTTCCAGTGGATACGGTTAAGCGCCGGGCGTCTCCCCCCGAGGTGGACGCCCCTATTTTGGGGTTATCCAACTCAGCCGTATTGAACAACCCTGATTGTTCCTCTCTTAAAGATGGTGAGGATAAACGCATTGACCAGATGGCTTGTCATGGTTTTGCCAGTATTGGGGCAGCAATAAGGCCTGTTTGTGCCTCATCGCTGTTGGCGGTGGCTACGAGAAAGGTGGTCAGGCACTTGTTATCCTCCTCCGGTTTGAATCCGGACAGTGAGGAATTTCGTGAACTAAAACAATGTGAGGGGTTTTTGTCCTTCATGGTGGCCGCTTTGGATGATTCCTTGATGATGAGTAGTAGAGCCTCTGCTCTAATGGTTACTATCAGGCGTTCAATTTGGTTACGCCAGTGGGCGGCTGACTTTGGGTCAAAAAAGTCACTAACAGCTCTTCCCTTCGTTGGGTTACGGCTCTTTGGAGACAAGCTGGATGCCGTGGCCAAGGGGGGCAAACTACCTCAACGCAAGAAGCAACGTCGCCTTCCCTTTTACAAGGGGAAATTCCTGGAATAGGGGCAGAGGACGTGCCCGTTCAGGATACAGTTGGGGCTCAAAACCCAAACCCGTGGCCAAGCCTGCTCAACAATGAGGGGGCGCCCCCACCCGTGCGGGTGGGGGGACGGCTACAGCACTTCTCCCAGGTCTGGAACCGAGAGGTCTCGGACAGGTGGATCAGGGAAGTGGTGTCTTCCGGCTACAAGCTGGAGTTCGAGTCCTACCCTCCCCTGCGTTTCCTCAGGTCTCGGGTGTCCCCGGAGGCACTGGCTGCGCAGCAGCTCCGGGCGGCAGTATCGAGTCTTCTGGAAATGGCAGTCATTTGCCCAGTTCCCTCATTAGACCGGGGTCGGGGTTTTTACTCAAATCTGTTCACGGTCCCCAAAAAGGATGGCTCCGTCCGGCCCATACTGGACCTAAAGATTCTCAACAAGTTCGTCAGACTGCGAAGGTTTCGCATGGAAACGTTGCGCCCGGCTATTCATTCTCTTCGTCAGGGGGACTTCATGACGTCCATAGACATTCAGGACGCTTACCTCCATGTTCCCATTTTTCCCGCACACCAGAGGTTTCTGAGGTTCGCGGTGGAGGATCGGCACTTTCAGTTTGTAGCTCTTCCCTTCGGTCTCACCACAGCTCCAAGAGTTTTCACCAAGGTGCTTGCTGGGGTGATGGCTCTCCTCAGAGCGCAGGGGATTCGCATTGTGCCATATCTGGACGATCTCCTCATCATGGCACCGTCATTCAGCCAGGCAGAATTGGACACCAGGACGGTAATATCCACTCTGGAGAGGTTCGGCTGGATGATCAACTACCCCAAGTCCTCCCTACACCCGTCCAGGACAGTATCCTTTCTGGGAATGTCTCTGGATACAGATCTGGCCAGAGTTTTCCTTCCTCAGTCCAAGGTTCTTCTGATTCAGGAGTTGGTTCGGTCGCTCATGTCCATGCCTCGACCGTCCATCCGTCTAGGGATGAGACTGGTGGGTTTGATGGTGGCCTCATTCGAGGCGGTTCCCTTTGCTCAGTTTCACACAAGGACACTTCAGCTCCATCTGTTATCGGTCTGGAACAGGTCTCCTCAGTCGCTGGATCATCTTTTTCAGATGTCTCCCCGGGTTCGCCGCTCGCTTCGGTGGTGGCTGAACTCAACCAACCTACTGAGGGGCAGATCCTTTCAGACTCCTCAGTGGGAGATAGTCACTACGGAAGCCAGCCTCTCAGGATGGGGGGGCTTTTGGAAGGATCTGCAAGTTCAGGGTTTGTGGAGTCCCCTGGAAGCTCACGAGTCTATCAATGTTCTGGAATTGAGGGCCATCAGGTTGGTTCTTTGTCATTTGACTCATCAACTGCGAGACTTGCCGGTCCAGGTCAGGTCGGACAATCGGACGGCGGTGGCCTACATCAATCACCAGGGAGGAACCCGCAGCAGGAATGCCCTCAAGGAAGTGTCTCTGATCCTGGACTGGGCAGAGAGACATGTCCCGTGTATCTCAGCAGTTTACATCCCAGGTGTGGAGAACACGGAGGCGGACTCTCTGAGCAGGATGTCAGCCCGCAAGGGGGAATGGTCTCTCAATCCCAGGGTCTTTCACTCAATTTGTCTCAGGTGGGGGTCACCGGCGGTGGACCTATTTGCCTCCCGTCACAATCACAAACTTCCGGCTTTTGTGTCTCTGGCGAAGGACCCACTGGCTCTCGCGACGGACGCCATGTCCCTGAACTGGAGGGATCTGGGGTTTCTGTACCTGTTCCCTAGGTTTCCCATGGTGGCCAGAGTAGTGCGCAAGCTTGCTCTGGAGAGAGCAACAGCAATTCTGGTAGCTCCAAGGTGGCCAAGACAGGTCTGGTTCGCAGACGTGGTAAGGTTGGCAGAAGATCAGTTCGTTCTGCCCCTGCTGCCAGATCTGCTCACACAGGGTCATCTTCGTTACCCCAATTTACCAACGCTGGCTTTGACGGCGTGGCTGCTGAAACCTCCATCTTGAAGGAGGAAGGTCTTTCTGACGCTGTTATTCAGACTCTCATTCGTGCTAGAAAGAAGTCTTCTTCATCCGTGTACTATAGGACTTGGAGGTCTTATATTGATTGGTGTGAGGCTAGGGCCTTCCCTTGTAGGGAATTCTCTGTTTCTAGAATTTTGGAGTTCTTGCAACATGGTCTGGACTTAGGGCTCCAACTCAGTACTCTGAAGGGGCAGGTGTCTGCCCTGGCGGTATTTTTCCAAAAGTCTTTTGCACTACATCCTTTGGTTAAGACCTTTTTTCCAGGGGGTTACGCATGTGCGGCCTCCTAGGAAGCCTTTGATTCCGGTTTGGGATTTGAATTTGGTTCTTTCTGCGCTACAGGGTCCCCCCTTTGAGCCCTTGCTTGATAGTCCTTTGTCTTCCCTTACGCAGAAGGTGGCATTTTTGGTAGCTATCACTTCAGTTAGACGTGTTTCTGAGTTGGCGGCTCGTGTCTATTCAAGCTCCATATTTTGAAAGACATCAGGATAAAGTAGTTTTCCGTTTTAAGACGAACTTTCTTCCTAAGGTGGTTTCGTCCTTTCATTTAAATCAGGATATTGTTCTGCCCTCTCTCTGTCCTAACCCCAGCAATGACAAGGAGAGGGTCCTGCATTCTTTGGATGTGGTTCGTGTTGTGAAGTATTATTTGGTGGTAACGTCTGTCTTTCGCAAGACTGATGCATTCTTCGTGGTGCCTTTTGGGCCCAAGAAGGGTCTAGCACCCACAAAGTCTACCATCAGCAGATGGATCCGTCAGGCCATTGTAGGGGCCTATTCTGCTAAGGGGAGAGATCCTCCCTTTCGTGTTACTGCTCATTCTACTCGTGCGGTTGGGGCCTCCTGGGCTTTTCAGCACCAGGCCTCTGTTGAGCAAGTTTGCAAGGCCGCTACCTGGTCTTCTGTTCACACTTTTTCAAAGTTTTACAAGGTTGATGTGCGGGCCTCAGCGGATGCTGTTTTTGGCCGCAAAGTTCTGCAGGCTGCAGTAGTTTGAGTTGTGCTTTATACCATGTTTTTGGATCCCCACCCTTTATGGACACTGCTATTGGATGTCCCACAGGTAATGAATATCTTGAAGCGGGGTGTGTGACATACTTAGAATAATACCATTTTGTGAATACTCACCTTGTAAAATGGGTATTATAAGTATGTCACACACCCCGCTTCAACCCGCCCTTTGGATTCTGCATCCTTCATATGGTGAACTTTGCGTTGTTATGACTGATATTTGGCTCTTCCTGGTCCTTTACCTTACTGCTTTCTTTATACTGGGTAATGAGTGGGAGGTCCCAGGTACTTATGGACTGGGAGGGGCTTTCTTTCCTCCAATCATCTCTGCAGAAGCCCTCTACAGGACCATACTACCCACAGGTAATGAATATCTTGAAGCGGGGTGTGTGACATACTTATAATACCCATTTTACAAGGTGAGTATTCACAAAATGGTATTTTTTCATCTGTATAAGAACAATTCCTAAATGATCTATATTTAGGCTAAATAAGAGCAATGCTCAGTAAGTGTCACCTGATGTAACCACCTGAGGCTTCTTCTCTTCATTGATACCCTGCTGACACCTAAGAAGAAGCCTGTGATGGATAAGTGAGCTGGAGGTTACTGACATTCTCTGCTTTTCCTTCTACATATAAATTATTAAAGTCCCCGTCCCCCCCCCCCCCCCGGACGCCACCATCTTGGATGAAAAGCACAGAGCCGCATCCCTCAGCTCCGTGCACGCCTCGTCCACCCAGGTGAATGGGCAATGGCAGCGCAGACAAACTTAGGGGAATGCAGCTTTGCGTCTTTTCCTGCGGGAGACCATGAGGACAGCGCGGGCCCCTGAAAAAGGTAAGGGCTTTTTCTCTGTAACAACCCCCGCAGGGCGACGGTCATAGTTTACCTAAATTTCTAATAGCTTTAATAATAATGGAAGCTTCTTTATATAGAGATGATATATTATAAAGATTTGTCCACTCTAACATTAAATTATTCTGGTGAAGGAAACCTCTGGCTTTACATACAGATGTTTTAAAGAGGAGCAACCACTGGTCTAGAGTCTATAAGACTCTCAGCACAACTCGCCTTTCCTGAGATCCCACAGTGCATGTGCGGGCCATGGCTGCATCACCACTCACCCCTATCTGTACGTTGCCATACCAGGCTTTTCTGAATGCCTGTCCCGGGTACACTGAGGGGGGAGGGTGGTCTGCAGCATGTGCTCCATTTTGCCTTGCTTGCCCCTCTGAGCTCAGCTAAATGGAATGCAATTCCTGTAATTGGCCAGTGGACTGCGCATGCACCATGGGATCTCATAAAGGGTGCATTTAGAGTGGACCTAAACCCACCCTGGAGTCTGAGACTCCAGGGCAGGCATACTGCTTCCCCCTTTCCCCCAGGGCAGCCAGATTCGGGATGCCCCACTGTGTCAAACCCCCAGGTCGACGAAAACTCGCCTCCTTTTCCGGCCGACGGTGCATGCACAAGCAGCGGGCAGATCCCCACTATCCCCCTGTTAAACGGTAACCTGCTCGGATCCCATCGTCCTAGACGGAGGAGCAGGAGAAGATCCGAGCGCGCTGACTGCGCCAGAGGACCAAGGAAGGGGGAGGCAGATCGGGTGACCTGGGGGGGTTTCACACAGCAGGGTATCCCCGTTCGGGTTGCACCCGGCAGAGGGAACAAAACCCAGAATGGTGAAAATCCTGGGCTTTGTTCCTCTTTAAATGGATTGACCACCCAATCACTTTGCAGAGGAGCGAAGCGGGGGGGGGGGGGGGCCACAAGCCAGAGACACACGCAGCGGTGAACGGAGTTTAGGCCCGGCTGGCGCAGGAAGTGATTGGGTGAGATGCAGATCGGCGGGTTTTGACCAATTAGCTCTGCGGGTCAGAGGTTGATTGGCCCTTTTTTTTAATTATTTCCCAGGAACATTTATTTATTTTGTTATTCTAAGTATGTCACACACCCCGCTTCAAACATTAAATAGTTACACTTGGGTATACTCACCGCTAGGTGGCGACGTTGCAGAGAAGTCCTGAGAAACAAGCTCCTCCCGGTCTATGCATACCTGGGACCTCCCAACTATTCCCCAGTGTTCTTCTCTGCAAGATGGCGACAAGACAGAAGAAAGAAGTCTCCTGCTTGCAGGTAGCCGGGGTAACACCCCCCCCCCCCCCCCCCCCCATGGTCTATTTCTGGCCGGCTTTTTTGTTTATTAGCCCCTTATTGAATGGTAGCCTCCCAGCTTAGGCTGGCGGCCGGGCAAGGGTAGATGGCACTTACGGTGCCTAGGAGATTAGCTCCTCCGCTAGACCCCATATTATGGGGCAATGCGGTTATCCGGCATGGTGATCCGGATTTGGGATGCCCCGCCCTGATGTCCCTATTAGGCTTGCCCTTTCCCGCTTGGTCCCTTCTCCCTGCGCTAGTTGGGCGGGGGGGGGGGGGGGCTTGTATGTGTGCCTGGGTTATGTTTGATACTTTTTCAGTGTTTTTACTTGTGTGGCAGGGACGGGCGGCGTGTTTGTGTGTAGTGGCGCCGGCCCGTCCGTCTGCCTGGATCCTTATTGGTTTGGGGGCTCCTTGAGCTCCCTGGACTGCGTGTTTTAGTGGTGCAGGGGGCGGGTCGGGCGGCGTGTGTGCCGCCGGTCCGCCTCTCTGTGTTTTTGATGTTACTAGTTGCGGGCGCCATGTCCTGGCGCCCGCTGCTCTTGCAGGATCTCTGGGGTTGGCAGTGGGCGGGGCCGGGCGGCGCGTTGTGCCGCCGGCCCGCCTGTCTGTGCGGGCCGGCTCTCGGCGTCCGCTGCTTGTCCCCTGGAGGTGGGGCGGAGCCAGGCGGCATGTGTGCCGCCGGCCCGTCTGTCGGTATTTGCGAGCGCCATTCTCTTATGGCGCCCGCTATTTTGGCCGCTTTTGGATGTGGAGGGGGGGCGGGGCCGCGTCGTGCGCGGCCCGCGCTGTGTCCGGATTGGTGGAGTGGGGCGGGGCCGCAGCGTCTCCCGCGTTTTGCTGGGCCCGCCTTTCTTCTCTCTTCCTCCTCTTGCTTGGCCGCCATTCCGCGCTGCGGTTTCAAGGTAGGCTGGTTATTGGTTTATGCTGACCTTTTGTTTTGGTGGTCTATGGGCTGGGGGCTTCTATTGTTTCTGGCCCCCCTTGTGTGTGGGGGTGGTGTCAGGGTCCTCTCAGCCTTCTTTAGTGACGTGTTGCTGGGTGTCTTGTTGGGCATCCCTGGCTTTCCACATTTTTTATTATAGTATATATTTATTATGCTGCTCCATGTGGGTTCTTGTCTGACCCGCTTCATGTCATAGTATTGTATTTGCTTGTGTTTTCACGTGTTATTGGTTAGTGTCTGGAGTGACTGTTGTCTCTTTGTTTTTCAGATCCTGGGATCCCACGCTGCAGGGCTCTCCCGGTCTTAGATACCTGGCTAGTTGGGTGGCCTTTACATTTCCCTTTATTGGTTATTTGCAAATTTCCCCATTTCAGGGCTATTTATAAAAAAAAAAAAAAGAAAATATTAAAGGGGCATCCCGGGTTGCTTATTGCGTAAATCCCTGGGTTACTGCGAATACCATAAATTCACCATATGGAGGCTACCAAAGATACCGGAAACGGTCTTTCGGGGCAGTCCAGGCTGTGCGGGGGGGGGGCGCTCCCAGGGGATGATGTTATTATATGCATTCCATGTGCACAGCGGAACATTGAGCGCCAGTCCGGCACCCCGGTGCCCGGTCCTTCGTCGGCCGTACCATCTTCTTCCCCTCCTCGTCTGTTCCGGACCCCGTGTGACGTTGTCATGGGTGGGGAATCGCAATCTGAGGTATGCGCCAGGTTGGCTAGCCTCGAGAAGATGTTTTCCGCTGTGGTTGCTCAGAAGGCTCCGGCTAAGCGGAAACACTTGTCCCCGCCTCCGCCGGACTTAGATGATGAGATTGTTGAGGCATTGGATTGGTCAGATCGTCCCCTAGAAGAGAGTGAGCTTATTGAGGAGTTAGACGATCCTGAGGTTCAGCAGCTGTTTGGTGCTGAGGGTGACCAGGCCATGGGGTCGGTTCCCGACACGCCTTCCATTCTGGCCCAAATGTTTGAGGTTTTGGATTTGGACCCTCCTGAAGCGGCTCCTCTGCCAAAGGGTGAGCTTTTTGGGGTGACCAAGCCCTTGGAGTTTCCCAGTCAACGGCATTTCGAGAATGTTGTCCTTAAGGAATGGGAGCAACCTACGCGTCTCGTTGGGGTGCCACCTAGTTGGGATAGAAAGTATCCTTTTCCGGCAGACTTGGTGAAGCGTTGGTCTATCCCTCCCGAGGTTGATGCTCCGGTTTTGGGACTATCTAATACGGCTGTTTTGCACTCTCCTGACACGACTGCTCTTAAAGTGGACCAACACCCAGGATTTTGACTATCCTGGGTTTTGGTCCACTTCGGCGGGGCACCCCGCTGTGTGAAACCCCCCAGAAACCCCAATAAACTCACCTCTCCCCGCTCCCACGTGACTGCCCGGTCCAATCCCCGCCAACGTCCAGGCGGGGAACAGGAACGTCCAAGCGGCTTCCGCCGCCGCCGCCTCCCTCGCGTCACTTTCGGCGCGCCCGTGCCGGCCATTCACAGACGGCCGGCGCGGGGGTGCGCACGCCTAGAGGGGCGCGAGGGAGGCGGCGGCGGCGGAAGATAAGGTAGGTGATTTGGGGTGTTTGGGGGGGTTTCACCCCGCGGGACATCCCGATCTCGGATGTTCCGCGGGGTGGGAGGTGATCGGCCCGGGAATCTTATAGATTTCCGGGCCGATCACCTCTCGGTGTTGGTCCACTTTAGGGATGGCGAGGATCGCCGGATTGATCAGCTGGCCCGCCATGGTTTTGTCTGTGCGGGTTCGGTTTTAAGACCTGTTTGTGCTTCTGCACTATTATTGTTGGCGGTTAGGTCTATTGTCAGGGATTTATGTGTGGATCTTGATCCTACTTGTGATGAATTTCTTGCCCTCAGGCGTTGCGAATCTTTCATTTCGTTTATCCTTGCCACTCAGGATGATGCCATGTTGATGTGTGGCAGGGCTACGGCTCTGTTGGTTGCTATCCGCCGTTCAGTGTGGTTGCGGCAATGGACTGCTGATTTTAATTCCAAGAGATCGCTCACGGCTCTTCCCTTTTTGGGTTAGCGACTGTTCGGTGAGAGGCTAGATTCAGTTGCCAGGGGAGGTAAGTTACCTCAGCGCAAGAAATTTCGTCGTTCCTTTCGGGGGGCGGTCTCTTTCACTCCTTCCTTTCGAGGAGCAAGGGGTGCGGGCTTTTCGGCTTCCAGGGGTGCCAGCTGGAACAGGGGTAGAGGTTGTGGCTGCCCCGTTCACAACTGGGGCGCCAAACCCAAGTCAGCTGCCAAGTCCACTCAAAAATGAGGGGGCGCCCTCACCCTTACGGGTGGGGGGACGATTGCGACTCTTCTCCCGGGTATGGGACCAGGAGGTCTCGGACAGGTGGATCCGGGAGGTGGTGTCGGCCGGTTACAAGCTGGAGTTCGAGTCCCGCCCTCCTCCAAGATTTTTCAGGTCTCGGGTTCCTTCAGATCCCTTGGCCGCGCAGGAGCTCCTGGCGGCGGTGAGGAATCTTCTGGAAATGGCAGTCATCTGTCCGGTCCCTCCTTCGGAGGTGGGGCACGGGTATTATTCCAATCTCTTCACAGTGCCCAAGAAGGACGGGTCAGTTCGTCCCATTAAGGATCTGAAGTTTCTCAACCTGTTTATTCGTCCCCGGAAGTTTCGTATGGAAACTCTGCGGTCTGCAGTCAATTCGCTTCGGCAGGGGGACTTTATGACGTCCATAGACATCAAGGATGCATATCTTCACATTCCGATCTTTCCGGCTCACCAGAGGTTTCTCCGCTTTGTGGTGAAGGATCGCCATTTTCAGTTTGTGGCTCTTCCATTCGGCCTTACTTCGGCTACAAGAGTTTTCACCATGGTGTTGGCGGGCGTGATGGCCCTTCTCAGAGCTCAGGGGATTCGCATTGTGCCTTATTTGGACGATCTTCTCATCATGGCTCCTTCCTTCAGTCAAGCGGAAGTGGACACCAGCATGGTGGTATCCACTCTGGAGAGGTTCGGCTGGATGATCAACTATCCCAAGTCCTCTCTTGTTCCGGCCAGGGTGGTGCCTTTTCTAGGGATGTCCTTGGACTCTTGTCAGCACAGAGTTTTTCTCCCTCAGGCCAAGGTTCTATTGATTCAGGAATTGGCGCAGCTTCTTCTTTCCAATCCTCGCCTGTCCATCCGGTTAGGGATGAGACTGGTGGGGTTGATGGTAGCTTCTTTCGAGGCAGTTCCCTTTGCTCAGTTTCACACGCGGCCGCTTCAGCTTCATCTGTTGGCGTCTTGGGACCGGCGACCGCGGTCGTTGGATCGGTCCTTCCGGATGTCCCCCTGGGTTCGGCAGTCTCTGCAGTGGTGGATGGTCTCGGACAATCTCTTGAGGGGCAGGTCATTTCTGACCCCTCTTTGGGAAACTGTCACCACGGACGCCAGTTTGTCAGGATGGGGAGGTTTCTGGAAGGATCTTCGGTTCCGGGGGCGGTGGGGTCCTCAGGAGGCCCACTTGCCCATCAACATTCTGGAGTTGAGAGCCATCAGGTTGGTTCTGTCTCATTTGACGCAGCATTTACAGGGCTTGCCGGTTCAGGTTCGCTTCAGAGAGGTGTCTCTGATCCTAGTTTGGGCGGAGACTCATTTCCCTTGCATCTCGGCAGTGTACATTCCAGGAGTGGAGAACACGGAGGCGGACTTTCTGAGCCGGTGCTCTTCTCGCCGGGGGGAATGGTCTCTCCACCCCCAGGTGTTTCGGTCGCTTTGTCTCCGGTGGGGGACGCCGGAGGTGGATCTGTTTGCCTCTCGTCACAATCACAAGCTTCCGACATTCGTGTCGCTTTCTCAGGATCCTCTGGCGGCGGATGCCATGGCCCTGAGCTGGGGGGAACTGGGGTTTCTTTATCTGTTCCCTCCGATTCCCATGCTAGGCAGGGTGTTGCGAAAGTTGGTCCTGGAAGGGGTTCCCGCCATTCTCGTGGCTCCAAGGTGGCCAAGGCGGGTGTGGTTCGCAGACATCGTTCGTCTGGCAGTGGATCAGTTTGATCTGCCTCTTCGGCCGGACCTTCTCACTCAGGGTCAACTACTTTACCCCAATTTACCAACGATGGCTTTGACGGCTTGGCTGCTGAAACCTCCATCTTAAAGGAGGAAGGACTTTCGGATTCGGTTATTCAGACTCTTATTAGGAAGAGGTCCTCTTCTTCCATCTACTATAGGGCTTGGAGATCTTATATTGATTGGTGTGAGGCTAGATCTTTGCCTTGTCGGGTCTTCTCTGTTTCTAGGATTTTGGATTTTCTTCAGTCTGGGCTGGACTCTGGTCTTCAGCTGGGTACTTTGAAGGGGCAGGTTTCTGCCTTGTCTATTTTTTTTCAAAGGTCGTTTGCACTCCATCCTTTGGTCAAGACCTTTTTCCAGGGGGTCTCGCATCTGCGGCCTCCTAGGAAGCCTTTGCTCCCTGTTTGGGATTTGAATTTGGTTCTTTCTGCTCTTCAGGCTCCTTCTTTTGAGCCTTTGCAGGACATTGCTCTTGCAACCTTCCGAGTCAGGGTAGACTTTTTGGTGGCCATCACTTCGGTTCAGCGTGTTTCGGAGTTGGCAGCCTTGTCGATTCAGGCCCCTTATTTTGAGAAACATCAGGACAAAGTGGTTTTTCGCTTCAAATCGGACTTTCTTCCTAAAGTGGTCTTGGCTTTTCATCTTAACCAGGACATTGTTCTTCCTTCCTTGTGTCCTAAGCCTAGGAATGACAAGGAGAGCGCTTTGCATTGTTTGGATGTGGTACATTGTGTTAAGTGCTATTTGCATACTACATCTCCTTTTCGCAAGACTGATTTTTTCGTGGTGCCCTGTGGGCCTAGGAAGGGCTTGGCTCCGGCGAAGTCTTCCATTAGCAAGTGGATTCGTCAGGCGGTGGTTGGGGCCTACTCTGCCAAAGGGAAGGATCCCCCTTTTCGTATTACTGCTCACTCTACTCGTGCGGTTGGAGCGTCTTGGGCTTTTCAGCACCAGGCTTCTGTTGAGCAAGTTTGTAAGGCCGCTACGTGGTCTTCTGTTCACACTTTTTCTAAGTTTTACAAGGTTGATGTGCGGGCTTCAGCGGACGCTGTTTTTGGCCGCAAGGTTCTGCAGGCTGCAGTGGTTTGAGTTTCTGCATTATGGCCTTGTTGGATACCCACCCTTTCTGGACACTGCTTTTGGATGTCCCAAGTGTAACTATTTAATGTTTGAAGCGGGGTGCGTGACATACTTAGAATAATACCATTTTGTGAATACTCACCTGTAAAATAGGTATTATAAGTATGTCACACACCCCGCTTCACCCGCCCTTTTTGGTATCCTGGTTCTTTATATGGTGACGTTTTTTCGTTTAAAGTTTAGGGTTACCATTGTTTTTTTCCTGGTACCTTGTCTTTACTGCTGTTTGAATACTGGGGAATAGTTGGGAGGTACCAGGTATGTATAGATCGGGAGGGGCTTGTTTTTCAGGACTTCTCTGCAACGTCGCCACCTAGCGGTGAGTATACCCAAGTGTAACTATTTAATGTTTGAAGCTGGGTGTGTGACATACTTATAATACCCATTTTACAGGTGAGTATTCACAAAATGTTTTTTATTTTTTTTTCAGGAGAGTCTGCGATTTAACATGAAATGTCTTGCTCAATATTTTTGGCTGATATATGTGCAAAAAACATTTTTTTAAAAAGGAATGTTTCCAATAAAATCATATTGCGTGTAAAATCCTAATTTCTCCCGGTTAGAATGATACAACATATGTATTGGTATTGGACACCCTTTCCTGCCCAGGACACTCCCCCAAACTCAAACAGCTCTTTAGGAGATAAATACAACTGCTTTGCGCACCTTGCAGTTTTTTAAGAACAACCCTTTACATTTGAAAATACCCCCCACAAACTATATATTCTCTGGAAATACATACCTCAAGCTTTCTAGGTGTACCAGGCTTGTTGATGTAGGTGCAGTTTTCTGGACGTAATCCCTCGATGGGATGAATAAAAAAGCATATACAAAGCCACATTTTCCTAAAAACACAATATGCAATCAAGAAAAAACTAAAATTTGAAGAAGCAAGTTCCCTCAAACAGAACAATACCCATCAGGCATAGGCACTGTCAAAAGAAGAGTTACCAAACACCCCCAAAGTAAAGCATATGCGTAAGAATAATTTCCTTGAAAATTTCAGCTCAGCGGACACACCTTGCACTTATTCTACCCAATCGACACTTTACAGGTGGAATACCCCCCACTCAAAACATATATTCCCTGAAAGTACACACATTAAGATTTCTAGGTGTACCCAGCCTGTTGTAGTGGCTTCATCTTTTTAGAAGTAATCCCCTGAAGAATACTTTGGTTGCACAGGGCTTCCCTAAAAAAACGTATAAATAAGCAGAATAAAAAACAAATTTTCCTACAATATCAATATGCAAACAAGAAAAAACAAGCTAAATCTAAAAGCACAAGTCCCCCGAGAAGGACAATACCCAACATGCATAGCTACTTTTAACCCTTTTAACTGCCAGCCTACTTTTTGTCACACTCTTTTGCCGGATCATTTTTCACCATTTGGCGCTATGTTGATATGCGCTATGTGATTTTCTTATAGAATTTCCAGGAGAATTTATACATTTTTTTTTCCAAGTCATCCTTCAGCTTGACCACGTAGAGAGATTATGCTCCACCCCCTTGGAGGAAACACAAAACAGGAACAAAGTTTAAAAGCCCCGCCCCTTCCTCCCCACCTCGAGTTCTTTTTGTTTCCTCCCTGGGAAACCTTGGGACAGAGTGTGTGCTGATGTTTTTTAGTAAACGGACAGTTTGTTATTTTAGTTTATTGTTTTCTATCCTCCATAGTTTGGAGATAGCCAGCTGCACCAGATATAACCCACAGGAGACCCTGTTGGAGACTGGATGCACCTGGGGCTATATTCCTCATAGTCTATGGGGATTGCACAGACGGTGCAAAATCCTCGTTTTTTTAATCCTATTACATATAGGAAGCAGGTGCGCTGGTTGTTCTGCCGCTCTGTAAGTAATCCTTTAGAAGGGTTGTGGGGAAATAGATGGTTAGTTGCAATCTATTTCCCTCCATTTTTGGTGTGGCGGTGACGTCAAATGCGTAGTTTCCGGTTTTTTGGCAGGAAGCCGGAAATTCAACCAGCGTGGTTAAGCTGAGCCGGCGCGGGTAGCGTCGGATCAGTTTAAATTCAGGGACAGCGGCAGCAGCAGTATCCAGCCGAGCTCCCACGGACCCCACCATCGCTGAGGTGGACACTGCAGTGGGGACAGTCATGTCGGAAGCGCAAGACAGAAGCCGGCACTCGGTAGGAGATACCTGCCAACATATATAGTGATGTTTTATATGTATATGATGCAGAGATAGTATGCATATTTTTTTGCCATGTGTATATAAATATATATTTATATATTAGATATATATATACATCTTGCAGTGGAAACGGGTCCAGCTAAATACTTTTTTTAACTTATGTTTTAGAGACAGTCTAAATCCGAAAATAAAAAGCTTGTTAAGCCTACCAAGAAAACCAAAAGCTGTGAAGTTTGTAGTACCACTCTTCTGGATTCTTGGCAGTTGGCTCTGTGTATGGGGTGTGATAAAGACAAAAGAGAAAATGATTCGGCTGCTATCCTCAGGGAAATTTTTGCCTTAAAGCAACAGTTAGCTTCAATGGAAAATGCCCAAAGGGGATTTGTAACCCATGATCAATGGTCACTTGCTACTGCACCCATTCCTAATATTAGTACAGAGAGCCAAGATAGGGAAGTTTCATTAGTAGGATTAAATAATGAAACTGCTCCTTTAGCTCCAATACAAATTGAAGTCGCTTCAGATCCGGGGGGGAAGAAGGGGAAGACCCGGAGTCCTTTCAGGATTCACTGGATGAGGAAAGTCAGCCAGAGGGGGGGTAGGTTAGTGCAGGCTTCCTTTCTGAGGACTTAGAGTTGTTGTTGAAAGATATTTATGATACATGGGGCACCCCGCAGGAGGAGACAACTCTTTCACAGCAGGAGGAAATGTATAGAGAAGTATTGATTAAAATATCAGAAAGAGCTTTTCCAATCCATTTGGTTTTAAAAGATATGGTTAAAAGTGAATGGGATAATCCAGAAAGATTTTCTTCCTAGAGTTTTAAAAGAAAAATACCCTTTTAAGGATCCCATTATGGATTTCTGGACAAAATGCCCTAAAGTTGATGCACCTGTTGGTCAAATGTCCAAAACCTCAGATTTAAGTTTTGAGAACATGGGTTCGCTGCGTGATCCTATGGATCGTAGAGGAGAGCATATTCTAATAAGGGCTTGGGATGCTACTACTTCAATTTAAACCAGCAATGGCTTCAGATGTGGTCCTAGGAAGTATGTCCAAATGGATAGACAACCTTAAGGCTCATATTAGAAATAGAGTTCCACCTCGAGGTTATGGCAACTCTTCCTACACTATATAGAGCTATGTCTTTTATAACACATGCTTGTCAGGAAATCATCAGGGCTTCAGCCAAAACTGCGGCTTTAATAGCTTGTGCCCGCAGAGCAGTGTGGTTAAAAACCTGGTCTGGGGACAGTAGTTCTAAAATTAGACTATGTGCAATCCCTTTTCAAGGTGGACGATTGCTTGGGGAAGACCTAGATAATATCCTGTCAAGGTCCACAGAATTGGGGAAAAAGTTTCCTACTAAAAAGAAGACTTATTCTTTTAGGTCAGCTAATAAGGGAAGACCAACGACTAGTCAGACCCACAGAAGGGCAGACACAAAAACGCTGGGTGCAGCCTAGGCCACAAAGGAAATATTCCTTGGTCAGCAAGGCTCCGGAAGGGCCTAGGCAGCAGTCCTGACAACCCTCTTCAGGTGGGGGGGAAGACTTTCCAGGTTTGTACCCGCCTGGAAAGAGATTACCCAAGATCCGTTTGTTTTAAAAACACTGGAAGGAGAGTATCATTTAGAATTTTCTTCCCTTCCCCCATTTTCCTTCTTAGTGACCAAGTTGCCAAGAGATCCCAAGCAAAGGAATGCTTTCCCAATAGTGTTGAAGGAACTCTTACAGAAAGAGGTGATAGAAATAGTTCCGCCAAGTCTGATTCTGGAGGGCTATTATTCTCATGTTTTTCTAGTAATAAAGCCGTCTGGAAAGTACAGGATGATTCTGAATCTGAAAAGATTAAACAGATTCATTCGGTACAAAAGGTTCAGAATGGAGTCAATCTACTCAGTGAGGCGCACCCTGATCCAAGATGTCCTAATGGCCAATCTGGATCTTCAGGATGCATATCTGCACATTCCAATTCAGGAATCTCATCGCAAATACCTGAGGTTTGCAGTACAACTAGACCACAGAACCTTGTATCTCCAGTACAGAGCACTCCCTTTCGGCCTGTCATCCTCCCCCAGAATTTTTACAAAAATACTAGCAGAGCCAATGGCCTTCCTGAGGCAATTGGGAATCAACATTGTGCCATATCTGGATGATCTGCAATGATCAGCAATTACAGAAAGACTCTGTTGGTGCATTTGGAAAAAGCGATAAAAGTCTTAAGGGAACTGGGTTGAATAATAAACCTGGAAAAATCCTGTCTAGTTCCTTCACAACAGTGCAAGTTTCTGGGATTCTTGATAGACAGCACCCAGGGAAAGATATTTCTGACAGAGGAAAAGGCTATAAAGATAAAAAGAGAGGTGATAACATTAGTAAAAGAACCAAAGACATCCCTAAGGGGAATAATGAAGGTGCTAGGGTTAATGACGGCAACAATTCCAGCAGTAAACTGGGCTCAGTTACAGATGAGAACACTGCAGGGATTCCTGTTAGGAAATTGGGACAAAAGTCAAAAGTCACTGGACCAGTTAGTGAAGTTAAACTCGACAGTCCTGAGAGAACTACTCTGGTGGACAGAGACCACGAATCTAACAAAAGGGAGAGAATGGAGACAGTTAAATCCGGTGGTATTAACCACGGATGCGAGCAGCTGGGGTTGGGGTGCCCACTTGGAGATTCACTAAGCCCAGGGAAAATGGTCAAAGGTAATCTCAGGAAGATCCTCAAACTTCAGGGAACTTCTAGCTGTAAAACTAGCATTGAACAATTTTCAGAAGGAAATATCGGGAAAGGAGGTACAGGTAAAATCGGACAATGCAACGACAGTGGCTTACCTAAACCATCAAGGGGGGACAAAATCAAAGGTGCTGACAGCGCTAGCATTAAATCTCTTAATTCCCTTGCAAAGTCAAACAAGATCCCTGACGGCAATTCATTTGAGGGGGACTCTAAACACGCTAGTAGACTCCTTAAGTCGGGGAAAGGTGTGTCAAATTGAATGGTGTCTAAAGCAAGACATATTCGATTTCATCACGAGTGCTTGGGGTCATCCTCAAATAGACCTGTTTGCAACCAAGGAGAATACCAAATGTCAAAGGTTTTTCTCCCTAGTGAGGGAGGAAGGTGCAGCAGCAATAGATGCACTTGCTCAAAAATTGAACTTTCACCTTGCCTATGCTTTTCCACCCTTCAAAATCCTGCCGCAAGTGATCCGGAAGGTGGCTCAAGAAAGAGCAAATGTGATACTCATAGCTCCATACTGGCCAAGAAGACTATGGTTTGCAGAATTAACCAGAATGGCGGTAAAAGGTCCTTGGAAGCTGCCGGAAGTCCCAGACATCCTTCATCAACAGTCAAATACTTCACCCAAACTCAATAAGGCTTCAAATGACAGCATGGATCCTGAAAGGGCACTTCTGGAAAAAGGGGTGTTCACACAGAATAATAGAAAAGTTACTTCAAAGCCGTAAGTTAACTACAAGAAAGATTTACGGAGAGGTATGGAAAAAATGTTCTTCTTTTTGTGAAGGGAAAGAATATAGCTTCAGTGCTAGAATTTTTGCAAGAAGGGTTTGAAAAGGGACTGGCAGTAAGTACCCTGAAGAGTCAAGCCTCTGCATTATCAGTTTTCCTGGATTGTAAACTTAGACAAAATGAACTTGTTAATCATTTTTTCAAATCTATTGTATGTAAGAGGCCAGCTACATTTAAAGGCTTTCCTACCTGGGACTTGTCGATAGTTCTAAAAGGCTTGTTGGAACATCCGTTTGAACCCCTAGAAGAGGTTTCAGAAAAATGGTTGTCTCTGAAATTTTGTTTTCTGATAGCGATAACATCTGCAAGAAGGGTGAGTGAGCTTCAAGCATTATCTATCAAATAACCTTATTGTGCTATACTACCAGATAAGGTAATCCTTAGACCCAATCCAATGTTTTTACCCAAAGTCGTAACAACAGACAACAGGTCGCAAGAGAATTCTCCCGACACTGCCTAATGCAGCTGGGAAGGAGGAAGAACTTTCGCTGCTTGATGTCAAAAGAGCACTAATCATATATTTGGAAAGATCAAAAGACTGGCGCCTAGCAGAGCAAATGCTAGTAACTTTTAGTGGGAAAAATAAAGGGTCAGCAGCCTCTAAGGCTACTATTGTGAGATGGATTAAACAGACTATCGCAAAAACATATGAAATTAAGAGAGTGACGCCTCTTGAAGTTTTAGCTCACTCAACAAGGACTATGGCCGCATCCTGGGCAGGATGCCAGCCACGTAAAATGTACGTGGTTGCTTCTCCTCCACTTAAGTGCCAGCCACGTAAAATTCACGTGCCTGGCATTTACCCCTGCTAGCGGGCAAAAAAAAAAAAAAACTCACCTGACCCCTCGTTGGATCCGGCCGGGTCTCCTCTTTAATTTGCTGCCATCCGATCTCCCGTGGGGGGTCGGATGGCTCCTGGAGAGCCCCCGGAATAGCGCCCCCCCCCCCTGCTTCGGCAGCAGCAGCTGCTAACTGTAAAAAAAAAACAACAAAAAAAAAATTTAAATTACATTTACTTACCTGCAGTCGCGCTGCCTCCCTGTCGCTATCTTGCCGTTAATGACGTCACTCACCGGGTGTCGTCCTGGCTCCCTGCTGCTGTTCTTTCAGATGCGATCATGCTGGGCACAGGAGCAGAGGGGCAGGTGATCAGATCATCACCTGCCCCTCTGCTACTGCAGCCAGCATGATCGCATCTGTCATCACATCGAGGGACAAAGGAGCTGATGATCGGAGGTAAGTAAAGTAAAAAAAGTTATTCTAAGCAGACAGCACGTCCTTCTCCAGACATAGTCCTTACATGTGGGTATACCTCCGCCTTCAGCGCCGTGCACTGCAGAACATGAAGAAAACAAGCTCCTCCCGGCCCCTACATATACTGGAGGACCTCCCACAAATCCCCAGATTTCTCTGCAGTGCTGAAACTGCGAAGACATGAAGTATCACGCTCTCGCAGGCGAGCGGGGCTTGACAGCCCGAGGCCCTGCAGGACTATTTCCACCCGTCCTCATTGTGATTTTAATGCCTCCCAGCCTGGGCTACGTTGGTCGGGTGAAGGTAGGCAGCACCTAGTGTGCTTACGGAGCTAGACTCCACCGCAATCCCCCTCCATAGGGTAGGCGGTTAAGGCGTATGGTGAGCCTCAATTGGATGCCCCTCCCGCACTAGAGCCCCATGCCCCGTGTAGCGGTGAACCCAGATTATTGGATCACCTTCCTCCCTAGATTCCCCCGTTAAGGGGGGAAAAAGATGGGGGGGGGGTTGTGTGTACGTTGGCTAAACCTTGCCCTAATCACACCAGTCACTTTGCCTTAATGGTTGCTGGAGTCAGGGCCGCGCTTCACTTTCAGTTTTTAGCTTCCCGCAGCGCTTTTATTGCCTTTACTTGGCGCGTACGTCAGCTCTATTCTATTGATGCTTGGCGTTCTATCTCGGTTTTCACCCTGTCTGTTCTCTGAGGTAATTTTTTTCTGACAATATATGTCGCTTCTGATTGGCTGCGCGCCTTCGAGCTTCGCGCTCTCCGGAGGGGGGGCGTGGTTCGGTTTGGCGCGTTCCACGTCATCGCCCGCTCTGGCCCGCCCTTCGAGGTTCGCTTGGCGCCATTTCCTTCTCACATGCGCGTGGTGAAGACGGTCCTCCCCTCGCTGATCTGTAAGTGCCCTCATGGGCGAGTCCTTTCCTAGCTTTGGCTTCTTCGCGCTTGGCTCTGACATTCCTTTCCCCTTGTGTCTTTCAGACCACGGACTTCGGCGGCTTCTCCCGGCCCGGCGTAGCATCCGGCCCAGACCACTTTAAACAAATTACTCCCACTTCCCAGCGGGTGTTTGGGGCATCCAGGGTTGCTTTACAGCGTCAATCCCTACTGGCATATTAAATATAATAATCACCATATGGAGGCATCTCAGGATATTGTGAACAGGGTTCCTTCGGGACAAGCCCATCTGTGTAGCTTGTGGGGTCTCACCTAGCAGTGGTGACAATGTACGGGTCTGCGTCCCTTGTGCCCAGCAGGTGCTAGCTAGCCTCCCCACCTCTTCCGAGGCTGGGCCCGCACCTCGCCTTGCTTCCCCTACTCCCCCCAAGCCTGAGCCTAACCCCCAATACTAGTGGGGATTCTCATAACGATTTTGCCACTAGACTGGCTAGCGTGGAACATTTAATCACTGGCTCCTTGGCACGCAAGGCTACGGCCAAAAAGCGTCATTTGAATCCTGAAGCTACTATTCTTCCTGTAGAATCTGACGACTTACATTTGTCTTATGCACATTCTCCCTCAGAGGAAGGGGAGCTGTTTTCTGACTCAGGGTCCTATGACGACGAGTCCAGGAGTCAGGAGGAATCTGGTTCCGATCTTTGGTCCCAGGATGACGTTGACAGATTGCTGTCCCAGATCTTTGATGTGTTATCCCTCTCTCCCCCGCCTGCGGCTCCTCGGCAAAGAGGTGACCTGTTTCATACCGCTAGGGTGCGGTTGGAGTTTCCGGAACAAACTCATTTTAATAATCTATTCTTAAGAGTGGGAACATCCCAGCAAACTCCAGGGGGTCCCTAAAGCTGTGGATAAGAAGTATCCATTTCCTGCCGACCTGATCAAGTGTTGGACTTCGCCGCCTGAAGTCGAAGCCCCGATCCTCGGTCTGTTCAATACCTCTATTATGCACTCCCCTGACACTACTACACTGCGGGATCTGGAGGATCGGCGGGTTGATCAACTGGCATGTCATGCCTTTGCATTTGGGGGAGCTTTGCTCCGCCCAGTTTGCGCCTTAGCCATCACGTCGGTGGCGCTCAGGACTGTGGTGAAGACTGCCCTTGAAGGGGCGGATGACTTGCCATCTGACGCTGCCAATGCTTTGGTTACCTGCGAGACTTTTATCAATTACATCCTGTCTGCATCGGACGATGCTATTAAGCTGAGCGCTAGATCCTCTGCTCTGGTGGTAGCTATACGCCGGGCGGTCTGGTTACGCCAGTGGGCTGCTGACAACGTTGCCAAGAAGGCCCTTACGGGACTTCCATTCAAAGGGCTGTGCCTGTTTGGAGAAAGATTAGATATCTTCGCCAAAGGGGGCAAGCTGCCCCAGCGCAAGAGTCAGAATCGGCCCTTTCGTGGCCCAAGCTCCCATTCGAACCCCTATCGCGGGGCTAAACAGGGTAAAGGGGTGTCCTTCGCCGGGGCTCGTGCAGACTCCTGGAACAAGAACAGAGGACGCCGTCCCAGTTCTTCCTGGGGGCCCAAACCCAAAGCCCCTCCCAAGACCCCCCAAGCATGAAGGGGCGCCCTCGCCCGTCAGGGTGGGGGGACGTCTACAGCATTTTCAGCATCTCTGGAAACGCCACGTCCCAGACCAGTGGATTCAGGAGGTAGTGTCCTCCGGTTACAAGATAGAGTTTGCTGTACTACCCCCTACCAGGTTCATCGGGTCCCGAATTCCACAAGACCCTGCCTCAGCTCAGGTTTTGATGCTAGCGGTGCAGGACCTTCTAGACCTCGGGGTCATTTGCAAGGTCCCCTTAAGGGACAGGGGCATGGGGTTCTATTCCAACCTCTTCACGGTACCCAAAAGAGATGGGTCAGTCAGACCCATTCTGGATTTAAAAATCTTAAACAGATTTGTCAAGAACAGGCATTTTCGTATGGAAACTCTGCGCTCGGCCATTGCTTCCCTGCACCCAGGGGACTTCATGACATCTGTGGACATCAAGGACGCTTATCTACACGTTCCAGTGTTCCCAGGGCATCAAAGGTTTCACAGATTTGCGCTGCTGGATCAGCATTATCAGTTCATGGCCCTGCCATTCGGCCTTACGTCAGCCCCGAGGGTGTTCACCAAGGTGCTGGAAGGAGTAATGTCTCTGTTGAGACTAAGAGGCATACGAGTGTTGCCCTACCTGGACGATATACTCATCACCTCTCTGTCTCTGCGGCAAGCAGAGCTGGACACGCGGTTGGTGGTGTCCACCCTGGAGTCCTTCGGTTGGGTGATCAATTACCCAAAGTCCTCTCTGTCCCCCTCCTCAGTTACCCCGTTTCTGGGGATGATTCTGGATTCAGTTCAGTCAAAGATATTCCTTCCTCCACAGAAGGTGGAAGCTCTTACAACGCAGGTGAGGTCCCTGCTCTCGAGCCCTCATCCCTCCATCAGGCAGGGAATGCAGTTGGTGGGCTCGATGCGGTGCCCTTTGCACAATTCCATTTGAGAACCCTGCAGCTTCACATTCAGTCAGTTTGGAACAAAGACCCTGCGTCCTTGGACGAGACCTGGGTGCTTCCCTTCTCGGTCAGACATTCCCTTGCGTGGTGGCTGGACCACAGGAACTTGACAAGGGGCAGATCCTTCCTGGCTCCCTCCTGGGAGACGGTCACAACGGATGCCAGTCTCTCGGGCTGGGGGGAATTCTGGAGGTCCCTGTGTTTCCAGGGGAGGTGGGGCCCTCAGGAGGCCCATCTACCCATCAATGTCCTGGAACTCAGGGCGGTCAGATTGGTGCTGGGAAAGTTGACCCAGCACCTAAAGGGTCTGGCGATTCAGGTACGCTCAGACAACAGGACATCTGTGGCCTACATCAATCACCAGGGAGGAACCCGGAGCAAGGGTGCTCTCCGGGAGGTGTCTCTGATTCTAACATGGGCAGAGACCAATGTCCAATGCATCTCGGCTGTTTACATTCCGGGGGCGGAAAACCTACTAGCAGATGCTCTGAGCAGGGGGTCGTCCCGTCAGGGGGAGTGGTCCCTCTCCAAAGGGGTATTTCAGTCCCTGTGTCACCGTTGGGGTGTCCCAGACGTGGATCTGTTTGCGTCCCGTCACAATCACAAGCTCCCGAGCTTTGTATCCCTGTCTCAGGATCCTCTGGCTCTGTCCTCGGATGCTCTGTCAATGTCTTGGAGGGAGTTTCGGCTCCTGTACGCGTTTCCGCCATTTCCCCTTCTGGGCAGAGTGCTACGCAAGATCGCTCTGGAAGGGGTACCCACAATTCTGGTGTCCCCAAGGTGGCCAAGAAGAGTGTGGTTCGCAGATGTGGCTCAAATGGCAATAGATCAGTACGATCTGCCAAGGATACCAGACCTTCTAACTCAGGGGTCTCTACGCCATCCCAATTTACCAACTCTGGCTTTGACGGCTTGGCTATTGAAACCACCATCTTAAAGGAAAAGGGTTTGTCCGCTTCTGTAGTGGTTACCATGGTGCAAGCTAGGAAGAAGACCTCTTCTGCCATATATTATAGGGTATGGCGCGCTTACATTGACTGGTGTGAATCCAGATCTCTTCCCTGCCGGGAATTCTTAGTCTCCAGGGTGCTGGAATTTTTGCAACATGGTTTAGACTTAGGTCTCAAACTTAGTACCCTGAAGGGCCAGGTTTCGGCCCTGTCCATCTTCTTTCAGAAGACCTTTGCCCAGCACTCTCTCATCAAGACTTTCTTTCAAGGGGTCACTCACGTGCGTCCCCCTCGGAAACCTATGGTTCCTGTTTGGGATCTGAACTTGGTTTTGTCGGCCCTGCAGGGTCCTCCTTTCGAGCCTATTCATGAAGCAGCTCTCGCTGTTCTCACGCTCAAGGTTGTCTTTTTGGTGGCTATCACTTCGGTTAGACGTGTGTCTGAGTTGGCTGCTTTGTCTATTCAGCCTCCCTACTTTGAGAGACACCGGGATAAGGTGGTGTTTCGCTTCAAGCCAGACTTTCTGCCTAAGGTTGTGTCTGCATTTCATTTGAATCAAGATATTGTGCTTCCTTCCTTGTGCCCTAATCCCAGTAACCCTAAGGAGAGGGTTTTGCATTCTCTGGATGTGGTTAGGTGTGTCAAGTCTTACCTGGTTACCACTCAGGCCTTCAGGAAGATGGATGCTCTCTTCGTCGTGCCTCATGGGCCTAGGAAGGGTTTGGCTCCGGCCAAATCTACCATCAGTAAATGGATTCGTCAGGCTGTGGTTCAAGCCTATACTACCAAGGGGAAGACTCCCCCCTTTCGTCTTAATGCTCATTCTACTAGAGCGGTTGGGGCTTCTTGGGCTTTTCAGCACCAGGCCTCTGTGGAGCAAGTTTGCAAGGCCGCTACTTGGTCTTCTGTTCACACCTTTACAAAGTTTTACAAGGTTGATGTTAAGGCCTCAGCTGACGCTGTGTTTGGCCGCAAGGTTTTGCAGGCGGCAGTAGTTTAAACTGCTTGCTGTTGCCTTCTGTTGGGGATCCCACCCTACTTTATGGACACTGCTTTTGGATGTCCCACATGTAAGGACTATGTCTGGAGCTGGACGTGCTGTCTGCTTAGAATAATACCACTCTGTGAAGTACTCACCTGTAGAGTTGATATTATATGCAGACAGCACGTCCTGCTCCACCCCACCCTGGTTTTCACTTTGTTCTGGATCCCCTGTTTGGTAATTGTTATCTTTGATATTTTTTGCCAGTTTTGGGTGGTTGTTTCTCCTGGCCTCTCATTCTCACTGCTTTTCAATGCTGGGGATTTGTGGGAGGTACTCCGGTATATGTAGGGCCGGGAGGAGCTTGTTTTCTTCATGTTCTGCAGTGCACGGCGCTGAAGGCGGAGGTATACCCACATGTAAGGACTATGTCTGGAGCAGGATGTGCTGTCTGCATATAATATCAACTCTACAGGTGAGTACTTCAGAGTTGTATTTTTATTTTTTAATAAAAGTCATTTATTCTTTTGTGTCGGTGTTTTTTTTTTTTTACTGTTAACCCCTTGTGAACTGGTAAGGGGTCAATGAGACCCCTTATACCAGTTCACAAGGCTGGGGGCTGGCAAGTCACCTGCTAGCCGCAAGGGTAAGGGTAAGAGGTCCAAGAGATCCCTATACTAGTTTACAAGGCTGGGGGGATGGCAAGTCACCTGCTAGCCGTAAGAGTAAGAGGTCCAAGAGATCCCTATACTAGTTTACAAGGCTGGGGGGATGGCAAGTCACCTGCTAGCCGTAAGGGTAAGAGGTCCAAGAGATCCCTATACTAGTTTACAAGGCTGGGGGGATGGCAAGTCACCTGCGACTAGCAGGTGACTTGCCATTTAGCCCCGGCACCCCCATTACCTGCCTCCCCAAAGCCCAGGGGGGGGCAGAAGAGCCTGTGGCCACGGGCTATGCGGGCTTGTAGCCTGCAGGGGCAGGGGCGACAAAAGCTGGCCCCTGCACCCTGTTTCTACAAGCCCTGCATAGCTGGTCCCGGGCTGGTTACTTTGGGTAAGGGGGACCCCATGTCATTTTTTTTGGATTTTTAAGGGTTTTTAACCCTTAAAAATCCCCAAAAAATGGGGCCCCCCACCCTGGTAGGGTTTTTTTTTCTCAATTTAATCCGTTGTAGTGTGGAGGGTAGTTGTATTTTATTTGTAAATGTTAAAAATTACTTGTTTCAGTTTGGGGGGTCTCCTGGGCAGGAACGGGGGCTACCGATAAATAAGTGGTACCGTTATCGGTAGAAATGGGGCTTTCACATGCAATATGATTTTTTTTTAATAAAATAAATTTTTTATTGGAAATTAAGGAGACCGTTTTCTAAAAAAAATTTATTTTTTTTTACTTAATAATATTGTAAAAAATAGAATAAAATTTACAAACAAGACATTTCAAGTTAAAGCCTAAACTCTGCTGCAAAAAAAATATGTATACATTTTCCTGAAAATTCCAGCAAAAATGTCGCAAAACATGGCGCAAAATGGGGAAAAATGACCTGTCAACAGAGGGTGACAAAATCTCAAGTAGGCTGTCAATTAAAAAGGTTAAAAGTAGCTATGCATGTTGGGTATTGTTCTGCTCAGGGGACCTTGCACTTTCAGACTTAGCTTGTTTTTTTCTTGTTTGCATATTTATAATTTAGGAAAAGGTGTTTTTTTATTCAGCTTTTTTATACATTTTTTAGGGAAACCCTGCGCAAACAAAGAATTCTTTGAGAGATTAATTCCAGAAAGATGAGCCCACTACAACAAGCTGGGTACTCTTAGAAAGCTTAACATGTGTACTTTCAGGGAATATATGGTTTATGGGGGATATTCCAAATGTAAAGGGTTGTTTTGGTTGAAAAATCGCAAGGTGCGCACTTTGTCTGCAGAGCTGAAATTTTCAAGTAAAATTACCGTTAAGCACATGCTTTACTTTGGGGTGTTTGGCAACTCTTCCCTTGACAGTAGCAATGCATGTTGGATACCGTTCTGTTCGGGGGATGTTGCTTTTTCAGATGAAACTTGTTTTTTCTTGTTTGTAAATAGTTTTTTTAGGAAAATGTGGCTTTGATTCTGCTTTTGTATCCTTTTTTTAGGGAAACTCTTTGCAACCAAAGAATACATTGAGGGATTACTTCCAAGAAACTATGGCCACATCAACAAGCCTGGTACACCTAGAAAGCTTGAGGTGTGTACTTCCAGAGAATATATAGTTTGTTGGGGGTATTTCAAATGTAAAGGGTTGTTTTTCTGGAAAAACTGCAAGGTGCGCATAAAATCCCCTAAAGCGCTGTTTCAGTTAGGGGGAGTCTCTTGGGCAGGAAAGGTCTATAGGTGTCTACCTATATATATGTAGTACTGCTATAACCGGGAGAAATTGGGATTTGACAAACTTACATTTTTTATTACAAAAAACATTACAAATTGTAAAAAAAATAGATTTATTTTTATTTTTTTGCACATATTTCACCCAAAAATATTGAGAATACACCTAAAAAGAGACAAACAGGACATTTCATGTTAAAGCCCAGACTATGCTGAAAAAACAATATATCATTTTCCTGGGAAATCCCTTTAAAAATCACATTTGAACATGGGGAGCGCAAAATAGTGCAAAATGGTCTGGCAACAAAGGGTGACAAAAACTCCAGGTAGGCTGGCACTTAAAGTGGACCAACACCCACGGGTGATCTATAAGATTCCCGGGCCGATCACCCCCCACCCCGCGGGACATCCGAGATCGGGATGTCCCGCGGGGTGAAACCCCCCCCAAACACCCCAACTCACCTACCTTATCTTCGGCGGCGGCCGGCCGCCGCCGCCTCCCTCGCGCCCCTGTAGGCGCGCGCGTCAAAAGTGACGCGAGGGAGGCGGCGGCGGCCGCCGCCGCTTAGACGTTCCAGATCTTCCCTTGTACGTCGGCGCTGGGAGCGGGGAGAGGTGAGTTTTTCGGGGGGTTAGGGGGGGTTTCACACAGCGGGGCACCCCGATCGGGGGTGCCCCACCGAAGTGGACCAAGACCCAGGATAGTCAAAATCCTGGGTGTTGGTCCACTTTAAAGGGTTAAACCCCTATGGTCGCCCTGGAATCGCCAGCTGTTAGCCTTCCCCCATGGTATCCTATACCAGATGCCCCGCTTTGTCATACTCCCCGGGGCGCGGTTAATCTTACCTGATTATGGAGGCTCCCTAGACTCTTCTCTGTCTTCGCCGGCGCCCGCATCACTGGCTTCTTCTTTAGATAAGCCAGGCACGGGGAGCGCAAACTCCACGAGGAGCCGTGGGTGTGGCCACCAGCTTCACCTATGCTGGTGCGAAGTTGAAATCGGCGGCTTTATGCCATTCATTGGTGTGTGCTGCATAAAGCGCTGATGAGCACCTGCCCATGCAATCTGGGGGGGGGTTTACACAGAGGACCATCTTACATCGGGATGCCCCCAGGGCAGGGACCAATCACCAGGATCATCAAAACACGCTTAAACACGCATCCCCCAAGCATTCAATGTGTACAATGTGTACACCTACACCTAACAGTGTATCAATTTATGTTCACTGCTGACTCCTTTCTCTGTCAAAACAATTTGTGTCATAGTGTAAACAAACTCATAGAATGTAACCGAAGTTGTTACTCTTTCTGGCCAAAGGGAGGAGATCAGCTGTTGCAGAGAGAAGATGATACAGAGATTACAATCTAATGTTACCTAGCTTCCAATTTGATTGTAAGTTAAGTGGGTTCAATCACCATTACACTTTACAATTAGACTCAGATCAGCCTGACACCTGACATTCTGGTTGTAAATGTAGTGCTGTGCTACCCACCCACATTACAATCTGCTGGTAAAGAACATCCAATATTCTTATCCCTGGGCATCCCAATTTGGGAAGCCTTGCTCTGTAAACCCCCAAAATCACCCAGTATACCTGAAATCCCATGGCGTATGTGTGGCCGCCTTTTCTGCAAACCTCTGAGCCATGAATACTTGGCAGGAATTTCTGAATGGCTCACTCAGGTACACGGGGGTGTGACCAGCTGTGTCCACGCTCTAGTTAAAAAACCTAGCAGAATGGCTGGTCAAGCCGACTATGGAAAGTATGAATGAAGAATGGTTGTCGGGCTGTGCATGCACCATAGGATCGCTGGAAGGTGAGTTTTTTTTTCCCCAGACGATCCGCCTTGATATACAGACCTGGGCATCCCAAGTCAGGATGCCCTGCAAGAGAGAACAACACACTGGATAGCGGTGTTCCTCTTTAAAACTAATGCTGCCCATGATGTTGAAGAGAAACAAAGCCTGGTATTTTTTGTTGTTATTTTTTTCCTTTTCCCTTTGGCATCCTGATTTTGAATGGCCCGCTGTGTGAAACCCTCTGATCACTTGATCACCTCACTAGCATCCCTATGGCACATGTGCAGATGGCCAACAAATCAGGTTTACTAGGTGTTTATATGTCTGACTATGGATCTTGAATGGTAATCTAACTGCTGGCCGCTCCCCTTCCACTATGTGTCCCTCCCTACACCAGCCATTCAGAGTATCAGCTGTAGGAAAGCCAGGCATGCCGCTGGGGCCCACGACTGCGCTGTGGGATTGCTGTTGTGAGTGAGTGAACGTTAATGTGGAGAATTTTCCGCAGAGGGGTATTGCAATTTGGGATGCCCCATGGACAGGAAATTAGTTGGACCTGGAGTCATTTAGTTCCTTTTTATAAAGGGTTAGAATTTGCTTTCTATGCATGGAAGCATTGCTAGACACTATACAGATGTTCCCTTGCATTACATAGCCAGGATTTAACTCCACATACACCTCATTTTAATTCTTGCAAATCTCGTACTCCGTTGTGACTAATAATACTCATTCAAGAGGCTGGGAGGAGTATTATTACTCCTATGAAAAATATGAGGTGCACCCAAACTTACACAGCACAATCCAATCTTTCTGCCAGGTTCACTCATCCATATACTGGAGGCCTCTGTGTGCATTTGATGATCACTTAGAAACTAGCGCCAATGTCTCCTTTCTGCCGGTGCTGCTCTAATCAGCAGCTTCACATGTTTCTCTTATTTCTCTCTCAGTGCGTCCAGAGGTGAAGGTCTGGGGTCATCAGAAAGACGGGGTGACAACACTCCACTGTCTGGCGTACGGCTTCCACCCCCGAGCTGTAGATGTGAAGTGGGTGAGGAACGGGGATATCGACCTGATATCACTGGAAGCCAAGACGATCCTCCCCCATCCTGATGGCACCTATCAGACCAGAACCAGCGTGGAAGTGCCAACAAGGGAGGGCGACTCTTACTCCTGCCATGTGGATCACAGCAGCATGGACGAGATTCTCGCTGTCATATGGGGTGAGAGAAATGGAGAGGAAATAGAAATGTTTGTACTTCTTGATGTCATTATGGCAGCTTTTATTAATATATACTGATTAATGTGGAAGATCACCAAGCTGTAGCAGAAACTATTCCTGCAGCGCACCAATGGCTCTGCCCCCCCCCCCAATACCTTAATGCTGCTGTTCACTGGAAACTATATCCTGAATTTCAGGGTCAGGAATCGGTATTTGTGCTTTTTCTACCCTTTTGGTCAGTTGGTTATTTCATGTAAAACATCCTCAGAATAGGGAGCTGGCCCGGAGACGCACAATCATGGCTCCTTGGCCTCAACTTTCTTGGATGCAGGCTCCACAGTGCAGTTATGCTTGCCTGTAAAGTCGCCACATGGCCAGTAAATGGGGGGAGGGGGTCTGCAGGCACCACCATTGCTCATCAGTGTGCTGTGTGGCCCATTTGGGAACATTAGGGATAGGCATGTTATCACACTTCAGTCACATGATTCTGGAAGCAGCCGCACACCCAGTGCCTGTGTCCTCTCTGCCACATTCTCCCTGGTTATCAGGGTAATGGGTTGGGATAATGGGTACAGTGCCATGGAAGATGATGGCAAGATGAATGAGTGAGGCTTCTAGACACATATTTTGTTGGGCCAAGAGCTTTGCAAATGATGCTGACACCTAACTGACCCAGCACCCAGACCGGGGGGGGGGGGGGGGGGCCTCAAAATCGAATACACAGATAAAAATTGGAGAAAGTCACTGGCCAACCTTGATAGTGAGAACATCTTAAACTAAGTTTTCCAGGTGTACAGCACAGCTTGCTTCATTTCAATTCTTTACATGTGGGTAATCCGTCACAGGTGGCGCAATCGACTGCAGGAAGACTTGTGACCCCTCTCGGCCTATAAAAGAGCCAGAATTACTCAGAAGACCCGAGTCTTCTCCTGCAGGCTGACTGCGAAGATGGTCTCTTTCTCTTTCTCTCCATGGACTTCGCAGATAAGCGGGGCATTACTAGCCCATCGGCTGCTGCAAGCCCTATTCCCACCTGCTTCCGGGACCCTTCTTGCCTCCCAGCCATGGCTGCGGATCAGGCGTTCGGCAGAACTACGCTCTGGGCCGCAGACTCTTCCTCAGAGTAAGCCGGCTATAGGCTATGGTGAGCCTATAGGTGGGGGGAGGGGAGGAACCACCCTTATTCTTAGTATACAGTACGTCCTGCTCCAAATATAATACTTACACTTGGGTAATCCTCCGCCAGATGGCGCTGTACTGCAGAAGCATGCAAAAACAGGCTCCTCCCAGCCCTTCATATACCCAGGGACCTCCCACAAATCCCCAGATTTCTCTGCAGTGCTGACTGCGAAGACATGAAGTATCACTCTCCCGCAGGTGAGCCGGGCTATCAAAGCCTGCGGACTACTCCCACCCGTCCTTTTCGTGATGTGCCTCCCAGCCTGGGCTGCGCTGGTCGGGTGAAGGTAGGCAGCACCATGCGTGCTTATGGAGCCATGCTCCCTCGCAGTCCCCCACCAAAGGGTAGGCGGTTTAGGCTGATGGTGAGCCTCTAGAGGATGCCCCTCCCGCGCTATTGCCCCATGCCCCGTGTAGCGGTGGGCCCTGTACAAAGGGTCGCCGTCCTCCCTCGTTCCCCCCTGTAGTCCGGGGGGGAAAGAAAGGGGGGGTGTGGTGGTCAGTGTATTTTACACGCTCATGGCCTTAGTACGGTCTTTGACTGGTATTCCGGGTGTCAGTGCTGCGCTGTTAAAACTTCAATTGCATCGCTAACCGCCACGCGCACTCCTTCCGTGGCTGAATGTGCCGCGACGAGCGGCGGCGCCTCAGACGCTGCTATGTCTTCATTTTGCTATGTGGGCCATACACTTCGCTCTTCTGACATCTTTGAAACTTTTTCAGAGCTTTGCGCTATTCGAGGAGAGCGGGGACCCGGTTTGGCGCGCTCCGCGTCACAGCCGCTCTGGCCCGCCCTTCGAGGTTCTTGCCGCCTTCTGTTGCTGGTCACATGCACATGTGTTGCGGCCCTCCTCCTCCTTAGGTCGGTGAGTGCCCTCTCGGGCGAGTTTTTTTTCTTCCTTTTTGTCCACTGTGCATGGCTCCGACATCCCTATGCCCATTATGTCTTTCAGATGATCAAATCCAGTGGCTTCTCCCGGCCCGGTTAATTACCAGGGGTCCTAGGATAGTTACTCCCACTTCCCTGCGGGTCTTTGGGGCATCCAGGGTAGCTTACAGCGTCAATCCCTACTGGCCTATTGTGCCTATCAATCACCATATGGAGGCATCCCAGGATATTGTGAACGGGGTTCCCTCGGGACAAGCCCGTCTGTGTGTAGCTTGTGGGGTCTCACCTATTAGCGGTGACAATGCACGGGTCTGCATCCCTTGTGCACAGCAGGCGCTAATGGTACTTCCCGCCCCTCCTGTGGCTGGGCCTGCACCTCGCCTCACTTCACCTACTCCCCCAAGCCTGAGTCTAACCCCCAATACAAGCGGGGATTCTCATCCTGATGTGGCTACTAGACCGGCCAGTGTTGAAAAATTGCTTGCTAGTTCTCTAGCGCGCAAGACCACTGCTAAAAAGCGGCACATAATCCCTGATTCTTCTCCTTTCCCTACGGAGTCTGATGAGTTTTCACATTTGTATGTCCATACCCCTTCGGATGAAGGGGAGATATTTTCTGACTCAGAATCTTCTGATGAGAAGGCAAGGGGTCATGACGATTCCGGTTCTGACCACTGGACCCCGGATGATACTGACAAACTACTGCTTCAGATTTTTGAAGTTTTGTCTATCTCTCTCCCTGTTGAGGCCCCTAGGCAAAGGGGTGAGTTATTTCATACAGCTAAGGCTCTACTGGAATTTCCTGAGCAAACCCATTTCAATAACCTCGTGTTGAAAGAATGGGAACATCCCAGTAGACTTCCCGGGATCCCTAAGAGTTTGGACAAGAAGTATCCATTTCCTGCTGATATGGTCAAGTGCTGGTCATCGCCCCCCTGGGTCGATGCTCCTGTTTTAGGGCTGTCTAACACCTCTATTATGCACTCTCCTGACACCACTACGCTGAGGGACTCTGAGGACCAGCACATTGACCAATTGGCATGCCATGCCTTTGCATTTGGTGGGGCGGCGCTGCGCCCGGTTTGCGCCTTGGCCATTACTGCTGTGGCGCTGGGGGCCATGGTCAGGAATGCACTTGACGGCCCGGACGAGTTGCCTACTGATGCTGTTAATGCACTGTCTAACTGTGAGGTGTTTGTGAACTTTATCCGGTCTGCATCGGATGATGCTATTAGGCTGTGTGCCAGATCTTCCGCCTTTCCGTCTTACTGCTCATTCTACTCGTGCTATTGGGGCCTCTTGGGCCTTCCAGCACCAGGCTTCGGTGGAACAAGTTTGCAAGGCCGCTACTTGGTCGTCTGTTCATAGCTTTTCGAAGTTTTACAAGGTTGAAGTTAAGGCCTCAGCAGATGCTGCTTTTGGCCGCAAGGTTTTGCAAGCGGTAGTAGTTTAAACTGCCTGTTGTCACCCTGTTTTGTTGGGGGACCCCACCCTACTTTATGGACACTGCTATTGGATGTCCCAAGTGTAAGTATTATATTTGGAGCAGGACGTACTGTATACTAAGAATAATACAATTCTGTGAAATACTCACCTGTAGAATTGGTAATATAAGTATACAGTACGTCCTGCTCCACCCCACCCTGTTGTTGCATTATTCTGGATCCCCTGTATGGTGATTGTTATCTTGTTATCGTTACCAGTTGTTCTGGGTGGTTTTAATTCTCCCGGCTTCTTGTTCACTGCTTTTCAATGCTGGGGATTTGTGGGAGGTCCCTGGGTATATGAAGGGCCGGGAGGAGCCTGTTTTTGCATGCTTCTGCAGTACAGCACCATCTGGCGGAGGATTACCCAAGTGTAAGTATTACACAGCGGAGGAAGGGAGGGGGGGTCCCTCCCTACCGGTCTTCCTTGTCCCGGGCGCCATTTTGTCTCTTTGGTGCCCAGAGTCTCGGCGCGCTGTCGGGGGCGGTGCCGAGCGATTTGGTCCGTGAGTCCGGTCTTTTTTTGTTGGTACCTTTATTCTAAGTATGTCACACACCCCGCTTCAAGATATCCATAACATGTGGGTAGTACCGACCTGAAGAGGGCGTTCTGCAGAGATGATAGTAAAAAGAAAGCCCCTCCCTGATCCATAAATACCTGGGACCTCCCACTCATTACCCAGTTTTCCATCTCTGCAAGACGGCGAGCAAGTCAGAAGATGATGTCTCCTCCTTGCACAGGGGGATTGCAGGTAGCCGGGACAACTCCCGGCCAGTTATTTTTCTATTTCCGTTCGGACCCTTTTCTCCTTATTTAATCCTTGTTATATGACATGCCTCCCAGTCTTGGCTGCTGGTCCGGGCGAGGGTAATCCAGCACATCAGGTGCTCAGGAGCTAGGCTCCGCCGTGAGACCCTATATAAGAGGGTAGGCGGTAACACCGGGTTGGTGACCCCGGTTTGGGATGCCCTGTCCACCGACGGTATGGCCTACTTGGCCCCCTTCCACCTTTACTAAATTGGGTTGGGCCCCCCCCCCCTTCTTTAGCATTGCTGTTAGGCTAGTTTTTTATTGTAGTTTCGGACCGTGTTAGGAGCGCTGCACTCACTGGGGTATACAGCACGTCCTGTCTCTCTATCCTTATACTATGCAGGCTTATATTCGGGGTACACCGCCAACGGAGCTTGTTGGGGTGCTGCGTGTTGATGGGGAGCGTCTGGAATTAATCCCTCAATGGATTTGGATAGTGTAGTGTGTTTTTTACATTTTTAGTTTGGCACCGCGGACGCCGCAGCGCCAATTTTTACCTCAGAGAGTTGAGGGGAGCTCTCCCCTCACACACTCTCAGTTGGGGGCGGGGCCGGGCCTTCGGCGCGAGGCCGCGGCCCGCTCCCGCTTTCATTGTGCACTTGTGGCATGGCTCGAGCGGTCGGCGGTCCCGCATGTCAGCTGCGGGCTGCTGCCTCATTGTCTTCCTTCTCCGGTGCCGCGGGTCCCCGCGACACCGGTTCTCTGGCGCTGGGAAACGGAGGGGAGCTTCTCCCCTCACGCGTTGACTTGGGGGCGGGGGCGGGCTTTCGTCGCGTCGCCGCGGCCCGCCCCCTCTGCCTCGGACACTGCTGAGGAGCTTGCTCCTCACAAGTTGCGTTAGGGAGGGGGGTGGAGCAGGTCAGTGGCGCGATCCGCGCTGGCCACGCCCCCCTTCCTGTTCCGCTCTATTCCTTCATCTCATGATTCATGACGACTCAGCGTCTTATTCCTATGGCAACTGTGAGTGGCCCTGTGGGCCCCCCTTTCTCCATGCTTTCTGATTTTTTGTCCCTGCTTCATTTTTATTAGTGTACTGTTCTGGCAGTTAGATCTTAGGGGTTCCTTCTGGAGGACTTCATGGCGTTCTTAGCCTATGGTCCCTGAGTTTATTAATTTTCACATACAAATCCTCCCACTTGGACATTAAAAGGGCATCCCGGGTTGCTTATTAGCGTAATTCCCTCGGTCATTACAAATAACTACAAGTTCACCGTATGGAGGCATTCCTGGATACCGAGCTCCCCTCGGGGCAATCCCGGAAGTGCATGAGTTGTGGGGTATCCCTTACCGGGGATGATGTAAATTTTATGTATACCATGTGCACAGCAGACCTTTACACGGCAGTCCAGACCCCAAATTCTGGGTCAGCACCGCCGGCTCCCTCTCCTCTCCCTCCCACTTTGACTCGGGGGCCCCGTGTGACGTTGTCATGAGTGGGGTGTCACAGTCTGATGTGTGTGCCAGATTGGCCACTTTTGACAAATTATTTTCTACCACGGTTGCCAAGATGGCCACCGCTAAGAGAAAGCACTTGTCACCAGTCATTACGACATTTAATTATAATGATGTGGTTTATGGATTGGTCATATTACTCTCCGCTGAGGAAGGAGAGTTGTTTGAGGAACCTAATACTTCAGATGATCAGCAATTGTTGGCTTTGATTCTGAGATGGGGGCAGGGTCTTACATTGATACTCCTAGTCAAACGCGTTTTGATAAATTATTTCTAGGAATGGGTGAGGCCTGCTCGGCCCCCAGACATTTTTCAGAGTTGGGATAAAAGATATCCTTTTCCTTTGGATACGGTTAAGCGCTGGGCGTCCCCTTCCGTGGTGGATGCACCAATTCTGGGGTTATCCAACTCAGCTGTTTTTAAATAATCCTGATCGCTCCTCCCTTAAAGGTGGCGAGGATTAACGCATTGTCCAGATGGCTTGTCATGGTTTTGCCAGTATTGGGGCAGACATACGGCCTGTTTGGACCTCATCGCTGTTGGTGGTGGCTACCAGGTCGGTGGTCAGGGACTTGTTGTCTTCTTCAGGTCTGGCTCCGGACAGTGACGAATTTCTTGGACTTAAACGATGTGTGTTGTTTTTTGTCCTTCATGTTAGTCGCTTTGGATGATTCCTGGATGATGTAGCAGAGCTTCTGCTCTGCTGGTGACTATCAGGCGTTCAGTTTGGTTGCGCCAGTGGCGGCTGATTTTGGGTCAAAGAAGTCGCTGACGTCTCTTCCCTTTGTGGGTTTTCGGTATAGGTTTTCTCAACGTGAGAAGCAATGACGTCCCTTCTAGGGGTGGCTTCTTTCATTCCTTCCTTTCTGGGATCCAGAGTGGGAAGAGGATTTGCCTTCCTTTCTTCAAAAGGAGATTCCTGGAATAGGGGCAGAGGACGTGCCCGTTCAGGATACAATTTGGGTTCTAAACCCCAACCCGCGTCCAAGACTGCTCAGCAATGAGGGGGCGCCCTCACCTGTGCGAGTGGGGGGGACAGCTGTGACACTTCTCCCAAATCTGGATTCTGGAAGTTTCGGCCAAATAGATCCGGGAAGTGGTGTCTTCCGGTTACAAGCTGGAGTTCGAGCTCCGCCCCTCTTCCAGATTTTTAAGGTCTCGGATGCCTTCGGAGCCTCTGGCGGCGCTGGGGCTCCTGGTGGCAGTAGAGAATCTTCTGGACATGGCTGTTATTTGCCCAGTGTCCCCCTCTGATCTGTTCACGGTACCCAAGAAGGACGGATCGGTCCGACCCATCTTGGTTCTGAAGTTTCTCAACAGGTTCATCCGGCCACGGAAATTCCGCATGGCAACGCTGCGTTCGGCTGTTCACTCTCTTCGTCAGGGAGACTTTCTGATGTCCACTTTCAGTTGGTGTCCTGAGTGGCACAGGACCAGTGTAAGTTGCCCTCAACCAGGCCACACATTTTATCCGCATTGTGCCCTATTTGGACGATCTTCTGGTTATGTCCTCTTCCTTCAAACAAGCGGAGTTGGACACCAGGGTGGTGGTGTCCACTCTGGAGAGGTTCGGTTGGGTGATCAACCACCCCATGTCTTCTCTTTCTCATTCCAGAGTAGTGGCCTTTCTGGAAATGTCTTTGGACACTTCGCAGGCCAGGGTATTTCTGCCCCAGGCCTAGATTCTCTTGATTCAGGAGTTAGTTCGGCTTCTCTTGTCGGCCCATCGTCCGGCCATCCGGCTTGGGATGAGGCTGGTGGGGTTAATGGTAGCCTCATTCGAGGCAGTTCCCTTTGTGCAGTTTCATACTAGGACGCTTCATCTGTTGAGGGTTTGGGACAAGTCTCCACTATCGTTGGATCAGTCCTTCTTGATGTCTCCCCGAGTTCGTCGATCCCTGCAATGGTGGCTGGGGTCTGTCAATTTGTTGAAGGGCAGATCTTTTCTGGCACCGTGTTGGGAAACAGTCACCACGGATGCCAGTCTGTCAGGTTGGGGGGGTGTTTGGAAGGACCTCCGGTTTCAGGGTCTGTGGGGCCCGTAGGAGGCTCACGAGCCCATCAATGTTCTGGAGTTGAGAGCCATCAGGTTGGTTCTGTTTCGCTTGACTCATCAGTCGCAGGGCCTGCCAGTTTCAGGTCGGACATCCGGACGGCTGTTGCTTACATCAATCACCAGGGAGGGACTCCCAGCAGGAGTGCCCTCAGGGAAGTATCTTTGATTCTGGACTGGGCGGAGAGCCACGTCCTGTGTATCTCAGCAGTCTACATTCAGGGAGTGGAGAACACGGAGGCGGATTCTCTGAGCAGGGCCTACTCTCGTCCGGGGGAGTGGTCTCTCAGTCCTCAGGCTTTTCGCTCGATTTGCCTCAGTTGGGGGTTCCCGGCTGTGGACCTCTTTGCTTCTCGTCACATTCACAAGCTTCTGGTATTTGTATCTCTCTCGCAGGATCCACTGGCCCTGGCAGTGGATGCCATGTCCCTGAACTGGAGGGATCTGGGGTTTCTTTACCTGTTCCCCCCGTTCCCAATAGTAGCCAGAGTGGTGCGCAAGCTGGCTATGGAGAGCACGTCGGCGATTCTGGTAGGCACCAAGGTGGCCAAGGCAGGTTTGGTTCGCGGACTGCTCACCCAGGGTCGGCTACGCTATCCCATTTTACCATCGCTGGCTTTGATGGCATGGCTGTTCAAACCGCCATCTTGAAGGAAGAAGGTCTTTCTGACGCGGTGATTCAGACTCTTATTAGCGCCAGGAAGCGCTCTTCCTCTACTATTTACTATAGGTCCTGTGGTCCTATATTGACTGGTGTGAAGGTAGGTTTTTCTCTTGCCGGGAGTTCTCCATTTCCAGAATCCTGTAGTTTCTTCAACACGGTCTGGATCTGGGGCTTCAACTTAGTACCTTGAAGGGGCAGGTTTCTGCCCTGGCGGTGTTCCTCCAAAGGTCCTTTGCACTTCATCTCTTAGTCAAGACCTTTTTCCAAAGAGTTACGCATGTACGGCCTCCTAGGAAGCCGTTGGTTCTAGTTTGGGATTTGCACCTGGTTCTTTCGACTCTTCAGGGTCCCCCGTTTGAGCCCTTGAATGAGGTTGCTTTGTCTTCACTTACTCAAAAGGTGGCTTTTTGGTAGCTATCACTTCTGTTAGGCGTGTTTCTGAGTTTGCAGCTTTGTCCTTAAAGCTCCGCACTTCAAAGGCTTCGGGACAAGGTGGTCCTTTGTTTCTAGCCGGATTTTCTTCCTAAGGTGGTCTCTGCCTTTCATCTGAATCAGGGCATTGTTCTGTCTTCTCTATGTCCTAATCCTAGCAACGACAAGGAAAGGGCGCTGCATTCCTTGGATGTAGTTCGTGTTGTGAAATATTATCTGGTGGTTACGTCTTCCTTTCGTAAGACTGATGCCTTTTTTGTGGTGCCCTTTGGGCCTAGGACAGGTTTGGCTCCTGCCAAATCTTCCATTAGTAAATGGTTTCGTCAGGCCATCATTGGGGCCTATTCTGCTAAGGGGAGGAGTCCCCCTTTTCTTGTCTCTGCTCATTCTACTCGTGCGGTTGGGGCGTCCTGGGCTTTTCAGCACCAGGCCTCTGTTGAGCAAGTTTGTAAGGCCGCTACTTGGTCCTCTGTTCACACTTTTTCCAAGTTTTACAAGGTTGATGTTCGGGCCTCAGCGGATGCTGTTTTTGGCCGCAAAGTTTTGCAAGCTGTTGTGGTTTAAGTTGTGCCTTGTTGCCTTGTTTTAGGATCCCCGCCCTTTTATGGACACTGCTATTGGATGTCCCACATGTTATGGATATCTTGAAGCGGGGTGTGTGACATACTTAGAATAATACCATTTTGTGAAATACTCACCTGTAAAATGGGTATTATAAGTATGTCACACACCCCGCTTCACCCGCCCTTCTTGTATTCTGGATCCTTTATATTGTGAACTTTGCGTTGTTTTGGTTTATATTTGCCTCTTCCTGGTCCCTTACCTTACTGCTTCTGTATACTGGGTAATGAGTGGGAGGTCCCAGGTATTTATGGATCAGGGAGGGGCTTTCTTTTTACTATCATCTCTGCAGAACGCCCTCTTCAGGTCGGTACTACCCACATGTTATGGATATCTTGAAGCGGGGTGTGTGACATACTTATAATACCCATTTTACAGGTGAGTATTTCACAAAATGGTATTTTTATTATTGTGTGTTATATTGGCTGTGCATGCTCTGTGGGACGCTTTTCTGCTCCCTTTTGTGTCTTTCAGAGTCCCATATTGAGATTCTTGTGGTTCCTCCCGGTCCATACACCACCACCCCCCTCCACCCTTTCCTGCCCTGTGGGTTAGGGTGCTGAGAGTCAAATTGGGTTTTTTTTCTGTATGGTTCTGGGCCATCTTAGTGCCTTGAGACCTGTCTTTATTATCATAATCACCATAATGGAGGCTTCTGGGAGTAGCGGGCTTGGGAACCCCCCGGGACTTGATAAGCTTTGTCTTGTGCGTGGTACATGCCCGCTGAGTGGTCGCAACGTGGTTTATGTGCCCTGCACCCAGAGTGCTATTGCGGATCAGAATGGGGCGAGTGATGCCGGCCCCAGTCCCATTGCTCCTCCGGCCTCGCTGACTCCCCCGCGCCTGCTTCTGGCCCCTAGTGAGGGGGAGACCAGCAGGGACTCGCATAATAATTTTGAGCTCAGACTGGCTAGCATTGAGTGTCAGTTGGCATGTTTGGCCGCTGGCAAGGCCAAGATTAAGAAGCAGCATTTGTAGCCGGCTCGCGCCATTTTTGACGATGAGGATTATGAGGCCTTCAGTGGCCGAGATTCCGCTGAGGAGGGCGAGTTGCTCCAGGTGTCCGACTCCTCCGGGGGTAGTCGGGGGGACTTGACAGTCGCCACGGGTCTTCATCGGACGAGTGGTCCCAGGATGATACGGAGCAGCTGTTGTCGGCAGTACTTGATACTCTGAACATTGTTCCTCCTAAGGGGGCCAAGATGAAACAGGGGACCTTTTTCGGCCAGAGAGACAGCGCCTTGTCTTTTCTGAACAAGGCCACTTCTCTAAGATGTTTTTTAAGGAATGGGAGAAGCCTAGTAGGTTGCCGTCGGTGCCTAGGGGTCTGGACAGAGGGTATCCCTTTTCGGAGGATTTGGTTCGCCCATGGTCCCATCCTCCGGAAGTGGATGCTCCTGTTCTGGGGCTCTCCAATACCTCAGTTATGCCGTCTCCTGAGACTCCCTCCTTGCGTGATCATGTTGACAGGCACATGGATCAGCTAGCCTATCACACCTTCACTTCTGTGGGAACTGGTCTGCGCCCTGTCTGTGCTGCGGCCATTGTTTCCATGGCCATTAAGAAGAAGGTAAGGCGTCTTGCGGATATTGCTAAATCTCACAAGCGAGCGGAGGAGTATGGGGAGCTTTTGGCTTATATGGACTTCCTTGCCTTTTTATATATCGGCCATGGATGACGTCGTCTGTTTTGGTGGTAGGGCTTCGGCTGCGATTGTCGCGCTGCGTCGCTCTATCTGGTTACGGCAGTGGGCAGCGGTTGCTGCCGCCAAGATGCTCTCGCAGGTATTCCCTTCCTGGGACTTCGGCTGTTCGGGGAACGGTTGGACCTCCTGGCTAAGGACGGGAGACTTCCTCAACGTTGGAAGCAGGTACGGCCTTTTCAGGGCTCTTCTTCCTTTCGTCCCTCTCGGGGAGGACGAGGATCTTCCTTTTCTGGTGGCCGCAGAGACTCATGGGGGCGAGGTAGAGCCCGAGGTCGTCCCGGCCTTGCCTGGGGATCCAAGCCTAAGCCCCCTTCAAAGGCCCAAGGGGACGCCCTCACCCAGTCGGGTGGGGGGACAGCTTTGGCTCTTTGCTCACGTCTGGAGGCAACATGTCTCCGACCGGTGGATTCAGGAGGCCAGGGCCTGAGGCTGGCCGTTCAACATCTTCTGTCATCAGGAGTGGTTTGCCATGCGCCTCTTCAAGAACGGAGGCGGGGGTTCTACTCCAACCAGTTCACAGTGCCCAAGAAGGATGGTTCCCTGAGACACATCCTGGATCTAAAGGGTCTCAACAGATTTGTCAGGTTCAAACACCGCATGGAGACCTTACGGTCGGCGGTGAGATCGCTTCGGCTAGGCAATTTCATGACCACTGTGGACATCAAGGATGCCTATCTGCACCTTCCTGTCTTCCTGGGACACCAGAGGTTCCTGAGTTTTGCTCTGGGGGATCAATACTACCAGTTTGTGGCCTTGCCGTTCAGCATCACCTCCGCCCCCCGGTGTTCACCAAGGTGGTGGCGGGTGTCATGGTCCTCCTGAGGAGCCAGGGCATTCGCGTTCTTACTTACTTGGACCACCTTTTGATTGCAGCTCCATCTTTGCATCAGGCAGAGAGGGATACTCGGATGGTAGTGTCCACCCTCGAGTCCTTCGGTTGGGTGGTCAATTATCCCAAGTCTTCTCTCTCTCCTTCATCGGTAAGATCCTTCCTGGGAATGACGCTGGATACTTCTCAGGTCAAGGTGTTTCTTCCTCAGCAGAAGGTGAAGGGCTTTCAGATGCAGGCGCGGGCCTTGTTGGCTTGCCCTCATCCTTCCATCCGTCTGGGGATGCAGTTGGTGGGTCTCATGGTGTCTTGCTACGAGGCTGTGCCTTTCGCTCAGTTCCACATGAGACCCCTTCAGTTGAATCTCTTGACCGTCTGGGATCGGAGTCAGGAGTCCTTGGAGCAAGAATTCGGGGTGGAGAACCAGGAGGCAGATGCCCTGAGCAGAGGGACGTCGCGCCTAGGGGAATGGTCTCTGGACAACAAGATCTTTCGTGCCTTGTGTCGCCGCTGGGGTCAGCTGGATGTGGACCTGTTTGCGTCCCGTCACAAGCTTCCGAGATTCGTATCACTGTCAAGAGATCCTCTGGCCTTCGCCACGGACGTGCTGGCATTTCCTTGGAAGGAGTTTCGACTCTTTGTCTTTCCTCCCTTCCCTCTGTTGGGTCGTGTGCTGCGCAAGATAGCCCAGGAGGGGGTACCAACCATCCTAGTGGCCCCCCGCTGGCCGAGGAGGGTATCGTTTGCAGACGTCGTCCAGATGGTGGTGGATCAGTACGTCCTGCTCGACGTTCCAGAGCTCCTCACTCAGGGACAGCTGCGCCACCCCAATTTACAAACGCTGGCTTTGACGGCTTGGCTGCTGAAACCTCCATCCTGATGAATAAGGGTTTGCCGGCTTCGGTCGTCAGTACTATGTTTCAGGCTCAAAAAATATCCTCTTCTATGATTTATTACAGGGTCTGGCACGCTTACATTGCCTGGTGTGAGTCTTAGGCCTTCACTTGCTGCACCTTCTCCCTTTCCAGGATTCTGGAGTTTCTTCAACACGGTCTAGAGTACCCTCAAGGGACAAGTTTCTGCCTTGGCAATTTTTTTCCAAAGATCTTTAGCTAATCATAGGCTTGTCAAAATCTTTTTCCAGGGAGTCACCCATGTACGTCCACCGCGTAAGCCTCTGTTACCGGTGTGGGATTTGAACTTGGTGCTTTCTGCTCTTCAGGGTCCCCCCTTCGAGCCCCTGTGCGATGCTGCTCTTTCTATTCTGACTATTAAGGTGGCCTTTTTGGTTGCTATCACTTCGGTGAGTCGCGTCTCTGAGCTGGTGGCGCTTTCCATGAAACCTCCTTATTTTGAGCGGCATCAGGATAAGGTGGTGTTCCATCTTAGGCCCGAATTCTTGCCCAAGGTTGTTTCTGCCTTTCATCTCAATGAGGACATTGTCATACCTTCCTATTGTCCTACCCCTGCTAATTCCAAAGAACGGAACCTTCATTCTCTGGATGTGGTCAGGGCACTCAAGTATTATTTGGTCGCCACTGAGTCATTTCAGAAGTCTGATTCTCTTTTTGTCCTTCCTTCCGGACCTAGGAAGGGCTTGCCTCCAGCCAAATCCACGATCAGTAAGTGGATTAGACAGGCGGTGGTGCAAGCATACAGTGCTAAGGGAAAGGAACCCCCTTTCCGTGTTACAGCTCACTCCACTAGGGCTATTGGTGCCTCTTGGGCCTTCCAGCACCAGGCTTCAGTTGAACAGGTTTGTAAGGCCGCTACTTGGTCTTCGGTTCATACTTTTTCCAAGTTTTACAAAGTTGATGTTAAGGTCTCAGCTGATGCTGTTTTCGGCTGCAAGGTGCTTCAGGCGGTAGTGGCTTGAACTCTGGGGATCCCACCCTTCTTTTTTGGACACTGCTGTTGGATGTCCCACATGTAAAGAATTGAAATGAAGCAAGCCGTGCTGTACACCTGGAAAAATACAATTCCGTGATTACTCACCTGTGGAATTGTTTTTACAGTGTACAGCATGGCTTGCTTCATCCCACCCTTGTTATCGTTGTTCTCTTTTGCCTTGTTATGGTGATTTTTGTTGAGAGAGTTTTCTTTTAGTGGGCTGCGTTTTATGAACATGGTCCTTGCCTCCCGGCTTCTTGCATTACTGCTTTCAAACACTGGGGGCTTCTGGGAAATTCTGGCCCTTTTATGGGCCAGGAGGGGCCACAAGTCTTCCTGCAGTCCACCTGGCGGATTACCCACATGTAAAGAATTGAAATGAAGCAAGCCGTGCTGTACACCGTAAAAACAATTCTACAGGTGAGTAATCACAGAATTGTATTTTTACAAAACATGGGTGTTGAACCGCTGCGGGGGGCACCCCAAACGACAACTTTCCCCCTTCTGGGAAATGCAGCGCCGCACCCCGGCAATCGGACTAACACCCATGTTTTGTAAAATGGGTGTTGGTCCGGTTTAAAGGTGACCTCCAGCCTATTAGGTGCATCACCAAAACACCTCTACTACTGCCACTAGTGAGTGATCCCATTTATCCAGTGCAAAGCAGACATGGCAGGAGCACGTCATCAGGAGGATGTGGGGGCTACTGTCATGTTATCTGCCATTTCCGGTCGGATAAAATCTCTCACTGGGGGCTGTGAGAGAGGTCCCCTTTAAATTTTCAGAGAGGAAGCATATCAATGTAGGACAGGAATCTCCTCAGAACTTTTAAAGGGGAGCTCTAGCCCAAGTGGACCTATGCACCTAAACATCACTTTATGATGCCCTGCTTTGTGAAACCTCTGGGGTCGCTAAATATCTTAGCTGAATTGGCCATCCCACTGCACATGTGCGGGCTGCACTGCTTCCCCTGATACACTCTAGTGGCCTTGTGATAATAATAGGTGAAATGGTGAACCTGTCCGCCATTTTGTCTAGGTTTTGTCCCCCATTTTGTATAAATGTTATTACCATCCACCATTTTGTGTTTTAAGATGGATGCCACTGGCAGACATTTTGTGATCATAGTGTTATAGCATAGCAAATGTAAGCCAGGAATATGCCCTGACATGTCCAGAATGTGAAAAACAACTATGATATAGCAAATTTAAGTGAAAAACACGTTTACCAAAGTTTTAAAACATGTTTTGCAAAGTTGAGTTTAAGATGTGTTTTCTGAAGATAAAGTTGAAAAGCATGTTCACCAGAGTTTTAAGTCAAAAACATGTTTTCCCTACATCCACTCCAGGCCGTCCCAATATCCTCACGATTGGGTGTTCGCCTCTAGAGGGCGCTTGACTGCAAGACCAAAGATGTAGCTCCTCCCGGCCCCCTATAAAGGCAGCTGCCCCTCTATCATTCCCCACTTGGTCATCTTGCAGTTTGGCTGCATAAGATCGTTGGCACTCTCTCTCAGATATTGGCAGCAGAGCAGGGCCACCTAGCCAGTCGGCCGCTGCGAACTCTATTTCCATGGATGTCCTCTAAACCCATTCCTGCCTCCCAGCCTTTGGCTGCTACAGGATCCGTGATGGTAGGGTGAAAGCCGGGGTCTGTGGCGTTCAGCAGAGCACATGCTCTGGGCCGCAGCCCTTATTCTAAAAGGTAGCCGGCCACAGGCTTATAGTGAGCCTGAGGGGGAACCACTATGTATATTTTCCTAGTGCACAGCATGGCCTGTTCCATTTAATCCTTACTTCTGGGTATTCCGCCACAAGGTGGCGCAGTGCACTGCAGAAGATTTGTGGCTCCTGGCCCCATATAAAAACCGGAAATCAGCCATAGACCTCCAGTGTTTTCTCTGCAGTGATTCTGCGAAGATAGATGGCTCTTATATTGTGCAGGTGAGCGGGGCAACCAAGCCTGCGGGCCTGCATATCTTTTTCCACCCGTTTCCGGACCCTCTGTGCCTCCCAGCCTCGGCTGTCGGATCGGGTGAGGGTAGAGGAGCACTAGGTTCTGGTGCTCAAGGAGCACTGCTCCAAGCTGCAGACCCTGTACCACAAAGGGTAGCCGGCCATAGGCTTTATGGTGAGCCTACTTGGAATGCGAAGTTCCTGTCCTAGCTTCTGAAGGGGTAAGTGTGTTGCGGACTATGTGCCTTTTTCTGGTGTTTTGGGGTCCCCCCCCATTCCTGGCCTGGGCTCTCGCCGCTGCCTGCTCGCTCTCGTGTTAGCAGTGTTTTTTGCAGCTTTTGTGTTTTCATTGTTTTTCGCTGCCGTCGCTGCTTTGTACTACGCTCTGCGGCGGGCAGCGTTATAACTGTGAGGCTTTTTTTGCTTCTTATGACGCCGGTGCGGTCACGTGAGCGCCATTTTCGCGCTCTTTGTGGGGGGGGGGGGCAGAGGATGGTGCGTATTGCGACGTCCTCCCGCGGCCCGCCCCTCAAGGTTCCTCTGCCGGCGCCATTTTGCTTCTGCTGCGCTTCTGGGCCTCTCTTCCTCCCTGAGCTGAGGCGGTGATCTCTGTCTGTGTCGCTTCCTCCTGTGGTCTGGTGGCTTGGTGATCCTGTGGCCTGCTTGGCCCGTGAGTCCCCTTTTTTGTCTCCTTGGGGCATGCTCCTTACCCCCCCCTCATCTATCTTACTGATTCTGGGGGCTTCCCTTGGGGGGGCATCCCGGGTGGCTTCTTATTAGCCCTTACCCTGTGCTGGCCTATTGCACCTGTGTTAATCACCATATGGAGGCTTCTGGGGATAGCGTGCGCGGAGTTCCTTCGGGGCAATCCCGGCTGTGTTCCATGTGCGGGGTATCCCCTGTGAGTAATCATTGCGGCCCAGGCTGGGCTGCCCGCTTCTCTCCCCAGCTCTGCGCCCCCTTCGGCATCACCTACCCCTCCACGCCTGCATTTAGCCCCCAGTAAGGGGGATACTAGCAGGGGGTCACAATCTGATCTGGCACTTCGTGTGCCCATCATTGAAAGGCCGCTTGCCAGGCCTATTCCACGTAAGGCCTCTAGCAAGAAGCTGCACCTGGCTCCCACGCCCTCCCTCTTTACTAAGGAGTATGAGGAAATTGATGCTTTTGGTGACCGTTACTCCCTAGAGGAGGGGGAGCTTTTCCCGGGCTCTGACTCCTCTGGGGACCAGCAGGTGGGCTGTGACAGTGATCCTGGGTCTGAGTCTGGGGAGGATTCATGGTTCCCCGATGACATTGATAATCTGTTGTCTCACATTTTTGAAATCTTACACATTGCCCCCCCTGAGGTAGCTAAGAGGAAGCAGGGTGAGCTCTTTCATCCTGATAAACAGCGTCTGGAGTTCCCTGCGCAGAGCCATTTCACTAATATGGTGCTCAAGGAGTGGGAACGTCCTAGTAGACTGCCCGCGGTGTCCAAAGGGTTGGATAAGAAGTATCCCTTTTCTGCCGCCCTGGTTAAGCGATTGTCGGGTCCCCCTGAGGTGGACACTCCCGTTCTAGGGCTGTCCAACACCTCGGTCATGCCTTCCCCTGACACCACTACACTGCTGGATGGCGAGGACCGGCGTATGGATCTGCTGGCCTGCCATGCTATTGCATTTGTGGGGGCTGGGCTGCGTCTGGTCTGCGCCGCTGCCATTACAGCTATTGCACTTAAGAAACAGCTCAATCGTCGCCTTGATGGCGCTACGGCTGGTAGGAGGGGGGAGGATTATAGGGCCCTTCTGCTGTGCTCTGATGTTGTTGCCTTTGTCCTTACTGCCATGGATGATGTGGTACGGCTGAGCGGTAGGGCCTCTGCCCTTTTGGTTGCTATGCGCCGCTCTGTTTGGTTGCGTCAGTGGGCAGCTGACGCTGCTGCTAAGAAGGCTCTCACTGGGCTACCCTTTGCGGGGCTGCGGCTCTTTGGTGAGCGTTTGGATGTTCTAGCCAAGGATGGTAGGTTACCTCAGCGTAGGAGGCAGCCCCGGCCCTTTCGGGGTCCTTCTGCTTCCCTCCCCTCCTTTCCTGCTCCTTCTTGGGTAGCCGCAGGGATTCTTGGGGTCGTGGCAGATCCCGTGGTCGTCCCGGTCTCTCCTGGGGTCCCAAGCCCAAACCTCCTCTTAAGCCCTCTCAGGCATGAGGAGGCGCCTTCACCCGTCCGGGGGGGGGGGGGGCGGCTTTGGCTCTTTGCTCACATCTGGAGGCTCCACGTGTCAGACCGGTGGATTCAGGAGGTAGTGTCCTCCGGGTTACAAGATAGAGTTTGCAGCCTGGCCTCCCCCAAGATTCCTCAGATCCCAGATGTCTCAAAACCCTCTGTCAGCTCAGGGTTTGCGTCTTGCGGTTCAAAGTCTGTTGGAGTCAGGAGTCCTTTGCCTGGTGCCTTCCCCGGAACGGGGTCAGGGGTTCTACTCCAATCTTTTCACAGTTCCCAAAAAGGACGGTTCCTTGAGGCTCATCCTGGACTTGAAGGGTCTCAACAAGTTTGTCAGGTTCAAACACTTTTGCATGGAGACGCTACGCTCGGCTGTCAGTACCCTTCGCCCGGCGACTTCATGACCACCGTGGACATCAAGGATGCCTATCTTCATGTGCCAATCTTTCCAGGTCATCAGAGATTCCTGTGGTTTGCTCTAGAGGATCAGCATTACCAGTTTGTGGCTTTACCGTTCGGTATCACCTCAGGTATTCACCAAGGTGTTGGCGGGCGTGATGGCTCTGCTGCGGAACCAGGGCATTCGCATCCTCTCTTACCTGGACGACATTGGATCTATTTGCGGAGTCCCGGAATGAGGAGGTGGATACCCAAGGAGGTCCTTAGCTAGTAGTGACATGTTGTTGGAGTATATAATTTTTTTATATAGCTTTCATCCAGTAGATATGAGGTAGTCAATAACCCATACCTAATTGTCTGACATTTTAATATAATATATGCGGTCTCTTATAACAATTTGTGGCCATGATAGTATAAAGTATCAATGCTTTGTAAAAAAATGTAAACTTCTACAGAACAATCATGTTTTGAGACAATGTAATGTTCTAAAGATCTCTTTATATTGTTTATTGTTGAATCCTCCCCTGTTTTATACTCACCCACCACGCTCCATTTGTTCAGGTTGTTTCAGCACCTTGGACAGATCTATAACCACAGGCGGTTCAGTACCCTGGAGAGCGCATGCTGCTTACGGCAGTTAAACTCCTCTCGCATGAGAGGGGCCTTTCACGCTAGTGCGGCTGCGCTGCGGGCTCCCCGCCTGACCTTCCCTCCCTCTTCCTCTTCCCCCGGACGCGTGCGCACTGAGGCGGTCGGGTCCATTTGCGACGCCGCTTCATCATGTCATCGTCGGCGCGCGGGGGTATGCAGGACATGGCGGGAAGGTAATTAGAACACACATGAGGTGGCGGCTGGGTATAAAAGACGGTAGAGGAGGTGTCTGGCAACGTATCCACCCTGGCGAAGTGGCATCAAGCCACGCAACGCGTCGGTGTTTAGTTGCGGTACCAGGGGGTCCGGAGCTCGAGGATTGGTGATGAGTATTTTCTTATAATTGTTGCTTAAGACTTTGTGGTTATTTTGTTGGCGCATGCACCTTATTATCTATATTAGGCAAAGCTGTCTCATTCACTTATTCTGTGCGCACCACTGTTCTCAGCACTTTTTAATTATGGATAGTTTTTTTCACCTTTTTATTTCACTTGGGCACTTGGCACTGTGACACTTTCAATTCACTTTATTTGTTTTGGCACATTTATACTTTTTATTTTATTTTCATACGCCAACAGTTAACCATTTTAAGGTCATCATAGATATTTATAGATTTTTTTATGTGATTGATCATCATTAGCTCTTAAAGAGGACCTCCCATTCCCCCAACTATTGTCTATATGTTTTTTAATTTAGTCTTGTTATGTTTTTGTTTGTTCTAAGGAAGATTTAATAACAATAAATTTGTATATATCTTTTACATTATGGTGGTGTGCAGTTTAATTGTAGAGGGACTGTGTGGGCCAGTCTAGGGCCCAGTACCTTGGTCATTACTTGAGATTTTGTCCCTACTTTTCTAGCACCCTGATAAATTTTTAGGATCAAATTTCTAGCTGTGCACACAATCTTTCTCCCCGCTGGTTTTTGGACATTCTGATTGCGGCTCAGTCTCTTCGTCAGGCAGAGAAAGATACTCGGGTGGTGACCTCCACTCTCGAGTCCTTCGGCTAAGTGATCAACTTTCCCAAGTCTTCACTGTCTCCGTCTTTGGTGAGGTCCTTTCTGAGCATGACTCTGGATACCTCTCAGGTCAAGGTATTCCTGCCTCAGCAGAAAGTGGAGGGCCTTCAGAAGCAGGCATGGGCTCTGCTCTTGTGTCCCCATCCCTCCATCCGACAGGGGATGCAGCTGGTGGACCTGATGGTGTCCTGCTTCGAGGCAGTCCCCTTTGCTCAGTTTGACATGAGACCTCTTCAGTTGCACCTCTTGTCAGTTTGGGACCGGGGCCCTTTGTCCCTGGATCTGGAGTTTGCTCTGTCCCCCCTGTCCAGACAGTCCCTCTCCTGGTGGCTGGACTCAAAGAACCTTCTAGTGGGCAGGACCTTTCTGCCCCAGTGCTGGGAAACTGTCACCACAGATGCCAGTCTGACTGGTGGGGGGGGGCTTTTGGAAGTCTCTGCAGTTCCAGGGTCGGTGGGGCCCCCAGAAGGCCCATGCTCCCATCAATGTCCTGGAACTGAGGGCGATCAGGTTGTTTTTTTCTCAGCTGACTACACACCTTCAGGGTCAGGCTGTTCAGATCTGCTCGGACAACCAGACGGCTGTTGCCTACATCAATCATCAGGGAGGTGGAGAACCAGGAGGCAGACTCCCTGAGCAGGTGGAAGTCTCGCCGGGGGAATTGTCCCTCGGCAACAAGGTATTTCACTCCCTGTGTCTCTGCTGGGGTCAGCCAGATGTGGACCTGTTTGCGTCCCGCCACAGTCACAAGCTTCCCAGATTCGTTTCTCTGTCACAGGATCCTCTGGCCTTCGCCACGGATGCGATCCTTGTGCAACAGGTAGCCAAGAAGGAGCAGGAAAGGAGGGGAGGGAAGCAGAAGGACCCTCCCTTTCCTCTGCTGGGCAGAGTGCTGCGCAAGATAGCCCAGGAGGGGGGTACCATCCATTCTGGTGGCCCCCTGTTGGCCAAGGAGGGTGTGGCTCGCAAACGTCGTGCAGTTAGCAGTAGACTGGTACCTGTTGCACAAGGATCCAGATCTGCTCACTCAGGGACAGCTGTGCCATCCCAATTTACAAATGCTTGCTTTAAAGGCCTGGCTGCTGAAACCTGGCGGCGCTTTCCATCAAACCTCCTTATTTTTAGAGGCATCAGGATAAGGTGGTGTTTCGGCTTAAGCCGGATTTCTTGCCTAAGGTTGTGTCTGCTTTTCATCTCAATCAGGACATTGTTTTGCCTTCTTTGTGTCCGAACCCTGCTAATTCCAAGGAGTGGACCCTTCATTCTCTGGATGTTCTCAGGGCTCTGAAGTTTTATTTGGTTGCTACTGAGTCTTTCAGGAAATCTGATGCTCTTTTTGTTCTTCCTGCTGGACCCAGGAAGGGTTTGCCTCCGGCTAAATCCACTATCAGCAAGTGGATAAGTCAGGCGGTGGTTCAGGCCTATTCTGCTAAAGGGAATGTTCCTCCCTCCCAGATTACTGCTCATTCCACTCATGCTATTGGTGCTTCTTGGGCTTTTCAGCACCAAGCTCCTGTTAAACAAGTTGTAAGGCCGCAACTTGGTCTTCTGTTCATACTTACCTTTTCCAAGTTTTACAAGGTTGATGTTAAGGCCTCAGCTGATGCTGCTTTTGGACGCAAGGTACTTCAGACGGTAGTGGTTTGAACTACCTGCTGTTACTTTTTGGGAATCCCACCCTACCTTACGGACACTGCTATTGGATGTCCCAGAAGTAAGTATTAAATGGAACAGGCCGTGCTGTGCACTAGGAAAAATACAATTCTGTGAGTAATCACCTGTAGAATTGTTTTTACTATGCACAGCATGGCCTGTTTCATCCCTCCCTTGTTATCGTTCTCTTTGGTGGCCTTTGTATGGTGATTTGTTCCAAAGTTAGTTGTGAGGGTTCTTTTTACCTTTTTTTTGCCTTATTACCTCCCGGCTTCTTGTATAACTGCTTGTCAACACTGGAGGTCTATGGCTGATTTCCGGTTTTTATATGGGGCCGGGAGGAGCCACAAATCTTCTGCAGTGCACTGCGCCACCTTGGGGCGGAATACCCAGAAGTAAGAATTTAATGAAACAGGCCGTGCTGTGCATAGTAAAAACAATTCTAACAGTACTCACAGAATTGTATTTTTCACTATATCTAGTCCGGGTCATCCCAGAAGTAATGACATTTGGGTAATCCGCCACCAGGTGGCGCAGTCACTGCAAGATCCAGAGCTGTAACTCCATCCGGCCCCCTGTAAAAACGGTTGTCTTAAAATGTATCTTGCAATACTGCTGCGAAGATCGTCTGGAATACTCTCTCTGGATACGGCAGCTGAGCGAGGCATTTTAAGCCTGTCCACCACTGCACCCCTATTGCCACTGTTCCCGTGAACCCACGTTTGCCTCCCAGCCTCGGCTGACAGGACAGGTGAAGGTAGGGAGAACGCCAGGGTCAGGCGTTCACAGAGCTAGGCTCTGGGCCGCAGACCCTCCATAAAGGGTAGCCGGCCATAGGCGATTGTGAGCCTATTGGGCGGGGAGGAACCACCTAAATTGCCCGGGGTTATGCCCTTATCTTTGCCCACTAGCTTTTTTGTCATGTGTTGTGCTTTTTATCGCAGTTTTACTTCTTTTTTACCTCAGACTTTGCTGGCAGCTGTGTTCATACTCGCCTTCCCTCGTTCCCTCACCTCTTCTCCTTCCCCTCCATCTGGTAGCTGTGAGGGGGGGGGGCGGGAGCGGCGTTTGTTGAGGCCCTCTTTTGGCGAGGCCTCGGCATGTTGTGCGGGGCATGCCACGTCTGGGGGGGCTCCTCCGTGGGCCCCCCCTTTCCTGCACTCTCGGCACCATTGTAGGTCTTTTCGCGCCCGCAGAGGGGGGACAGGACCACGCGGTGACGCGTTTTGCATCATTGCTGCGCGGCCCGCCCCTTTGAGGTTCGACTTTGTTGCGCTCAGGCGCCTTTTTCCTTGCTCCTCACTGTATCATTGCGGATCCTGCTGTGGGTCCCCACAGGCCGATGATCTCAGTTACATTGCCTGCGCTTATGGTGCCTGCCTCCCGAACCCCCCGCTACCTCGCCGGACGGTTCTGTGAGTCCTCTGTTTTTTTCTATGTTGGCTCTTGATGTGCATGTGCTGTGGGATGCTCTGAATCCTTCCGTTTGTGACTTCTAGGTGGGCCCCCACCATCGCCAGCTGAGGGTTGTGGTTCCTCCCGGTCTCCTACACCCTCACCCCTGTCTCTCTGCACCCTCTCCCCTAAAAGAGGGAATACTAAAAAGAGGGGCTAAATTGGGGGTCACTCCGGCTTGGGCCGTTAGTGCCTTGTAACCTGCATTTTTATCACCATAACCACCATAATAGAGGCTTCTGGGGAAAATGAGCTAGGGGCCCCATCTGGGCGGGTGAAGCTCTGCCTCATGTGCGGTACCAGCCCCCTGGGTGGACTCAGCACGGTTTGTGTCACTTGTGCCGGGAGCGTACTTTTGGAACATGTAAGGGCGGGCGTCCCTGCCCCTAGCCCACTTTGCCTGCGGCCTCACAAACGCCCCCACTGCTTCATTCAGCCCTCGGTGAGGGGGAAGCCAGCAGGGGGTCCTAACCCGATTTGGCACACCGGGTGGCCAGCCTGGAGAGACAGTTATCTCGCACGGCTACTGGGAATGCCACGAGTAAGAAGCGGCACATTGAGCTGGGCTACTCGGATTTTGCTGATAATGATGACAATCTTTTTGGAGGTCGGCACTCCATGAAGGAGGGTCAGTTGTTTTAGGACTCCTTTGCCTCAGGGGATCGGTCGGTTGGCTATGACAGCTAGCCTGGTTCGTCTTTGGATTAGGATATGTGGCTCCCTGACGACACGGAGAAGTTGCAGTCTTCTGTGTTTGAGACCTTACATATTGTCCCTCCTATAGCGGCTAAGAGGAAGCAGGGTGATTTATTCCGGCCTGAGAGACAGAGCTTTTCTTCCCTGATCAGGCCCAATTTTCCAATATGGTGTTTAAGGAATGGGAAAGACCTAATAAATTGCCATCGGTGCCTAAGGGCCTGGACAGGCGGTCAACCTTCCCTGAGGAGCTGGTCCGCCTCTGGTCCCGTCCTCCCGATGTGGATGCCCCTAACACTACGGTTATGCCGTCACCCAATACTGCTTCCTTGCGCGACCCTGCTGACAGACGCATGGATCAGCTGGCTTGTCATATGTTCACTTTTGTGGGTGCTGGACTTCCCCCTGTCTGTGCCGCAGCCATTGTCTCATTGGCCATCAAGAAGAAGGTGAGACGCCTTGTTGATATTGCCAAGTCTCGCAAGCGGGCGGAGGAGTATCAAGACCTCAAAACCTGTGTGGATTTTATTGCCTTTGTAGTCTCGGCTATGGTCGATAGTGTCCGGCTTGGCGCCAGGGCTTCGGCCCTGCTTGTTGCGCTTCATCGCTCGCTCTGGCTGCGACAGTGGTCGATGCTGTGGCTAAGAAATCGCTCACTAGTATCCCCTTCCTGGGGCTCAGATTATTCGGGGAGCGGCTGGACCTTCTGGCCAAGGACGGAAGACTCCCTCAGCGTCGGAAGCCTGCGCGGCCCTTTCGGGGTTCATCTGCCTATCGCTCCTTTCGAGGAAGAGGCTCTTCATTTTCTGGTGGCTGCAGAGATTCCTGGGGTCGTGGCAGACCCAATCCCTCCTGGGGAGCTAAATCAAAACCCCCTGCCAAGCCCTTTCAGGCATGAGGAGGCGCCACCACTCATCTGGGTGGGGGGGGACGACTTCTGCTATTTGCTCACATCTGGAGACAGCACGTCTCGGATCGGTGGATTCAGGAAGTGGTTTCCTCCTGGTACAAATTAGAGCTGGCAGTTTGGCCGCCCTCAATGTTTTTTCGGTCGTGGATTTCCCAGAACACATTGACGGCGCAGGGTCTAAGAATGGCCGTTCAACGCCTTCTGCTATCAGGTGTGATTTGTCCCGTGCCTCGCCAGGAACGGGGTCGAGGGTTCTACTCCAATCTGTTCACGGTGCCCAAGAAGGACGGAACACTGAGACCTATCCTGGATCTGAAGGGTCTTAACAAGTTTGTCAGAGTCAGACATTTCCGCATGGAGACCCTACGGTCCACGGTGAGCTCGCTTCGGCCCGTCGACTTCATGACCACGGTGGACATCAAGGATGCTCATCTCCACATCCTGCTATTTCAGGGACATCAGAAGTTCCTGTGGCTTGCGCTGGAGGATCAGCATTACCAGTTTGTGGCACTACCATTCGTGTGTTCACCAAGGTGCTGGCGGGCATCATGACTGTCCTGAGGAACCAGGGCATTCGTGTTCTTCCTTATCTGGACGATTTACTGTTTGCGGCGTAGTTCCTTCAACGGGCTGAGAGCGACACCCGGATGGTGTTATCCACTCTCGGACTTTGGTTGGGTAATCAATTACCCCAAGTCTTCTATCACTCCCTCAATGGTGAGTTCCTTTCTGGGCATGACGTTGGACACCTCTCAGGTCAAGGTATTCCTGCCACAGCAGAAGATGGTGGGCCTCCAGACGCAGGTGCAGGCCTTCCTCTTTTGTCAGCGGCCATCAATCCGTCTGGGGATGAAACTGGTGGGCCTAATGGTGTCATGCTTCGAGGTAGTGCCCTTTACTCGGTTCCACATGAGACCTCTTCAATTGAATCTGTTGAACGGTTGGGAACGGACGCAGGAGTCCCTGGAACAGGAATTTTTGCTGTCCCCCCTGGTCAGACAGTCCCTTTTGTGGTGGTTGGACTCCAGAAATCTGTTGGTGGGCAAGTCCTTTCTGACTCCCCGTTGGGAGATTGTCACCACAGACGCCAGTCTGACCGGCTGGGGAGGTTTTTGGCAACGCTGAAGTTCCTGGGTCAGTGGGGGCCACAGGAGGCTTGCCCATCAATCTCCTGGAGCTGAGAGCAATCCGGTTGGTTTTTCTTCACTTGACTCCCCATCTAAGGGGTTGTGCAATCCAGGGGCCTTATTTAACAAGGGCTAGCGCCAGGTAGTGTCTGACTAGCGCCAGGTACCGCCAGCTATCGGCGGCTACCGACTCAAGAACGCCCAGCGGCGGACACAATCACGCATTTATCACGCTAAATGAGGCTAGCGCCGGCGAGAGCGGCAGCTAGCGCGGGATTCATCATGTAGACGACTGCAACGAACAGCGCCGCTGCTAATCCCATCACAGCGCCAGGTATGACCTGGCTCTCCAATGCATTTCAATGGAGCAGTCTTTAAATATTCATAATTAATTGCTATTAATTTTTTTTTTTTTAATGTCAAAAATTCTGTGACCACTTCTGCAATGTTATGTTTTTTTTTAAGGTTAAAAAAAAAAAAAAAAATTGTGCAGAATTGATATTACAGGTCTGATATTAATGTATTCATATTACAAAATGTTTATAAAAACTTGTTTAATTTTTAAATCAAAAAATATGGTTGTTTGGGGGTTAAAAACTACTTTACACCCATCGCCGCCAGCGCTCTGGGGTTAAAACAAGCATTTCACAGCGCGAGAAATTTTTGAGCGTGATTTGTTAATGAATATGCTGCAAGCCGTTCGCTCTGGCCATTCGCTGTCAGGCGCACCCATACAGCGCGGAACCTGTGAAACAGCGACCCCTAACCACGTATTCAACATTACCGCACACCGACTGAGTCGCTCTCAACAAGCAAACAACGGCCAAGCACAGCGAATACTAGCTGGCGCTGTGAAAATGACGCTACTGGCGCTCATCTGTCGCTACCTGGCGCTATTAATGAATCGGCCTCCAGGTCTGCTCAGACAATCAGACGGCTGACGCCTATATCAATCATCAGGGCGGGATTCGGAGCAAGCGAGCCCTCCAGGAGGTGACCCAGATCCTGACCTGGGTGGAGGAAAATGTTCCCTGCATCTTGGCGGGGTACATCCCTGGGGTGGAGAACCAGAAGGCAGACTCCCTGAGCGGGGGGGCCCATCGTCTGGGGGAATGGTCTCTCAGCAACAAGATCTTTTACGCTCTGTCTCTCCGCTGGGGTCAACCGGATGCGGACCTGTTTGCGTCCAGACACAATCACAAGCTCCCAAGGTTTGTCTCCCTGTCCAGAGATCCTCGCCACAGACGCTCTGGCAATTCCGTGGACGGAGTTCAGGCTCCTTTATGCATTTCTTCCATTTCTGCTCCTGGGCCGAGTGCTGCGCAAGATAGCCCAGGAGGGAGTACCAACCATCCTGGTCGCTCCTTGCTGGCCAAGGCGGAGTTGGTTCGCGGACGTAGTTCAGATGTCAGTCGATCGCTACATCTTGCCCGACGACCCAGGGCTTCTCACTCAGGGGTCGCTGCGGCACCCCAATTTACAGACGCTGGCTTTGACAGCCTGGCTATTGAAACCTCAATCCTGACGGAAAAGGGGTTGTCTGCTAAGGTTGTTCAGGGCATGATTCAGGCGCGGAAGAAGTCTTCTTCCATGATTTACTATAGAGTTTGGCATACCTACATTTCTTGGTGTGAATCCAAGAGTTTCCCTTGTCGCAAATTTTCTATTTCTAGGATTTTGGAATTTTTACAGCACGGCTTAGACCTGGGTCTACAGCTGGGCACCCTCAAGGGCCAGGTCTCGGCCTTGGCCATCTTTTTCCAAAGATTCTTTGCCAATCGTAGACTGATCAGGACTTTTTTCCAAGGGGTTTCCCATGTTCGTCCACCGCGTAAACCTTTATTACCGGTGTGGGATTTGAATTTGGTGCTTTCTGCTCTCCAGGGTCCTCCCTTTGAGCCTCTGTGCAACGCTGCTTTGTCTATCTTGACCCTAAAGGTGGTCTTTTTGGTAGCTATCACCTCGGTGCGTCGTGTGTCAGAACTGGCCGCACTTTGTATGAAGCCTCCTTACTTTGAGCCGCATAAGGATAAGGTGGTTTTTCGCTTTAAACCTGATTTTTTACCTAAGGTCGTTCTTTCATCTTAATGGGGAAGTTGTTTTGCCTTCCCTGTGTCCAGAACCGTCTAATTCTAAGGAAAGGACCCTCCATGCCTTGGATGTGGTCCAAGCCATTAAGTACTACCTGGTTGCGACTGAATCCTTCAGGAGGTCGGATTCTCTTTGTTCTCACTGAAGGTTCCAGAAAGGGTTTGCCTCCGGCCAAGTCCACTCTCAGTAAGTGGATTAGACAGGAGGTGGTGCAAGCATATTCTGCCAAGGGGAAAGAACCCCCTTTTCGTATTATAGCTCATTCTACTAGAGCTATGGTGCTTCCTGGGCTTTTCAGCACCAGGCCTCCGTTAAACAAGTTTGTAAGGCCTACTTGGTTTTCTGTTCATACCTTTACAATGTTTTACAAGGTTGACGTTAGGGCCTCAGCTGATGCTGTTTTTGGCCGAAAGGTGCTTCAGGCGGTAGTGAAATGAACTACATGCTGTTTCGCACTGGGGATCCCGCCCTAATGGACACTGCTTTTTGGATGTCCCAACTGTCATTACTTCTGGGACGACCTGGACTGGATATAGTGAAAAATACAATTCTGTGAAACTCACCTGTGGAACTGTTTTTGAATATATCCAGTCCAGGTCATCCCACCCCCGCCCTTGGTTCATTATCTCTTGTTTTCCTTTTATGGTGATTACCTTTTATATGGGACCGTTGTCCTTAGTGTTTGTTGTAGAGAGTACATGCTGAAGCTATGTGAGTTAACATGGTTTCTTGGCCTCCCGGCCTGTCTCCTTTTACTGCTTTTTGACTCTGGGAATTCCTTTGAGACAGCCCTTTTTATAGGGGCCAATTCTACAGGTGAGTTTCACAGAAATGTATTTTTTTGTATATGTCCCTCCCTGCCCACAAGCTTTATTATTGTGTGTGTGTGCTGCTGTTTGGTGAGGAGTGAGGAGCGATCTCTGGCTTCCTACTCACCTCCCTGCGTTCCCCCATTGGGTGCCCGGGACGCGTGCCTCTTGGCAGTCTCGCTCTGCGGGCCTCCTCCGCACCGCCATGTGGGGCGCTTCTTAGTGATAGACGGGGAGGGGGAGCGTGGCCACGCTTGTACCATGTGGCGGGCCTCGCTGACAGGGGCCGCCACCATTACAGTCCTGAAGGAGGCGGCATTCTTCTCATGACGCGCCACAGGGGGGGGCGGGTCCCGGCGTCAGCGCTGCTGACGTTGTGCCGGTGCCGCGCCTCCCCCAGAAGGCGGCTGGGGCGGACTCGCTGCCCTCTGTTGCTGCTCTGCTGTTGCTGCTCTGCTGCTGTGCTGGGGACCAGGCTCAGGCCTTTCTGCTGCGGACGCTGAGGTGATCCCTCCTGTCGGTGTCGTGAGTCCCTCTTTTGATCGCTGTTGCATTCTGTCATTTGTATTTATGCTAAGGCTGACCAGTTTTCTCGCTTTTTGGTTTAGATTGTGGGCTAAGGTTAAGGGTTGTGGTTCCTCCCGGTCCCACTTTTTAATAAGAGGGATCGTTTATAGGCCTAGGCCAGTAGAGTCTAGTAGCCTTATTGAATTTTAATATTCTTAATAACCATAATGGAGGCATCAGGGGATAGTGAGCTGGGGGGCCCATTTGGGCAGGACAGGCTCTGCCCCTTGTGCAGGAGGAATCCTCTGGGCGGATTCAGCACTATTTGTCCCACTTGCGCCAGAGGCATTGTTTTGGACCATGAGCGGGCGGTCGCCCCTGACCCTAGCCCTGTATTGGCTTCGGCCTCTCCGGACCCTCCGCTGCTGCATTCAGCCCCCAGCGAAGGGGGAGCCAGCAAGGGGTATCATACTGATTTTGCACACAGGCTGGCTAGTCTCGAGAAGCAGATTTCGTTGACAGCCCCTAAGAAGGCCTCGAGTAAGAAGCGGCATCTGGAGCCGATTTACTCGGATGACGATCTTTTTGATTGCTTGGGTTCTGCGGAGGAAGGTGGGTTGCCAGATGATTCTCGCTCAACGGTGGAATATTCCGCTGGCGACGACAGTGTCTCTGGTTCCTCCTCGGACGAGGATTCTTGTCTCCAGGATGATACGGAGAACCTGCTCTCCTCCGTGTTTGATACCCTACACATTGTTCCTCCCAGAGCGGCTAAGAGGAAGCAGGGTGATTTTTTTTTACCTTATCCAGTCCAGGTCGTCCCACAGTACTTACATGTGGGTATTCCGCCACCAGGTGGCGCAATCTGCTGCAAGATTCAAAGCTCCTCCCGGCCCCCTATAAAATGAGGTGTCTCACAAGAATCCCCAGAGTTCGTCTTGCAGTACTGATGCTAGGATAGTCTTGGATGCTCTCTCCTGGATACTGCAGCTGAGCGGGGCATTCTAAGCCTGTCGGCCGCTGCACCCCTATTCCCACTGTTCCCGTGGACCCATTCTGCCTCCCAGCCTTGGCTGACGGGATAGGTGAAGGTAGGGTGAATGCCGGGGGTCAGGTGTTGACAGCCGCAGAGCCTCCCTAAAGGGTAGCCGGCCATAGGCGATGGTGAGCGCATTTGGGGGCGGGTGGGAGGAACCACTTTATGCCCATAGGTGTTGCCCGTATCTTCCCACAAGCTTTAATATAGTGTTTTATGTATGCTTCGCCTGCTGTGTTTTTACTGTCGCATACCTACCTCCTTCGCTCCCTTCTCCTTCTCTCCCCTCTTTGACGCGCTGTGAGGGGCGATGGTGTCCGGCTCGGTGCCAGGGTTTCGGCCCTGCTTGCTGCGCTCCGTCGCTTTCTGGCTGCGGCAATGGCCGGCTGATGCTACGGCCAAGAAGTCGCTCAGTAGTATCCCCTTCTCAGGGCACAGGTTATTCGGGGAGCGTCTGGACCTCCTGGTTAAGGATGGGAGACTCCCTCAGCGACGGAAGCCTACGCGGCCCTTTCGGAGTTCCTCTGCCTATCGCTCCTTTCGTAGAGGAAGAGGCACTTTCTTTTCAGGTGGCCGCAGAGATAGAGAGAGAGACGAGGTAGGACGACCCAATCCCTCTTGGGGTTCCAAGTCCAGGCCCCCCGCCAAGGCCCCTCAGGCATGAGGAGGGGGGGAACGGCTTCTGCTATTTGCTCACATCTGGAGACAGTGCGTCTCGGATCGTTGGATTCAGGAGGTGGTGTCCTCCAGTTACAAAATTGAGCTGGCAATCAGGCCGCCCCAAAGATTTCTTCAGTCTTGCATGTCCCAGAATCCTGTGATGGCACAGTGCCTGAGAATGGCCGTTCAACACCTCCTGCGGCTAGGTGTCATTTGCCCTGTATCTCTTCAGGAGCAGGGTCGGGTTTTACTCCAACCTGTTCACAGTTCCCAAGAAGGATGGAACGTTTAAAACCTATCCTGGACCTGAAGGGTCTCAACAGGTTTGTAAAGGTCCGGCATTTCTGCATGGTAACCTTACGGTCAGCGGTGAGCTCGCTTCGGCCTGGCGACTTCATGACCACGGTGGACATCAGGAATGCCTATTGGCACGTCCCGATATTCCAGGGACACCAGAGGCTTCTGAGATTTGCTCTGGAGGACCAGCATTATGAATTTGTGGCTCTGCCATTCGGGATATCCTCAGCCCCCCGGGTTTTCACCAAGGTGCTGGCGGGCATCATGGCTATTCTGAGGAATCATGGCATTCGTATGCTGCCTTATCTGGACTATTTACTGATTGCGCCTCAGTCCCTTCAGCAGGCCGAGAGCGACACACGGACTGTGTTATCCACTCTCGAGGAGTTCGGTTGGGTAATCAACAACCCCAAGTCTTCGATCACTCCCTCAACGGTGAAGTCCTTCCTGGGCATGACGATAGACACCTCTCAGGTGTCCACTGCAGAAAGTGGTGGGGCTTCAGACGCAGGTGCAAGTCTTGCTGTCTTGTCAATGACCCTCGATCCGTCTGGGGATGCAACTGGTGGGTCTGATGGTGTCCTGCTTCGAAGCAGTGCCCTTCGCTCAGTTCCACATGAGACCTCTTCAATTGAACCTGCTGACTGGCCGGGACCGGATGCCGGAGGCGCTGGAACAGGAATTTTCTCTGTCCACCCTGGTCAGACGGCCTCTCTTGTGGTGGCTGGATCCCAGGAACCTGTTGGTGGGAAAGTCTTTTCTGACTCCCCAGTGGGAGATAGTTACCACGGATGCCAGTCTGACCGGCTGGGGAGGCGTCTGGCAGACGCAGAAGTTTCAGGGTCAGTGGGGTCCACAGGAGAACCATTTGCCCATAAATCTCCTGGAGTTGAGAGCTATCCGGTTGGTGCTTCTTCAATTGACTTCCCAGCTAAGGGACCGTGCGGTACAGGTTCGCTCAGACAATCAGACTGCGGTCTCCTACATCAATCACCATTGTGGGACTCGGAGCAAACGAGCCCTCAAGGAGGTGACCCAGATTCTGACTTGGGCAGAGGAGAATGTTCCCTGCATCTCAGCGGTTTACATCCCCGGGGTAGACAACCAGGAGGCAGACTCCCTGAGCAGGGGGGCCTCTCGTCTGGGGGAATGGTCTCTCGGCAACAAGATCTTTCACGCTCTGTGTCTCTGCTGGGGTCAGCCGGATGTGGACCTGTTTGCGTCCAGACACAATCACAAGCTCCTAAGGTTCGTTTCTCTGTCAAGAGATCCGCTGGCCTTTGTCACAGACACTTTAGTAATTCCTTGGATAGAGTTCAGGCTCCTTTATGCATTTCCCCCGTTTCCGCTCCTGGGCCGAGTGCTGCGCAAGATAGCCCAGGAGGGGGTTCCAACCATCGTGGTGGCTCCTCGCTGGCCGAGAAGGAGTTGGTTTGCAGACATAGTTCAAATGTCAGTTGATCGTCATGCCCGATGACCCAGGGCTTCTCACTCAGGGGTCGCTGCGGCACCCCAATTTACAGATGCTGGCTTTGACGGCCTGGCTATTGAAACCTCAATCCTGACGGAGAAGGGTCTGTCTGCCGCGGTGGTGCAAACCATGATTCAGGTGCGGAAGAAGTCTTCTTCCATAATTTACTACAGAGTTTGGCATGCCTACATTGCTTGGTGTGAGTCCAAGAGTTTCCCTTGTCGCACCTCCTCTGTCTCTAGGATTTTGGAGTTTTTACAACATGGTTTGGACTTGGGTCTCCAGCTGAGCTTTTTTCCAGAGATCTTTTGCCAATCATAGATTGATTAAGACCTTCTTCCAGGGTGTTTCCCATGTACGTCCACCGTGTAAGCCTGTGTTACCGGTGTGGGACTTGAATTTGGTGCTTTCTGCTCTCTAGGGGCCTGCTTTTGAGCCCTTGTGCGATGCTGCCTTACCTATTTTGACCCTCAAGGTGTTTTTTTTGGTAGCGATAACTTCTGTACGTCGTGTGTCGGAGCTGGCCGCTCTTTGTATAAAGCCTCCCTATTTTGAGCTTCATAAGGATAAGGTGGTTTTTCGTTCCGGCTAATTCCAAGGTACGGACCCTCCATGCTCTGGATGTGGTCAGGGCCGTAAGTATTATCTGTCTGTGACGGAATCCTTCAGGAAGTCGGATTTGCTCTTTGTCCTAACAGAGGGTTCTAGAAAGGGCTTGCCACCTGCTAAGTCCACTCTTAGTAAGTGGATCACACAGGCGGTGGTGCAAGCATATTCTGCCAGGGGGAAGGAACCCCCTTTTCAGATCACAGCTCATTCTACCAGAGCTATTGGTGCCTCTTGGGCTTTTCAGCACCAGGCATCCGTTGAACAAGTTTGTAAGGCCGCCACTTGGTCTTCAGTTCATACTTTTACCAAGTTTTACAAGGTTGACGTTAGGGCCTCAGCTGATGCTGTCTTTGGCCGAAAGGTGCTTCAGGCAGTAGTGAAATGAACTACTTGCTGTTCTGCACTGGGATTCCCGCCCTTATGGACACTGCTTTTGGATGTCCCACATGTAAGTACTGTGGGACGACCTGGACTGGATATGGTGAAAAATACAATTCTGTGAAACTCACCTGTAGAATTGTTTTTGAATATATCCAGTCCAAGTCATCCCACCCCGCCCTTGTTTCATTATCTCTGTTGCCTGTTATGGTGATTACCGTTTTTATATTGGGACGTTGTCCCTCAGTTTTTTGTTGGAGATAGTACATGCTGAAGCTATGTGGTGTAACATGTTTTTTTGGCCTCCCGGGCTGTCTCTTTTCTTACTGCTTTTTGACCACTGGGTATTCTTGTGAGACACCTCATTTTGTAGGGGGCTGGGAGGAGCTACATATTTGGATCTTGCAGTAGACTGTGCCACCTGGTGGCGGAATACCCACATGTAAGTACTGTGGGAGGACCTGGACTGGATATATTCAAAAACAATTCTACAGGTGGATTTCACAGAATTGTATTATTTCGGCCTGAGAGGCTAAGACGGGTGTTCCCGAAGCAGCCTCACTTTTCTAACATGATCCTTAAGGAATGGGAAAGGCCCAACAAGTTACCCTTAAGGGCCTGGATAGGCCTGGATAGGCGGTATCCCTTCCCTGATGAATTGGTTCGGTTATGATGTCACCCTCCCGGGGTGGATCCTCCCTTGTCAGGCTTGTCCAATACCACTGTTATGCCGTCGCCTGATAATGCTTCCTTACATGATCCTGCAGACAAGCACATGGATCAGCTGGTCTCGGATCGGTGGAAGGTAGTGTCCTCTGGCTACAAGATAGAGCTGGCAGCCTGGCCGCCTATAAAATTCCTCCGTTCAAGGATATCCCGAAACCCGCTAAAGGCTCAAGCTTTGAGAACGGCTGTGAAACACTTCCTGCGGATAGGTGTGATTTGCCCTGTGCCCTCACAGGAACAGGGTCAGGGATTGTATTCCAATCTGTTCACGGTTCCCAAGAAGGACGGAACACTAAGGCCAATCCTGGACCTGAAGGGTCTCAACATGTTTGTAAGAGTCAGACATTTCCGCATGGAAACATTGCAGTCGGTGGTGAGATCGCTTCGGCCCGGTGGCTTCACGACCACGGTGAACATCAGGGATGCTTATCCGCATATGCCGATTTTCCAGGGACATCAGAAGTTCCTGAGGTTTGCTCTGGAGGACCAACATTACCAGTTTGTAGCTCTTCCATTGGGGATATCCTCAGCAATATCCTCAGGGATAGCCCCCGTGTGTTCACCAAGGTGCTGGCGGGCATCATGGCTATCCTAAGGAGCCACAGCATTTTGTGTTACCCTATCTGGACGATTTGCTGATTTCGGGCCGGTCCCTTCAGCAGGCCGAGAGCGATACTCATATGGTGTTATCAACCCTGGCGTTCGGCTGGGTAATCAATTACCCCAAGTCCTTTATCACTCCCTCAACTGTGAGATCCTTACTGGAAATGATGATAGACACCGCTCAGGTCAAGGTTTTTCTGTCACAGCAGAAGGTTTTGGGGCTCCAGACGCAAGTGCAGGCCTTGCTGTCTTGTCAGCAGCTGTCTGTACGTCTGGGGATGAGATTGGTGGGCCTAATGGTGTCATGCTTCGAGGCTGCTGACCGGCTGGAATCAGATGCAGGAATTTCTGGAGCAAGGCTTTTCGCTGTCCCCCCCCTGGCCAGGCAGTCACTCTTGTAGTGGTTGGACTCCCGGAATCCTTTCTGACTCCCCATTGGGAGATAGTTACCACGGATGCCAGTCTGACAGGCTGGGGAGGTGTTTGGCAGACCCAGAAGATCCAGGGTCAGTGGAGTCCGCAGGAGAACCGTTTACCCATAAATCTCTTGGAGCTGAGAGCAATCCGGTTGGTTCTCCTACGCTTGACTCCCCATTTAAGAGGCCGTGCGATTCAGGTTCGGACAATCAGGCGGCTGTCACCTACATCAATCACCAGGGCGGGACTCAGAGCAAGAGATCCCTCAAGGAGGTAACACTGATTCTGACTTGGGCAGAGGAGAATGTTCCCTGCATCTCGGCGGTCTACATCTCTGGGGTGGAAGACCAGGAGGCAGACTCCCTGAGCAGGAGTTCCTTGCACCTGGGGGAATAGTCCCTCAACAGCGAGATCTTTCAGGCTCTGTGTCTCCTCTGGGGTCAGCTGGACGTGGATCTGTTTGCGTCCAGACACAATCACAACCATAGGTTGTTCAATACTTTTTTCCAGGGAGTTACCCATGTCCGGCCACCGCGTAAGTCAGTATTACCGGTGTGGGACTTGAATTGTCTTGTCGACTCTCAAAGTGGTCTTTCTGGTAGCGATCAGAGCTGGCTGCGCTGTGTATGAAACCACCCTATTTTGAGTTGCACAGAGATAAAGTGGTTTTTCTCCCTTTCACCTTAATGAGGAAGTTGTCTTACCTTCTTTGTTTCCAGCATCGGCTAATTCCAAAGAACGGACCCTCCATGCTTTGGATGTGGTCAGAGCCATAAAGTATTACCTGGCTGCGACTGAATCCTTCAGGAAATCGGATTTGCTCTTTGTCTTAACAGAGGGTTCTAGGAAAGGATTGCCACCAGCCAAGTCCACTCTCAGTAAGTGGATAAGACAGGCGGTGGTGCAAGCATATTCTGCCAAGGGGAAGGAACCCCCTTTTCGGAGCACAGCTCATTCTACCAGAGTTATTGGTGCCTCTTGGGCTTTTCAGCACCAGGCATCGGTGGAACAATTTGTAAGGCCGCAACTTGGTCTTCTGTTCATACTTTTACAAAGTTTTACAGGGTGGATGTCAGGGCCTCAGCTGGCGCTGTATTTGGCCGAAAGGTGCTTCAAGCGGTAGTGAAATTAACTACAAGCTGTTCGGCACAATTTTGTGAAACTCACCTGTAGAATTGTTTTTGTATATTTCCAGTCCAGGCCATCCCACCCCGCCCTTGTGTTCATTATGTCCAGTTTGCCTGTTATGGTGATCAACCATTTTTTGTTCATAGGACACTGGTTTTTCTAGTTTTTGCTTAGAGAGAGTACTATGGTTTTATTATAGTTAGAGAGAGAAACATGGTTTCTTAGGCCTCCCGGCCTGCCCTCTTTTGTTGAGTACTGCTTTTAAACCACTGGGGAATGATAAAGGGGCAGATGCCTTTATAGGGGGCCGGGAGGAGCTACATCTTTGATTTTGCAGTCAAGCGCCCTCTAGAGGCGAATACCCAATTATGAGGATATTGGGACGGCCTGGACTGGATGTATACAAAAACAATTCTACAGGTGAGTGGCATGGGGGGCTTATCAGTATAGCATATGGATTTGTGACATATGTTCTTTGCTTATATTACCTGGGAATTTAGCCAATTCTTGGGTGAGATATGTATGGAAGATTAGGTAAACTCTTATCAAGAAACAGGTTGCTTTCACCCCTTGGAGTTTGGCCAGCTTTTTAGGGTGAAATGCGCCATAAATATTAGAGGTATTCTACTGCGAATCAGGAGACTCGAGCCATTGACGAGGGACGCCTGTCACGATGTGATCTGTGGGGCTGTTAACCCACTGACCTCCCAAGCTCATCCTGATCTCGCTGTGCCGCATCGCATTGGCCCGTGGAGCTCCTCAGCGACCAGGACTCATGATTAACCATATGCATGCTGGGTAGGTAAGCCAAACATTCCATGGAATAGTTGTTGATTAGGTTTAGATGTATCTGAAGGATATAGGATACCGTTTTAAATAGATGAGAGGTATCATTTAAGCAGTGTTGATTAAAGCTATGATTAAGTGTTTTTCTGTGTTATTGTATAAGTGTTATGCTATTTCTGTGCTTTAAGCTGTCATTATATCTTTGCTATTAATAAAGTTATATTTTACAACATTAGTGCTTCCTTCAGGGCAGGAATCCAAACAAGGGCCCTGACTAACGGGCCCCTTACTAATTGGGAACGTCGCATCCTGCCTGGCTATTTCCAGTTCTGGCTGATCCAATTGGCAAAACAGGCCTTCACTTGCTACGGCAATGAATGGCTGCCTTGGGTGTGCACTGCTAGAGAGAAATGGCGCAACCTCGGCACTCTGATTCATTCTGAATAAATGTTGGCTGGTCATCACCTGACTTTTATGGGGAATGAACTGATTGATGGAGATCCCGCGCATGCCCCGTGAGATCAGCGCTTCAAGTAATAATATGTGGCAATCCCAATTCAGGATGCCCTGGGGCAGGTCCAGAACTATGCTTGTCAGAATCACACAGCCATCCAGCAGCTATTTCACTCCCCGAAACATCTTGCCACGTCTGTGCCATTCTATTCCCAGTTCCCGTGTGGTGTGTGCCGAAAGAAAGACAGGCGGCTTTAGTACCGGCTGCTTAAGAAACAAGCTGTTGTATTTTCTGGAATCCAGTACGGGTTGCTTCATCTGTAATTCTTCACGTTTGGGTAATCTGCCACCAGATGGCGCAGTCGACTGCAGGAAGACTTGCGGCTCCTCCCGGCCCATAAAAGGGCAGGAATTATCCAGAAGACCCAGAGTTTTTCTGCAGTCCTGACTGCGAGGACAGAAGATTGCTCTCTCTGTTTGATCGCAGGTGAGCAGGGGCATCCCGAGCCCGTCGGCCCTGCAGGACTATTCCCACCTGTTCCGGACCCTTTTCTGCCTCCCAGCTTCGGCTGTCAGTCCAGGTGACGGTAGGGGAACACCTCAGGGTCGGGTGTTCACAGAGCTACGCTCTGGGCCGCAGACCATGGACCCAAAGGGTAGCTGGCCATAGGCTATGGTGAGCCTATTTGGGGGGGGGAAACCACCCTGGCCTTTCATCCCACAAGCTTTATTCTTCCTGGAGCGTGTGTGCTTGGTGTGTACTTGTGTGTGTTTCACTTTTTTGTTGTATACTGTGCCTTTCCCCCCACCCCCCCCCCCCCCCCTTTGCCTTCCCCTTTCTCGCCTTCCCCCTTCTCTCCTCTTCCCCCCCCCCCCCCCGCCCGTTGTCCAGGCCGGAGGGGGGGTGGCCTCGTCTCCACGGCCGGCCACCCGTTTTTCGCGGCAGGCCACATGGTCTGCGCCGCTTAGGCGGGGGTAGCTGGGAGGGGGGCTTCGTCCTCCTCCTTTGACTCTTATACCAGCGCCATTGTGGCCAGGGCGCCCGGATTCTTCGCGCGCTGCCGAGGGGCGCGACTGCGCGATGACCCGAATTGCATCATGAACCGTGGCCCACCCCTCGAGGTTCTATTTTGGCTGCGTGTCCCGCGCTGATCAGGTCTCCTGATTGCCCCCGCCTGCTGTCTGCTGCTGCTCCTCGGGGTCGCTTCTGCCTGCTGCCGGGTACAGCCTTCTGCCGCCTCGGTCCGTGAGTCCGGTCCTTTATTATGATGTTATGTGTTGCGCATGTGCTGTGGGATGCTCATTGGTGTTTTTACTTATGTTTTCCAGACGGGCCAAATTCTTCCTATTTCTGCTTGTGGTTTCTCCCAGTCCGACCTTCCCCCCCTCCCCCCACACTACCCCCCCCCCCCTTTTTGTATAAGGGACCCTGTTGGGGGATTCCGGGTTGGGCCTCTGCCCTGCTGCCTGGTATTTGGAGGGTGAGTTGTTCCATGATTCTGACTCCTCCGGGGATCGTCATGGCGATTTTGATAGTGTCCCCGGGTCCTCCTCCGACGAGGACTCTTGGCTTCCAGATGATACCGATAGACTGTTGTCGGCGGTGTTTGATACTTTGCACATTGTTCCCCCTAAGGTGACAAAGAAGAAGCAGGGTAAGCTTTTCCGCCCTGATAGGCAACGTCTGGAGTTCCTGGAGCAGGGACATTATTCTCAGTGTGCCACACACCCCGCTTCCCCTTTAATTCTTACGATCGGGTTACTCACCGCAGGTGACGACGTTGCAGAGAGGAAGTCTTGTAACGAGCCCCCTTCCGGCCTATATATACCTGGTACCTCCCACTTAACACCAGTGTTTTTCTCTCTGCATGGCGACAAGACAGAAGAAAGAAGTCTCCTGCTTGCAGGTAGCCGGGGTCTTGCCCCGGCACCCCCTTTGGGTCTATTTCTGCCCATTTTGATTGTTTGTTACCTTCGTGGTTAATGGAAGCCTCCCAGCCCAGGCTGCTCACTGGGCAAACAGTAGATGGCACTATAGGTGCCTAGGAGCTTATCTCCTCCGCTCGACCTCACGTGTGGGGCAATGCGGCTATCCGGCATGGTGATCTGGATTTGGGATGCCCCTGTCCCGATGTCCCTTTAGGTCACCTTCTCCCGCTTGACCTTCTCCCTTCGCTAGGGGGTGGGGGGGAGGGGTGTGTGTGTGTGTGTGTAATGTGCATGAGTGCTTTACCTTACTGTGAAAAGGCCTTGGCAGTTTTTAGTGTCAGCACATTGCCAGGGCTGCTGGGGCCTGTTTCAGTTACTGCACGTTTGTATTTCCCTCTCTTCTCGGCTCCGGGCCCGCCCTTTGTTTCCCTGGTCTCATTAGAGACCTGTACGCTGCAGCTGGTGGGGGAAGAGCCTTCTGTGCGGCTGAAACTTCACAGGTAAACGGCCCCACCATTGTGCACGTGGGGCAGTTCTTATGCTATGTGCTGCTTGTGTAGTGTTTCCCTGGGGCATTTCTACTTATGGGTATATTTTTTATGTCATCCTTCTGATAGGTTGACTTAAAGTGGACCAACACCGAGAGGTGATCGGCCCGGAAATCTATAAGATTCCCGGGCCGATCACCTCCCACCCCGCGGGACATCCTACCTTATCTTCCCTTATCTTCGCCTCCCTCGCGCCCCTCCAGGCGTGCGCGCGCCCGCGCCGGCCGTCTGTGAATGGCCGGCGCGGGCCGAAAGTGACGCGCGGGAGGCGGCAGCGGCCTGGACGTTCCTGATCCCCGCCTGGACATTGGCGGGGATTGGACGGCGCGGTCACGTGGGAGCGGGGAGAGGTGAGTTTATTGGGGTTTCACACAGCGGGGCACCCCCGATCGGGGTGCTCCGCCGAAGTGGACCAAAACCCAGGATAGTCAAAATCCTGGGTGTTGGTCCACTTTAATATATCACATAACTGTGGGATTTGGGCTCCAGTTGTTGCGTTATTACACATTACCATTCTGATATGAATGTATATGGATATATATATATTGGTGTTTGTGTATATATATATATATATATATATATATATATATAATATGTGTGTGCGTTGTGTATATATATATATATATATATATATATATCTAATGTGTGTGCGTTGTGTATAGATAGAGATATATATATATATATATATATATATATATATATGGGCATGTATTCATACCGGTATGTACTCTGATTTATTCTTGGTGTGCCACACACCCCGCTCCACTTCTTAAATATTCATCAATTAATGGGTTAACTCACCGCAGGTGACGTAGTGCAGAGAGGAAGTCTTGTAACGAGCCCCCTTCCGGCCTATATATACCTGGTACCTCCCTTCAATCACCAGTATTTTTCTCTCTGCTTGACGACAAGACAGAGAGTTGAAGTCTCCTGCTTACAGGTAGGCCGGGGTATTCTTACCCCGCCACCCCCCTTTTGGTCTATTTCTGCCTGGTTTGAGTTTGTATACCTTAATGGTGGAATGGAAGCCTCCCAGCCTAGGCTGCTCACCGGGCAAAATGGTAGATGGCACTTTAAGTGCCTAGGAGCTTATCTCCTACCGCTCGACCTCATGCGTGGGGCAATGCGGCTATCCGGCATGGTGATCCGGAAATGGGATGCCCCTGTGCATTAGGTATGTGTGTTTCACTTTTATAGCCTTATTACAACATGTGTTCATGTTTATGCATTTACTGATTAGCATGTGTATACTTTTGGTCTGCTTTAAGGCAGACCGCGCTGGGTAGGGGCTGGCCGCTTCCTTTGGCAGACTATTTTCTTTATGGCCCCTACCACCTCCGCCCTCCCTTCTCCCCTCTTCCCCGCCTGGCTTTTTATTTATTTTTTAGACAGCACAATGCGGTCTTCATCCTCCCCCCTCCGCTGCCTGGGCGCACGTATTGTGGCCCATCTGTGGGTAATTCCAGCTGATTGGCGTAGGGGGGGGGGGGGGGGGGCCGGCGTCAGCGGCATCTTGCGGCGGGCCCAGCGTTACTTCCTCTTAAAAGCAGGAAGTCGCGTGGGCGCGCTGCCGCATTGAGTCCTCCGTGCAGGCTGCAGTCTTGCTCCGGCTGCTGCCCTTGCTGACCAGGTAAGCGGCCCCACCCTTTGGGGCCGTTATGGGGGAAATGCATTTCCGTGCAGTGTTATAGTGGGGAATCACTTTTTATTAAGGGGGCGAGATTTGGCTCTTTTTTTAAAGGCACTTTGGGTGCCATGTTTATATGTTTTCTTATACACATGTGAGGATCTGATGGTTTTTCTTTCCTTGCAGATCCTGGGATCCCTGCTTATGGTGGCTCTCCGGCTCTATGTGCCTGGCTAATTAATGGGATATCTTTTTAATGTATATATACATAGAATATATATATATATATATATATATATATATATATATATATATATATATATATATAATGTTTATTAAAGGGGACCTTAACTTAACTTAAAAAAAAAAAAAAAAAATCCCCTTTCTGGGACATTACTAATAAAGGGGCATCCCGGGTCGGCTTATGCCTTAAAAGTCCCAAGTACTGCGAATACCATAAATCACCATATGGAGGCTTCCGTAATTTCCGGGAACGGTTCTGCTGAGCCGTTTGGGGGGTGCGTAGGTTGTGGGGTTCCACTCCCAGCTGATGATGTCTTTATTTGCATCCCTTGTGCAAAGCAGACTATTGCGCGCCAGTCCGTTGCTCCGGCTGCGGGCCCATCGCATCCTTCATCATCTCCTACCTCTCCCTCCCTGTTCCGGACCCCACATGACACTGTCAAAGGTGGGGATTCGCATTCCGAGGTGGCGGCACAGCCCAGCCCCTGGAAAGTAGTGCCCGTTAAAGCAGGGTTAAAGGCCACTGCAAAACAGAGGCACCTGACTCCGGTACCTTCGGCTCCACAGGACGAGTTATGTGAGCCTGTGGAATGGCCCGGACGAGGATGAATTCCCGTCGGAGTCAGATGAGCCGACAGGTCAGCTTGTGGCTGATGAGATTGGCGATTGGTCAGAGGGGGTTGTTTTTGACACCCCCTCTATTCTGGCTCAAATGTTTAAAATTTTGAGTTTAGATACGCCTGAGGCGGCCGCCCCGCCAAAGGGTCAGTTGTTTAAAGAGCCTCAGCCGCGTTTGGTTTTTCCCAGACAACACCACTTTGAGAGGGTGGTTCTTAAGGAATGGGAACATCCCACGCGGTTATCTGGAATTCCTTCCAGTTGGGAAAAGCGTTATCCTTTTCCACCAGAATTGGTGAAGCTTTGGTCTGTCCCTCCTGACGTCGATACCCCTGTACTAGGGCTCTCCAGCACGGCTATGGTACAGTCTGCTGAGACCACTGTCCCTAAGGATGGGGAAGATCGTCGGATTGACCAATACGCTCGACATGGTTTTATCTATTCCGGGTCAGCGTTGCGCCCGGTATGTGCTTCAGCCCTTCTACTATTGGCAATTAAGTCCTTAATTCAGGGGCTATATGAGGATCTTAATCCCGCTTGCAAACAGTTCACTGCGCTTAAGCAGTGTGAATCTTTTGTGGCGTATGTCCTGGCCGCTCAGGACGATGCGCTGACTATAAGTAGCAAGGCAGCAGCTATGCTGGTGGCTATTCGCAGGTCAGTATGGCTGCGTCAGTGGTCAGCGGACACGGCTTCCAAGAAGGTGCTCACAGCTCTCCCCTTTTTGGGGTTGCGTCTGTTCGGGGAGAAAATTGATTCAGTCGCAAAGGGTGGTAAGATGCCACAACGCAAGAGGCCTTGTGTCCCCTTTGGGGGGGCAGGTTCCAGTAGTCCCTCCTTTCGAGGATTCAGAGCGGGCAGGGGTGCTTCCTTTCCCGCTACCAGAGGTGCAGGTTGGACTCGGGGGAGGGGCCGTGGCCGGCCCGCTCAGTCCTGGGGCACCAAGCCCAAACCTGCTGATAAGCCCACTCAGCAATGAGGGGCTGCCCTCACCCGTGCGGGTGGGGGGACTATTGCGACACTTCTCCCAGATTTGGAACCAAGTGGTTCCAGGCAGATGGATTCAGGAGGTAGTGTCGGCCAGTTACGACCTGGAATTCGAGTCTCACCCTCCTTCACGGTTCGCTCGGTCTCGGGTGCCCATCGTTCCTTTGGTCACGCAGGGGCTCCTGGCGTCGGTAAGGGATCTGTTAGAGATAACGGTCATCCGGCCGGGACCGCGCTTAGAGATGGGCCTCATTTTCTACTCCAATCTTTTTGTAGTCCCCGAGAGAGATGGGTCGGTTCATCCCGGCCTGAACTCTCATCAACACAGAGTGTTTCTTCCTTTTGTCCAAATTCACACGAGAACGCTTCAGCTATTTCTGTTAGCGTTTTGGGACCTGCAACCTCAGTCGCCGGATCAGTCCTTCCAGTTGTCCTCCCGTGTACGGCAGTCCCTCCTGTGGTGGTTGGTCTCGACCAATCTTGTGTAGGGCAGGTCTTATCTGACCCCCCTTTGGAAAATTGTCACCACGGACGCCAGTCTGTCGAGATGGGGCAGATTCTGGAAGGTGCTGCAGTTTCAGGGGCAGTGGGGACCTCAAAGGCCCCACTTACTCATCAATATTCTGAAACTGAGAACCATCCGTCAGGTGCTTGCTCTCCTGACTCAGCACGTTCTGGGCCTTCCGGTCCAGATGTGTTCAGACAATCAAACAGCGGTTGCTTACATCGGTCTTCAGGGAAGGACTCGCAGTCTGAGTACTCTCAGAAAAGTGTCCCTGATCAGGACCTGGGCAATGTTCCATGTTCCTTGTCTCTTGGCGGTTTACATTCCAGAGGTGAAGAAACCGGTAGCGGACCAGTTGAGCAAGGGCTCTCCCCGTCTGGGAGAATAGGCTCTCCATCCTCGGGTGGTTCGCTCACTGTGTCTCCAATGGGGGACCCCGGAGGTGGACCTGTTGGCCCCTCATCACTATCACAGGCTCCCGAACTTCGTGTCGCTCTCCCAGGATCCTCTGGCTCTGGCAGTGGACGCCATGTCCCTGAGCTGGGGAGTTCTGGGATTTCTATACCTGTTTCCTCCGATACCCATGCTGAGCAGGGTGCTTCGGAAGTTGGCTCTGGAAAAGGTGTCTGCCGTTCTCGTGGCCCCAAGGTGGCCAAGACGAGTGAGGTTCGCAGACATCGTTCGGCTGGCAGTGGACCAGTTCGTTCTGCCTCTTCGGCCTGATCTGCTCACTCAGGGTCAATTGTGTTACCCCAATTTACCAGCGCTGGGTTTGATGGCCTGGCTGCTGAAACCTCCATCTTGAAGGAGGAGGGTCTTTCTGATTCAGTCATTAAGACTTTGATCAGTGCCCGGAAGAGGTCTTCTTCCATCACCTACTATAGGACTTGGAAAGCCTATATTGCTTGGTGTGAGATAAGATCTTTTCCTTGTAGGGTCTTTTCGGTCTCCAGGATTCTGGAGTTTTTACAATCGGGGCTGGACTCTGGTCTCCAGCTAAGTACGTTAAAAGGGCAGGTCTCTGCCTTATCTATCTTTTTTCAGAAGCGTGTTGTGCTTAAACCTTTAGTTAAAACTTTTTTCCAGGGGGTTACGCATGTGCGGCCTCCCAGGAAACCATTACTCCTGGTTTGGGATTTGAATTTGGTTCTTTCTGCTCTTCAGGCTCCTCCTTTTTAGCCTTTGCAAGATATTGCTTTGTCTACCCTGACTCAGAAGATTGTCTTCTTGGTAGCGATCACTTCGGTCCGGCGTGTCTCAGAGTTGGCGGCCTTGTCTATCCAGGCGCCTTACTTTGAGAGGCATCAGGATAAAGTGGTCTTTCGGTTCAAGCCAGACTTTATTCCTAAGGTTGTTTCTGCTTTTCATTTGAACCAAGATATTGTTCTTCCCTCCTTGTGTCCTAATCCTAAGAATGACAAAGAGAGGGTTTTGCATTGTTTGGATGTAGTACGCTGTGTTAAGTACTACTTGGTTATCACGTCATGTATATTTATTCAAGATGTTTAAGCTAGCCATATAGGTTTGCCTTATTGGTTATGTATGATTGTGGTGCATTCTGGCTGGGGGACTGACTGTGGTCTCTTTTCCCCCACAGATTCTGGGATTCCCTCACTGCAGGCTCTCCCGGTTCTGTTATACCTGGCTAGCCTTATTACTATAAATTGGGTTTTGTCCTAAGGTTTTAAAAAAAAAAATATATATATATATATATATATTTAAAAAAAAAAATTTAAATCCTCCCTTTCTCGGGACATTAATTTAAAGGGGCATCCCGGGTGGCTTTATGCCTAAAACCCACGGTTGTTGCAAATACCATAAAATCACCATATGGAGGCTTCCGACAATACCGGAAATGGCTCTTCGGGGCCATCTAGGCTGTGTGGGGGTTGTGGGACTCCGCTCCCAGGCGATGATGTTATATTATGCATTCCTTGTGCAAAGCAGAATATTGTGCGTCAGTCCGTCGCTACGGCTTCTGGCTCCTTGCAACTTCCGTCATCTCCTACCCCCCCTCCCTATTCCAGACCCCGTGTGACATTGTCAAAAGTGGGGATTGGCAATCCGAGGTGTGTGCGCGATTGACCAACCTCGAGAAGATATTTTCCGCCAAAGTAGCTCAGAAGGCTACAATGAAGCGGAAACACCTTTCTCCGGCAGCTCCTGCTTCGGAGGATGAGAGGTGCGAAGTTGTGGATTGGTCCGAATATTCCCTGGACGAGGAGGGGGAACTCCTTGTGGAGTCGGATGAGCCTGCAGACCAGCTAGAGATTGATGCTGTTGGCGATCAGGCTACGGGGGTATCCCTTGACACCCCCTCCATTTTGGCTCAAATTTTTGAAATTTTGAATTTTGACTGAGGCAGTCGCCCTGCCAAAGGGTAAGTTGTTTGGTGTGCCTCAGCCGCGTTTGGTGTTTCCCAGGCAACAACACTTTGAGAGGGTTGTGCTTAAGGAATGGGAACAACCCACGTGACTGGCTGGAATCCCTTCTAGTTGGGATAAACTCTATCCTTTTCCGGAGGAATTGGTGAAGCTTTGGTCGGTTCCCCCTGACGTCGATACCCCTGTGTTAGGACTGTCTAGCACGGCTGTGGTACATTCTTTTGACACCACTGCCATTAAGGATAGTGAGGATCGTCGGATTGACCAGTATGCTCGCCACGGTTTTATCAGTGCCGGATCGACGATGCGGTTGGTGTGTGCTTCGGAGCTTCTTCTGTTGGCAGTTAGGTCCATTATTCGGGATCTATGCGCAGACCTTGATCCCGCTTGTGATGAGTTTAGTGCTGTTAAGCAGTGTGAATCATTTATTTCCTTTGTCCTGACCGCTCAAGACGATGCTCTGGCGATGAGTAGCAGGACAGCGGCAATGCTGGTGGCTATTCCTCGGTCAGTGTGGCTGCGCCAGTGGTCGGCGGACTTGGTCTCTAAAAAGGTGCTCACAGCACTTCCTTTTTTGGGTTTGCGACTGTTTGGTGATAAATTAGACTCAGTTGCAAAAGGTGGTAAATTGCCTCAACGCAAGAGGCCTCGTCGCTCCTTTCGGGGTGCAAGTGACTTTAGACCTTCCTTTCGGGGATTTAGAGCGGGTAGGGGAGCTTCCTTTCCCACTACCAGAGGTGCAGGTTGGACCCGGGGGAGGGGCCGTGGCCGTCCCGCTCAGTCCTGGGGCGCCAAGCCCAAACCTGCTGGTAAGCCCGCTCAGCAATGAGGGGCTGCCCTCACCCGTGCGGGTGAGGGGACGATTGCGACACTTCACCCAGGTTTGGGACCAGGAGGTTCCGGACAGATGGATCCAGGAGGTGGTGTCGCCCGGTTACAAACTGGAGTTCGAGTCTCGCCCTCCTTCACGTTTCTTTCGGTCTTGGGTGCCCATCGATCCTTTGGCCGCACAGGGGCTCCTGGTGTCGGTAAGGAATCTTTTACAAATGGCGGTCATCCGGCCGGTGCCGCGCTTAGAGATGGGCCTCGGTTTTTACTCCAATCTTTTCGCAGTCCCCAAAAAGGACGGGTCAGTTCGTCCCGTTCTGGACCTGAAATTACTCAACAGGTTCATCCGTATTCAGAGGTTTCGCATGGAAACTTTGCGTTTGCCATCGGTTCTCTTCGGCAGGGGGACTTCATGACGTCCATAGACATCAAGGATGCTTATCTTCATGTTCCCATCTGCCAGGCTCATCAACGTTTTCTTCGATTTGTGCTGAAACCTCAGCATTTTCAATTCGTGGCACTTCCGTTTGGCCTTACCTCGGCTCCAAGAGTGTTCACCAAGGTGCTGGCAGGGGTGATGTCCATTTTCAGATCTCGGGGCATTCGTGTCGTTCCATATTTGGATGACCTTCTCATCATGGCTCCGTCCCTCAATCAATCAGAGACAGACACCAGGATGGTGGTCTCCACGCTGGAAAGCTTTGGTTGGGTGATCAACTTTCCCAAGTCCTCCCTCGCTCCGGCCAGGGTGGTGTCCTTTCTGGGGATGCAGTTGGACTCTTGTCAACACAGAGTGTTTCTCCCTCAGTCCAAAATGTATCTGATTCAGGAGTTGGCTCGGGTCCTACTTTCCAATCCTCGGCCGTCCATCCGTCTGGGGATGAGGCTGGTAGGGTTGATGGTTGCCTCATTCGAGGCAGTTCCTTTCGCTCAATTTCACATGAGGACGCTTCAGCTCCATCTGTTGGCGTCCTGGGACTGGCGACCACGGTTGCTGAATCGGCCCTTCCAGTTGTCCTCCCGGGTCCGGCAGTCCATCCAATGGTGTTTGGTCTCGGCCAATCTCGTGAAGGGCAGGTCTTTCCTGACCCCTCTTTGGGAAATTGTCACCACGGACGCCAGTCTTTCGGGATGGGGGGGATTCTGGAAGGATCTTCAGTTCCAGGGGCAGTGGGGACCTCAAGAGGCCATCCGTCGGGTTCTTGCTCTTCTGACTCAACATGTTCTGGGCCTTCCGGTCCAGGTTCGTTCAGACAAACGAACAGCGGTTGCTTACATCAATCATCAGGGAGGGACTCGCAGTCTGGGTGCTCTCAGAGAGGTGTCCCTGATCCTGACCTGGGTGGAGGCCCATGTTCCTTGTCTCTCGGCGGTGTACATCCCAGGGGTGGAAAACCAGGAAGCAGACCTGTCTTCCCGTCTGGGAGAATGGGCTCTCCATTCTCAGGTTTTTCGCTCACTGTGTCTCCGGTGGGGGACGCCGGAGGTGGACCTGTTTGCCTCTAGTCACAATTACAGGCTCCCGAACTTCGTGTCGCTCTCCCAGGATGCTCTGGCAGTGGACGCCATGTGCCTGAGCTGGGGGGATCTGGGGTTTCTGTACCTGTTTCCCCAGATACCCATGCTGGGCAGGGTGGTACGGAAGCTGGCTCTGGAAAGGGTGTCCGCCATTCTCGTGGCCCCAAGGTGGCCAAGGCGAGTATGGTTCGCAGACTTCGTTCGGCTAGCAGTGGACCAGTTCGTTCTGCCTCTTCGGCCCGATCTGCTCACTCAGGGTCGGCTGTGTTACCCCAATTTACCAACGCTGGGTTTGACGGCCTGGCTGCTGAAACCTCCATCTTGAAGGAGGAGGGTCTTTCTGACTCGGTCGTTAAGACTCTGATCAGTGCCCGGAAGAAGTCTTCTTCTATCATCTACTATAGGACTTGGAAAGCCTATATCGCTTGGTGTGAGATTAGATCTTTTCCTTGTAGGGTCTTTTCGGTCTCCAGGATTTTGGAGTTTTTACAATCTGGCCTGGACTCTGGTTTTCAGCTAAGTACTTTGAAAGGGCAAGTTTCTGCCTTATCTATCTTTTTTCAGAAGCGTTTTGCGCTTCATCCTTTAGTTAAAACTTTTTCCAGGGGGTTACGCATGTGCGGCCTCCCAGGAAACCATTACTCCCTGTTTGGGACTTGAATTTGGTTCTTTCTGCTCTTCAGGCTCCTCCCTTTGAGCCTTTGCAAGATATTGCTTTGTCTACCCTGACTCAGAAGATTGTCTTCTTGGTAGCTATCACTTCGGTTCGGCGTGTCTCGGAGTTGGCGGCCTTGTCTATTCAGGCGCCCTACTTTGAGAGGCATCAGGATAAAGTGGTCTTTCGGTTCAAACCAGACTTTCTACCTAAGGTTGTTTCTGCTTTTCATTTGAATCAGGATATTGTTCTTCCCTCCTTGTGTCCTAAGCCTAAGAATGACATGACAAAGAGAGGGTTTTGCATTGTTTGGATGTAGTACGTTGTGTTAAGTACTATTTGATTATTACTTTTCCTTTTCGTAAAACGTATGCCTTTTTTGTTGTGCCCTGTGGGCCTAGGAAGGGTTTGGCGCCGCCCAAATGGATACGTCAGGCTATTATTGGGGCCTATTTTGCTAAGGGGAAAGTTCCCCCTTTTCGTATCACTGCTCATTCTACTTGCGCCGTTGGAGCGTCTTGGGCTTTTCAGCACCAACAAGTTTGTAAGGCTGCTACTTGGTCTTCTGTTCATACAAGTTTTACAAGGTTGATGTGCGGGCCTCAGCAGATGCTGTTTTTGGCCGCAAAGTTCTGCAGACTGCAGTCGTTGAGTTATGCTTCACCTTGCCTTTGGATACCCATCCCTTGCGGACACTGCTTTTGGATGTCCCGATCGTAAGAATTAAAGGGGAAGCGGGGTGTGTGGCACACTGAGAATAATACCATTTTGTGAGTACTCACCTGAAAAATGGATATTGTCAGTGTGCCACACACCCCGCTTCACCCCGCCCTTTTCGGTATCCCGAATCCTTTATATGGTGAAGCTTTTATTTATTTTGAGGTTACCTTTAGATTTACTGGTACCTTGTCTTTCTGCTTTTTAAATCACTGGTGTTAAGTGGGAGGTACCAGGTATATATAGGCCGGAAGGGGGCTCGTTACAAGACTTCCTCTCTGCAACGTCGTCACCTGCGGTGAGTAACCCGATCGTAAGGATTAAAGGGGAAGCGGGGTGTGTGGCACACTGACATTATCCATTTTTCAGGTGAGTACTCACAAAATGGTATTTTTCCAAGATGGTCCTTAAAGAATAGAAATGGCCCAACATATTGCCCTCGGTGCCTAAGGGACTGGACTGAAGGTATGCCTTCTCTGCTGACTTAGTTCGTCTCTGGTCTTGTCCCCCGGAGGTGGACGCTCCCGTCCTGAGGCTGTCCAATACTTCTGTCATGCTTTCTCCTGACACCACTATCTTACGCGACAATGCTGATCGGCGCATGGATCAACTAGCTTGCCATGCTTTCACTTTTGTGGGGGCTGGCCTTCGCCCGGTCTGCGCCTATTGTTGCCATTGCTATCAAGAAGAAGATTAAGCGGCTTGTTGAGGCCGCCAGATCCGGCAAGGGAGCAGACGAGTATGAGGACCTTTTGCTTTGCACTGACTTTATTGCCTTTGTTCTATCTGCCATGGATGATGCTGTCCGGCTTGGTGGTAGGGCTTCGGCCCTGCTGGTTGCTATGCGTCAGTCTGTCTGGCTGCGGCAGTGGGCGGCCAACGTTGCCGCTAAGAAGTCCCTCACCGGTCTTCCTTTCACAGGACTCTGTCTTTTTGGGGAGCATCTTGATGTATTGGCCAAGGATGGTCGGCTCCCTCAGCATAGAAATCATTCTCTGCCCTTTCAGGGGTCTTCTTCCTTTTATCCCTTCCGAGGGGGACGCGGCACCTCCTTCCCTGGTGGTCGCAGGGAATCCTGGGGGCGAGGTAGGGCCTGTGGTCCTCCCGGTCTCTCCTGGGGGTCCAAGCCCCCCACCAAGGCCCCTCAGGCATGAGGAGGCGCCCTCACCCATCCTGGTGGGGGGGCGGCTTCGGCTATTTGCTCACGTCTGGAGACAACACGTCTCGGACCGGTGGATTCAGGAGGTGGTGTCCGCCGGCTACAAGATAGAGCTGGCAGCTTGGCCGCCCCCAAGATTCCTTCGGTCCCGGATCTCCCAACGTCTTCTGTTGTCCGGAGTGGTTTGTCCTGTGCATCTTCAATAATGGGGTCGGGGTTTCTACTCCAATCTGTTCACGGTTCCCTGAGACCCATGCTGGACCTAAAGGGTCTCAACAGATTTGTCAGGTTCAAACATTTCCGCATGGAGACCTTACGGTCGGCAGTGAGCTCTCTTTGTTTGGCCAGATGACTTTGACCACTGTGGACATCAAGGATGCCTATTTGCACGTTCCTATCTTCCTAGTACATCAGAAGTTCCTGAGGTTCGCTCTGGGGGATCAGCACTACCAGTTTGTGGCCTTGCCGTTCGGTATCACTTCGGCCCCTCGGGTGTTCACCAAGGTCCTGGCGGGTGTCATGGCCCTCCTGAGGAGCCAGGGCATTTTGCATTCTTCCTTACCTGGATGACCTGTTGATTGCTGCTCAATCTTTTCATCAGGATATCAGGGATACTCAGGTGGTTGTGTCCACCCTCAAGGCCTTCGGTTGGGTGATCAATTATCCCAAATTTTCTCTCTCTTCGTCATTGGGCATGACGCTGGGTACTTTTCAGGTCATGGTTTTTCCTTCTCAGCAGAAGGTGGAGGGCCTTCAGATGCAGACGCGAGCCCTGCTGTCGTGTCCTCATCCCTCCATCCATCTGGGGATGCAGTTGGTGGGCCTCATGGTGTCTTGCTTCGAGGCTGTGCCCTTTGCTCAGTTCCACATGAGACCTCTTCAGTTGAATCTCTTGACCGTTTTGGATCAGAGTCAGGAGTCCTTGGAGCAAGTGTTCGTTCTGCCCCTTCTGGCCAGACAGTCCCTCACGTGGTGGTTGGACTCGAGGAATCTTCTCGTGGGAAGGTCCTTCCTGCCTCCGTGCTGGGAGATTGTCACCACGGACGCCATTCTGACTGGTTGGAGAGGGGTTTGGCAATCGTTGAAGTTCCAGGGCCAGTGGGGCCCTCAGGAGGCCCACGCGCTGATCAACCTCCTGGAGCTGAGAGCGATCAAGTTGGTTCTCTTCCAGCTGACTCCCCACCTACGGGGTCGTGCAGTCCAGGTCCGCTCGGACAATCAGACGGCGATCGCCTACATCAATCATCAGGGCGGGACTCGGAGCAAACGATCCCTTAAGAAAGTGTCCCTGATCCTGTCTTGGGCGGAGGAGACTGTTCCCTGCATCTCGGCGGTTTACATCCCCGGGGTGGAGAACCATGAGGCAGTTGCCCTGAGCAGGGGGATTTTTCGTCTAGGGGAATGGTCTCTCAACAACAAGATCTTTCATGCCCTGTGTCGCTGCTGGGGTCAGCCAGACGTGGACCTTTTTGTGCCCCGTCACAATCACAAGCTTCCAAGATTCGTCTCTCTGTCAAGAGATCCTTCATGGACACTGCTGTTGGATGTCCCAAACATAAAGAATTACAGATGAAGCAACCCATGCTAGATTCCAGAAAAATGCTATTCTGTGATTACTCACCTGTAGAATTTTATGGTAATCCAGCACTGGTTGCTTCATCCCACCCTTGTTATCATTATCTTCTTTTGCCTTTTTATGGTGATTTTTGTTGAGAGAGTTTTTTTTAGTTGGCTATGTTTCATAACATGGTTTTGCCTCCCGGCTTCTTGCATTACTGCACTAGATCATCTGTGTAATTCCTGCCCTTTTATGGGCCGGGAGGAGCCACAAGTCTTCCTGCAGGCGACTGCGCCACCTGGTGGCGGATTATTCAAACATGAAGAATTACAGTCTGACACCTGTTGCCCAAACTGTAGTTTAATCTGAACATCTCACTGAAGGGTTTCGGCATTGCCACCATCTTATATATTGATCTTGTGTTTCTCAGAACCTGACAGAGGTGTGCCGCACTATGTGATCGTCATTGCTGTCATCGCCGCACTCGCTGCTCTTGCTGGAGTGATCGCTGGAGTCATTGTGTACATGAGTAAGTGTCTCTTTTTCCCAGAGTTCAGCTGTCAGTCAATGCCTGAATAAATGAGTGGTGTGTTCAGTGTTTTACCTGCTGAGGTATTTGTAGTTCTGTGAGCTATTTAAATTTCGATAGCAAGCTCATGACTGTCACAGCTGATTACAATAGCAACAATTTTGATTCATCAGCTGCTATAACAATGTAACTCTCACCAGGGACCTGCCAGGCTTTTCAGAATGACTCATCTTGTTTGTTACAGTCATAGAAGGAGGGAGGGATAATGCATCCTGATTTTATTATTTAACTCCTAATGGCACTTTTGCCTATGTAACTATTCAGCAGTGTTGAGCTGACATAGTGTATGCTGCAGCGCCCCATCAGTTTCTGCAGCATAGCCCGTGAGTTTGGGGGGGGGGGGGGGGCATGCAGGTATCACTGAAGAAAAACTAAACCACCAGATCCTGTAACTCTGTACAGCAGTATCACAAGACTTTATCCAGCTTTCATTCAATAAAGTGTATTTTAAAATTTTGCCTGAAAATAAGCGCCACACTCACGCTTTTAGCCTGATTTATCAAGCATCAGAGCCTGTTAATACCAGGTTGTGCCAATATGTATCCGCAGTGCCACATTTAACAAACAAAAAGCTGGCAGTGACAATGTGTTCACCACCCTGCGTCTAATTTATTACTGCCACCATATAGATAAGCTGCGCCGGTTTATAGTGGTGCTGTATGAGCATATAGCATATATGCATATTGTGCATACAGAGCACAATGGGCAGAACTGTACTGAAGTGTTTTATGCTTATAAATCATTTTGATAAATTTGATAAATAATATGATTGACTCTCACTGGCGCTGTTATAATTGGCATAAGGGTCCAACAGGTGCTGACACATGTCGGCCAATACCTAGTGCCCCAATGCAAGCAAATTAATAAATATTTATTAGCGGGCGCTGTGACTGTAAAAATAACAGCGCCAATATATAAAGAGATGGCGGCAATTAAAAACTGGTGCTATGCTAGAAAAATGGCGCTAAATGGAGTGCTTCTCAAATAAGGTCCTTTATTTCAAATTAATGCATTAGATAAATTAAGGTGTGATTCAAAGAATAGAGAACAATACTGCTTATATCGGCAGCTGCGCTCATTGTTATAATAACTTGCCCTGCTTCCTCTATCCCTGTCACTGTACAATGCAGCTGTGCTGTTACAGTGGAAAATGCCAGCAGCCCTTTGCTGTGTTACATTGTTACCTTGAGGTGCATGGCTGCTAATACAATTTAACTAGTGCCGCTACTTGCTGTGTTACATTGTATAGCAGCTGACAGCTGTGTTACACTGCATAACTGCTCCAAGCTGTGTTACATTGTATAGCAGCTCACAACTGTGTTGTACAGCAGCTCACAACTGTGTTGTACAGCAGCTCACAACTGTGTTGTACAGCAGCTCACAACTGTGTTGTACAGCAGCTCACAACTGTGTTGTACAGCAGCTCACAACTGTGTTGTACAGCAGCTCACAACTGTGTTGTACAGCAGCTCACAACTGTGTTGTACAGCAGCTCACAACTGTGTTGTATAGCAGCTCACAACTGTGTTGTATAGTAGCTCACAGCTGTATTGTATAGGAGCTCACAACTGTGTTACATTGTATAGCACGTAACATCTGTGTTACATTGTATAGCAGCTCACGTTGGTGTTACATTGTATAGCCTGGGCACTCAGGGAGGGGGGATAGGGATTGTTATTCATAAGAAGAAGGAAACCTGGATGTGAAGAATAGGGGAATTTGTGGTTTGTACTGAGTGAGGGCAGCAATTGTCTGTTTAAAATGGTGGCAGTTCGCAGTTGGGGTGGGGTAACCATAGGTGGAAATTTGCATTTCGTTTTTGCACCTAGTGCTGAATTGCCCCTTATTCTGTTGGTGCCTCATGTAGCTGCGACTGCAAAACTGTTACTGATGTTTCTGGTTCTGTGTTATATTCTGGTTCTGCCCTTGTAATGCTGAGCCTGTATTTATTCTCCTTTTTCTCATTACTTTTCAGAGAAGAAACGCGGCTACAAGACCACCAGCAGTAAGTCCTCCTGTGACCTGTTACAGCCATTGCACAAGAGCATGTGATGTGTGATGCACTTTATAGTCTCTCAGTATAAGTAATAGCAGAGCCGTCACCAAAGGGACTGTCCAGGCAAATAATAAACAAGCCTATACTCTTCTTCTCTTCCCTGCAGCAGCTTCCTGGTAGTGCAGACATTTAAAGTAGTCCAAGTCGCATGGCCATCGGCCCTGGAATTTATAAGATTTCAGGGGAGCTAGATTCCTTTCTCCAGGGCATCCAGAATCGGGATGTCCCACTGTGTGAACCCCCCCCAGGTCGGTATACTCACCTTCTACCCCAGTCCAACGGCGCTTTTATGAGCAGTGCCCATACCCATGCCAGGCATTTGTGAATGGCCGGCTTGGGAACGCTCCCTGTTAGATGGTAGCGGGGATGCGGCCATAGGTGCGCTCGGCTAGACTCTGCTCCTTAGATGAGCTTAGAGTCCGCGCATGCACCATAGGGCCGGAGTGAAGGTGCGTTGGAGTGGGCGACCTGGGGGATTTCACACTGTGGGGCATCCCGCTTCAGGATGCCCCCGGGACAAGGACCGAAACTCGGGATAGTTAAAATCCTTGGTTTTGGTCCACTTTTTAAACTTTTCCATTTTCGGAACAGGTCCATCACCATTTGAACGTTCAGTGATCCTTTGGAAACTCATTCACGATTTGCAAATAAACTGGTTGGCAAGGCTCTGCTGCTCGCTGGTGTCACAGTTAATGGAGTGCACAGCTTTATAACAGGGGCGTGTCTGCCAGGTACTGCCTCTTCCCACTCCTACATTGCAGGGCCAAAAGCAGTAACCCACCGCGATCTGCCCGGGAATCTATAAAATTCCAGGGCCGGTTGATTCCCTCCTGTGTGAAACCCCCCAGGTCGCCCCATACACTTACCTTGCTTCCCGGTCCAACGCCTCATCCCCGCTATCACTCTAGCAGGGCGTGTGCCCATGCCTGGCATTTGTGAATGGCTGGCACGGCATGCTCCCTGTTAGAGGGAAGCGGGGGATGCGGCCGCCACCAGCGCTCCGAGTGCTCTTATTGGACGAGCATAGGACCTGGAAGAGGTGAGTTAACTTCAGGAATCTGGGGGGGTTTTACGCAGTGGGGCTCCCTAGATCGGGGTGCCCCGGGGAAAAAGACAAAAACCCAGGATAGTCAAAATCCTGGGTTTTGGTCCACTTTAAATAACCAGACCCCAAATAAGCTGCTGCAGAGGAGAAACATTTTTTTTTCTTTCTTTACCATCATTAAACCTTTCCAATCCAGAAGGAGACAATTATTATAAAGCTTTGGCAGAAATTCTCATACATATCTATGCATCTTAATTATGAACGTTGTTTTTATTTACAAAACTCCTATAAAACTTCTTCTGTTTGTTCCCCGTTTTCATAGGTGAGCTATTGTGTAGCTATTTCAGCACTGACATTGGTCTCAGTAGACATTGATAAAGAAAAGTCTCCATGTTCTCACCACTTTGCACCACTTCTTATAGTTACACCTATTTCTGTTCTTACTCTTACTATTTTGCCTCACCTCTTGTTTTTAGCCCACTTTAATAAATCAGCCTATAAAACAGAAAATAGTGGCAGGGAAAAAACAGAAATAAATCCGGCTTAGTGTGTGTGGCGGAAGCTTGTGTCTGCAGTGTATAAAGTGTCATCATTATATAATAATATCGCACCATTTATACTAGACTCCCATTTCTTTTCCAGCTTCAGATACCAATTCTGACCCCACCAACAACCCAACAGCCTGAGTGTGCGGCCAGAGGAGGAGATCTCGCTTTCCTTATTCTGCATTTTGCTTTTTTATCTGCTTCTGTTAATACATCTGATATTATATGATATAAAAGGGACCTGTCATATACTGCAATCCATTTGGTTTAATAACTGGCATCATGTGACACTGAAAACCTCAGCACTTCATATAACATGTAATAGATTCAAAAATAAATTAAACATTTTTTACTGCAGAGGCCCCATCTCGGCATCTTCCAGATGTGAAGGATCTTGGGATAGTTTCCCTGATGTCGCTGTACATTTGAATGAGTGATGTCATAAACTATATATTTTATACCCAGCAACACCTGTAACAATCATACTAACAGGTCCATAGCCTAGAGGAGGAAAGGGCTGTGTAACCTGCTGCAGATGTGCCGGCCTATTGCTGTATGTTACCTGACTGCTGTAACTTTATTCAGTTCATTATTTGGTTTGGGCTATTTTGTTGGATGAGATTTAGTGTAAGGTTTCTGCAATATATTTGGTTTTTTTTGGTTCATATTTTGGATTCATAGTTTAAAGTCTGATTTGGAAAATCTCTAATATAACATGTGCCATATTCCAGTGTTTCTTCATGAGCGTAACGATCAGATCCGACAGTTGACAAGTAAATATATCCTTACAGTGTGTCCTGGAGCAGCCGATGGTAAATTACATTGTGCAGCCATTGATTATGGGGATTTGGGTTGAGATGGATGAAAAGCGATGGATAATGTAGGTTAGTTAGTAATATTTTACAATGCTTTAGATACAAATACTGTTATATATTTAATATGCAGGAAATAGTGGGGAAATATTTTGGTGGCTGAGGTTCTGCAGTCATTTCTCTGGTGAGCATTTCTTCCAAAATTTCTGGTTACAGCTCAGATAGCAGTTTGGTGGCCCCATCAGTGCCAGACATGGCCGCCTTGGTCACTGTGGTGTAGGAGCCTGTTCAGAAAGCAGTAGGGGGAGGGGGGTCCCAATAACCACCATGTTATCTACTGTGAAGTCATTTCTATAGAGAGGAGCAAACAGTGATACTAATATTTCCTCCTTTATATGTGACCATTTATTCAGCAATGCAAAGAGGGATTTCAGATGCTCAGCTCCAGCTGCACAAAAACTTCTATGCAGAGATCTTCCAGGAATTCTGGAAAAGCCTTCATGAGATAAAACCACTAATTGCGCTGGAAAATAATCCAAAACTGGCACAACAATATAATTGGATATAATAAAGGAAATACTGTTTAGGTGGTAAATTATGATTATTTCCCTGGTGTAATTATTTTGTGATATTTCAATAATCAATAAAATATTTTGGGGTTTTGTTCTGTTCTTTGTTTTTTTTTTATTGCTACAACTATGAAATCTACATCTGAATCATTTAACCCCCCTTTCAAAGCTTGAGCTGCCGGCACTGACCTACCTGCAATACTGTAAGGAGAGTTCTGTAAAGAGGAGCTTATGCCATTGCTGATGTGTTACTAGTTTAGGCAATAGTCACATAACTGATTGTATAACGAGAAACTCTGCTACTGTCTACATATAAATTACCGGCTTCTGCTGTTTTTGCTGTTCAATATCGGTACATTTGTTTAAAAAAGTGAATGCTTTCCAAAAAGTAGGGGGTGGGTGGGGGGGTGGTAGTATGTGTGTAGGACCGGTAGACAGGAAGCAGTTACTTACACGTGCTGCCTGCTGGTCCTCCAATGCCCCACACCACTATACCTTACAGTGCTACTAAGCCACTGACTGCATTCCTAGCTATAATGCTTAGCCTGTGCACGAATGTTGTCCATTCATGAAACGCCCACCGTAAATAAGCCACACTCACTAATGGAAGCCGGAATGTGATCAGTTGCATGGGAGCACTGTAAGATATGGTGGTGTGTGTGGCGCTGGACATTGGAGTACCTGCAGGCAGCACGTGTAAGTTTTAACTGCTTCCTGTCCACCTGCCCTCCATTGCACTCCCTCCTCTCACACTGCCTGTAATGGGGAAGATGCCTGTTTTAGGGGGAGATTCTGCACACTGCCTGTTACGAGGTGATAGGAAGGGGGGTATTTCAGCACACCATTTGGTTCAGAATATTTATATTAATTACCTCTGCTAAACCCTCGGCGCATCTAATGGTCAGGTGCATGTTATGGAGCAGAAACTATGACATTTTAGTAATATGCTTTATTTAAATAAATCCTATCCTCTGTGTTTCCAGCTCAAAGTTTGAAAAAAAAAAGCACAGAGTTAGGCAACAGTATTTATGTCAGCAGAAAGTGGCAGGGGTGAGCAGCCTTAACCATACCTCCCAACTTCTGAAAACGTGAAAGCTGGACAAGCCATGCCCCCGGCCACACCCCCGTCACGCCCCGGACACACCCCCGTCACGCCCTCCAGCTCCAGCAATGTCGGCTGCCTTCACCCCTGCATGCGTACGTATCCCCAACCCAGCATACCGCCCGCCCCCCCACCCCCGTGCGCCTGCCCACCCACCCCCGTGCGCCCGCCCCACTCTCTCACCCCACGCGCCAGGAAGTTATCTTCGCGCCGGTGTCATTGCGGCCCTGGGCTGTCACAACGCAGGGCGTCCCGGGACATTTGGTAATGTTCCGGGACCGCGGGATCCTTCTCAAAAATCGGGACAATCCCGGGAAAATCGGGACAGTTGGGAGGCATGGCCTTAACCTCCCCCCCCCGCATGTGCATGCTCACAATGCTTTCAATCACATTGCTATAGCCTCAGAACAGCCCTAAACCATCATAGGTTTCAGTTTGCTGCCTATTTCCTAAACACCTCACAGCTCTGCCCTGTCACTTTCTGCTGACTTTAAAGCGGACCTTCACTCTAAATAAGAGTCTATCTTATATGTTTCCCACACCCTGTACATACAGATTGCTCACATTAAAAATCATCCTACCTGCATCTACTGCATTTTATAAGCCTTTAAACATCCAAGATGGCGGCTTATGGAAGCTGCCATTTTTGCAGGCAGCCTGCAAACAGGAAGTGACTGTGCTGCTCTGCATTCTGGGACTGCTGACCTTTCCCTGACCCCAGCTCTGCTCTGTCTGAGCAAAGCACAGCTATAACCCGCCCCCCTGTACCTTATCCCACTCTCCTCTCCTCAGTAAGTGTGATGCTTCTGAGTCAAGATGGCGGCGCCCGTATCCTAAATTCCCGAACAGAGTTGCAGCCCAGTGGGGGAAAGTATAATAAATTAGTGACTAAACATGTAAAATATATTAATTTTAGATGCTGAGGAATTGTTTTTTAGGAGTTTGGGCTTTTCATTAAATCATGGTGAAGGTCCGGTTTAAGTAAAAAAGTGCAGAAGGGAAACATTCTATTAGTCAAAGCCTTTTTTCAGTAGGTGTTTAATAATAGTTTTCCTTTAAACATGAAAGATGTCCCAAGGCAAGCAGGACGCATGGCATTTATGGCTAGGGGATAAGGGAGCTGTATTTGTATTGTGCAACCCGCAGCTCCTATTGGCTGGAACAATTAAGCTATGTCACACTGTGTGTTTCCTCTGCACTGTACAAGTGCAATGTGGTCCTGTGCACTATTGTGTACTGCGCTCCTCCTATGTTGTGAAGGTGGTGGCGGCGGCGGCAGGGGTGAGAGTCAGAGGGTTCTCCCCGGTACTGCAGAATCAGTTATTAAAATTGTAGCTATATCTCTGGACCAAGGAGAGCGAACACTAAGGGGGTTATTCATGAAGCTCTAGCGCCAGGTAGTGCCTCATAGCGGCAGGCAGCGTCTGGTGAACACCGGGCCAGATTTAGAGCGCCAACGCTGTGCATGTCCTTTTTTGAAGTATGATGTGGAGCGGTCACACTGAGCTGGCGCTACCTTTCGCTCCCTGCAGCGCTGTACTGGTGTTAAAGCGCCCAACATGCATCACATTCATCAATGGCGGCCAGGTTATTACAGCGACTTAGGCGCTCTGTTACAGCGTCCGATAACCACTTACAGCGTCTACTAGCGGTCGCTCTAAGCGTCGCTATACAGACGCTCATTTGCCGATACCTGGCGTTAGTCATGAATTAGCCTTTAATAATTAGAACAATTCCTTAATATTGCTTCTACACATTTTAGGGATTGTCCAGGCTTAAAGAAACCGCTATACTCACCTTTTATCCCCCGCAGCTTATCAATCCTAGTCTGCTGCTTGTAAAATCTCTCAATCACTTGATCCAGTCCAGCACCATTGGCATTGACCCCCACCTGACGCACCCTCTCCATTGCAGTAAATGGTCTCATCACCGTGACTGATGGTGGGTGTGGGGGATTACACACATCGGTGCATGCTAAATCAAGATGCCCCACAAAGCAGGAGACCACCAGCCCTTATAGACCAGGCCTGTGGTTGTTCCTTATTAAAGAAGGTAACTTGCAACTTTTTCATTTCAATAGTTTTCACTGAAGAAAATTAAAAATAAATGTGATGTCATCTCTGAAGATTTTACATGTATAGAGTCCCATTACACAGACCAAAGGCAGAGAAGAGTTTAGCAATGATGCATGAATGATAAAACCAAACAGGTTGTTCACTAGAGCTACAGATCCCTGTCACAATTACATACAAAGACATATGAAGGTTAACTATATCAGGGATTTGTTCCCTGTCTTATGGGCATGCCAAATTGGGATCCCCTGCTGTGCAAAACCCCCCAGTTCGCCAGAACAAACTCACCCCTTCCTGCTCTTGCTGTGATGCTCGGCAAATGGCTTTGTTTACATGCAAAGCCTCTGCATTCGGAGCTCCAGTGGCCACAACATCTGCAACGCGATCGCTCCTGCCCCAGATTATCTGAATGGCTGGGGGCAGGAGCGCGCTCACTGCCAGGGATGCAACAACCCAATGTTTACTACAGCAAAGGAGTTTTTGTAGCGTTTTTTCACATACCTTGCAACAAAACGTTTCAGTGTTCAACGAGGTCCTACTAGTTCCTATTGAAAAATACCTGCTTTTACCCATCATTTAGCCCTTAAATTCCGTTATATTTTTGTTTTTGTGAAATTAATATGCATACGCTTGCTTTTTTGGTGGCTCGTACACATATGCGAACCCCCCTTTGTTTTTAACTGTTTCCAATACCCTGGCCCTGCTAGCCCATTACTTACTTATTGCTGTGCCAACTTTCCTCTGTTCCAAACTACTTAGCACGCCTTGCATATTAATATTAAATGAAAGACAACACAACATTATGTAATTCTTAATTCTGTCATTTTTTATTGATAATGATTATTTGTTGATTGTTAATGATTAAAATGTTGTATTTTTTTTTAAGAAAATATAAAATTATAAAAATAAAAATAAAAAAATGTAATTTTTTAAAAACTATGTACAAGGGGGGTGGATAAAAGATGGTGGCAGGCTCCCAGTGCCTTAAGGTGGATGGCCCCCATGGCTGCAGCCAGTTTCTCAATATCCCCCACTAGCCAGACTCTGATGCATCTCTAGTGTATGTACTGAAAAAATAAAATTCTGTGATTACTCACCTGTAGAATTGTTATTCTTAGTATACAGTACGTCCTGCTCCAAATATAATACTTACAATCGGGTTATACTCCGCCAGATGGCGTTGGACTGCAGAGACATCGAAAATAGGCTCCTCCCGGCCCCTCAAATATCCGGGGACCTCCCACAAATCCCCAGAATTTCTCTGCAGTCTGGCTGCGAAGGACGAGAAATGGCTCTCTACTCGTAAGTGAGCGGGGCTATTAGCCTGCGGCCCTGTAGGCCTATTCCCACCCGTTCCACTAGTAATATGCCTCCCAGCCTTGGCTGCGCTGGTCGGGTGAAGGTAGGCAGCACCGCTGTTAGGTGCTTAGGAACGCTGCTCCACCGCAATCCCCCACCAAAGGGTAGGCAGTTCAGGCTTATGGTGAGCCTCTAGGGGTGCCCCTCCCGCACTAATGCCCCTTGCCCCTGCCTTTCAGTGGGCCCTATTTAAGTGGCCGCTGTCCTCCCTCATCCTCCTTGTAGTGTTTGGGGGAAAAGAGGGGGGGGGGGGGTGTGTGTAAATATGTATGCTATGCATTCTGTGTTTTACACTCTCTGTTTTACATGCTGTTTAGTCTTGTGTCAGCCGCCGTGCTTTTCTTTACTGGCCTTTTTAAATTTGCTGCCGCCGCCGCAGCCACGCGCTGACTTGATTACGCGCTTGGCGGTGGCATTACCTCAGCAGCCATCATTGGCTGCTTTCACGTTTGGCTTCGCACTCTTCGGGGGGGGGGGGGGCCCGTCTATGGCGCGCTCCGCGTCATCGCTGTTACCGGCCCGCCCCTCGAGGTATACCGACGCCATCTTATCCATCTTATCCTGCTTGGTTGGCCTATGCACGACGGACCCCTACCTACCGCGGTCCGCCCTCGCGGGCGGCTTTATATCCTTCACTTTTGTTACTGTGTACTTACAGGTCTTGTCTGTTTATGTCTTTCAGGTGGGGCGAACCCTTTTTGGCTTCTCCCGGCCCTGCATTAGTATATAACTTGTAGGCCTTGTAAAAATAATACTCTCACTTCCCTAGCGGGTTATTGGGGCATCCAGGGTTGCTATATAGCTTTATTCCCTATCGGCGTATAGTGCCGCTGAAATCACCATATGGAGGATATGTGACCGGGGTCCCTTCGTGACAAGACCGGCTGTGTGTAGCGTGTGGGCAGCCTCATGCTGACGCTGACAAGGCACGGGTCTGTGTACTCTGTGCTGAGCAGGTGCTTGCATTGCAGTCTGGCCTGCCAGTGGCTGCAACTCGTTTCACTTCATCTACTCCCCCAAGCTTAAATCTCACTCCTACTGAGTTGCATACTAGTGGGGATTCTCAGCCTGATGTGTCTTCTAGACTGGCTACTGTTGAACAGTTGACTGCGAAGTCCTTAGCACGTAAGGCCCCTGCTAAGAAGCGGCACTTGACGCCTAATGTCACTGTTTTCCCTATGGGAACTGAGGAGTTTTGGAATCTGTGTGGCTATACCCCGTCTGATGAAGGGGAGCTCTTTTCTGATTCAGGCTCATCTGATGAGAGACCAAGGGGTCATGACGATTCTGGCTCTGACCCCTGGTCCCCGGATGACACTGACAGATTATTGACCCAGATTTTTGAGGTTCTGTCCATCTCTCTCCCTGTTGAGGATCCCAGGCAAAGAGGGGAGCTTTTCCATACAGCAAAATCACGTTTGGAATTTCCCGACACAAGGAATGGGAGCGCCCCAGTAAACTTCCCGGGGTTCCAAAAAGTTGGGATAGGAAGTATCCCTTTCCTGCTGAGGTGGTTAAATGTTGGTCAACATCGCCCCCCCCCCCGTGGTGGATGCCCCAATCCTAGGGCTATCTAACACCTCTGTCATGCATTCCCCTGATTCTACTACCCTGCGGGATGCTGAGGACCGGCGCATTGACCAACTGGCATCCCACGCCTTTGCATGTGCGGGGACGGCGCTGCGCCCGGTCTGTGCCTCTGCCATTACTGCTGTGGCCACTAGAACCCTTATCAGAAATATGCTTGATAGTGCCCCTGATGATTTGCCTTGTGAGGTGTTTAATGCACTCTCCAGTTGTGATGTTTTTGTAAATTTTGTCCTCTCAGCATTGGATGACACCATCAGAATGTGTGCCAGAACTTCTGCCCATATGGTGGCTATACACCGCTCGGTTTGGCTGCGCCAGTGGGCTGCTGACAACACTGCCAAGAAGGCCCTCACTGGGTTTCCCTTTAAAGGACTGCGCCTGTTTGGGGACCGCCTGGACCTTTTTGCTAAGGGAGGCAGGTTACTCCAGCGCAGGGGGCAATCTCGGCCCTTTCGGGGTCAGGGTTCCTTCTCCTCCCCTTACCGTGGTGCAAGACAAGGAAGGGAGGTTTCCTTTCCTGGGGCCCGGGGAGATTTCTGGGGTAGAGGCAGAGGACGTAGACGTCCTGGCTCCTCCTGGGGTCCCAAAGCAAAATCCTCTCCCAAGCCCCCTCAGGCATGATAGGGCGCCCTCACCCATCTGGGTGGGGGGACGGCTGCAGCACTTAGCTCACGTCTGGAGGCTTCATGTCTCAGACCGGTGGATTCAGGAGGTAGTGTCCTCCGGTTACAAGTTGGAGTTTGCTGCCGATCCCCCTCCAAGATTCATCAGATCCCGGATTCCTTCAGGACCCTGTGTCAGCTCAGGAGCTAGTGCAAGCAGTGCAAGGCCTCCTGGAGCTGGGGGTAATCTGCCAGGTCCCCTTAAGAGAAAAAGGCAGGGGCTTTTATTCCAACCTTTTCACAGTACCCAAAAAGATGGTTCAGTCAGGCCCATCCTGGACTTGAAGATCCTCAACAAGTTTGTCAGGGGCAGGCGCTTTCGCATGGAAACTCTGCGCTCTGCCATCAGTTCCCTGCGCCAAGGGGATTTCATGACTTCTGTGGACATCAAAGATGCTTATCTTCATATTCCTGTGTTCCCAGGTCATCAAAGGTTCCTCAGGTTCGCTCTGATGGATCAAAACTACCAGTTTGTGGCCTTGCCCTTTGGCCTCACTTCAGCTCCCAGGGTGTTCACCTAGGTGCTGGCTGGCGTGATGTCTCTGCTCAGATGTCAGGGCGTCCGCGTGCTTCCCTATTCTCATCACTTCCCAGTCTCTACATCAGGCAGAGTTGGATACTCGGCTGGTGGTGTCCACTCTGGAGTCAATTAGATGGGTAATCAACCACCCCAAGTCCTCACTGTCCCCTTCCTTGGTAACTCCATTTCTAGGAATGAATCTAGATACAGTTCAGGCAAGAATCTTCCTTCCTCAGCAGAAGGTGGACAGTCCGAATGCACAGGCTCAGTCCCTCCTAGCTTGTCCCCATCCCTCCATCAGGCAGGGGATGCAGCTGGTGGGCCTGATGGTGGCATGCTTCGAAGCGGTCCCTTGTGCTCAGTTCCACTTGAGGCCTCTGCAACTTCACCTATTGTCAGTATCGGACAAGGACCCAGCCTGGACAGGGTCTGTGTGCTCTCCCCCCTGGTCAGGAGGTCCTTCTCGTGGTGGATGGACTCAAGGAACCTGTTGGGGGCAGATCCTTTCTTGCCCCTTCCTGGGAGACGGTCACCACGGATGCCAGTTGTCAGATTGGGGGGGTTTCTGGAAGTCCCTGTGGTTCCAGAGGAGGTGGGGTCCTCAGGAGACCCACACACCTATCAATGTCTTGGAGCTGTGGGCGATCAGGCTAGTTCTGGCTCACTTGACTACTCACCTTCGGGGCCTGCCTGTTCAGGTGCGCTCGAACAACCAGACGGCAGTTGCCTACATCAATCATCAGGGTGGGACCCGGAGCAAGGGGGCCCTCCAGGAAGTGTCTCTGATTCTGGCTTGGGTGGAAGCCAATGTGCCCTGCATATCATCTGTGTACATCCCGGGGGTGGAGAATCGCCTGGCGGACTCTTTGAGCAGGGGGACCTTTCGCCAGGGAGAATGGTCCCTATGCAGCAGGGTGTTTCAATCTCTGTGTCACCGTTGGTGCCAACCAGATGTGGATCTGTTTGCGTCCCGCCACAATCACAAGCTCCCAGCTTTTGTCTCTCTGCCCCGGGATCCTCTGGCCTTGACCTCGGATGCGCTAGCAATGTCATGGCAGGACTTTCAGTTCCTGTATGTCTTCCCTCCAATCCCCCTGCTGGGCAGGGTTCTGCGCAAGATTGCTCTGGAAGGGGTGCCAGCAATTCTGGTGTCCCCCAGGTGGCCAAGAAGAGTGTGGTTCGCAGACGTGGTACAGCTGGCAGTAGATCAGTACGCTCTGCCCTTGGTGCCAGATCTGCTCACTCAGGACTCACTACGCCATCCCAGTTTACAAACTCTGGCTTTGACGGCTTGGCTGCTGAAACCTCCATCTTGATGGAGAAGGGGCTGTCTTCCTCGGTTGTGGATACTTTGATTAAAGCTAGGAAGAAGTCTTCCTCTTCCATTTATTACAGGGTTTGGCGTGCCTACATTGACTGGTGTGAGTCTAAGTCTCTTCCCTGTCGTGTGTTTTATATTCCCAGAATTCTGGAGTTCCTGCAGCATGGGTTGGAGATGGGGCTCCAACTCAGTACTCTGAAGGGTCAGGTTTCTGCCCTGGCTATTTTCTTCCAGAAGTCCTTTGCTAAGCACCCTCTGATCAGGACTTTTTTCCAGGGGGTCACTCATGTGCGTCCCCCACGTAAGCCTATGGTGCCTGTTTGGGATCTGAACTTGGTTCTGTCAGCCTTGCAGGGTGCTCCTTTAAAACTGTGCAGGACGCTGCCTTGGCCATTCTTACGCTCAAGGTTGTATTTCTGGTGGCTATCACTTGTCAGGCGTGTGTCTGAGTTGGCGGCGCTGTCCATTCAGCCCCCATACTATGAGAGACACCAGGACAAGGTGGTGTTTCGTTTCAAACCTGATTTTCTGCCTAAGGTAGTGTCTGTCTTTCATCTGAATCAGGATATTGTTCTTCCTTCTTTGTGCCCTAATCCTAGCAATGCTAAGGAGAGGGTTTTGCACTCTTTGGATGTGGTTAGGTGTCTGAAGTACCATCTGGTGGCTACTGCACCTCTCAGGAAAACTGATGTCTTTTTTTGTGGTCCCTTCTGGTCCTAGGAAGGGTTTGGCTCCTGCCAAGTCTACTATCAGCAAGTGGATTTGTCAGGCCGTGATTCAGGCCTACTTTGCTAAGGGGAAGAATCCTCCCTTCCGCCTTACTGCTCATTCCACTCGTGCTATTGGTGCCTCTTGGGCTTTTCAGCACCAGGCTTCTGTTGAACAAGTTTGCAAGGCCGCTACTTGGTCTTCTGTTCATACCTTTTCAAAGTTTTACAAGGTTGATGTTAGGGCCTCAGCTGATGCTGCTTTTGGCCGAAAGGTTCTGCAGGCGGCAGTGGTTTAAACTGTCTGCTGCTGCCTTTTTTCTTGGGGATCCCACCCTACTTTATGGACACTGCTATTGGATGTCCCGATTGTAAGTATTATATTTGGAGCAGGACGTACCGTATACTAAGAATAATACAATTCTGTGATTACTCACCTGTAGAATTGGTATTATGAGTATACAGTACGTCCTGCTCCAACCCACCCTTGGCTTTGCATTTTCTTGGATCCCCTGTATAGTGATTTGGTATCTTTGTTATTGTTTATAGTTCGGGTGGATTAATTCTCCCGGCTTCTCGTTAACTGCTTTTCAATGCTGGGGATTTGTGGGAGGTCCCCGGGTATTTGAGGGGCCGGGAAGAGCCTATTTTCGATGTCTCTGCAATCCAGCGCCATCTGGCGGAGTATAACCCGATTGTAAGTACTATATTTGGAGCAGGACGTACTGTATACTCATAATACCAATTCTACAGGTGAGTAATCACAGAATTGTATTTTTACGGTGTACAGCACGGCTTGCTTCATTTCAATTCTTTACATGTGGGTAATCGGCCACAGGTGGCGCAATCGACTGCAGGAAGACTTGTGGCCCCTCCCGGCCCATAAAAGGGCCAGAATTACCCAGAAGACCCCAGTGTTTGAAAGCAGTAATGCAAGAAGCCGGGAGGCAAGGACCATGTTAGTAAAACACAGCCCACTAAAAGGAAACTCTCTCAACAAAAATCACCATAACAAGGCAAAAGAGAACAACGATAACAAGGGTGGGATTAAGCAAGCCGTGCTGTACACCGTAAAAACAATTCTACAGGTAAGTAATCACAGAATTGTATTTTTCCAGGTATACAGCACGGCTTGCTTCATTTCAATTCTTTACATGTGGGAAATCCAACAGCAGTGTCCAAAAAAGAAGGGTGGGATCCCCAGAGAGCAATGGCAGGCAGTTCAAGCCACTACCGCCTGAAGCACCTTGCGGCCAAAAACAGCATCAGCTGAGGCCCTAACATCAACTTTGTAAAACTTGGAAAAAGTATGAACCGAAGACCAAGTAGCGGCCTTACAAACCTGTTCAACTGAAGCCTGGTGCTGGAAGGCCCAAGAGGCACCAATAGCCCTAGTGGAGTAAGCTGTAACACAGAAAGGGGGTTCCTTCCCCTTGGCAGAGTATGCTTGCACCACCGCCTGTCTAATCCACTTACTGATAGTGGATTTGGCTGGAGGCAAGCCCTTCCTAGGTCCGGACAAAAAGAGAATCAGACTTCCGAGATGACTCAGTGGCGACCAAATAATACTTGAGTGCCCTGACCACAACCAGAGAAAGAAGGTTCCGTTCCTTGGAATTAGCAGGGGCAGGACAATAGGAAGGTAAGACAATGTCCTTATTGAGATGAAAGGCAGATACAATCTTGGGCAAGAATTCCGGCTTAAGATGGAACACCACCTTATCCTGATGCCGCTCAAAATAAGGAGGTTTCATGGAAAGCGCCGCCAGCTCAGAGAGGTGATGCACCAAAGTGATAGCATCCAAAAAGGCCACCTTAATAGTCAGAATAGAAAGAGCAGCATTGCACAGGGGCTCGAAGGGGGGACCCTGAAGAGCAGAAAGCACCAAGTTCAAATCCCACACCGGTAGGAGAGGCTTACGCAGTGGACGTACATGAGTGACTCTCTGGAAAAAGGTTTTGACAAGCCTATGATTAGAGAAAGATCTTTGGAAAAAAATTGCCAAACTTGTCCCTTGAGGGTACTCCGTTGTAGATCCGACTCTAGACCGTGTTGAAGAAACTCCAGAATCCTGGAAAGGGAGAAGATGCGGCAAGGGAAGGCCTTAGACTCACACCAGGCAATGTAAGCGTGCCAGACCCTGTAGTAAATCATATAAGAGAATTTATTCTGAGCCTGAATCATAGTACTGACGACCGAAGCCGGCAAACCCTTATCCATCAGGATGAAGGTTTCAGCAGCCAAGCCGTCAAAGCCAGCATATGTAAATTGGGGTGGTGCAGCTGTCCTTGAGTGAGGAGCTCTGGAACATCGGGCAGGAAGTACTGATCCATCGCCATCTGGACGATGTCTGCAAACCATACCCTCCTCGGCCAACAGGGGGCCACTAGGATGGTCGGTACCCCCTCCTGGGCTATCTTGCGCAGCACACGACCCAACAGAGGAAAGGGAGGAAAGACATAAAGGAGTTGAAACTCCTTCCAAGGAAATGGCAGCTTGTCCGTGGCGAAGGCCAGAGGATCGCTTGACAGGGAGACGAATCTCGGAAGCTTGTGATTGTGAAGGGACGCAAACAGGTCCACGTCCGGCTGACCCCAACGGCGACACAGGGCATTCCCCTAGGCGAGACGTCCCCCTGCTCAGGGCATCTGCCTCCTGGTTCTCCACCTCAGAAAAGTAAGCCGCCGAGATGGAAGGAACCGCCTCCTCCGCCAAAGACAATATCAGGGACACTTCCTTGAGGGCTCGTTTTCTCAGAGTCCCTCCCTAATGATTGATGTAGGCGACCGCCGTCTGATTGTCTGAGCGGACCGCACGACCCCGAAGGTGGGGAGTCAACTGGAAGAGAACCAACCTGATCGCTCTCAACTCCAAGAGGTTGATAGGTGCGTGGGCCTCTTGAGGGCCCTACTGGCCCTGGAACTTCAGTGATTGCTAATCCCCTCGCCAACCGGTCAGACTGGCATCTGTGCTGACAATCTTCCATCACGGAGGCAAAAAGGACCTGCCCACTAGAAGATTCCTCGAGTCCAGCCACCACGAGAGGGACTGTTTGGCCAGAGGGGACAGAGCGAATTCCTGCTCCAAGGACTCCTGACTCTGATCCCATACGGTCAAGAGATTCAGCTGAAGGGGTCTCATGTGGAACTGAGCGAAAGGCACAGCCTCGTAGCAAGACACCATGAGACCCACCAACTGCATCCCCAGACGGATGGAGGGATGAGGGCAAGCCAACAAGGCCCGCGCCTGTATCTGAAGGCCCTCCACCTTCTGCTGAGGAAGAAACACCTTGACCTGAGAAGTATCCAGTGTCATTCACAGGAAGGATCTTACCGATGAAGGAAAGAGTGAAAACTTGGGATAAATGATCACCCAACCGAAGGACTCGAGGGTGGACACTACCATCCGAGTATCCTTCTCTGCCTGATGCAAAGATGGAGCTGCAATCAAAAGGTCGTCCAAGTTAGGAAGAACGTGAATGCCCTGGCTCCTCAGAAGGGCCATGAAACCCGGCAGCACCTTGGTGAACACCCGGGGGACGGAGGTGATGCCGAACGGCAAGGCAACAAACTGGTAGTGTTGATCCCCCAGAGCGTACCTCAGGAACCTCTAGTGTCCCAGGAAGACAGGAACGTGCAGATAGGCATCCTTGATGTCCACAGTGGTCATGAAATCGCCTGGCTGAAGAGAGCTCACCGCCGACCGTGAGGTCTCCATGTGGAAGTGTTTGAACCTGACAAATCTGTTGAGACCCTTTAGATCCAGGATGGGTCTCAGGGAACCGTCCTTCTTGGGCACCGTGAACAGGTTGAAGTAGAACCCCCGCCTCCGTTCTTGAAGAGGCACATGGCAAACCACTCCTGATGACAGAAGATGTTGAACGGCCAGCCTCAGGCCCTACGCCGTCACAGGATTTTGGGAGATCCGGGACCGAATGAATCTTGGGGGCGGCCAAGCTGCCAGCTCTATCTTGTATCCGGAGGACACCACCTCCTGAATCCACCGGTCCGAGACATGTTGCCTCCAGACTTGAGCAAAGAGCCGAAGCCATCCCCCCACCCGGCTGGGTGAGGGCGTCCCCTCATGCCTGAGGGGCCTTGGAAGAGGGCTTAGGCTTCGATCCCCAGGCGGGACGACCTTGGGCTCTACCTCGCCCCCATGAGTCTATGCGGCCACCAGAGAAGGAAGATCCTCGTCCTCCCCGAGAGGGGCGAAAGGAAGAAGAGCCCCGAAAAGGCCGTACATGCTTCCGAAGCTGAGGAAGTCTCCCGTCCTTAGCCAGGAGGTCCAACCGTTCCCCGAACAGCTGAAGTCCCAGGAAGAATACCTGTGAGAGCTTTTTTGGCAGCAGCATCCGCTGCCCACTGTCGTAACCAGATAGAGCGACGCAGCGCGACCATCGCAGCCGATGGACCGGGAGAAACCACAAGAATTCAATATGGGACTCTGAAAGACACAAAAGGGAACAAGATAAGCGTCCCACAGCGCATGCACCGCCAATATAAAACACAATAATAAAGGTACCAACAAGAAAAGACCGGACTCACAGACCAAAAAGGAGCCAGTTGAAGAGCCTGGGAAGAGCCTGTCAGCAGACCAAGGAGCGACGGCGTGAGGTAAAAACGGGAATTTACCTCAGGAAACTCTGTGAGGAGAATGGCGCCAGATGGCCCAAGCAGCACCTCGAGGAGCGGGCCACGCCACGATGATGCGTATCGCGTCATCGCTCGGCCCCACCCCCCTGCAGCGCGCCAAGACTCGGGACAAGGAAAACAGGTAGGGAGGGACCCCCCTCCCTTCCTCCGCCGCAGAGAGCACCTGCGCAGCGGGGAACAAGGCCAGCAACTGCCGCTCTCACGAACGAGGGCGTGTGCCCCCCCTCTGACGCCATAACGTAGAGGAGGCAAGAGGAGCAGGAGCGGGGAAGGTGAGTATATTGTGAGGTAAAAAACGTGAGAAAAACACACACAACATAAATTGCACAATAATAAAGCATGTGGGACACATAATGAAAAGGGAAAAAGAGTGGTTCCTCCCCTCCCCCCGCCTATGGGCTCACCATAGCCTATGGCCGGCTTACTCTGAGGAAAGAGCCTGCGGCCCAGAGCATAGCTCTGCCGAACGCCTGACCCTCGGCGTTCCCCTACCTGCACCTGATCCGCAGCCATGGCTGAGAGGCAAGAAGGGTCCCGGAAGCAGGTGGGAATAGGGCATGCAGCGGCCGACGGGCTAGTAATGCCCCGCTTATCTGCAAAGTCCATGGAGAGAGAGAAAGAGACCATCTTCGTAGCCAGACTGCAGGAGAAGACTGGGGTCTTCTGGGAAATTCTGGCCCTTTTATGGGCCGTGAGGGGCCACAAGTCTTCCTGCAGTCGATTGCGCCACCTGTGGTGGATTACCCACATGTAAAGAATTGAAATGAAGCAAGCCGTGCTGTACACCTGGAAAAAAACAATTCGTGTATCACCTCTGCTTCCTAACAACCTGTTGAAGAAACCATGCTAGTTAATAGTCACTTGTCTTAACACTTTCTAGGCTGGTGGGGGTTTCGGGGTTGGGGAGCCACTCTCCTGACACGGACCTGATACACCGCTTGGGCCAAGTATGTAGAAGAATACAAAAACAACAGTTTGTGACTGTGTTTGTAGTTTTTCTTGGCTTCTCTATTGTGTGTGGTACATCACCAACCTACCTCTTCTGGTGGGATTGGTTCACCTCCATCCCCTCCCTGCTCACCCGCGGGGACATTTTGGCCACATTACAACATATATATGTTTGTGTGTGTGTGTGTGTGTCTGCCACCACCTCCATGTCTACGAGATCTTTGCAGCCTTGGCTGGCCTTGTCGCCTCCGGGGGGGGGGGGGGGGGGGGGGTTGGTGGTACACTCATGTGTGGAATTCTGACACTGGAAGAGAATAGCATATTTTTAAACACAGGCCTGTCTAATGTGATTGTGGTAGTGAATGTATTGGCAATACTTGTCACTTGGAAATAGTTTCCTAAAAAACTTCCTCACCCAGAGCTTCTTCCTTCGTTTCAGGTCCGACCAATGCTGCATGATCTGTGTGAACGTGTAGATGGTGTCGGACTCCTCCTCCAGCATTGAGACCACATCAAGTGCCTACAACTTTTTAGTATATGTCAGGCAGGAAATCATATCAAGATGTCGTCATTACCTAAAATGTAGAACAAGAAGGAACATAGGAATTAATAAACTACATCATATACATATTCATAATAAGCCTAGCAGGTTATTAACATCCCCAACCACTTTAGGTCTGCATTAATGTATTTCTGCATCCTTGTTTTTGTGATTTTAGTGGCCGTTGTTATTACCACCTGGAATGCCCCCTGGTATATTGCTGCCACACCCAGCTAAGCACCAATAGATCCACCATGCCCCAAACAGTTCCTGTATGATGCCCATGTGCGAACTAGCTTTCTCTTGTAGTAGATAGAAAATGGCGGAGTTCTTCCTACCCTGCCCTCCTAGACACTTGGGCCCCAACTAGCTATGTCCAATTGGCCTGTCTGACTATGCACTTGCGACCCTGGGTAACTAATCCTATTCCTTGTGCGTGCAAATGTAGGCATTTTCATGTACTTACGCACATGATGATATCCTGCTGGTCACAGTCAGAGCAGTGGCAGGCCGAGTACTAGGGCAAGCCAAAGCAGTCCTAGCCATAGTGCTAGGCCAACCAAGAGCTCCTCAAGCAAAAGTACTAAGGCTAAGCAGAGCAGGGGGAAGACTTGGTCAAGAAATAGCAGCCCCCAACAACCCCCCCCCCCACTGAAGGACAGCATTTCCTCCTCTCCCCATTAGCATCCACTCCAGCATAGTCATAGGCCATCACGGACCAAACACACAGCACCCCAGCCAGCCCTGTCCAGTCTCTTGCCAGTGACCAATCTACCCCTTCTGAAACATCCTCAACAGCTATAGCCCAAATGTCCTTAATTCCAGGTAGTACCCAGGGGGATGATGGGCAAAACCTTTGTCTATTGTACATCAATATAATTCTACATCTATCCCCACCACAATATTATACAGTTTTTGACCTATTATCATAAGGACCATTCACTGAGCCTATAAATGTTATAAAACAAAATATTCATTGCATTCTAAAAGCAAAATTTCATATAAAATAAATGTTTACATTTCATCTCTTGCGACACGTTTTTTACTCCACTTTATGTTCGCGTTCCCATATACAATGTTTCCTTAGTCTTGTTCACCATAAAGTGGATCTAAACACATATAAACGATGATGGCAAAACTATGTTGGCCAACATCTGCAGCAGGGCACTCTGGAGGTTTACCAATGCACAATACAGCAGTATGGGCGCCATTCTAGAGCTACTACAAAATCTGTCAAGTACCACCTGTGGGAGGACATCACCAGGCAGGTTAATAGTGCGCGACCAGCGTGACAGGATGTTAATCAAGTGCAAAGAAAGTCCTTGGTGTATTTGTTTAAGGTAGCAAACTGGAGGTGGAAAACAACAAAAACTATTTGATGCAGCCAAAGAAATGGTGTGTGGGCTCTTGAACCCAGCTACACTCCTGGGCTTGCCAGGGACCATCAATTCAGACGTGTGCTGCTGCTGCTGCTGTAGTAGGTACGTAGTTCAATATTTTGGGTTGCTTAGTCTCAAAAGATGTGTGACTAGTTCATCAGGGCCTAAGTGTTCTTGCTGGAGCAGAAAAGGGTAAGATATGAAAAAGTACACATGCCAGCTCACAGCTGATTAATGAACTTTTTATGCACGAGTTTAGGACACACCTTCATGACTTGTAAAACATGGAAGCGGATGGGTCCTTCCTATTTGCCCGGTTGTGCAGCATGTGGCTGAGTGTAAGGTCGCTCAATAGGGGTTATGAGTCATGGAAGCAGGGGGTAGCCAGAATCAACTAGAAAAAATAAAAAAACATTATGAGCCACATACATCATACACACATTATCACTAGGGATGAACGAATCGAATCTGACAAATCCAAATTCGTTTAGAATTTCAGAACAAAATCCATTCACAGTGAATCCGAATATCGCCACGATTCGATCACGCAAATCGCTTTCTTAAACTCCATTTAGTGAGGTCCAGGCCATCTAAAATGGCGGAGCTACATGTTAGGACATGTCCCATGGGACAAGGAATCCTGGGAAGGCATCACATGCAGCCTATCAGCAGCCAGCCTCCCGGTGATGTCACAGCTCCATATAAGCGGTGGCCATCTTGCGGACACTTTAGCAGTGTATTGTGGCGATAACAGTACAGAGTGAGGGAGAAAAAGAGAGACGGAGAAAAAGAAAGAGACAGGGAGTGCCAGTGTAAAGGAAAAGCGATTCTGCACAGGGGACAGTGTGTGTAGCAGAAGCAATTCACTTGTCAGAATTTAAACACTGAAGCAGTTTGCATTTTGTTTTATGCCCAGGTCCTGAAAGCCTAGTTACTGTTAAAGGCCACAGACCTGACCAACAATATTCCCCTCTTGTTTTTGTATCAAAACTTTGTTTTAAAGCTTGCTGTACCCCATGTAACTGGCCCTCACCAGGGCATCCTCTTTAAGCGTATATGAGTTTTTGCATTTGGTTTTATGCTCAGGTGTTGAAAGCCTAGTTATTATTAAAGGCCACACAAAGCCACACACCTGCCCAAAAATATAGAGCTCTTGCTTTAGTACCCAAACCTTGTTTTAAAGCTTGCTGTAGCGCATTTAACTGGCCTAATCAGGGCATCCCATTCAAGTGCATCTGAGAGTTTTTGTATTTTGTTTTATGCCCAGGTGTTGAAAACCTAATTAGTGTTAAAGGCCATACAAAGCCACACACCTGCCCAAAAATATAGAGCTCTTGGTTTTGTACCCAAACCTTGTTTTAAAGCTTGCTGTAGCACATTTAACTGGCCTAATCAGTGCATCCCATTCAAATGCCTCTAAGACTATTTGCATTTTGTTTTATGCCCAGGTTTCTAAAGCCTAGTTAGTGTTAAAGGCCACACAGAACTACACACCTGCTACTGTTCCAAAAATACTGTTTTAAGTGTAGTGTAGCTTACTGTTTTCTCCTCAAATAAGCACCAAGTATGTCAGGCAGAGAAGTGCCAGAATTTGCACAGAGGAGCAGCAGAGGCCTAAATTCATCAGGCAGAGGTCGCAGCAGGCTAGGCGTGAATGGCAGCAGGAGTCGCAGTGAGAGGCCTAATCTCAGCTAGCAAGTCATGTCTCGACCAGCAACACGTCTGCCGTCATTGATTGGTCATCCACTTTATCACAAGTGACATCTGACACCCCCAGTCGGTAGGTTCCTCGGACACAACTCTCAGTTGGCATGGCCCAGGAGTAGTCCCTGTCCTCCCATTGCTTCTGTCTTATGTTTTTCCCTCCCCCAGCGCCGTATCTTATGCTTTGGGTTCAGCTCCACTATTCAGTGAGAACGGTCTCATAGAGGACAGTCAGCAGCTACTGCCCAGCCAAGAATTTCGAGGAGGCATCCGCCACTTCCTTCGCTGGGCGGCCAAGTAGTAATGAGGAGAGTAGCGTGGGAAGTGGTGTTGCGAGCGTTCCGGCTCCTGCAGCAGACACTGTTGAGGAACACGAGGAGGATATCAGTGACTTGCAGACACAACTCGATGATGAAGCCGATCTCACTTGGGAACCAGAATGGGTCTTCACCATCTTTAGAAGACGGTTGTAGGTTGCCCGTGAGTCAGCAGCTGAGACAGCAAGGTGGTAGCATGGTTTGCAGAATTGAAAAGTCTGGAGGCAAACATGCCCTGGGTAGACCACCTACTGCATGGCAGGCTACCCTCTCGTGAGGTAGTGGAACAGGGGTTCCTGAAGTCGGGGCAGTAGCAGTGAATTATGCGGACTGTTGGTGGGAAAATCAGCTACTCGGCGGTGTGGCAGTTTTTCATCAAGCATCTGCAGGAGGTTAACATGGCCACATGAAAGATGTGTAGGCAGAAGGTGAAGCAAACATATGCAGCATCACCATAAAGCGGCCTAGGAGAACCGAGGCTCCGAACTGGTGGTCCAGCCTGCTGCATCACCCAGTGGCACGCCGCTCCCAGTTTCAGACAGCCAAGGCTCCACCGCCTCAGCCAAAGGGAGCAGTGTGTCATACCAATCCTCTGTCACTCCAGATGCTCCTTCTCCTCCTACTCTGAGTCAGTCATTCCATCAGCAATCCATCAGCGAAGCCATGTCCTAGAGACAACAGTATGCGCCCACTCATCCAACGGTGCAGAAGCTAAATGTGCCCCTTCCAAGTTGCTGGTGCTGCAGCCCCTTCCTTTTCAGGTGGTGGACTCTGCACCTTTCAGAGAACTGATGGCTTTGCCGAGCCGAGGTGGAGAGTCCCAAGCCGTTATTTCTTTGCGAAGAAGGCAGTACCAGCCCTGCACAATTTTGTTGATCAGAAGGTGGGCTAGTCCTTGAGCCTGTCAGTGTGTACCAACGTGCAAGACAGTGCTGACAAGTAGAGCTGTAACTATAGTCAGGGACAATACATGTCCTTTACAGCCCACTGGGTTAATGTGGTTCCTGCACAGCCACAACAGCAACTTGGACAGGTCACAGCACTTCCGCCTCCACGCTCTCAGGCTGTTGTGCCCATGAAAGTGTGCACCTCCGCCTCCTCATCCTCCGCCGTCTCCTCAGCCTCAACTGCACCGACAAGCCTCACTGCCCCTCCAGCCTACCATGTGTGCAGGGCACGGTGGTGTCACTCTGTTCTTCACATGGTTTGCCTTGGGGAAGTCACACAGGGGAGGAACTGCTAACATTCATTTATCAAGAAATCAAATCATGGCTTACTCCACGTAAACTGTAAATGGGAGACCATGGTGACGGACAACGTGAAGAACATCTTGTCTGCGCTGCGAGAAGGAAGCCTGAGCTATGCGCCCTGTATGGCACACATGTTCATTCTAGTTGTCAAGCGTTTCCTGAAGTCTCCCCCCCCATCTGCAAGACATCCTAACAATGGGAAGGAGACTTTGCATGCATTTCAGCCACTCCTACACCGCAAAGTACACCCTTCTTGAGCTGCAGCATCAGAACGGTATCCCCCAACATAGTCTGATTTGCAATGTTTCCACCCCTTGGAATTCCACCCTCCATGTGTTGGACCGACTATGCGAACAGAGAATAGCCATCACTGATTTCTTGATGATCCAAGCGGATAGGGGGACTCCCCTGTGTAACTTCAATGTAAACCAGTGGCAGCTCATACGTGACACCTGCCGATTGCTCAGGCCCTTTAAAGAAGCCACTTTATTAGTCAGTCGCCAGGATTACGGGATGAACAAAGTCTTCATCTGCTACAACACATGTTGAAAACCATGGCTGGTAAGGGCACTGGAGATGTGGTGCCTACATCTCATGGCCACATGAACCCTGTGGGGGCTGAATTGGAGGAGGATGAGGGGGAGGGGCACAATGAAGCACAGTTTAGGTTTGGCGAAATGGGACGTTTTTCTAGTCATCTGACAGGAGAGGAGGAACAGGGCAGCCAGAGGAGCTAGAGGGTTGTGAGGAAAGCAAGACAGAGGACCCAGACACACCGTGGCAGGCTGCAGTGGACATGAAGGCAGGTAGTCCTTCTGACTCACTTGCACAAATGGCATGATGCATGCTCACGTGCTTGCGTAGTGACCGCCAAATTGTCACAATTCGGCAGCGGGATGACTTCTGGCTCTACACCTTATTGAACTCCCACTACCGGCACAAAATGGGGGCCTTTTTTACACCCACTGAGAGGGAGGACAAACTGCCCATCGTCCATCCTCTCGCAGGTCTGACTCGGGGGGCCCTCTGCACTCACCTTCTACTGCCATGGCTGCTGGGGAGGGGTGGGGGGTGGCAGGAGCAGTACCAGCTCCATCAGCAGCAACCTCAGTCTACAGTCGCTGATGAGTAGCTTTCTTCACCCACATAGTGAGGCAACTCATGACCAGCAGCTAGCTGCATACCTTGACATGACCATGTCAACACACCTTGAGAATCCGCTGGACTTCTAGGTAGCCAAATTTGATTTGTGGCCGCAACTAGCAGAGTTTGCCTTGGGAAAGCTGTCTTGCCCAGCCAGTAGTGTGCCATCAGAGCGGGTGTTTAGTGCGGCATGGTCCATAGTAACCCCATAGATAACTCGTCTGTCCATGAAAAATGTGGAGAGACTCAGCATTGTGAAGATGAATCAGGCATGGATCAGCCAGGATTTCCACCCACCAATGCCTGATGCATCAGAGTAGATTGATCATGGTGCCACAGTAACACTTCACAAACATTAATAGTGCAAAACAGATTTTTGGCACTATTTCCCAGTTACAAACATTCCTCCGCATCAGACCTTAAGTAAGAAATTAGATAATGTATACATAAAACTTAACTTTTTATAATATTCTCCTGCTGCCAACTCCAGGGCGTGTCTTTCAGGCAATATTTGGGCTCCTCATGCTGCTGCCAACTCCAGTGGGTCTTTCAGGCAATATATGGGCTCCTCATATTGCTGCCAACTCCAGGGTGTGTCTTTCAGGTAATATATGGGCTCCTCATGCTGCTGCCAACTCCAGTGTGTCTTTCATGCAATATATGGTCTCATGCTGCTGCCAACTCCAGGGTGTTGCTTTCAAGCAATATATGGTCTCCTGATGCTCCTGCCAACTCCAGGGTGTGTCTTTCAGGCAATATATGGTCTCCTCATGCTGCTGCCAACCTCAGGGTGTTACTTTCAGGCAATATATGGGCTCCTCATGCTGCTGCCAACGCTAGGGTGTGTCTTTCGGGCAATATATGGTCTCCTGATGCTCCTGCCAACTCCAGGGTGTGTCTTTCAGGCAATATATGGTCTCCTCATGCTGCAGCCAACTCCAGTGTGTCTTTCAGGCAATAAGGGCTTCTTATGCTGCTTCCAACTCCAGGGTGTGTCTTTTTTTTTAAACAATGTTTTTTATTGAGGAAAGGCAAACAAGTACAAAAGTCATATACAATCTGTAAGTTTTTCTGACAGCATCATTGGTAATGTAAATCACATGCATGTGGATCAAGTCATACAATGTCTCGTTTATAAACAATGTTTTGGTATTACGCTCGTTTGGGAGCCACTTCCCTCCATTCTACTTCACCTGCCTCCTTGGAGGTTCCCATTTTGAACCACGACCGCGGTTCAGTGAAGGACTGAGAATGGACTGGGAAGACACCCCAGCTTCGATCACTCCCCCATCGGAGGGTCGCCTGTTAACAATCTCGTCAAGTACCATTCCCTGTCTTTAAATGTGTCCCTGATCTTGATTCTAATCTCTGGGGTCAAAGTGTTAATGAAACTTTCCCAAGTGTTGAAAAAGATCTCAACTTTTGATTCTTTATGAGATGCCGTATCTGTCCAATCGAACCTGAAGAACAGCTGCAATTTTTCTAAGAATATTCTGAACTGGGGCGGGTCTGGAGATATCCAGGCCTGTAGTATGGTTTTCCTTGCTATTGCTGAGATGATCAGCAATAGTCTCCTGGTACCTTTCGGCACCTTCAACCCTTCTACCATATATTCCCTAAAGATTGCCCACTCCGGAGAGAAGAGGGGGCAAAAGTCACCAAGTTTTGGCTTGTGTATTAGGCAACTCTTCTCCAAAATCACTACAGGGCAATCCCACAACCCATGGTAAAGATCTGCCGATTCCACAGCACACTTCAGGCACCTGGGCGATTCTGATAGACCCATCTGGAAGGATTTAAGTGGGGAGACATAATTGTAGTGATATTGTCTCAATAAAATGTCTCTGTATGAGGACGCTGGGAGGGTCGACCAAGAGGTAATTTGACTAAAGGGCAAATTTGGAAAGTGCTGGAGCCATTTGATTATGCCTGTTTTTTGGTTCTCCAGCTCCAGCCTGTTTCTCAAAAAGTCGTAGTGAATAGATATAGCCTTCCTATCTGGTGGAGGGTTTTCCAGGAGGGCATCTAAATCATTAGACCAATCTTGCCCTGACAATCTCTTGATTGTTTTGTTAATATAAGAAGTGGCTTGTAAGGACTGTAGGGACAGAGTTTCATTATGATTCTTGTTGACTAGAGCTGAGATCGATGTATTGCCCGATTCATGGATAAGTCCAAATTGCCCATCAATGGTAGAAGCAGAGAGGAGTGCAAGTTAAGATTTCTTTCCCTACGAATGGTATGCCCTAGTTTCCAAACAGTAAACAATGGGTTTTGGGTTACTTCGGGTGGGAGAAGCTCTCTGTGCTGGTGTAGCATGTATATCAGGTTGGTGCGGCCTAGCAATCTCTGGTCTAATTCCGTGTTTGTATGCGTTTTACGGTTGTTCAACCAGTCTCTCAAAACACACAGAAGGGCTGCTTGATTATACTTCTCAATGTCAGGGAGACTGACTCCAGCATGCCTTATGTCTTGGTGTAGTTTCATCCTACCTATTACAGCTCTCTTCTTGGCCCATACGAACTCCCTAATAAGTTTATAAATGTGTTTCCCCTCAGACATTCCCAGCATAATCAGCAGTGTCTGGATATAAAAGAAAAGCTTGGGGAACGCAATCATTTTGATAAGATGTATTCTGCCCAGGAAAGATAGGCTCAGTTTGGCCCAGCCACGGAGATCCTTTTCAAAATTCTTAATGGCTGGTTTAATGTTATAATTATAGAATTCATTTGGGTTTTTAGGGATGAGGGCTCCCAAATATTTTATGTGGTGTTTATTCCATGCAAAAGGGTATCTTCCCCCTCCACCTTAGAATTTAAGTATAGGGCCGAGGATTTATCCAAGTTAATGGTGTACCCTGATACCTGACCAACCATGTCTATCAATCGTAGAATTTTTGGCAAGGCTGATTTCAGGTTAGAAATAAACAACATGAGATCATCTGCGAAAGCTGTTAGTTTCACCATTGAAGACCCTATTTTAATACCTCGAAATCCTGGTTCAGCCTCTAAGATCCTCAGTAGGGGGTCTAGTGCCAGATTAAACAGCAGGGGTGACAGGGGGCATCCTTGTCTAGTTCCTCGCGTTAATTGTATTATGGATGACGTTGTCCCGTTAACCAGCAGGGTGGTCTGTGGATTTCTGTATATAAGATATACAGGAAGGAAAATGGGGATTTATTGGGCCTCCCCTACCTGGTCCCGTTCAGGATCAGGATCTCTACCAACATCTAACCACACCCAAAAGGATCAACAGTGCATATTATAAAAACATATTCAATTTTATTACTCAAATTTAAAATTAAAAATAATTAATACAGACACATAAACTTAGTTACATATACATATGACACCTGTCAAATACAGTGTACGATTCAGAATTACTGCCTTCGCTGCCTCCCAGAACAGGATCGGCTCATTAATGTGTTGGATATTGTCATCCGTATAATTGGCCCATGCCCCTTTCAATGAATCTGAATTAGTTAGGTAGGTTGGGAATCGCCAGAGCCGAGTCCTGGGGAGCCGCAAGGGAGAGAGTAATCGGCGCATGATCAGATAGAGCTATAGGTTTAATGTCAGACTCTTGTATTTCTGTGAGTAGCGATTCGTAGGTCAGAATATAATCTATTCGTGATAATGATTTATGTGCGCTGGAGTAACAAGTGAATTCCCTTGCAGTCGAGTTAAGGATTCTCCAAGGGTCGACTAAAGGTAAATATTTATTAATGTGGAGGAATGGTTCTGAAAATGTGGAACCAGCCATAGCGGCAGGATTAGACCTATCCATTTTCATATCGGCTACGGCATTAAAATCCCCTGCAACTATCAGCCTCGAATCCTGATAATTCTGTAGATTCTGTACAAGGTCGATAAAGAAGAGAAGGTTCGGGGCATTAGGTGCGTACAGATTCACCACTGTGTATGTTTGCTCGGATATTTCTAATTTGAGGATAATGAATCTACTGTTTGGATCTTTGACAACTTCAAGGACTTTATAACCAAGAGATTTGTTAAGTAAAATCGCGACTCCTCTCTGCTTTTTTTTATAGGTTGTGGCTATTACCTCATTGTTCCAGTTTGCTCTTAGATTGCATTCCTCACCCTCCTTCCAGTGGGTCTCCTGTAACAAGACAATGTCGGCCCCCAGGTGTCTTAGGTGCTGCAGAATCTTCCTTCTCTTTATGTGGTGATTGAGTCCCCCTACGTTCCAGGAGAGTATCTACAAGTGGGATTTAGAGTGTTGGGTTAACTCTGCTGGTTGTGTCATCTAAAGAAATAAGACCAAATCGTTAAGCATATCCACTCCATTTGAACTTGACTTGAGTGGGGAGGTCGTCCCAGGCCCCCTCTCCAACTTATGTGAGACACAAAATATGTTATGGACCAGGGTGCCCCCCCAGTCCGATTCTTTTCTCTGCAGGTCATATACAGTGCTGTCATTTAGAAACATGCCTTTTTCCTCTTTTTTTTTTTAACTTTTTCATTTTTAACTTTTTTTCATTTTCAGGGGGATTAAAAAATACAATTCTGTCATTACTCACCTGTAGAATTGATATTATGAGTATACAGTACGTCCTGCTCCAGATAAGAATCATTACACTTGGGTATTACTCCGCCAGATGGTGCTGGACTGCAGAGACTGCAAAATTGGCTCCTCCCGGCCCCTCAAATACCTGGGACCTCCCACAAATCCCCAGCATTGAAAAGCAGTTAACGAGAAGCCGGAAGAAAGATACCAGAATCAACCCTTAACTATAAACAATGATAACAATCACCATACAGGGGATCCAAGATCCGTACTGTATACTCATAATATCAATTCTACAGGTGTGTAATCACAGAATTGTATTATGCTTAGTATACAGTACGTCCTGCTCCAGATAAGAATCATTACACTTGGGACATCCAATAGCAGTGTCCATAAAGTAGGGTGGGATCCCCAAAGGTAACAACAGACAAGTCAGACCACTGCCGCCAGGGCAGAGACATGCCCCTGCAGAGTACTGAGTTGGAGCCCCAGCTCCAACCCATGCTGCAGGAACTCCAGGATCCTGGGAATAGAGAACACATGACAGGGAAGAGACCTAGACTCACACCAGTCAATGTAGGCACGCCAAACCCTATAGTAAATGGAAGAAGAAGACTTCTTTCTAGCCTTTATCATGGTATCAACCGCTGTCCGGTTGTCCGAGCGGAACTGAACAGGCCGGCCCCGAAGATGTAGGGTCAAGTGAGCCAGAACCAACCTCAGCTCCAGAATGTTGATAGGTGTGTGAGCCTCCCGAGGGCCCCACCGCTCTTGGAACTGGAGGGACTTCCAGAAGCCCCCCCAACCTGTCAGACTGGCATCCGTGGTGACTGTCCCCCATCAGGGGGCCAGAAAGGTTCTGCCCACCAACAGGTTCCTAAAGTCCAGCCACCACGAGAGGGACCGCCTGACTAGGGGAGACAGCACAAGGAACTGGTCCAGGGATGCAGGATCCTTGTCCCATAGTGACAAGAGGTGGAGTTGCAGAGGCCTCATGTGAAACTGGGCATAAGGGACCGCCTCGAAGCAGGACACCATCAGGCCCACCAGCTGCATTCCCTGCCTGATGGAGGGATGAGGGCAAGATAGCAGGAACTGAACCTGGGCTAGCAGACTGTCCACCTTCTGCTGAGGAAGAAAAATCCTTGCCTGAACTGTATCCAGATTCATTCCCAGGAAAGGAGTCACCAAGGAGGGAGACAGGGAAGATTTGGGATGGTTGATCACCCAGCCAAATGACTCCAGCGTGGACACTACCAGCTGAGTATCCCTGCCTGTTGAAGGGACTGAGAAGTGATGAGAATGTTGTCTAAATAGGGCAGCATGCGAATGCTCTGAGACCTGAGCAGAGGCATCACTCCTGCCAGCACCTTGGTGAACACCCTGGGAGCTGAAGTTAGACCGAAGGGCAATGCCACAAATTGGTAGTGCTGATCCTCCAGAGCGAACCTGAGGAATCTTTGATGACCTGGAAAGGCAGGAATATCAAGGTAAGCATCCTTGATGTCCACAGAGGTCATGAAGTCCCCTAGACGCAGGGAACTGATGGCAGAGCGCAAAGTTTCCATGCGAAAGTGCCTGCACCTGACAAATTTGTTGAGGATCTTCAAGTCCAGGATGGGCCTGACTGACCCATCTCTTTTGGGCACGGTGAAAAGGTTGGAATAGAAACCCTTGCCCCTTTCTCGCAAGGGGACCTGACAAATGACCCCCAGCTCCAGAAGGCTTTGCAGCGCCAGAACTAGAGCCTGAGCTGACATAGGGTCCTGAGAGATCCGGGATCTGATGAATCTTGGGGGCGACCAGGCAGCAAACTCTATCTTGTAACCGGAAGACACTACCTTCTGAATCCACCGGTCTGAGACATGAAGCCTCCAGACGTGAGCAAAATGCTGAAGCCGCCACCCCACCCGGATGGGTGAGGGCGCCCCTTCATGCCTGAGGGGGCTTGGGAGAAGACTTAGGCTTGGAGCCTCAGAAAAAGCCAGGGCGCCCACTTCCTCTGCCCCTACCCCAGAAATCTCCTCGGGCCCAGTAAGGGAGACCCCTCTCCCCTGTCTGGCTCCACAGTAGGGGGAAGAAAAGGAGCCCTGGCCCCGAAAGGGCCAAGACTGCCGCCTGCGTTGGGGTAACCTACCTCCCTTAGCAAACAGGTCCAGGCGGGACCCAAACAGGCGTAGTCCTTTAAAGGGGAAACCAGTGAGAGCCTTCTTGTCAGCAGCCCACTGGCGCAGCCATACCGAGTGGCGTATAGCCACCACAAGGGCAGAGGTTCTGCCACACATCCTAATGGTATCATCCAAGGCAGAGAGGACATAAGTCACAAAAACCTCACAACGAGAGAGAGCATTAAACTCCTCACTAGACACATCATCAGGAGCACCATCTAGGACACCTCTCAGCAGGGTCCTAATATCCACGGCTGTAATGGCAGAGGCAAAGACCGGGCGCAGCGCCGTCCCCACGCAGGCAAAGGCATGGGACGCCAGCTGATCAATATGCCGGTCGTCACCATCCCGCAGCGTAGTAGAGTCAGGGGAATGCATAACAGAGGTGTTGGACAACCCTAGGACCGGTGCATCCACCTATGGAAGGGATGACCAGCACTTCACCACATCAGCAGGAAAGGGGTACCTCTTATCCCAACTCTTAGGGACACCGGGAAGTCTGCTGGGAAGCTCTAATTCCTTGAGCACGAGATTATTAAAATGAGCTTGCTCAGGAAATTCCAAACGTGGCTTAGCAGTATGAAACAATTCCCCCTGCTGCCTGGGGGCCGCAGCCGGGGGAAAGATAGACAGCACCTCAAAAATCTGAGCCAACAGCCTATCAGTGTCATCTGGGGCCCAGGGGTCAGAGCCAGAATCATCATGACCCCTGGGCCTCTCATCAGATGACTCAGAGAATAACTCCCCTTCTTCCAAGGGGGTGTAACCAGACAGTTCCAAAAACTCATCAGCCTCCATAGGGAACAGAGTGACATCAGGCCTTATGCGCCAGGGTATTAGTCAGCAACTTCTCAACATTAGCCAGTCTGGAAGACACATCAGATTGAGAGTCCCCACTGGTATTCAACTCAATAGGAGTCAAATTTAAGCTTGGGAGAGTAGGTGAAGCCATGCTTGGCACAGGCCCAGCTACTGGTAAACCAGGCTGCAGCGCAAGCACCTGCTGGGCACAAGGTATACAGACCCGCACATTGTCAGCACTAGTAGGGGACACCCCACAAGCTACACGCAGCCGGGCTTGTCCCGAAGGAACCCCAAGCACATTATCCTGAGACGCCTCCATATGGTGATTATAGCGGCACAATAAGCCGATATTCACGCTTTAAAAAGCAACCCGGGATGCCCCAATAGCCCGCTAGGGAAGTGGGAGTAATTTACACACTAGGCCTCAAAAGTTTAATAACTAAATAGAGGGAGAAGAGCCGGGAGAAACCAATAGAGCTTGACCCATCTGAAAGACATAAACGAAGAGAACTCCATAAGTGACTAATATAAAGACATAGGGTAAATAAAGCCGCCCACGAGGGCACTCAAGGACCGCGGTATGTAGATGCCAGTCACGCAGCAGCCGAACCAGCGAAAGATGGCGCGGGTATACTTCGAGGGGCGGGCCGCGGAGACAGTGACGCGGAACGCGCCAACCGCAGGCCCCGCCCCCCGAAAAGCGCGAAGAAGCACAGGTGACAAGCAGCCAATGACCACGCAACAGCGCCTGAGGTAATGCCGCCGCCAACCGCGGAGCACAAGGAGCGCGCGCGGCGGCGGCGGCCTTTACAAAAAGCAACCAGTGCAAACAAGTCAGTGCGGAGACTGACACCGAAAGCAGCACATAATACAGTGAAAATACCAAGGCATATAGACACACACATATAGGCACCCCCCCCCCCCCCCCCCGAGAGCTACAAGGGAGGGCGAGGGAGGGCAGCTGCCACTTTACAGAGGGCCCACCGATAGATAGGGGCAAGGGGCAATAGGGTGGGAGGGGCATCCCATAGAGGCTCACCATAAGCCTATACCGCCTATCCTTTGGTGGGGGATTGCAGTGGAGCAGCGCTCCTAAGCACCTGACAGCGGTGCTGCCTACCGTCACCCAAACCAGCGCAGCCAAAGCTGGGAGTCACATTAATAATGGAATGGGTGGGAAAAGTCCTACAGGACCGCAGGCTAATAGCCCCACTCACCTGCGAGAAGAGAGAGCCATCTTCTTGTTCTTCGCAGTCCAGACTGCAGAGAAGATCTGGGGATTTGTGGGAGGTCCCGGGTATTTGAAGGGCCGGGAGGAACCAATTTCGCGGTCTCTGCAGTCCATCTGGCGGAGTAATACCCAAGTGTAATGATTCTTATCTGGAGCAGGACGTACTGTATACTAAGAATATTGTACTATTTTTCCCCAAAGCCAACCCCGACCAAACCGCTGAGGAAGAAGAAAGAATTAAACAGAAAGCCCAAAGCTGCTTTAGGTGGGCTCTATTATTCATTAATACAACTCCCATTTTCCACCAGTATCTTAGATGAGAAATATAACAACAATTTAACATTCTTCCTAGCTAAATTGAACATTTCTTTAGTCTCCTCCTTATTCAGAGTTTCTTTAAGAAAAAATCAAGTAGGCGCCTCCTGTGGTGTACGTGGGACAAGTTCGCGTTTCGCTTGAGTGGGGTCTTCATATATTTTAGGTTCTTCATTTACCAGGAGCCTTAATTTAGCTGGGTAAAGAAGAGCAAATCCAGTTTCTGCCAAGTACTTGCATACCGGCGCAAATTCTCGCCTTTTCTGGGCGACTGCAGCCGAGAAGTCCTGGAAGATCAGGATCCTATGCCCGTCCACATTCAACTCTTTCTGTTTCCTGTAGGCGGCTAGTATCGCTTCTTTATCAGCGTAATGAAAGTACTTGTCAATGACTGGTCTGGGCAACTTAGAGCCCGTGGACTGTCTCTCCTGGCCCAATCTATGTGCACGTTCAATTTTTCTTCTCATCTCTTGGGCAGACGACCTATTTTGGGAGTAATCTAATCTGTCTTCTAAGTCGCTTACGCTCTGTTCTAGTTCTGTGACCCTTTTCGTATTGGAATTTATTTGTACCATAGAATTAGCTATGGAATCCTGTAGGGAGTTAGTTTATCGAGGTAAGGAGTAATCTGCATCATTACTTCATTAGCTATAGTCCTACTATCTTCCCTCCCTTGTGACAAGACAGTTGTAGACCCTGACTCATGATTTAAATCTGGATCCCCAGGGGAGTCTGGGGGGGGAGACCTGGGAGCTTATGGCTTTTTGAGCATGTTTAGATTTTGTTTTGTCCCCTTTTCCTGTATTAGCTGAGGGTTGTTTTTCCAAGTACCGCTCTAGGTCTTTTCTGGTATTTTGGGACATTGTGAATTAGCTTGGGGTCTAAATAGGGTGTTCTACCCAATACCCTAGACCTGTAAAGAAAAATGTATGTTAAAAACTTATCAGCACTAAAGAGTGTAACTTTGTACATAAATTCGGAATATCACCAAGAGCACTCTACTAAGCGGCGCCTGAATAAAGAAGGAAAAGAAAAGGGAAAAAAAAGAACTCGCCTGCCGCCAGATGGTTGTGGACGTTGCGTTTTCGAGGATAGGTAACCAGGGGCCGCCGCACGTCTCTACCGGATACTGAAAAGGAAATTATATCTGCCACTCAGAGATTTAATTATATGAGAACTGCTTCCCAGCAATCAGTTGTAGAGTAGCTCAAATTGTAAAGTGGGAAAATCTGGTCGGCTGAAACAACAGTTCCCTTCTTTTTTCTCTTCCTTCTTTATCTGGGATGTTGTGTCCTTAGTCTCTGCTAGAAGGAGAAAAAAGAAATCTGGAGATGTAATATCACACTTGGCCACTAGATGTCAGTGTCCGTTCAAAAATGAGCAGAGTGTTCCTTGAGATCTATAAAGTACTGCAGGTGCTGTCAGAGACCTCAAATAGTCAGTGTTTCACAGACACATGCAGGAACAAGAACACAGCAGACAAGGTAGAAACTTCAAAACTCTGGTGGCTTTGAAAAGCAAAGCCTTTATTACTTGTGGCCAGCTTTTCTCTCAGCAGGGCTGCTATGCTGTGCAGAGATGACCAAGCTTGATGCTGAGCTGTTTTGGGCAGCTGTTAATCTTTATGTGGGCTCAACTGGACTTCAAGATTAGGCTTATACAGCCATATGGGGCTTTATCCAAGCAATGGAGAGGGGGGTCCGGCCAGACACTCCTGTCCCTGCACACATTCACCCCCACAGCTCGAAGAGGTCTCCTCTCCTCCAGACACAGAGCTGCACTCCCCCGTTCCCCGCAGGGGAACGCTCAGGCAACCTCCCAGTCAGACTCGGCAATGCAGAAGAGGGGGGGATCAGGCACAGCAGCAACCCTCTCCTCTCCAGCAGCGAGGGACCGAGCAACGCACGCTGCCACCTTTTCCCCGAATGGCGGGAAACCTCCTCCTCTCCTCTCTCGGAACCCCCAGCTCCCGGACAGCGTCACCCAGCCTCCGGCCCCAAGGCAAATCGTTCTCAGCGATGTGGGGTGGGAGGGGGGGACAGATCAGTAGAGGGTATGGGCTTTTGGGTACTGTGGTCACTTGCCTGCCCTTGCGTCTTGATGGTCAGAGGCCTTACAACTGCATGGCGATGTAGAAGCGGGCAGGGACTTCCGGGCTTCATAAGAGGGATCTCATTCAGCGCTGTGAAACTATATGATTATTCTCCCCTTCTTGTTTTGTGCTTCCTCCAACTGGTTTTGCCAGATGCTGTTGGATTTTCTGGTAGGGTGGACGAGCACAGCTAAAATGCGGGCATGTCCAGGGTGTGTCTTTTGGGCAATGTATGGTTGCCTATATGGGCTACTCATGCTGCCAGCTCCAGGGTGTTATTTTTCAGGCAATATATGGGCTACTCGTGCTGCTGCCAACTCCAGTGTGTCTTTCAGGCAATATATGGGCTACTCATGCTGCTGCCAACTCCAGTGTGTCTTTCAGGCAATACATGGGCTACTCATGCTGCTTCCAACTCCAGTGTGTCTTTCAGGCAATATATGGGCTACTCATGCTGCTGCCAACTCCAGGGTGTTTATTTCAAGCAATATATGGTCTCCTGAGTTTGCCGATCGCCCAGCCGAGTCTGTCGAGTTTGCCGATCGCCCTGCTGAAACTGATCCTGATCACTGTCCCTCTGGTATTCCTAAAGAAGGCCTAGAAGATCACTTACGTGCCTGTGGTTTTTAAACACCTTGGTTTGCACGTGGTGATTTCTTCCCGCTGGCTCTAGGGCACCTTGAGGGGTTTCCTAGAGTTGCAGTAAGGTCTGACTCTGGTTACCTAGGCTTTGATTCTAGAGGATTCAGTGGCTTTGGGCACTGCATCAAAGGTCCCGGTCCCCCTGGGCGCTGCCTCGAAGGTTTCGGTCCTCCTAACCATGTTTTTTTGGACTTTGACCCTGGAGGGTCTTGGTCTGGATTTCTGCCTGGATTTCGGTCTGGATTGCCCATCCTGATCTTCTGCCTGGTCCCATTCCAGCTTTGGATGGTCCCAGTGTGCTGTTTGAAGAGTCTCCTGCGGAGCAGTTGTTTAAGCGCTTCGGTGCCCGCGTTTGTGAGGAGGGAGGTAATGTCAGGTCTGGAGTTCTTCCACAGCTTTAGTTCCCCTGCTATATGCCGCTTCACCAGCAGATGGTGCTGTTCTGCAGACTTCCTGGGAATCAGCTTGCACCTGTGATTACCTGGCCTATTGTCATAGTACCAGGACTGTTCCGCTTGTTCCCCAGCAGAGGGCGCCAAGGTTTCCCGTGCGCTCGCATTTTTGCACTAGGGCCAGGAAGCGCACGATTATGCACGCGCATTTGTGAACTGTGAATCAATGGATTCATGCGCATGTGCGATTTTGCGCGGGCATGCGCATTGCAGACGTGAGAAAATGCGCTTTCTTTTGTGCATGTGCAGGGGCCTTTAAATACTGGCGAGCCCTGAGCTACATTGCCAGTTGGTCATTTATCCTGCTTGTTCCTGAGTTCCAGTCGTCCATTCCTGTGTACCGACCCAGCTTGATCCTGACTACTCTCCTGTTCTCCTGACGACCTCGGCTTGTTTACGACTCCAATCCTGATCTGCCTGCTCATGACCTTGGCTTGTTTACGACTCTGATCCTGATCTGCCTGCCCACGACCTTGGCTTGTTCTACGTCCAGTCCAGCTCTAGCCTGTCTTCTACCCAGAACTTGGTAATACCCACTCCTATGTTGCCTGACCTGGGGCCTTCCTGCAGCCCAGTCTATCCTCACCATTAGAGGCTCTAGTGAATACCAGGTTGGTCCTTAGATTCCAGGCTTCCCGGTCGAGAGGTGAGCCGGTTCTTAGTCTCCACAATCAGGGTTCACATCCAGTAGCCTGACACCTATATAAGCTGATCAATACATGGCCTCAGCGGATCAGCATTGTTTCTGTCTTTGAACCCGGACCCTGGAACTTTGATACTTGAACTCTGGACTCAGGACTCTAGCCCTAGCCTTAGCCATTGTTGGACTTTGGACTTTTTTTTGGACTTCTAAGCACGTATGTTTCTGATTTCACAGCAATCTATGTGTATATATGTATATAGCAGCTTGGTTGGTGTGTACTCACTGTTTTGTTATTATTAAACACGGTTTGTCGCATATCCACCACTCTCTCAGTCTAATTCTGGTCATTTACTACTATTGGGATTTCTCCGATGAGAAATCCATGACATATATTGTCTCCTCATACTGCTGCAAATTTCAGGGTGCATCTTTCAGTCACTATAGGGTCTCCTCGTGCTGTTGCCATCTCCAGTGTGTCTTTCAGGGATTATATGGTCTCCTCATGCTGCTGCCAAATCCAGGGTGCATCTTTCAGTCACTATAGGGTCTCCTTGTGCTGCTGCCAACTCTAGTGTGTGTCTTGCATGCAACATATGGGCTCCTCATGCTGCTGCCAACTCCAGGGTGTGTCTTTCATGCAATTTATGGTCTCCTCATGCTGCTTCCAACTCCAGTGTGTCTCTCAGGCAATATATGTGCTCCTCGTGCTGCTGCCAACTCCAGGGTGTGCCTTTCCTGCAATTTATGGTCTCCTCATTCTGCTACCAACTACACTGTGTCTTTTAGGCAATATATGGGCTCCTCATGCTGCTGCCAACTCCAGTGTGTGTTTTGCAGGCAATATATTGTCTCCTCATACTGCTGCCAACTCCAGGGTGTGTCTTTCGGGCAATATATGGTCTCCTCATGCTGCTGCCAACTCCAGGGTGTTTCTTTCAGGCAATATATGGTCTCCTCATGCTGCTGCCAAATCCAGGGTGTGTCTTTCAGGTAATATATGGGCTCCTCGTGCTGCTGTCAACTCCAGTGTGTCTTGAATGCAATATATGGGCTCCTCATGCTGCTTCCAACTCCAGGGTGTGTTTTTCAGGCAATATATGGTCTCCTCATGCTGCTTGCAACTCCAGGGTGCGTTTTTCAGGCAATATATGGTCTCCTCATGCAGCTGCCAACTCCAGTGTGTCTTGCATGCAATATATGGGCTCCTCATGCTGCTGCCAACTCCAGGGTGTGTCTTTCAGGCAATATATGGTCTCCTTATGCTGCTGCCAACTCCAGGGTGTTTCTTTCAGGCAAAATATTGTCTCCTCATCCTGCTACCAACTCCAGGGTGTGTCTTTCAGGCAGTATATGGGTTCCTCATGCTGCTTCCAAATTCAGGGTGTGTCTTTTAGGTAATATATGGGCTGCTCATGCTGCTGCCAACTCCAGTGTGTGTCTTGCATGCAAAATATGGGCTCCTCGTGCTGCTGCCAACTCCAGGGTGTGTCTTTCAGACAATATATGGTCACCTTATGTTGCTGCCAACTCCAGGGTGTGTCTTTCAGGCGATATATGGTCTCCTTGTGCTGCTGCCAACTCCAGGTTGTCTCTTTCAGGCAATATATGGGCTCCTCATGCTGCTGCCAACTCCAGGGTGTGTTTTTATGCAATTTATGGTCTCCTCATGCTGCTTCCAACTCCAGTGTGTCTCTCAGGCAATATATGTGCTCCTCGTGCTGCTGCCAACTCCAGGGTGTGTCTTTCACGCAATATATGGTCTTCTTATGCTGCTGCCAACTCCAGGGTGTTTCTTTCAGGCAATATATGGTCTCCTCATCCTGCTGCCAACTCCAGAGTGTGTTTTCCAGGCAATATATGAGCTCCTCATGCTGCTGCCAACTCCAGGGTGTGTCTTTCAGGCAATATATGGGCTCCTCATGCTGCTGCCAACTCAAGGGTGTGCCTTTCCTGCAATTTATGGTCTCCTCATTCTGCTACTAACTACACTGTGTCTTTTAGGCAATATATAGTCTTCTTATGCTGCTGCCAACTCCAGGGTGTGTCTTTCAGGCAATATATGGTCTCCTTATGCTGCTGCCAACTCCAGGGTGTTTCTTTCAGACAATATATTGTCTCATCATGCTGCTGCCAAATCCAGGGTGTGTCTTTCAGGCAATATATGGTCTCCTTATGCTGCTGCCAACTCCAGGATGTGTCTTCGGGCAATATATGGGCTCCTCATACTGCTGCCAACTCCAGGGTGTGTCTCATGCAATTTATGGTCTCCTCATGCTGCTTCCAACTCCAGTGTGTCTTTCAGGCAATATATGGGCTCTTCTTGCTGCTGCCAATTCCACAGTGTGTCTTTCAGGCAATATATGGTCTCCTCATGCTGTCGCCAACTCCAGCGTGTGTCTTTAAGGCATTTCATTGTCTCTTTATGCTGCTGCCAACTCCAGGGTGTGTCTTTCAGGCAATATATGGTCTCCTCATGCTGCTGCCAACTCCAGTGTGGCTTTTGGGCAATATATGGGCTCCACATGCTGCTGCCAATGCCAGGGTGTGTCTTTAAGGCAATATATGGTCTCCTCATGCTGCTGCCAACTCCAGGGTGTATCTTTCAGGCAATATATGGTCTCCTCGTGCTTCTGCCAACTCTAGTGTGGCTTTTGGGCAATATATGGGCTCCTCATGCTGCTGCCAATGCCAGGGTGTGTCTTTCAGGCAATATATGGTCTCCTCATGCTGCTGCCAACTCCAGGGTGTGTCTTTCAGGCAATAAAAGGGGTCCTCATGCTTCTGCCCACTCCAGGGTGCGTCTTTCAGGCAATATATGGGCTTCTCATGCTGCTCCAATGCACAACCACTGGTAAGACTGCTGCGCTTGTCTGAGTATTAAAAAGACAGATTTTGTATGGTCATAGCTTGTGTGATAAAAAAGGTCAAGGAAGGGGCTGAAACATTATTGCCTTAGGGACTACTAGTTGAAAGGGGAGATTGAGGTCCACTTTAGATGAGCCAATACATCTCAAGTTGAAAAAACACATTAAATATGGTTTAGCTAGACTACAAATATCATTATCTACATTGCATGAAATGAAGAAGGCAAAGGGCAAACAAAGACATACCTGTAGAAATGTTAATCAGCGACTGGCGGCTCCAGTGCCACATGCACGCAATCAATTGCATACACATACATGCAAAGCAAGGCACAACAATGCAGACGCTCGCCATAATAATTGTTGGAGGATTCCATTCCGTTTCTCGAAAGCCCAAACTCTCTATGGAATAGTGCCTGTAAGTGTAGGCAAAAATATCCCATTTTATTGGCCCCGTAATCAGGGCTCTGAATCACGGCTTATACGCATCTACACGAAAACAATCCGAAGCTATTACACATTAGATATGCGAACGAAAAGGCTTAAACGCACCCACAAAAATGTTAATACAAAGAAAAAAAACAGAGAAACTCAAAAATGGACCAAAAAATACAGAAACATTACACATACGCATGTTTTTCATGTGTAAATGCACTTAAAAGAGCCTGTGAATGGACCTTATTGATAGAATACGATTCCTGCAAAAGAAAAAATATATGATATTAGAAAATGTTATTTTTGCAATGTGGGTGTTTTTGCTTGGAGTATAGTTTATGCTTCTAACATAGTCAGGAAGGATTATTGTTATTGTACTGCTATAAATTTAAAAATAGTTGAAGGAAAATCTATATGTTGCAGACAGGGAGTTTATAGACGACTCGGATTGGATTTGTGATTCTGCAATTTGAAAAAAAGGGAAAATAAAGAAATGTAAAAATTCCCAATGTAACCCTATCCTGCATTGCAAGTGCACACTACCAAGTAGCTGTCACCAAATGCATTCCTGTGACACGCATATCTGAATGTCAAATGCATAAACAACCCGTGTTATTTTCTAGTGGGAATGCCACTTTCTGGGTACTTTACTCCTTTAAGCTGCATTTTGATCAATTCTACTCTTAGCCTTTCTTACATAAAATGGCAGAAAGGAGCAAAATGAGTTGCATAGCAGATTGACCACGCATAAGCCATCAAATTCATTTTTACCAGTATAGGGGCAGTGAAACAGTTACTCAAATTAGAGATGCCTTGGTGCAAGGGCAATAACCCTAATTTTGGAAATCCAGCGCCACAATTGGACGGCTGGCTCTCACTTGTTTAACAAGCTCCCATGGTTTGGGCCACTAGAGTGTCCTGGCATGGTGATACCCGGGAGCCATTTGAGGCCCTGGATGCCAGATGGAGGACCAATTTTACATAGTTACATAGTTAATACAATTGAAAAAAGACCATCAAGTTCAACCAAGGGTTTTGGGGTAGAAGTTATTTTTTATTTTATAAGTGGAAGTTATTTATTTAATTTTTTGTTTTTTTAAAAACGATTGTCGCCTCCGGAGACTAAATTTCTTTTTTTTTTCAGTTGAAGGGAGTGCCCTCTTGTCTTTAGAGAGGATTTTACCTAAAATAGTGTTCCCCCATATTTTTTGTATGGGCCATTTATATATTTATACAAGTTAAACATGTCCCCCCTCAGTCATCTCCTCTCAAGACTAAACAGATTTAATTCTCATAATCTTTCCTCATAACTAAGATCCTTCATTCCTCTTATTAGTTTGGTGGCTCTTCTCTGCACCCTTTCCAAAGTCAGAGCGTCCTTACTATGAATAGGTGCCCAGAACTGGACGGCATATACCAGGTGAGGGCGCACCAGTTCCTTGTATGGAGGCAAAATTACATCCCTATCCTGTGATTCCATGCATCTTTTAACGCATGATAACATCTTGGTGGCCTTGGAAGCAGCTGCTTGGCATTGCATGCTCTAATTTAGCCTGTGATATACCAGTACCCCCAGATCCTTCTCAACTAGTGACTCTCCCAGTTTTACTCCCCCATTTTTACACATTGAACTTCATTTGCCAAGTGGATGCCCAGACACTCAATGTGTCCAAGTCAGCCTGAAGCTCGTGAACATCTTCAATAGACTGCACTGTGCTACATATCTTTGTGTCATCTGCAAAAATAGAGACAGTGCTTCTAATTCCATCTTCTATGTCGTTTATAAACAAGTTGAATAATAGTGGGCCCAGTACTGAACCCTGGGGTACACCACTTACAACCGGTAACCATTCAGAGTGGGTATCATTAACCACAACTCTCTGCACACGATCGTTCAGCCAGTTTTCAATCCAGTTAAAAACTGTATTTTCTAATCCTTAAGATCTCAATTTCCCCAATAAACGTCTATGGGGGACAGTGTCAAATGCTTTTGCAAAATCCAGAAAAACTATATCCACAGCCGGCCCTCTGTCCAGGCTTCTACTCACCTCCTCATAGAAGCCAATCAGGTTAGTATGGCAGCTTCTGTCCTTAGTAAAACTGTGCTGGTTGTCACTTATAATATTATGGAGAGTTACATATTCGTGTATATAGTCCCTTAATAGCCCCTCAATTTCCCCACAATGGATGTTAAACTTACAGGTCTGTAATTGCCCGGAGAATACCTAGAGCCACTTTTAAATATGGGCATCACATTTGCCTTGCGCCAGTCCCTTGGCACTATACCAGTTGCTAGTGAGTCTTTAAAGATCAACAACAGGGGTGATGAGATAATGGAACCGAGTTCTTTGAGAACTCTTGGGTGAAGTCCATCTGGTCCTGCAGTCTTATTCACATTTAAATTATTTAGTTTAGCTTGTTAATTAATATACTTGGGCTATTGCTATCAGTGGCATCTCCTGTGTTGGCTCCTTGCTCCTCTCTTGTGTACACAGAGCTAAAGAATCCATTTAACAGCTCTGCCTTATCTTCATCCCCAGTGACCATTTCCCCATCATCATTAATTAGGGCACCTACCTGTTCTGATTTAGTTTTCTTCGAATTAATATATTTAAAAAAACGTTTAGGGTTTGTTTTGCTTTCTTTGGCCACATCTCTTTCATTTTGTGCTTTTGCCAACCTTATTTCTTTCTTACGCATTTTATTTACTAGTTTATACTTTTCAAGTGTTACAACTGAGAGTTCAGACTTGTAATGTTTAAATGCCCTTTTTTTGTTCTTTATTGCCCTTTGAAACGCAGGTGTCAGCCATGAGAGGTTTAATTTTAGCCGCTTATATTTGTTACCCGTAGGAATACATTTTGCAACGTTGGTACTCACAATTGATTTAAAGCACTCCCATTTGGCATCTGTATCTATTCCTGAAGAGATGCTCCCAGTCAATGCACTGGAGTGCAGCTCTGAGCCTGGGGAAGTTGACCTTCTTAAAATTTAGTGTTTTTGCCCTCCCTGACAGAAAATCTTTCTTACAGTTTATGTTAAATACAACTATATTGTGGTCACTGTTACCAAGATTTTCACGGACTGATACTGTCCCCATCAGGTCATCATTATTTGATATTACCAGATCTAAAAGAGCATCACCACTAGTAGGTGCCTCCACGAACTGATTCATATAATTATCTTGTAGAAAGCTGAGGAATGCTCTCCCCCTTGTAGATGAAGTAGAACCATGTCTCCAGTCGATTCCTGGGTAGTTGAAGTCCCCCATCACCACCATTGTACCAGCCTATGAAGCCCGCTCTATCGGTTTATGCAGTTGACCCTCTATTTCCTCAGTTATATTTGGGGGCCTATAGATTACACCAAACTGTATTTTAACATTGTTTACATTGCCCCGCACCTCTAACCACAAGGATTCTACATCCTCACAATATTCTGCTAGTATCCCCTCATTAATATATGCTTTGAATTTTTGCTTTACATAGAGACACACTCCGCCTCCTTTCCTTTTTGCTCTGTCTTTCCGAAAAAGAGCAAAACCTTGCCCAGTCATGTGTGGAATCCAGCCATGTCTCAGCCACACCAACAACGTCAGTATTCTCTTCCATCACCAGAGCTTCAAGCTCCCCCACTTTACTTGCCAGACTTCTGTCATTTGTGAACATACACTTTATCTTCCTATCTAGTTTGTCACATTGAGGTATAGTATTAGCTTCTGCAGTAATGCATCCACCTAATTTTTCACTGTTGTTTTCAACACATGGATCTTCTTATCCATCATAGCAGTCCTCCCCCCTTCTAATTCTCCACCCACCATCATATGCTGTCCCCTAAGTAAATTGTCTTCCCTCTCATCTCTAGTTTAAATATCTCTCCACCCTCTCTAGTATCCTCTTACCCAGCACAGCAGCCCCTCTTCCATTCAGGTGCAAATTATTTGTAGAATACAGTTTGTACCCCAATGAAAAGTCAGCCCAGTGCTCTAGGAACCCAAATCCCTCTGCCCTGCACCAGTACTTGAGCCCTGCGTTTAACTCTTTAAGCTCCCACTGTCTTTCATGTGTAGCACATGGCACAGGCAGTTTTTCCGAGAATACAACCTTGGAGGTCCTTCCCTTTAATTTGGTGCCTAATTCCTTAAATGTATTCTTAAGAAACCTCCATCTCCCATTAATTCTGTCATTGGTTCCCACGTGGACCACGACAGCTGGGTCATCCCCTCCCAGTAATTTATCCACCCTTTCCACCATATGCCGAGCACTGGCACCAGGGAGACAGCAAACCATTCGGTTGAGGAGGTCTTGGTGACAAATTATTCTATCAGTCCGCCTGATAATAGAATCCCCTATGACCACTAACTGTCTAGTCCTACCTGCAGTCCCAACCACCCGCTCACTAGCTGGGCTTTCCTCAATACCCAACTTGGCAATTTTGCTAGGGTGTGCAGACACAGGTATGGCATTCCTTTTCTGTGCACCCTTTCTACTCCCTCTAGCTACATTTACCCAGCTACTTATCTGCTCCTCCTGACCCATTACTCCACCCTCTGTATCTACCCCACTTATTGCCTGCTCAGTGAGCAGAATGCTCTTTTCCATATTGTCAATCCTCCTCAGTGTTGCATTTTGCTCCTCCAGATCTCTAACCCGAGCTTCCAGGTTTGCAATTTGATCACATTTACCTTAGTGGTATTCACCCAGGAACTGCTGCTCCTGAAGTGTATACATATGACAAACTGTGTACTGAAGTAGACCTCCAAAATTGCTAGCCATTATCCTAGTTACAAAACAGCAGTAAAAACTATTTTAGTGCTCACAGTTGCAGCAACTTTGGCTTTTAACTTCTTATTTTAGCACATAGGCAATAAGAACACTTAACACTTTAAGTCCCCCAATATAAAGTTCCTTAATGAAAAGTCCCCTCACTTATAATACATCCTCACTTCAAATACAACCAGAACTCACAAAAACTCCTGAACTATTTATAAAAAAGCAATACTTCCCTTCCAATGTCAGTCTCTGTCTGGCAAAACAGGTGATACATGGTGAGGCATGGTGATACCCGGGAGCCATTTGAGGCCCTGGATTCCAGACGGAGGACAAATGTTAAAGAGGACCAAAATCCACCCTGGAATCTATGAGACTCTCTGACAGCCGCATCCCCCGCTACCCTCTAACAGGTAGCGTGCCTGCACTGGCCATTCACAACTGGCTAGTGCGGGCACGCGTCCTGCTAAAGGGATAGCGGGGATGCGGCCGCTGTTTGGACCAGGAAGGAAGGTGAGTTTCCGGGCAACCTAGGGGGGTTTCACACAGCAGGGCATCACCATTGAATTAATCCGGTGAGTATCCCTGCCCTGGAGTCTCATACTCCAGGCTGGGTTTTGATTCTCTTTAATGCAGCAGGGCATACCTATAGGTGTGTCACAGAGTCAGGGACAAAAATCTAGATAGTTACAATACACAGGTTTTGTTCTGTTTCAATGATGATAAGTAGCTATTTTTTAGCACACAGAAAAAAACATATATATTTCATTATATATATGTTATGTAAGATTACCTGTGATCTGATGTGTGTAAAGCAGCATGTCGCTAGTCTGCTAGGGTGTGCAAGAATGTTACACAAATCAGTCATTTTAAATCTCTTTTCTTTGAACAGGAAATAAAATTAACTTAATTAACTTAAAGTAGACCAAAACCCATGGAGATCACCCAGGAATCTAGAAGATTCCCAGGCCCATTGATTCCCTCTCCCTGGGACATCCATAATTGGGATGCCCCACTGTGTGAAACCCCTCCAGGTCGGTCCAACGGCGCATGCGTAAGCAGAGCCTGCATCCCTGCTATCCCTCTAGCATCTGTGAACAGGGGCACGCTCCCTGTTAGAGGGTAGTGGGGGATGCGGCCGTCAGCCTGTTCATATCTGCTCATATTAGACAAACACCTTGATGAAGGGGCTCGAACAAATCCACGCGTGATGATTGTACCAGTGGCCGCGCATCTGTCGTAGGACCGGGAAGAGGTGAGTTTGTTCAGGTGACCTAGGGGGGTCCACACAGCAAGGACCAAACATCAGCCAATATTTATAAGGCAGGTACGTTAATTCTTTGTGGGACCTTAGTCGCTGTCATCAATGGAATGCTTATGCCTTTCTACAGCAACGGTTTTGATTGGCCGTGGAATCTTGCCAATGTGGCAAATCACTCACATGAGATTGCCAATCAGAATTAATTAATCTCCCTCCAGCAAATTTCAAGGCAGCCTCAAGGATGGTCAACATATGGTCACATTTCATAGGCTCCAATACTTTTCGACTAATCCATTTTTTACCTCCCTTAGAAAAATGTAATTTGTCTTGGAGCTTCAGCAGCATCACTTCCCTCTCCCAGGTGATGGATTGTAGCGTGTTTTCTACCTACATTGTTGTTAAAGGTTAGAATCGCTTTTCTGGTCCTTGCCTCCATAGAATCAAAGCTATAGGCTATTCTTTTATGCCTGGACTTGAGAACCATACTATGAAAGGTCTCTAAATTGCCAGTTTGGCAAAAAATACCATTTTGTGAATACTCACCTGTAAAATGGGTATTATAAGTATGTCACACACCCCACTTCAGACTTAATAATTACACTAGGGTTAACGCACCTCTAGGTGGCAGCATTGCAGAGAACTTCTCAAAAAACTTCAACAGGCCCCTCCCGGTCTATACATACCTGGTACCTCCCAAGAACCTCCCAGTATTAGAACAGCAGTAAGACAAGGTACCAGAACCAAACAATTGAACCCTCAACGTAAAGAACCAAACTTCACCAAATAGAGAGCCAGGATACCAAAAAGGGCGGGTGAAGTGGGGTGTGTGACATACTTATAATACCCATTTTACAGGTGAGTATTCACAAAATGGTATTATTCTAAGTATGTCACACACCCCACTTCAGACTTAATAATTACACTAGGGACATCCAACAGCAGTGTCCAGAAAAGGGTGGGTATCCTAACAGGCAATAACACAGAAAAAATTCAAACCACTGCAGCCTGCAAAACCTTGCGGCCAAAAACAGCATCCGCTGAAGCCCGCACATCAACCTTATAGAACTTAGAAAAGGTATGAACAGAAGACCAAGTTGCAGCCTTACACACTTGTTCAACAGAAGCCTGGTGCTGAAAAGCCCAGGACGCACCAACCGCACAAGTAGAATGAGCAGTAACTCGGAAAGGAGGATCCTTCCCCTTGGCCGAATAAGCACCAACAATGGCCTGACGAATCCATTTACTAATGGAGGACTTGGCCGGAGCCAAACCCTTCCTAGGCCCACATGGCACAACGAAAAAGGCATCAGTCTTACGAAAAGAAGACGTCGCACGTAGATAGTACCTGACACAACGAACCACATCCAAGCAGTGCAAAGCACTCTCCTTGACATTCTTAGGCTTAGGACACAAAGAAGGAAGAACAATGTCCTGGTTAAGATGAAAAGCAGAAACCACTTTGGGGAGAAAATCTGACTTGTAACGAAAAACCACTTTGTCCTGATGATCCTCAAAATAAGGAGCCTGAATAGACAAAGCAGCCAGCTCTGAAACACGCCTAACCGAAGTAATGGCCACCAGAAAGGCAACCTTCTGAGTAAGAATGGACAAAGCAACATCCCGCAAAGGCTCAAAAGGAGGAGCCTTAAGAGCAGAAAGAACCAAATTCAAATCCCACACTGGGAGCAAAGGCTTCCTAGGAGGCCGCACATGCGAGACCCCCTGGAAAAAAGTCTTGACCAAGGAATGACTAGCAAAAGATTTCTGGAAAAAAATTGACAAAGCAGAAACCTGCCCCTTCAAGGTACTCAACTGAAGACCAGAGTCCAGACCCGCCTGAAGGAACTCCAAAATCCTAGACACAGAAAAGACCCGGCAGGGCAAAGACCTAGCCTCACACCAATCAATATAAGATCTCCAATACCTGTAATAGATGGAAGAAGAAGATCTCTTCCTAGCACTAATAAGAGTCTGAATGACCGCATCCGAAAGACCCTCCTCCTTTAAGATGGAGGTTTCAGCAGCCAAGCCGTCAAAGCCAGCGTTTGTAAACTGGGGTAACAGAGATGACCCTGAGTGAGAAGATCTGGCCGAAGAGGCAGATCGAACTGATCTACGGCCAGACGGACGATGTCCGCGAACCACACCCGCCTTGGCCACCTTGGAGCCACGAGAATGGCGGGAACTCCTTCCAGAACCAACTTTCGCAGAACCCTGCCTAGCATGGGAATCGGAGGAAACAGATAAAGAAACCCCAGGTCCCTCCAGCTCAGGGACATGGCATCCACCGCCAGAGCCAGAGGGTCCCGGGACAGGGACACAAAGGACGGAAGCTTGTGATTGTGACGAGAGGCAAACAGATCCACCTCCGGCGTCCCCCACCGAAGACAAAGTGACCGAAACACCTGGGGATGGAGAGACCACTCCCCCCGACGGGACGCACACCGGCTCAGAAAATCCGCCTCTGTGCTTTCCACACCCGGAATGTAAACTGCCGAGATGCAAGGGACATGAGTCTCCGCCCAGACCAAAATCAGAGACACTTCCCTGTGGGCACCCAGACTGCGAGTCCCTCCTTGGTGATTGATGTAAGCAACCGCCGTCTGATTGTCTGAGCGAACCTGAACCGGCAGACCTTGTAAATGATGCGTCAAGTGAGACAGAACCAACCTGATGGCTCACAATTCCAGAACATTGATGGGCAAGTGGGCCTCCTGAGGGTCCCACTGCCCCTGAAACCGAAGATCCTTCCAATAACCTCCCCAGCCTGACAGACTGGCATCCGTGGTGACAGTTTCCCAAAGTGGAGTCAGAAACGACCTGCCCTTCAGAAGGTTGTCCGAGACCAACCACCACAGAAGGGACTGCCGAACCCGAGGGGACAACCGGAAGGACCGATCCAACGACCCCGGACACCGGTTCCAAGACGCCAAAAGATGAAGTTGAAGAGGCCACCATCAACCCCACCAGTCTCATCCCCAGATGAATGGACGGATGAGGATGGGAGAGGAGCAGCCGGGCCAATTCCTGAATCATCAGAACCTTGGCCTGAGGAAGAAACACTCTGTGCTGGCAGGAGTCCAGCGCCATCCCCAGAAAGGTCACCACCCTGGCCGGAACCAGCGAGGACTTGGGGTAATTGATCACCCAGCCGAACCTCTCCAACATAGACACCACCGTGCTGGTGTCCCCCTCTGCTTGACTGAAGGAAGGAGCCATGATGAGAAGATCGTCCAGGTAAGGCACAATGCGAATCCCCTGAGCTCTGAGCAGGGCCATCACCCCCGCCAACACTTTGGTGAACACTCTCGGAGCAGAGGTGAGACCGAATGGAAGAGCCACAAACTGAAAATGCCGATCCCCCACCACGAAACGGAGGAACCGCTGATGAGCAGGAAAGATCGGCACGTGCAGGTACGCATCCTTGATGTCTATGGACGTCATAAAGTCCCCCTGCCGAAGCAAACCGATCGCCGACCGCAGGGTTTCCATGCGAAACTTCCGAGGACGAATAAACCTGTTGAGAAACTTCAAATCCAGAATAGGACGGAAGGACCCGTCCTTTTTGGGGACCGTAAAGAGATTGGAATAAAACCCGCGCCCCACCTCTGAAGGAGGAACCGGGCAAAAGACGGCCAAATCCAGAAGATTCCTTACTGCCGCCAGGAGCCCCTGCGCGGCCAAAGGATCCAAAGACACCCGAGACCTGAAGAACCTTGGAGGAGGAAGGGACTCGAACTCCAACTTGTAACCGGCCGAAACCACCTCCCGGATCCATCTGTCCGGGACCTCCTGGTCCCACACCCGGGAGAAAAGTTGCAACCGTCCCCCCACCCGAACGGGTGAGGGCGCCCCCTCATTGCTGGATGGGCTTGGCAGCCGGCTTGGGCTTGGCACCCCAGGCGCGAGTGGGGCGGCCACGGCCTCTGCCCCTATTCCAACTGCCGCCCCTGGGGGCCGAGGAGCCCGCACCTCTACCGGCGCCAACTCCCCGAAAGGACGGATTGAACGAGACCATCCCCCGAAAGGAACGGCGAAATTTCTTGCGCTGAGGTAACTTACCTCCCTTGGCAACAGAGTCCAGCCTCCCACCAAAAAGCCTCAAACCCAGAAAGGGCAGAGCCGTGAGCGATCTTTTAGAATTAAAATCGGCCGTCCACTGTCTCAACCACACACAGCACCGGATAGCTACTAGCAAGGCAGTAGCCCTGCCACACATCACCATGGCATCCTCCTGAGCGGCCAGGATAAAGGACAAAAAAGCATCACAGCGCTTAAGCCCAAGGGACTCATCACTGGTGGGCTCGAGATCCACCCCCAAGTCCCTGACAATAGACCTGACAGCAAAAGTCAAAAGAGCCGAAGCACAGACAGGCCTTAACACCGAACCCGCACATACAAAACCATGACGGGCAAGCTGATCAACCCGGCGATCCTCACGGTCCCTGAGCGAAGTCGTGTCAGGAGAATGCACGACCGCCGTGTTGGACAGTCCCAAGACCGGAGTAACTACCTCAGGGGGGACAGACCAACGCTTCATCAATTCCGCCGGAGAAGGATACTTCCTATCCCAGCTAGACGGCACACCAACAAGACGTGTAGGTTGCTCCCATTGCTTGAAGACAATTTCTTCAAAATGCTGTGGCTGGGAAATTCCAGACGCTGCTTGGACACCCCAAAAAGCTGACCCTTGGGCCTGGGAGCAACCACCGGAGGCTCCAAATCCAAAACCTCAAACATCAGGCTCAAAATGGTAGAGGAATCGAGAGGGAGGCCATCATCCTGATCTCCCTCAGAACCCAGCAACTGCTGAACATCAGAATCTTCATCCTCAATGAGCTCACCTTCTTCACGGGGACGATCCGACCAATCCAGATCTCCCACAACTTCCTCATCTGAATCCGGCGGAGGCGGAGACAGATGCTTCCGCTTAGCTGAAGCCTTCTGAGCGGCTATAGCAGAAAACCGCTTCTCAAGGCTGGTCAAACGGGCACATACCTCAGCCTGCGAATCCCCGCCCAGGACAACGTCACACGGGGTCCGGAATAAGCGAGGGGGAGAGGGAGATGGCGCGGCTGACGAAGTGCTAGGCACCGGAGTACTGGACTGCCGTGCAATGTTCTGCTGTGCACAAGGGATACACAAAATGACATCATCTCCCTGGAGAGGAGCCCCACAACCCCCGCACACCTTGGATTGTCCCGAAGAACCATTCCCGGTATCTGTGGCAACCTCCATGTGGTGAAATTATGGTATTTGCAGAACCCAGGGATTTATGCGGTACGCGACCCGGGATGCCCCTTAATAACCTAACACTAAGGACAGTCACAAGATCCTGACCCAGGGGAATAGCATAAGACCCTTATAAAAATACAAATAAGTGTATATATATATAAATATATTGCAAAGACAAAAACACCCCCCACGAGCCAGGTATATATGACCGGGAGAGCCCTGCCAGACGGGATCCCAGGATCTGAAAAACACAAAGGGAGAGAGACAGGCGTCAATCAGCACCATGCCAAAACACCGCATAATATACAAAACCCCCCTACACCACCCCCCCCTCATTAACCAGAGCAACGGAAATGGTTAATGCCAACCAGCACCAACAAGCTGCGCCGGGGCGAGGAGGGAGGCAAGGGAGAAGGAAGGATCCGAGGGGTCACTGACATAGCCTAAGAACGCCTACCTGGAGAGAAGAGGAACCGCGCAGCCAGCAGAAGATGGCGGCCAGCACACCGAGGACGGAGGAAGAGAAGCTCCGGGAGCGCGGGAGCCGAGAAGGCCCCGCCCCTCCGGCCGTCCAATCCGTGCGCGGCCCGCGCGCGCGCGCGACCCCGCCCCCAGGCAGCGTCAGCGTCTGCCTGCGGGAACCGCAATCAGACCTCGATCACGGGGCCTGCGGCGCCACCCGCCGGCTCCCGGAGAACAGCGCCGGAGTAACACAGACCCACACACTGATAAAATGTCCCCCCTGAGCAGCCGGGCAAGCAGGCTGCAGGCGCCAAATACGGCGCCCAGCCACCAGCGGGACCGCGGCGCAGCACGCCGCGAGGCCCCGCCCCCCCGGCTCCTGAGGGGAGAAACACACACACACAGCCATGGGAGAAAGAACAGACAGTGAAATCACCAAGTAAAATCACAAAGGGGATCACAAGAAAGAGCGCAGCAGCACACTCACACAGCATGTGCATAGTAAAAGCATGACACTGTCCCCAGCGCGTCCCACACCCCGGAAGAGACACAATACCCCAGGGCAAGGACAAAACCTGACCACTAACTCCTATAAAATGGGGCATCCCACATCCGGATCACCACTTCGGGAATCCCGCTATGCCCCGCAATGAAGGGTCGAGCGGAGGAGCTAATCTCCTAGGCACCAATGGTGCCGGCTACCTTATTGCCCGGCCTACAGCCAAAGCTGGGAGGCTGCCATTACATAGAACACATTCAAACAAAGCCGGGCAGAAATAGACCACGGGGGGGGGCCGGGGGGATACCCCGGCTACCTGCAAGCAGGAGACTTCTTTCTTCTGTCTTGTCGCCACCTTGCAGAGAACAACACTAGGAGGTTCTTGGGAGGTACCAGGTATGTATAGACCGGGAGGGGCCTGTTGAAGTTTTTTGGAGAAGTTCTCTGCAATGCTGCCACCTAGAGGTGCGTTAACCCTAGTGTAATTATTAAGTCTGAAGTGGGGTGTGTGACATACTTAGAATATACGTGAGCTGCTTCAGATCTTTTTAGAGCTGTTTGGCCTTGACAATAGAGCACAGTGTCTGATGTGCTTGTGAATTGGGGCTAAGCCATTTGAGCCCGTCAGTTGAATCTTCTAATGGTAAGTGGTGGCAGTGATATTCAATTAATCCCTCTTTCCAATAATGCTGGTTTATTACATGGTATATAACACTATACCATAGTGGCCCTAATGTATCTGCATCTCTGTGACATGTGCGACAACTCCAATAAAAATGATTTATGATAAGAGCTATCCATGGCACCAAAGCCTGGGATACGGCTTTAAGCGAAGCCAAAACCAATCTTCTACGTAAGGATCTGACATAATGGCAAATGTCGACCTGGTGATCCAACTCTTTATATTTTTCAGGCATCAACTTTCATATGCCCAAGTGTCTGTCAGTGCCGACCATTATCATATCAAGGTGTTCCTCTATGATTCGGTCAAGACATATTTGAAATGCCATCTTCTCCATTGCTGCTGACAGTGTAGCTTGCGTTACCTGTACCACCTCTATTTGTTTGGTCTTCATAAATAAATTCATAAAGATGTATACACAAAATTTGGCACTGTGACCAGGATAATCACACTGACCATCCCCTCCTAGGCGTACCAGGCTTGTTTACATGGGCGTAGTTTTCTGGAAGTAATCCCTCAATTAATTCTTTGGTTGCACAGAGTTTCCCTAAAAAATACACATTTTCCTAAAAAAACAATATACAAACAAGAAAAAACAAGTTAAATCTGAAAAAACAAGGTCCCCCGAACAGAACAATACCCAACATGCAAAGCTACTGTCAAGGGAAGAGTTGCCAAACACTCCAAAGTAAAGCATGTGCGTAACAAGAAATTTTACTTGAAAATTTTTGCTCTGCAGACAAGGTGCGCACCTTGCACTTTTTCAACCAAAGCAGCCTTAACATTTGGAAAACCCCCCATAAACCATATATTGCCTGAAAGTACACGTTAAGCTTTCTAAGCGTACCCAGATTGTAATGGGCTCATCTTTCTCGAAGTAATCCCTCGAAGAATTCTTAGGTTGCACAAGGTTTCCCTACAAAATTTATAAAAAAGCAGAATAAAAAAATGTTTTCCTAAAATATCAATATGCAAATAAGTAAAAGCTAAATCTGAAAGCACAAGTTCCCCCAAACAGAACAATACCCAACATGCATAGCTACTTGAAATGTTGCCCGCCTACTTGAAATGTTGTCACCCTGTGTTGACAGGTCATTTTTCACCATTTTGCGCCATGTTTAACCGTGATTTTTGCAGGAATTTCCAGGAAAATTATATATATATATATATATATATATATATATATATATATATATATATACAGCAGAGTTTAGGCTTTAACATGAAATGTCTTGTTTGTAATTTTTCTACTGTTTTTTAAAATATTTTTGCGTATAAAAAAACAAAAAAAAATAAATTATTGTCTCCTTTATTTATTTTAAATAAAACATTTGTTTTATTAAAGAAAACCATATTGCATTGGAAAGGCCCATTTCTCCCAATTACAACGGTACCACATATGTATCGGTAGCCCTCCCATTCTTGCCCAGGAGACCCCCCAAACTGAAAAGAGCAAACTGAAAAAAAATGGCGGCCCCTTTCTCGGGGTCAGCGTTGGTGTCCCCCCGCCCTGCCGGCTACAAGCCCGCACCGCCTAGATTGGCCCTGTGCCATTCTGCCCCCTCCTTGGCTTTGGGAAGGCAGGTAATGGGGGGCTGGGGGTTAATAGCAAGTCACCCGCTAGCTACAGGTGACTTGCTAGTCCCTAAGCCTTGTGAACTGGTATAGGGTTCTCATGAACCCCTTACCAGTTCACAATGGGTTAAATATAAAAAAACACACACTGAGAAAAAAACATTATTCTTTTTTTAATACCTCTCATTCCTCTCCTTCCCTCACCAATCACTTTGGCTTCTGCTCTCCTGCTGCTGCTGGAAGCCTTTTATAGTTGCTGGGTGACAGAACATAAGGGGCTAATGAAAAAAAACGACATAGGTTCTCCCCTACCCAGCATAACCAGCCCGGGACCAGCTATGCATGGCTTGTAGAACAGGGTGCACCCTGTTGGTTTTTGAGTTCTACCAATTGGATGCCCCATGGTATATCAGTTTTCCCCATCTGGGTTGCACCTTGTAGCATAGTTTTAGATAATTTTCCCTGTTTTTCCCTGTTTTCCCTTGTCACACGATTTTACAGTATTTCCTATTTGGGATTACCCATGTAGGATGGTTTTACAGTTTTCCCAGTTTTGGATGCCCCTTGTAGCATGCTTTTACAATTTTCATGGTTTGGGATGCCCCTTGTCGCATGGTTGTACAGTATTCCCCATTTGGGATGCCCCTTGTAGCATGGTTTTACAGTTTTCTCCATTAGGGATTCCCCCTTGTAGCATCGTTTTACAGTTATACCAATTTGGTATGCTTCTTTTAGCATGGTTTTACAGTTTTCCACATATGGGATGCCCTTTGTAGCATGGTTTTAGTGTTTTCCCATTTGGGATGCCCCGTATTGAATGGTGTATGAGTTTTTCTGGTTTGGGATGCTTCTTGTAGCATGGTTTTATAATTTTCCACATATGGGATGCCCCTTGTAGCACGGTTTTAGTGTTTTTCCATCATTTGGGATGCCCCTTATTGCATGATGTATGAGTTTTCCAGTTTGGGATGCCCCTTGAAGCACAGTTTTACAATGTTCCCCATTTGGGATGCCCCTTGTAGAATGGTTTTGCAATGTAACCCATTTGGGATGCCCCTTGTCGCATTGTTTTATTGTTATACCAATTAGGAATTCCCCTTGTAGCATGGTTTTACAAATTTTCCCCAATTGTGATGCCCTTTGTTGCATGGTATATTAGTTTTCCCCATCTGGGATGCCTCTTGTAGCAGTGCAATTGTGGGAGAGCGGTTTGGGATGCCCCTTGTAGCATGGTTTCACAGATTTCCCTGTTTGGGATGCCCCTTGTAGCATGGTTTCACAGATTTCCCTGTTTAGGATGCCCCTTGTAGCATGGTTTCACAGATTTCCCTGTTTGGCATGCCCCTTGTAGCATGGTTTCACAAATGTCCCTTTTTGGGATGCCTCTTGTAGCATGGTTTTACATGTTTCCCAATTCGGGGTGTCCGTTGTAACAATGCATTTGTGGGTGATCAGTTTGGGATGCCCCTTGTAACAGTGCAGTTGTGGGTGAGCAGTTTGGGATGCCCCTTGTAGCAGTGCAGTTGTGGGTAAGCAGTTTGGGATGCCCCTTGTAGCAATGCAGTTGTGGGTGAGCAGTTTAGGATGCCCCTTGTAGCAGTGCAGTTGTGGGTGAGCAGTTTGGGATGCCCCTTGTAGCAGTGCAGTTGTGGGTGAGCAGTTTGGGATGCCCCTTGTAGCAGTGCACTTGTGGGTGAGCAGTTTGGGATGCCCCTTGTAGCAGTGCACTTGTGGGTGAGCAGTTTGGGATGCCCCTTGTAGCAGTGCACTTGTGGGTGTGCAGTTTGGGGTGTCCCTTGTAGCAGTGCATTAGTGGGTGAGCAGTTTGGGATGCCCCTTGTAGCAGTGCACTTGTCGGAGAGCATCACTCATTCAATTTAGCTTTCCTTTCGCCACACTCAGTACAGCAAGGAGATCTGAATGGAGAAAATGCCGTTGGCCGCATACCTGTTCACCTGATTGGCCTGGCTGTTGGCATGCCATTCAGAAAGGCCTGGCGTGGGTGTGCGCTCTAGAGTATGCTGAGGATATGTCCGCGGTGCAAGCAAAGGCTCCAGGAGTAAATCGGGTGATACAGGGGGTTTGACACAGTTCGGCATCCCAATTCTTATAGACTCTAGGATGGCATATAGACTCTAGGATGACATAGGTTCTCCTCTACCCAGCATAACCAGGCTGGGACCAGCTATGCAGGGCTTGTAGAACAGGGTGCAGGGGCCAGCTTTGGTGGCCCCCGTCCTGCTGGCTACAACCTCTTCCATGGGCCAGGGCCCTTCTGCAGCCCCCCCCCGGGCTTTGGGGAGGCAGGTAATTGGGGTGCCGGGGTTTAATAGCAAGTCACCCGCTAGCTGCATGTGACTTGCCAGCCCCCAGCCTTGTGAACTGGTATAGGGATCTCATGGATCCCTTACCAGTTCACAAGGGGTTAGCAGTAAAAATAAACACACCACACAATAAAAAAAATGACATTTATTTATTTTCTCTACTCACGTTCGATCCTTTGCTGTCCCCCGGTGATCATGTCCCATGAAACTCCGATGACAGGTGCCGGGTGATTGGTGGAGGGGGGCGAGAGATCACAGCCCTCTTGCTCCTCCAACTTTCCTCCTCCGAACACCTGGAGCGACTAAGCTTTTCGGGGCGGATGCAAGGTGCTAGCCATGAAGGGCGGAGCTAGCAGCCAGCGACCCAGGAAGTGAGGAAGAGGGCGATTTCTCACCCTTTTCCTAACCACGAAAGAGCCCGGAGGGGGTGATTGGAGGCCCCCCCCCGGTGAAGAGGAGACTCGGCGGGAGGGATCGTGGACGCAGGTGAGTAAATGTAATTTTTTTTTTTTTTTTACAGTCAACTGCGTCAGCGGCCGAAGCGGGGGGCGTTATTTTGGGCGCTCTCCTATAGCCAGAAGAGACCCGGGAGTATCGGATGCCCCCCGGGTGAAGAGAAGACACCGCCCGATCTGAGAGGTCAAGTACAGGGATATGACTATCGTGGATTTTGGTCCTCGTCCCTGGGGCACCCCAATTGGGGATGTCACGCTACGGGAAACCACCAAGGTCGACCTGCAAACTCAACTTCTTTCTCGGCCCAAACGGCACATGCGTGAGTGGTTAGATCATGGCTTATACAAAGGGAATCTGATCGCACTGCTTGGACAAGAGGACGGGCATGCACCGTAGGACTGGGGAAGGGTGAGCTGGATCAGCAGACCTGGGGTATTCCAAAGCGGGGTATTCTCAACCGGGGTGCCCCAGGGTCAAAAACCAAAAACCAGGATAGTCAGAATCATGGATTTTGGTCTACCTTAAACTATATTTGGCTTACCTTGGTGAAAGCTTTCTTTATTTGGAAGAGTAAAAAGCTTTGTGCGTGAGTTGGAGGAAGAGTGAAAGCAGCGCATGTCTGGACTGGATCCATCAAACGCTTGTGATTGGAAGCCACAGAATATTTCCCATCACATGCAGCTGAAATAAAGTGACATCTATTTATTATATTAGTGGTGATTATAAAATACACATATTATCCCAAATATGTAGCACATAACAAACAATAATTGTTATATTAATAACGCTGCTTCCATCCATTTTGCATGACCATGCCGCAGTCGCTCCTTCACCAGGGTCTCACAAGCTGAACTAAACTCAGGACTTTGAACACACTGGACTTTGGCTCTGTTGTGTGAAGCCCCTGAATCCCTAGTCACATGTATCACTGCACCGAAACAATGGTCAATGGCCAAGCGCACAGCAAATCCACAGGTTCTGCTCAAATTTAGCTAAGAACAGATAAGGGGCAATTGAAGACAATCGTGGCAACATTCGTCTCCCAACTAGAATGCTGCATGCCAACTCAGAACATTCACTAATGGCCGGAGCTTAGTTGTGTTTTTTTTTTTTTTATATACTCTCCCAAAAAGATGTAAAACCCGGTTACTTACTTTACCAGTTTGGGATGCCCATTGATGCATGGTTTTAGTATTTGATTAGTTTGGGATGCCTCTTGTATCATGGTTTTATGGTTATACCTATTTGGGATTCCCCTTGTAGCACTGTTTTACATGTATTCCTCATTTGGGATGCCCCTTGTAGCACTGTTTTACAGTATTCCCCCTTTGGGATGCCCCTTGCAGCATGGTATATGATTTTTCCCATTTGGCATGCCCCTTGGTACATGGTATATGATCTTTCCCGGTTTGGGATGTCCCTTGTTGCATCGTTTTAGTGCTTTCCGCATTTGGGATGCCCCTTGTCACATGGTTTTACAATCATACCAATTTGGGATGCCTCTTGTACCATAATTTTACAGTTATACCAATTTGGGATGGCCTTTGCCCCATGGATTTACAGTTAAACCAATAATTTTACAGTTATACCAATTTGGGATGGCTTTTGCCCCATGGATTTACAGTTAAACCAATTTAGGATGCCCTGTGTTGCAGAGTTTTAGTATTTACCCTGTCTAGGATGCCCTTTGTAGCATGGTTTTAGTGTTATTCTAAGTATGTCACACACCCCACTTCAATTATTAAACATTACACTAGGGTTAACTCACCGCTAGGTGGCGTCATTGCAGAGATCTCCAAAAAAGCAGCAAGCCCCTCCCGGTCTATACATACCTGGTACCTCCCAACAATTCCCCAGTGTTATTCTTTGCAAGGTGGCGACAAGACAGAAGAAAGAAGTCTCCTGCTTGCAGGTAGCCGGGGTATCACCCCGGCCCCCCCCCCTTAGGTCTATTTCTGCCCGGCTCTGTTTGTCCCTATTCTCACATGTAACTGGCAGCCTCCCAGCTTAGGCTGTAGGCCGGGTAAGGGTAGATGGCACTTTAGGTGCCTAGGAGATTAGCTCCTCCGCTCGTCCCCATATAATGGGGCATAGCGGTGATCTGGTTTTGGTGATCCGGACGTGGGATGCCCCAGCCCTTATGCCCCCTTTTAGGTTTTTTTATGAATGCGTGTGTGTGGCTTCACTGTGTGTGCGTGTGCAGTGGGGCAGGGACAGACGGCCTGTGCGGCGTTGGCAGTCTGCATATACTTTATTGTAGGTTCTTTTGGGGGCCTTGGAGCTCCTGTGTGGGGCCAGTGTATTACATGTGGGGACGGGTCGGGCGGGAATTCCGCCGGCCCGCCACCCGGTGCGGTAGGCGGGCGCCATGTTAGGGCGCCCGTCCTTGTTTTGCGGGGCGGGGCCGGGCGGCGCGTTGTGCCGCGGGCCCACCTGGGTGGCAGGGCGCCATGACATGCGGCGCCCCGCTGGCGGTTGATTTAGGCGGGCGGGACCGGGCGGCTTGCGCGCCGTCGGTCCGCCCGACGGCCTCTGCTGGCGCCTCTGCTTGCGGCGCATGCTGCTTGCTGGGCTGTTAGGTGGGCGGGCCGCGCTTGGCGCTGCCCGCGCCGTGTCTGGCGGCTAGGGAGGGGCGGGGCTACAGCAGTCCCGCGCTCCCCGCGGGCCCGCCCCTCGTCTCCGCCTCGTTTTCAGTCTCCGTCTCCATTTTCCTATGGTTGGCGCCATTTCTGACGGTTAAGGTAGGCTGTGGCGTTTATGTGGCACATCTGGAAGTAATCCCTCAATGAATGGTGTCCTTCTGGGCACGGCTGTGTGATCTTACTTTTATTGTTACTACTATGCATGAACGAGGTTTTTATAGGGAGCGTTCAGTTAAGGGGGCAGTAGTTATCCCTTTTGGGTACTAACTTTGGGCCATTTGTCTCTGAAATATATACTGTCTGTGCCTTCCTCCCTTCCCCCCTCCTCCCGTGGGGGCAACGGCAGGGTGATTCAGCAAGACTTTGGGCATGCTGGCTGGAAGTGTTTATACCTAGTCATATGTAGTTATATGTTTTTTTGTATTCTTGTGTGCCTGGATTGATTGTGGCCTTTTCTTTTCCAGATTCCGGGATTCCACCATACAAGGGCTCTCCCGGTCTTATATACCTGGCTAGTGGGGTTGGCTTAGTGTCCCTTGGGATAGCTTCCCTGGTCAGGGCTACTTTAATATTTCACATATAGATATATATTCTATTGAAATCTGAGAGGGGCATCCCGGGTCGCTTACTGCGTAAATCCCTGGGTTCTGCGAATACCATAAAATTTCACCATATGGAGGCTGCCACAGATACCGGAAACGGTCCTTCGGGACAACCCAGGCTGTGTGGGGGTTGTGGGACTCCGCTCCCGGGGGATGATGTCATTTTATGCATTCCATGTGCGCAGCGGAACATTGAGCGCCAGTCCGGCACCCCGGTGCCTGGTACTTCATTGGCCGCGCCGTCTCCCTCTCCTCCTCGCCTGTTCCGGACCCCGTGTGACGTTGTCATGGGTGGGGATTCGCAATCTGAGGTGTGCGCCCGACTGGCCAACCTCGAGAAAATGTTTTCCACTATGTCCGCTCAGAAGGCTCCGGCTAAGCGTAAACACCTATCTCCGCCTCCGCCGAACTCGGACGAAGAGGTCGTGGAGGATCTGGATTGGTCTGACCGTCCCCTTGAAGAGGGTGAGCTGGTGGAGGATTTGGATGATTCTGGGGGCCAGCAGGTGCTGGGCGCTGAAGGGGACCAGGCTGAAGGTCCCGCTCTTGATACGTCTTCCATTTTGGCCCAAATGTTTGAGGTTTTGGATTTGGACCCCCCCGAGGCTGCTCCTCGGCCTAAGGGCCAGCTTTTTGGGGGATCCAAGCAACGCTTGGAGTTTCCCAGCCAGCAGCATTTCGAGGACGTTGTCCTTAAGCAATGGGAGCAGCCTACACGGCTCATCGGGGTGCTGCCTAGCTGGGATAAGAAATATCCCTTTCCGGTGGATTTGCTGAAGCTTTGGTCTGTCCCTCCCGAGGTTGATGCGCCGGTTTTGGGACTGTCTAATAAGGCGGCTGTTCATCTTCCTGACACTACTTACCTCAAGGATGGCGAGGATCGTCGGATTGATCAGCTGGCCCGTCATGGTTTTGTCTGTGCGGGTTCGGTTTTGAGGCCGGTCTGTGCTTCGGCGCTTTTGGCCTTGGCGGTTAGGTCTATTGTCAGGGATTTATGTGTGGATCTTGATCCCTCCGGTGATGAGTTTCTTGCGCTTATGAGTTGTGACTCTTTTTTGTCGTTCATTCTGGCCGCTCAGGATGATGCCATGTTGATGTGTGGCAGGGCCTCTGCTCTGTTGGTGGCTATTCGCCGCTCTGTTTGGTTGAGACAGTGGACGGCTGACTTTAATTCTAAAAGATCGCTCACGGCTCTTCCCTTTTTGGGTTTGAGGCTTTTCGGTGAAAAGCTGGATTCTGTTGCCAAGGGAGGTAAGTTACCTCAGCGCAAGAAGTTTCGCCGTTCCTTTCGGGGGGCGGCCCCCTTCAATATGTCCTTTCGGGGAGCCAGAGCCGGCAGGGGTGCGGGCTTCTCGGCCTCCAGGGGCGCAGGTTGGAACAGGGGTAGAGGCCGTGGCCGTTCCGTTCACGCCTGGGGCGCCAAGTCCAAGTCAGTTGCCAAGCCTGCTCAGCAATGAGGGGGCGCCCTCACCCATACGGGTGGGGGGACGGTTGCGACTCTTCTCCCAGGTTTGGGACAAGGAGGTCTCGGACAGGTGGATCCGGGAGGTGGTTTCGGCCGGTTACAAACTGGAGTTCGAGTCCCGTCCTCCTCCAAGGTTTTTCAGGTCTCGGGTGCCTTCGGATCCTTTGGCCGCGCAGGGGCTTCTGGCGGCGGTAAGGAATCTTCTGGAATTGGCAGTCATCTGCCCGGTCCCTCCTTTGGAGGTGGGGCGCGGGTATTATTCAAACCTTTTCACGGTGCCCAAAAAGGATGGGTCGTTCCGTCCCATTCTGGATTTGAAGTTTCTCAACAGGTTTATTCGTCCCCGGAAGTTCCGCATGGAAACCCTGCGGTCTGCGATAGGGTCGCTTCGGCAGGGGGACTTTATGACGTCCATAGACATCAAGGATGCATACCTTCACGTTCCGATCTTTCCAGCTCATCAAAGGTTCCTTCGCTTTGTGGTGGAGGATCGGCATTTTCAGTTTGTAGCTCTTCCTTTCGGCCTCACCTCTGCTCCGAGATTGTTCACCAAGGTGTTGGCGGGGGGTGATGGCACTGCTCAGAGCTCAGGGGATTCGCATTGTGCCTTACCTGGACGATCTTCTCATCATGGCGTCTTCCTTCAGCCAAGCGGAAGGGGACACCAGCATGGTGGTGTCCATGCTGGAGAGGTTCGGCTGGGTGATCAATTACCCCAAGTCCACTCTGGTTCCGGCCAGGGTGGTGACCTTTCTGGGGATGTCGTTGGACTCTTGTCAGCACAGAGTTTTTCTCCCTCAGGCCAAGGTTCTTTTGATTCAGGAGTTGGCTCAGCTTCTTCTTTCCAATCCTCGCCCGTCCATCCGGCTAGGAATGAGACTGGTAGGGTTGATGGTGGCCTCGTTCGAGGCGGTTCCCTTTGCGCAGTTTCACACGAGAACGCTTCAGCTTCATCTTTTGGCGTCTTGGGATCGGCGACCGCGGTCGTTGGATCGGTCCTTCCGGATGTCCCCTCGGGTTCGGCAGTCCCTTCGGTGGTGGTTGGTCTCGGACAATCTTCTGAAAGGCAGGTCGTTTCTGACTCCGGTTTGGGAAACTGTCACCACGGATGCCAGCTTGTCAGGATGGGGAGGTTTCTGGAAGGATCTTCAGTTTCAGGGGCAGTGGGACCCTCAGGAGGCCCACTTGCCCATCAATGTTCTGGAGTTGCGAGCCGTCAGGTTGGTTCTGTCTCACTTGACGCATCATTTACAGGGTCTGCCGGTTCAGGTTCGATCGGACAATCAGACGGCGGTTGCTTACATCAATCACCAAGGAGGGACTCGCAGTCTGGGTGCCCTCAGAGAAGTGTCTCTGATTCTAGTTTGGGCAGAGACTTATGTCCCTTGCATTTCGGCAGTTTACATTCCAGGAGTGGAGAACACGGAGGCGGACTTCCTGAGCCGGTGCTCGTCCCGCCGGGGGGAATGGTCCCTCCATCCATATTGAGGGAGGCGGGTCTTTCGGATTCGGTCATTCGGACTCTTGTTAGTGCTAGGAAGAGGTCTTCCTCTTCCATCTATTATAGGGTCTGGAGATCTTATATTGATTGGTGTGAGGCTAGATCTTTGCCCTGCCGGGTCTTTTCTATTTCTCGGATTTTGGAATTTCTTCAATCAGGGCTGGATTCTGGTCTTCAGCTGAGTACCTTGAAGGGGCAGGTTTCTGCCTTGTCTATTTTTTTCCAGAGGTCTTTTGCTAGCCATTCTTTGGTCAAGACTTTCTTCCAGGGGGTTTCGCATCTGCGGCCTCCTAGGAAGCCTTTGCTCCCAGTTTGGGATTTGAATTTGGTGCTCTCTGCGTTACAGGCTCCTCCTTTTGAGCCTTTGCAGGATATTGCTCTGTCCGCTCTGACTCAGAAGGTTGCCTTTTTGGTGGCCATCACTTCGGTTCGGCGTGTTTCAGAGTTGGCAGCTTTGTCGATTCAGGCTCCTTATTTTGAGAAGCATCAGGACAAAGTGGTCTTTCGTTTCAAGTCAGATTTTCTCCCCAAAGTGGTCTCTGCTTTTCATCTTAATCAGGACATTGTTCTTCCTTCTTTGTGTCCTAAGCCTAGGAATGACAAGGAGAGTGCGTTGCACTGCTGGGACGTTGTGCGTTGTGTTAGGTACTATTTGCGTGCTACGTCTTCCTTTCGTAAGACTGATGCCTTTTTCGTGGTGCTCTGTGGGCCTAGGAAGGGCTTGGCTCCGGCTAAGTCTTCCATTAGCAAATGGATTCGTCAGGCGATTGTTGGAGCCTATTCTGCTAAGGGGAAGGATCCCCCTTTTCGTGTTACTGCTCATTCTACTCGTGCGGTTGGTGCGTCCTGGGCTTTTCAGCACCAGGCTTCGGTTGAACAAGTTTGTAAGGCCGCTACCTGGTCTTCGGTTCACACTTTTTCTAAGTTTTACAAGGTTGATGTGCGGGCCTCAGCGGATGCTGTGTTTGGCCGTAAGGTTCTGCAGGCTGCAGTGGTTTGAGTTTTTATCTGCGTTATTGCCTGGTTTGGATACCCGCCCTTTTTGGACACTGCTGTTGGATGTCCCTAGTGTAATGTTTAATAATTGAAGTGGGGTGTGTGACATACTTAGAATAATACCATTTTGTGAATACTCACCTGTGAAATGGGTATTATAAGTATGTCACACACCCCACTTCACCCGCCCTTTTTTGGTATCCTGGTTCCTTATATGGTGAAGTTTTGTTATTTACAGTTGAGGGTTACAATTGTTTATTCCTGGTACCTTGTCTGACTGCTGTTTTAACACTGGGGAACTGTTGGGAGGTACCAGGTATGTATAGACCGGGAGGGGCTTGCTGCTTTTTTGGAGATCTCTGCTACGACGCCACCTAGCGGTGAGTTAACCCTAGGGTAATGTTTAATAATTGAAGTGGGGTGTGTGACATACCCATTTTACAGGTGAGTATTCACAAAATGGTATTTTCATTGTTTGGGATGCCCCTTGTAGCTTGGTTTTACAGTATTCCCTCTTTTGGATGCCCCTTGCAGCATGATATATGATTTTTCCCATTTGGCATGCCCCTTGTTGCATGGTATATGATCTTTCCCGGTTTGGGATGTCCCTTGTAACACAGTTTTACAGTTTTTCCCATTTGGGATGTCCCTTGTCGCATCATTTTAGTGTTTTCCCCATTTGGGATTGCCCCTTGTCACATGGTTTTACAATTATACCAATTTGGGATGCCCCCTGTACCATAGTTTTACAGTTATACCATATTTGGGATACCCCTTGTAGCACGGTTTTACAGTCAGTTTTCCCCATTTGGGATGCCCCTTGTCACACAGTTTTACAGTGTAACCCATTTGAGATACCCTTGTAGCATGATTTTACATTTATGCCAATTTGGGATGCCCCTTGTCACATGGTTTTACAGTGTCACCCATTTGGCATACCCTTGTAGCATGGTTTTACAGTTTCCCCATTTGGGATGCCCCTTGTAGCATTGTTATACCATATTTAGGAAGCCCCTTGTAGCGTGGTTTTAGTGTTTCCCCATTTGGGATGCCCCTTGTCGCATGGTTTTACAGTTTTCTCTGAGATGCCCCTTGATGTATGGTTTTACAGTTTTCTCTGTTTGGGATGCCCCTTGTTGCATGCTTTTAGAGTTATACCAATTTTGGATGCCCCGTAGTATATGAGTTTTCCCCCGTCTGGGTTGCACCTTGTAGCATAGTTTAATGATTTTCCCTGTTTGGGATGCCTCTTGTTGCACAATGTTACAGTATTCCCAATTTGGGATGCCCCATGTAGCATGGTTTTACAGTTTTCCCGGTTTGGGATTCCCCTTGTAGCATGCTTTTACAATTTTCATGGTTTGGGATGCCCCTTGTAGCATGGTTTTACAGTTTTCTCCATTAGGGATCCCCCTTGTAGCATCGTTTTACAGTTATACCAATTTGGGATGCCCCTTGTAGCATGGTTTTAGTGTTTTTCCCATCTGGGATGCCCCTTATTGCATGGTGTATGAGATGAGTTTTTCCGGTTTGGGATGCCCCTTGAAGCACAGTTTTACAGTGTTCCCCATTTGGGATGCCCCTTGTAGAATGGTTTTACAGTGTACCCCATTTGCTATGCCCCTTGTCGCATGGTTTTATAGTTATACCAATTAGGAAATCCCCTTGTAGCATGGTTTTACAAGTTTTCCCCAATTGTGATGCCCCTTGTTGCATGGTATATGAGTTTTCCCCATTTGGGGTGCCCCTTGAAGCAGTGCGGTTGTGGGAGAGCAGTTTGGGATGCCTTTTGTAGCATGGTTTTACATGTTTCCCCATTTGGGGTGCCCCTTGTAACAATGCATTTGTGGGTGATCAGTTTGGGATGCCTCTTGTAGCAGTGCAGTTGTGGGTAAGCAGTTTGGGATGCCCCTTGTAGCAGTGCACTTGTGGGCGAGCAGTTTGGGATGCCACTTGTAGCAGTGCACTTGTGGGTGAGCAGTTTGGGATGCCCCTTGTAGCAGTGCACTTGTGGGTGAGCAGTTTGGGATGCCCCTATTGTAGCAGTGCACTTGTGGGTGAGCAGTTTGGGATGCCCCTTGTAGCAGTGCACTTGTGGGTGAGCAGTTTGGGATGCTCCTTGTAGCAGTGCACTTGTGGGTAAGCAGTTTGGGATGCCCCTTGTAGTAGTGCAGTTGTGGGCAAGCAGTTTGGGATGCCCCTTGTAGCAGTGCGCTTGTGGGTGAGCAGTTTGGGATGCCCCTTGTAGCAGTGCATTAGTGGGTGAGCAGTTTGGGATGCCCCTTGTACCAGTGCATTAGTGAGGGAGCAGTTTGGGATGCCCCTTGTAGCAGTGCATTAGTGGGTGAGCAGTTTGGGATGTCCCTTGTAGCAGTGCATTAGTGGGTGAGCAGTTTGGGATGTCCCTTGTAGCAGTGTACTTGTGGGAGAGCATCACTCATTCCATTTAGCTTTCCTTTGCCACACTGATGTCAGTACAGCAAGGAGATCTAAATGGAGCAAATGCCGTCGGCCGCATACCTGCTCACCTCTAGCTGATGGCATGCCATTCAGAAAGGCCTGGCGTGGGTGTGCGCTCTAGAGTATGCCAGGGATATGTCCGCGGTGCAAGCAAGGGCTCTAGGAGTAAATCGGGCGATACAGGGGGTTTGACACAGTGGGGCATCCCAATTCTTATAGACTCTAGGATGGTTGGTTGCTCCTCTTTAAAGTGGACCAAAACCCTGTCCACCCAGCCCAAGAGATTATAAAACGTCGGGGCTGGGTGAAAGCCCTCCCCTGGTGCATCCCAATTTGGAATGCTTGACTGTGTCAAATGCCAGAGAATCATTGAAAATGTTTTCTTGTTCCTTGCTCCCACTCCGCATATACAGGCATCCCCCATCCCTTTATCCAAATTTATTCTAATTGGAGAAAAGTCTGTACATGCGCGCAGTGGAAGCATGGCATGAGGTAAGATTTGCAGCTATGCAAGTGGTGTGAAATGCAGGGGGCATCCCACATCATGGAGCAGATCAAAACTCAGCAGGGTGAAAATCCAGAGTTTTGGTTCACTTTAATGAACTCACCTACTGTATATGCTGTACATATCGGGGTTTTCACATGGCGGGTAAATGCCCCGGGAAAATCAAAGGGGGTTCAGGGCAATACAGGTTAAGCTTTAATTGGGGGGGGGGGGCATTCTGAATCTTTGCCCCGGGTACAGAAAAGTCTAGCTATGCCTCTGCCTTAGTAAATCATTTTATTATGAAAACAGAGTTCCCCTTTACCCCATTTGCTCCTCTAAAGCTCCTTTATCTCACTAATTTACTTGCAGACAGTTATTGCACGTAAAATATAATAAATTATTAGTGATGGGGAACTGTGAAGCCATAAGTGCTGAGCTCACCACAATACAACTGTTCTTTGGCAATTCATTATTTCTGGCCTTGCTTAGAAAATGTTCAGATAATAAATGTGCCATCCAGTTCTTTTGAGATTGACCAGTCAAACGTTACAATCAGTTACCTGGCAGCTCACAGAATCTAAGCAGCATTTCCTGTTCCTCTTTCTCCAGCACTACCCCCTGATCCTGACCACAAATTGAATCCTGAGGCTCGTGTCCGGTTGCCACCCTCTCTGTTAGTGATAGACTGGAATGGAGCCTTCCACATTGTCAATCAAGTACTGCTCAATCCAATGCAATGCACGCAGTGTGCTTGTATAACTCAGCCCTGCCGCGCCCATCACAGAGGACATGAGAAACATGATGTGAAACTAACCTCAGGTTTTGTTCCATGCTCTAGTGACATCCCAAATTAGGTTGCCCCGCTGTGCGAAACCCCCAGATCGCCCATGCAAACTCTATTTCCAGTTCAGAGGTGCATGCATGGGCTCTTGTCCAATCAGAGCCATTTGCCGTGACTATGTCATCTAGCAAATGGCTCTGTTGTGCTCCAATGGGGAGAGAGAGCAGCATTCTTAGCAGCACGTGCTCCCGCCCCAGCCTATCTGAATGGCTGGACAGGAGCGCACACCCAGCACAAAGATACAGGGGATATGCGTCTGTAGGCATTCCCCATTGAAAACAGTCAGAGCCATTTGCCAAATTACATTGTCGCAGAAAACAGCTCTGATTGGATGAGAGGCCACACATGCGCCGTTGGACCGGGGAAAAGGTAAGTTTTTCTGGAGTTCTGGGGTTCACACCACAGGGCATTCCAATTCCCTGGGGGAAGGCCAAAGGCCGGACACCCTGAGTTTTATTCCGCATTAAAATTATTCTACAGCTACAAGTAAATATGTTTTTATTTCCCAATTCTTGTTTGATTTTGGATTATTATTATTTCCCAAGAGTGTCATTTTTATAGAACTGTAGGAGAGACATAAAGCTCACAAATTCCTCATCAGGTTTTCTACTTACCCCAAGATGACAGCACCAGAAAAAATGGCTACAAACAAGAATGTGCCCCATAAGGTGTCAATAGAGCGAGCAGCCTGTGTATTGAAGCTGAGGAGGCCTCCGGCTCCTTCTGCTCATCCTTGCTGGAGAGACACATTTGGCTCCACATGACAGCAGACGTCAGTGTGAGGAGGCGAGTGGTGAGGAAAAGGTCAGCCCTCCCCCACCCCCAGGCTGCTCTGTGGTAAAAGAACCTACATACAGGTGACACAAGATGGTGGCAGGAGGCCCACGACTGCGCAGGATATAAAGAGCGCCTCTGCCTCTAACCAGGATGGAAGCCTGAAAACCTTCCTGACCATGTGGCCACCAAGAGCCAGGAGTGGCCAGCGTGCCAGGCCCATCACCCAGACCATGGGGGGCATCCATAGGGAGGAACCGGGATAAAGCCACATACAGGAGGTTAATGGTGGCAAAATCCACAGCAATCAGGCAACACAATGACCACAGGCAACGCATCATGGCCGACACTGAAAATGAAGAGGAAAATAATTGTACAGGAAATGGAACTGACAATGAAGAAAGCAAACACAAGTATTGTATATAAAATGACATATTAATGTGCCTGCCTCAGCCTATGGATACACACAGCATCTGATAGCCATTGATTTCCTCACCCCATTGCCACCCCTAAACTTCAAAAGAAACAAAGGGGGGGGGGTGGCAGCCGCTCAGACCATTTTATAACTCACCTGGGAGGTGCACGTTGGCTGGGCAATTAGGATACAAAAGTCTTAAAGGAGCCACAGCACTCAACCCTGTTAGCTTGCAGACCAACCTATATCTGTCTCTAAAACTTGGTTAAAAACAGAGGACTCGGTCACACACATCTGCAGAAGTATGCTTAAGCTGCACCACTACGCCAAAGTGCCTCTGTGGGGTGCAGTCCTAACTCTAATCTCTGAGAGCCCATTTGGGACATACAGTTCAATAGATAAATTGGGAGCAGGCTTACCTGAGGTTGCCCAAAACCTCTCAAGTGCAAGCCATGGGGTGGAAGGGTCAAAGACCTTACAATACAGCCTAGACCCCCACACACCATGTGCTTGCACAAATTCAAAAGAAACAAAGGGGGGGTGGCAGCCGCTCAGACCATTTTAAAACTCACCTGGGAGGTGCACGTTGGCTGGGCAATTAGGATACAAAAGTCTTAGAGGAGCCACAGCACTCAACCCTGTTAGCTTGCAGACCAACCTATAATCTGTCTCTAAAACTTGGTTAAAAACAGAGGTTGGTCTGCAAGCTAACAGGGTTGAGTGCTGTGGCTCCTTTAAGACTTTTCCACCCCTAAACTTCAACCTTATTGGAGCAGGACCGTGGCATGTGCATCTGACAGCAACATTTTATCCTCACTGACCTGGTGTTTACTGGGGACGCTGCATTTACATTGTAAGCTCCTATTGGACGAGCTCTTTAACTTATTCTATGCTGTACACAGGGGTGCACCTCTAATGAGGCCATGTGAGGCACTCACCTCAGGCGGCACAGCAAGGGGGGGTAGCAATTGTTGGACCTGTTTTGTTTTTACTATTATTTTATATCTCAGTAGTGGTTCAGTGGAGATGGGGGGCACCGCTGCAGAGGGGACCTTTCTATAGTTCACCTAAGGCAGCAGAGAGGTTAGGTTTCCCCCTAGCTGTACATCTGTGTGTTTGTGCTATTAGATTGTATACACATTGTGTGCACTACCACCCGACTATCCAGCCCCTATGCCTGGTGTGTGGGGAGAGAAGCCCCGAGTGGCAGAGGAGACGTTCTATCATAATAAAGAGCAGATTGTGAGGCTGATTGTTTCCCTTCTATAGTATTTGTTAGTATTGAGCATCATGTGGCTGAATGGCTGCTGAGCTGAACACATCCCTAGTGCCCGGCATTATTTATATAATAAGGAGCGGTCACATGATCAGAACCTGGCCCCTCCCCCCCCTCAGTGTAATACAGAGGTGTCCAGCCTCACTTTAGCTTGGATCTGGTTACATCATCTATAACACAATTGTCTAATATTAAATATTAATATGCGATAACAGTGAGGAAACAAGTTGCTTTTACACCCGACTGAAAAAAAATCCAAGCTCGAGGCTTCTATTAATGGGAATTAAATCTAGGGACGACCAATTCTACACTGTACATTAACACTTTTACAGGGGAGAACTGCTCGCCTCCAGCTGCCTGTTTCCTGAGCCAACTTGTGTGGAACAGCAGCATGAACCAATGTAACACCTTCCTAAAGCTAAGGGATAAAAGCTCCTACACACACCAAAAGAATTGGAATATTAATAATCTGTTTGTCCAGCACAGCCGGGCTCAGGGGACATTAGCATATTGTTATGGATTTATATTATTGGACCATTTTTTTTATGACTGTGCTCCTTAAAGTGGACATCACCCCTGTGGCCGGCCTGGAATCTAATACATACCAGGTCGAGCCACTCTCCTGCCCCCGGGGCATCCTTTATTGGATGCTCCATTGTGTGAACCCCCCGGGGTTGCTGGTAATATCATCTGATCCTGGCGAGTCCCCTGACGCGATCTCCACCAGTGACGCATCCCTGGCTTCTCTGCAGCTGTGCGCGCTCCCTATGTCCAGCCATTCTGATAGGCAGGGTGTGCGGGGGCGCGCACTCCACAGGGGAGCTGGGATGCTGGTGCGTCTATGTTGGTACGAAGTTCAAATCAGCAGCTTTCTGCCTTGCATTAGTATGCACCTCATAAATTGCTGATTGGACGAGCGCCCGCACATGCGCTGTTGGGAAAGGTGAGGGAAAGTGGGTGATCTGGGGTTTTCACATAGAGGCATCCTACATCGGGATGCCTCCAGGGCAGGAACCAATTATCAGGGTACTTGAAATCCTGGTCCACTTTAAGGGACTGCTGGGAAAACAATTCAGCCTAAAATCATCACATGGGGGTCGATTCAGCACCAGGTGAGAAAAATCACTCCTTTTATAGGAGGGAAAACTGTAATTTACTTTCATTGTCTACCTTGGGGCTGATTCAACACCAGATGAAAATGTACAACCAGTTGTTAAATCACCCGCAAGGTCGACAATGAGAGTAAATGGCAGTTTTCTCTCCTATAAAGTAGTGAGTTTTCTACCTCAAGGTGGCCAATGTCTTAAAGCAAACCTACAGTCAAAAAAATAGTACATTTGCTGCTTTAAACCACACATCTGCTCAGTGGCATAAACTGTTAGAGAGGGCATAACCCCATGCAATGCTGTAGAATAGCTGCACTATAGGGAGTTCAAAGAGCTGAGCATGCGTGAGTAGACTGCCGCTCCAGCCGCCCGATCTCCACGCCGCTGCTTTCGCGCTTCTGCGCTCTGCCCGCCAAGCAACCTTTCTCCGCCTCCGCCTCCGCTGATGCGGTAGCTGTACGGACCCCCGTCTTACGCTTTGTACCCTCCCCGTGGTGCCGCTTACAGAGCTGCTAGACGAGCGGTCGCGCTCCCGGACCTACCGCAAGGTATCACAAAGTGAGCAAATTCGCCCCTATTCAACCTCAACCGGACCCAACGACTGGACCGCCTGCCGTCTGAACAAATCGAGTAAGACAATAACGACACCTCGGGTAATCAACTTTTAATCAAAAGAACGGAACCACAGAACGACCGCTCCAGCTGAAATACAGGTCGTATCACCCTATTCAACCAATCCATAGTGTCTATGTACTAGATGCCTTAAGGTTTTCCCAGTCAGTTTATTCGACCTGAGTCATTTTAAAAAGATGTCGCACAACTCGAAAAAGAACTTATTTAAGCAGACATCAATAGCCACCTAAAGTCAAGGCCCTAATACTAGATCTAGAGGAGACAGCCCATCAAATACAATAGATTGCAGGGAAACACCTCAGGAAATACTTGGTGCTCCAAGACAAACAAACCAAACCACCAACCCAAACATCTCCATTTCTTTAGCGTGTATACGGACCCCAGGAGAAATAGGCACCCATAGAGACTTTATCTATGGGGCACACGAATTAATATCACAAGCCGACAAAGAACTAAATATAGAAACAGTGAACTTAAAAACAACCCAAAAATACTCATCCCAGGGAATACCAAAAAAGAACTTACATGACTCGGCTGAGGCTTCCGGACCCGACCCTACTCAAAATACCACTACCCCATTAAATATAGGAGGGAAAGAAGAACCAATATTAGCACTGGAAGAATCATACAGATCATTATCAAAGGACTTCCAATCCTTTAGGGAAACTGTGGATAATCACCTAATAGACTTTAAAAGAAACCTGCTGCAATCAATTCAGGAAACAGTAAAGACAACCGTAAAAATTGAGCTACAGGAACTTAAAGAGGCTATCTACTCAATAACACTGAGAATAGAAAATATCGAAGCAGACTTAGTCACAGTAGCAAGAGAACGGAAACACACCCACTCTACCCTACACACCTACCGAAAAACTTAGCCATAAAACTTGATGATATAGAAAACAGATCACGTAGAAACAACCTAAAAATAAAAGGAATTGATGTTTCAGTCCCCAAACGAGAAATAAAAATCACGGTTGAAAAGATTTTTCAACATATACTACAAACAGACTTTACTGTCAAAATTGACAGGTGCCACCGCCAAGGCACAGTTAAAACAACCCCAGCTGGACTGTCTCAGGATGTTATTTGTTTCATCCCAGATTACGCTGTTAAGGAAGAAATCCTGTACAAAGCCAGACAAGTCAGGGAACACAAAATTAATGGCATGACAGTGAATATATTCCAAGACTATTCACAACGAACTCTAAATAAAAGATACCACCTTAAACCATTATTATCAGCATTAAGATAGAAAAATCTAAAATTCCGATGGATAGGTCCTTTAGACCTGCAGATTCAAAAAGGTGATAAGCAACTTATTCTAAGGGACGGTGATAATCTAAGGAAGCTTATAACACTCCTAGAAATCGAAGTTCCTCCAATCAATGAATGGGAGAACACGGACCACACTGACGAGTCTTTACTGCCAACAAATCTATTGGTAGAATCCTGGTCTTTAAACCCATAAAGAAAACCTCAACCGGCAAAACGATATAGGAAGGAAGAGGGAGAGGAAAGGGAAAAGAAAAAAAAAGGGGGAAGCAAATGAAGTAAACAAAGAAATAATAAAGGATTATATAGATAAAAATATGAAGGGAGAGATGAGAAGCAAAGGGAAAAAAATGATTAAAATAAAACAAATAAATAAAAATTAGCTAAATATATAATACTAAAAGGGAAGAGAGAAAAATAAATAAATAAATAAATAAAAATTCTTACACATTTGAGCATGTGGTGGTTAGGGTGGCGGTAGAAGTTTGGGTTGACCAAAATTACAAGGTCGATTTGGAAATGAGAGATAACCAGATCTCTCTGAAGCCCAAAGTAGAGCGGACGAAGGGAACGGGAGGGGGGAGGAGGGGAAAATTGGTTAATTCTATCTACGTGCATACTCTTAAACACCTAAATTAAAACAAACTCAGAAATAGCCTCAAAGCTCCTCAATCCGATGAAACCAAAATCAGACACATGGGTCCCCATAACCCCATCATATGAAAAATACGGGAAAATATTCATCTCCAAAACTACAAGATAAGCAGAAATAATGGCTCCCACACTAGGAAACCTTTGTGATACCAAAAATCGAATATTTGTAACTTACAACATCTGTGGGGCAAATTCACCCTATAAAAGAAATAGAATAATGCAAGATCTCAAATACTACAACACTGATATAGCTTTTCTCCAGGAAACTCACTTCAAACAAAATCAAAGCCCCCCACAAGCTTTTAATGAATTTGGGACTATTATTAGTAATCAATATACCAAAAAATCTAGGGGAGTCGCCATTCTAATAAGCAAAAAGATAACGTTCGAGAAATTTACAGAATATAACGATAAGGAAGCACGTCTACTAATATGGATAGGCCGTTTAAACGGTGAAATCTGCAACTTGGTCAACCCTTACGCCCCAAACAGCCGTCAAAGGGACTACATTAAAAAAACTATTAAAAAAATAGATGAAATCAAAAAAGGCACTATTATCTGGGGCGGCGACCTAAACTTGGTCACTGACCCCACGTTAGACACTACAGAGAAATCCGAAAACAGACAAATCTCACTTAATGATCCCGCACTATGACTGGACTTTAGGAAACTACACCTAATAGACAGCTGGCGCATCATTAATACTAGAGAAAAGAATTTCACCTGTTATAACTCGGCCCACAAAACATACTCCAGAATAGACTATATTTTCATACAACAGCAAACAATCTCCAAGATACAAAAATGTGAGATTGGAAGAATGACCTGTAGTGACCACGCCTGTTATTCTAACTATTTCAAAACAAAACAAAGGAAAAAACACTGGTCATTAGATAAAGAGATCCTACAACAAAAATCAATGGTAGAAAAGCTTAAAAACTCCTTACTAGAATATTTTATATTTAACGATACGCCCGATGTGAACCTCAACACCATTTGGGAATGCCATAAGTGTTTCTTAAGAGGAATAGCCCAAGCCGCAGAAATAAAAATCAGAAAAGAACAGAAAGCAGGAACAGTATCTATAATTGAACAAATTGCTAAACTAGAACAGATACATAAACAAAAACAAACAGAGAAGACATATAAAAAATTAACTAACTTAAGACATGAACTAGAAACAAGAACTGACATCACCACCAAAGACAAAATAAAGAACCGACGAGAACAGAAACTAAAACTGGGCACAGGTGGGAAGGCGCTAGCATCATACCTAAACGACAGAAGGGTTACTAACTTCATACAAGAGATAATAACCAAGGATGGCGAAACGAAATATAAAACCGAGGATATTGTAAACGAATTTGTATCATTCTATAAAAAAATATATAACATAAATAAAGAAGAGCCAGACCACACAGTATATTTAGAGGAATCAAACAAGACCAAAATCAACAACCACTTAGTAGAGAAATTGGACAATCCATTCACCCTAAAAGAATTAACTGATGTTATCAGCAAACTAAAAGAAAATAAATCATCAGGTGAAGATGGCCTACCGGCCGAATATTGTAAGATCTTTGAAAACCAATTAGCACCCTTTATGCTTAGATGGTTAAACAATATAGACCGCTTGCAACCCCCGAGCTCAGCAATGAATACAGCTATCATAAAGGTTATTCCAAAACCAGGGAAATATGTGACTCTTTGTAACAATTACCGACCCATATCTTTAATCAACTATGATCTGAAAATATATGCCTCCCTAATATCAAATAGATTAACGAAAGTAATACCCAATATCATATCAAGCTTCCAGGCCGGATTTATTCCGAAAAGAAGCATAAACCAAAACATTTCTCTGGCAGTCTCTGCAATCAACCACATTAAGAAAACCAAAACTAAAGCCATCATGCTAGCCCTAGATGCCCAGAAAGCTTTCGACCGTGTGTCACCTGGAAGCCACACTACATCAAATTGGACTGGGTCCAAGAATCATAGATAAAATTATGGCCCTATACACTAAACAAAGAGCAAATTTGAAATAAATGGAGTCCTATCAGAAGCCTTTGAATTAGCCAATGGAACTCGCCAAGGCTGCCCATTATCACCACTCCTCTTTAACCTGCACCTAGATTCTTTATTAACTCGGATAGAATCAGATCAACAACTTAAAGGAATTAAGATAGGACCTACTGAAATTAAACATCTAACATACGCGGACGACATTCTAATGCTCTTAAGAGACCCCACAGTACACGTGATCACTAGAACAATGGAAATCTTTGATCAATTCAAGCTACATTCCAACTTCTCACTAAATATAGAAAAATCTGCAATACTTCCCCTGGGATTGAATGAAATAGAAACGGAAATAATCAGAAGAGAGCATGGATTCCCCATAAGTCCAACCCACACAACTTATCTCGGCATCAACCTAACGACTGACCCGGACAAACTCTATTCGGCCAATTTCCTACCACTATTGCAAAACTTCCTCTAAATATTCTGGCACGTATCGCATCAATCAAAATGTACTTCCTTCCGCAACTTATCTTTAAAATTTTGAATATCCCCATCCGCATACCAAAGACCTTTATAGAAACTATGGATAAAATGCTGACTAATTTTTACTGGAACAATCAGAGACATAGAGTAGCATACAGTTCACTAATAAAAACGATACCCCGTGGGGGTTGGGGGGCGCCAAACCTTGGATTCTACATTATGGCCTCCCACTTACAACGCCTGGTTAAATGGACCACTACAGAAAAAGAAGCCCTATTGGTAAAAACGGAACTGTATCCACTTAACCCCCACAACATTTTAATACTAGAGCCCCACTCAATCCATCCTTTCAAACAGCAACCTAAACACCCAATCGTTTCTTCCGTATTAGAAACTTTGAGGAAACTAATGGGGAAAAACGAGTACTTCCCATTTCCGGACTTAATGAAACCCCTTAATAACGCTAACATTGGAAAATGGGAAGCAAAAGATTTAGAGATAGAAGAACCCACTGAACCCAGAGTCTACCACCTATGGCAAACTACTCAAACCAAGACAAAGCCTACGATACTAGACCTAGATACTAGACCAGAACAAAAACAAAACATACATAAAAGCCTTGCAAGCTCAGCATCTTCTAAAAAAACCTCATCTTACCCAAAATACCTTTTATTCCTACCAAATTCCAACAAATTTTTCTAACAAAGGAACAAATTTGTAGACCACTCTCACATTACTATTCCCTCCTAAACCCACTCAGTAAAATACAGGGAACTAGACACATAGAAAAATGGGAAAATGATTCAGGATCAGAGAACAAGAAAAATAAAACATATTTCGCTCTATTAACAACATCAAATCTCCAGCTTTAAAAATATTCAGCTTAAAATACTGGCATAGATATTATTATACCTCTGACTACAACCAAAGCTTCAGGAAATACGACTGCTGGTGGTGTAAAGAACATCAGATGACGGTTAGGCATCTATGGTGGGATTGCAAACACATAAAACCACTCTGGAACGTTACAAAACAAATTATACAAACAATAAAAAAAGCAGAAATAACGATTACAGCAAGGGAGGCCCTACTTACTACTCCATATGTCAGTAGTAGCCAAAGTGACGGTAATACCCCATCCAACATAGAAGAAAAACTGATTTCATTAATCACATGGATCACAAGAAAAAGCATAGTAATTAGATGGGGAGAACCCGTATATCTAAATCTTGCACAATGGAAGAAACATATGACCCTACAAATAAACAATGAAATCACCCTAGCAACCGACCCGAAGTACAGACAGACTCTAACGGAGGGATTGAAAATAATTCAGGAAATGATAGTTTAATATAGCTAAATTAATAAGGTATATCTACAAGACACATCGCTCACAATTACGAAACAAAATAATAAAAAAAAAGGGGGAGGGGACTAGACTAGACCTGATAAAAAAATACAATTCTGTGAAGTACTCACCTGTAGAATTGGTATTATACGTATACAGTACGTCCTGCTCCAAACAATAATACTTACTCTTGGGATTATCCTCCGCCAGGTGGCGCTGCACTGCAGACATGAAAAACAGGCTCCTCCCGGCCCCTCAAATACCCGGGACCTCCCACAAATCCCCAGCACTGAAAAGCAGTGAACAAGAAACCGGGAGAATTTAACCACCACCACAAAACTGGTAATGATAACAATGAAAACAATCACCATACAGGGGATCCAGAATAATGCAAAAATACAGGGTGGGGTGGAGCAGGACGTATTGTATACATATAATACCAATTCTACAGGTGAGTACTTCACAGAATTGTATTATTCTAAGTATACAGTACGTCCTGCTCCAAACAATAATACTTACTCTTGGGACATCCAATAGCGTATATAGTGTCCGTAAGCAGGGTGGGATCCCCAACAAAAAATTTACAGCAGGCAGTTTAAAGTGGACCAACACCCAGGATTTTGACTATCCTGGGTTTTGGTCCACTTCGGTGGGGCACCCCGATCGGGGGTGCCCCGCTGTCTGAAACCCCCCAGAAAGCCCAGAAACACTCACCTCACCACGCTCCCACGTGACCGCTCCAGCCAATCACAGCGCTCAGAGCCGCTGTGGTATGCGCGTCCAAGGCCGCTTGGACGCGCATAGCAGCTCAGCGGCTCTGAGCGTTGGAGGCCGCGTCTCGCGCTTCCCTCTAATAGGGAGCACGCCTGCGCCGGCCATTTACAGACGGCCGGCGCGGGTGCACGCCCTGCTAGAAGGAAGCGCGAGACGCGGCCGCGGCTCGCGCATGTGCCGGTGGAACAGGGCAGAGGTAAGGTTTGTGGGCCTCCTGTGGGGTTCCTCCCCGCGGGACATCCCGATTTTGGATGCCCCGCGGGGAGGGATCTGATCGGTCCAGGAATCTTATAGATTCCCGGGCCGATCCCCCCTGGGTGTTGGTCCACTTTAAACTACTGTCACCTGCAAAACCTTGTGGCCAAAACAGCATGAGCTGAAGCCTCAACAATAACCTTGTAAAAACTTGAAAAAGGTACGAACAAAAGACCACGAAGCGGCCTAGCAAACAAAATCAACAGGAGCCTGGAGCTGGAAAGCCCAATAGGCACCAACAGCATGAATAGAACCAAAAAGGTAAGGCCACAAAGGCAGGAACTGCCCAATAGTGGCATAGACCCGAGGCACAGCCTAACGAGTCCCATTGGTAATAAAAAGATTTGGCAAGCCAAAACCCTACCTAGAACCAGACGGAACCATCCCATCCAACTAATGACCAGGCCAAAGGCCGTCAAACACCCGAGATCAGACTTGATCTGGCGCATTCAGGATGGAATGGCCGCAGGCCCAAGGAGCATCAGTTCTCCAAAAGGACAAGTGACTACCAAGGAACTTCCAACACCTGTCCAAGAAAAGCAGAACCCCTTCCTCAGCGTAGCTAGGAATTAGGCACAGAAGCAAGAACATAAAACACCACAGTAGGCAGAAGATCCAGCTTCAAGTGGAAAATCACCTAACCAGGTGTATCTCAAAGAATAGGAACACAGACACACGTCTGACTTAAGTAACAGCACCAGAAAGACAACCGTGAGGAATAGAAAACCAGACAGCGTCCAGAGTAGGCCCAAAGGGAATACCTTGCAAGACCGAATAAGATTCCCAGTCCAACAGGGACCGTAGGATTACGTGGGGGATGCACAAGAGTGACCCCCAGGAAGGAAGTATTAACCAAGGAATGCAGAATAAAAGACTTTTGAAGAAAGGCGGACAGGGCCAAGCCTGCCTCTTAAAAGTACAAGGCTGGAGAAAAACTCCAACCCCTGATATCATAACTCTAGAACCCTGGGAGCAGAGACTCCTGACAGGGAAAAGACAGAGACTCCCACCAATAAATGTGGGTACACCATATCCAATAATAGATGGAAGAAAAAGAAGAAGCTTGTTCCTAATCCTCCATAGTCTCAACACCGAGACAGATAAAAACTTATCTCCTCAGGATGGAAGATTCAGCAATCAGGCCGTCTACGCCAGAGCCTGTAGATTGGGGTGACACAAAAGAGCCCCGATTGAGCAGAGCTGGCACTCCTGACAGAACGTACAGATCTACCGCCCTCAGTACCAGGTCTGCGACCCCCACCCTACTAGGCCACTCGGGGACCACAAGAAACACTGGTCCCCCCTTCCAGAGCAATCTCACGCCAAACCCTGCCAAGCAGGGGAATGGATATAGTCATACAAAAACAGAAAGTCCTGCCACAGCGATACTAGGGTATCATGTCCACGGCCAGCGGCTCCTGAGACAGGCAACCAAGGGCCAAGAACTTGTGATAGTGACGGAGCACAAACAGACCCACACTGGTCAGAACTCACAGAGACATTGCCCCAATCAGCACCTTGGTGAGCACTCTAGGAGTTGAAAAGAGGCCAAATAACAAGGCCACAATTATCAATGTTGGCTTCAAACTCGCACCTGAAACCTCGCTGTCTATAAGACACAGGGATGTGAAAATAATCATCTTAGATTTCCACAGATGGCAAGAAGCCCCCCAGGGCGCAGTGAGCTAGACGGGCCAGCTAAGAACCTCCATGCAGGAACTGCCGGTAATTGATGAGTTGCTTAAATCTGAGAATCTAGAATGGCCCAGAAGACCCAAAATTTAGGGGTATTGTGGAAAGGTTGGGGAAGCGGCCCCTGCCTCTGCCTGATAAAGGGAAACTGCAAGTGACTCCTAGACCCCACAGGCCTTGCATGACCTGCTCCAGCACCTGAACAGAGGCAGGGACCCAAAGTGGCCCGATAACCCGAGGGAAGGCCGCGCAGCAAACCTCATCCTGAATCCAGAGGACACTTCCCCCTACAGCCCCCAGAAAGAGGCGTGATGTCTCCTGACCGGAGCAAGGTGCTGCAGCCATCCCCTCACCCAGACGGGCGAGGGCACCGCATCATGCCTGAGGGGGTTTGGTGGAAGCTTTAGACTTAGAGGCCGATTCATTAATAACGCCAGGTAGCGACAGATGAGCGACAGATGAGCGACAGTAGCGTGATTTTCACAGCGCCAGCTGTATTCGCTGTGCTTGGCCGGCGTTAGCTTGATGACAGCGACTCAGTCGGTGTGCGGTAATGTTGAATACGGGCTTAGGGGTCGCTGTTTCACAGGTTCAGCGTTGTATGTGAGCGCCTGACAACGAATGGCCAGAGCGAACGGCTTGCTGCATATTCATTAACAAATCACGCTCCGAATTTGCTCGCGCTGTCAATTCCTTGTTTAAACCCCAGCGTGCTGGCGGCGATGGGTGTAAAATAGTTTTTAACCCCTAAACAACCATATTTTTTGATTGTAAAATTATACAAGTTTTTTGAATCATTTTGTAATATGAATACATTAATATCAGACCTGTAATATCAATTCTGCACAATTTTTTTTTTTTTTTTTACCTTAAAAAAAAAACCTAACATTGCAGAAGTGGTCTCAGAATTTTTGACCTTAAAAAAGATAAAAAAAAAAAATTAAGAGCAATTAATTATGATTAATTAAAGATTGCTCCATTGAAATGCATTGGACAACGCCAGGGAGCGACAGGTCATACCTGGCGCTGTGATGGGATTAGCAGCGGCGCTGTTCGTTCCAGGCGGCTACATGATGAATCCCGCGCTTGCTGTCGCTCTCGCCGGCGCTAGCCTCATTTAGCTTGATAAATGCGTCATTGTGACCGCCGCCGGGCGTACTTGAGTCGGTAGCCGCCGTTAGCTGGCGGTACCTGGCGCTCGTCAGACACTACCTGGCGCTAGCCCGTGATAAATAAGGCCCTATGTCCCTTTTTTACCGAAGGGACCAGGGCGCTGTTTGCTGCTCCTTGGGCAGGAATCTGTACTAGCCCCCAGGACAGACACCCCTAGTTCTTGCTTAACCCTATGGTAAGGAGGGAGAGGTTTGTCCCTGCCCCGAGGAGGCCGAGACTGCCGCCTGCGATGGGGTGATCTGCCCTTTTTTCCAAACAGGTTCAGACGGGCCCCAAACAGGCGCTGTCCTTTAAAAGGAAGCCCAGGCAGAGTTCTTTTAGCAGCATCTTCAGCGCCCCACTGACGAAGCCAGACCAAGCAACGTATATTCACCACCAGTGCAGAGGTCCTAGCACACATTTTAATGGTGTCATGCAGCGCTAAAAGGATACATTTCACAAAGACATCGCAACTGTAGAGTGCATTAAACACCTCCTAGGGGAGATCCTCAGGGTGATGATCAAGCATCTTTCTGATGAGGGTTCTAGCGGCCACCGCAGTAATGGCCGCGGCACAGACCGGGCGCAGCGCCGTTCCTGTACAAGAAAAGGCATGGGAAGCCGGCCTATCAATGTGCCGGTCCTTAGCATCCTGAAGGGTACTATAAGCAGGAGCCGCGATAAAGGGGGGGTTAGGAACCCCTATAATCGGAGCCACCACCGGGGGAGATGACCAACAATTAACCACCTCAGGGGGAAAGGGGTATTTCCAATCCCAGTCCGCTGGAACTCCTGGAAGTTTACTAGGACATTCCCATTCCTTAAGTACCAGAGCGTGGAAATGATCCTGCTCTAGGAATTCCAAGCGCGGGGTCGCTGTATGAAAGGTCTCCCCTCGTGCCTTGGGAGCCTCACCAGGGAGGGAGATAGACAGGACCTCAAAGACCTAAATCAACAACTCGTCCGTGTCACACTGGTCCCATGACTCACGGACAGAATCATCATGCCTCCTCGGCCTCTCATCAGATGAGCCCGAGTCAGAGAACAGCTCTCCTTCGTCAGAAGAGATACAGTCACGTGGAGTATCAAACTCCTCAGTTCCCATAGGAAAAACAGAAACAGAAGGCGTCAAGTACTGCTTCTTACCAGGGCCCAGGCGCTCTGATAAACTAGCAATAATCTGATCAGCCGAGGGCAGACTGACAGACACAGCAGGCTGGTCATCCCCACTAGTATGACCAGCAGGAGAGCGATTTAAGCATGGGGAGATAGGTGAACTGAAACGAGGTGCAGTTACTGGCAAACCTGATTGCAAGACCAACCCTTGCTCAGCACAGGGTCCGCAGACCCGCGCCCTGTCTGCATCAGCATGGGGTTGTCCACACGCCATACACAGCTGGTCATGTCCCGGAGGGACCCCGGACCCATAATTCTGAGATGCCTCCATATGGTGATTATTAAGGCACAATATGCCAGCAGGGATTTACGCAGTATACAACCCTGGATGCCCCAAAGACCCGCTAGTAATGTGGGAGAATTGTACAAGGCCTGCTATAATTTACACTGCGGGGACTGCGGTGGAGCGTGGCTCCATAAGCACACATGGTGCTGCCTACCTTCACCCGACCAGCGCAGCCCCGGCTGGGAGGCACATCACAAGAGGACGGGTGGGAATAGTCCAACAGGGCCGCAGGCTATAATAGCCCCGCTCACCTGCGAGAGAGAGTGATACTTCATGTCTTCACAGTCGGCACTGCAGAGAAATCTGGGGATTTGTGGGGGGCCAGGGGGAGCCTGTTTTTCATGTCTGCAGTGCAGCGCCACCTGGCGGAGGATAATCCCAAGAGTATTATTGTTTGGAGCAGGACGTACTGTATACTTAGAATATAAGGTTGCTGCAAGATTTAAACCTAGTTAACATATGCATGTAGTAAATCATGAAGAAAAACATAGAGAAGCAGCCATAATAGTATATATATGAACCATTTAGTATATACCATAGATGAGATCGATTACTATATATATTATCATATTTTACAAACAATGATGCAAATTAAGCTCTAAACATCATAAAAGATCATTATGATGAGGAAACATCCTAGTGATGTAGAGTGTAAAGAATAGCTGCACTCCTAGAATTACATGAGAGCGGCTATATTTCTAACACACTTGACAGTCCTGCTTACACATGAGCATGAGGGGGCAGCAGCAATTCACACTGAACCGAGAGATATCTGCCTCAGAAACACAGGGAAACTTGCCTATCATTCCACACACACACACTTATTCAACAAAATGAATTCTGTGTGAGGGGGGAGCTGTTACATTGTCTCTTCATGTTAAATGAATAGTGCAGCAACTGCAGTGAATTCACACAGTGTAATTAATGTATCTAAAAAGTATCTAGGAGCTCTCTGCTGTGAGCAGAGCAATGGTGAGTCATTACATCTGATGGATTCCTACTTCTGCCTAGAAATAAGGGATGGCACAGAGCACAGAGAATTTGAGTTTTCGTGAAGCAGGGCTCTCGGGCATAAATCAAGATGGCCGCTCCCATGTAGTTTAAGAACACAGAATCTGCCTGCTATTCTACAATATCTGCATTGGGGTAGGCCCTCTCCAATAGCCTACATCACTGACTGCTGGGGGGATTTAGAGGAAAAATTTATATAGCTTTAATTTTTTGGGCTGCATGTCTGCTTTAACAGGCTGTAAGTTCTGTATTTACTGGGAGTGGCCACACATAGACTTACAATATAAAACTCCATGTGTGGCAAAGTGTCACTACACCATGTGATTGTGAGACATGTGACTCACTAATCTCCCAGCTCACATCTATGGACACATCCAGACACAAATAAGGAAGGACACATCTGTAGGGGATTTTCAGGAAAAGTAAATGAGCTTCTTTTTTATTTCCACATGCTGATGACATATTTTCCATTATAGGAAGCCCAGCCCTGCACCCGGGCCCCTAGTCACACACATTAACCTAGCACACAAGGTTGTACAGGGAGGCATGGCAAGAAATGAGTGCGTCTTGCTATTAAGGGGCGTGGTTTATTTAAAATTATCTGGAAAATATCATTCTGCTCATAATCTAGATGCAGCAAAAATACAAGGTGAGAATAAAATAATCCCCATTATGTTTCACCAATACTAATTACTGAGCAATTAAAGCGGCCTGTACATTATAGTGAGCACTAGAGAGACGACCCTTTCTCTCCCCATATTGTTCTGCTGGCCTCACTGTGCAAGCCCAGCCAGCAGCACTATGGCGGGCATGTGGTACAGGTGCCAGACAGGGCTGTATTTAGGATTCATGCTGCCCTAGGCACTTTTTGACCACGCGCCCCTCCCCTTCATCGTACACACAATTTAAGTCCAGAAGTATCACAAGTTGAGATGCCCTGCTGTACACCTTCCCAAAACCTGAGGTCTGGCAGCGTATTGCTGTATTGGTCTTGGAAGCTGATTGACTGCTGGCTGTCATATGATTGACAGCTGTAGGAGGGAATGTAGAGGTGGTGTTGTAGCTGCTGGGTCTTGGGCTGCCAGGGAGGGCAGGGGGACAGCGGGACAGCAAAAAGGAGGGTACACTTAGGAGATTGATGGGGCAGAATGGAAAAAAGGTGTGCAGGAAGAAGAAGCAGGAAGAAAGCAGGACCGCTAGCAAGAAGAGAGGACTGTTAGCCGTAGAAAGAGACTATAGAGGGCAGCATGAAGGGATGGTAAGCAGCAGGAAAAGAGGAGAGTGAGCTACAGGGAGATAGCACGGTGGGAAGCAGGAGGAAAAGTTGGTGGCACAGTTAGCAGTGGAAAGAATATACAGTGGCATAGTGGGCAGCCGGGAAGAGATAATGGGCAGCAGGAGGTGAGGACGCTGAGAAAAAGAGCAGCAGGAGGAGTGGACAGTGAGCAGCAGGAAGAGAAATGGTGAGCAGCAAGAGGAGAGGACAGCGGGGAAGAGGAAAATAAGATATTGGGCAGCAGGAGGAAAGGATGGTGGGGGCAATGGGCATCAGAAGTGGGTGTTTCTTGCAGCAGGGGGAGAGGATATTGGGCAGTGGGAATAAAGCATTGTCAGATGTTAGGAAGTGAGAAGAAAAATTGGTTAGGAAGAGTACAAGATGGGCAGCAAGCAGTGACAGGAAGCAGCATGGTAGGAAGATTGTAGGTATTAGGACACTGGCTGTTTTATCCATGGTGAGCTTAGGCAGCAGCAGGCTCCATCTATACAAAGCAGCACTGCCATCCCCTGCGCTTCAATTCTGATTTTTTTCTCTTTCTAAGGGCCTTATTCATCAAGGGATAGCGCCAGGTAGTGTCTCACTAGCGCCAGGTAGCGCCAGCTATCGGCGGCTACCGACTCCAGAACGCCCGGCGGCGGACACAATCACGCATTTATCGCGCTAAATGAGGCTAGCGCCGGCGATAGCGTCAGCTAGCGCGGGATTCATCATGTAGCTGACTGCAACGAACAGTGCCGCTACTAATCCCATCACAGCGCCAGGTATGACCTGTCGCTCCCTGGCGCTCTCCAATGCATTTCAATGGAGCAATCTTTAAATATTCATAATTAATTGATATTTTTTTTTTTTTCAATGGCAAATATTTTGTGAACACTTCGGCAATGTTAGTTATTTTTTTTAAGGGGAAAAAAAAATTAAAAAAAAATTTGCAGAATTGAAATTACAGGTCTGATATTAATGTATTCTTATTACAAAATGTTTTTAAAAACGTGATTTTTTTTACTTATTTTAAAATATGGTTGTTTGGGGGTTAAAAAACTACTTTTAACCCATCGCCGCCAGCGCTCTGGGGTTTAAACAAGCATTTCACAGCGCGAGAATTTTTTGAGCGTGATTTGTTAATGATTATGCTGGGAGCCGTTCGCTCTGGTTATTCGCTGTCAGGCGCACCCATACAGCGCGGAACCTGTCAAACAGCAACTCCTAACCCCGTATTCAACATTAACGCACACCGACTGAGTCGCTATCAACAAGCAAACAACGGCCAAGCACAGCGAATACTAGCGGGCGCTGTGAAAATCACGCTACTGGCGCTCATCTGTCGCTACCTGGCGCTATTACTGAATCGGCCTCTAAGTCTCGGGAGACAGAGCAGTGAGACTCAGGAATGCAGTGAGGGAAATAGGAATGAGAGAAGGAGGGAGCACAGACAGACTTTACATTTGTTGGACGCTTAGCAGTAAAGCTGGGTCTGCTGGCACCTCTCACATGAAAGGAGCCATTGCATGCTGCCCCTGCCCCCATGTCGGCCCCATGTCTCACTGTTCCCATTACTTGTTTTTACCGCCGGGGAACACTAAACAGCTCACTAAGCGTTGCTACTGCTTCTTAACTGTGTCCGTGGCGGGGCATGAGTTAACAAATGCTGCAGGGGCAGGCGAATAGACTGTGAAGCTGGGTGCAGTGCGCCACGTGAACGCACAGTAAACAGCAGCAGTTACTGCGACTGGCACCTCTAAAACCACTGATGTGCGCGCCTGTGTCATGAAAAAAAAACCTTCCCATGGAGGCGGCATTTGTGAAATATATGTAAATGCATTGAGGGAATTAACATTTCCCCCCCCCCCCCCCCACGGTGGCTCGGTCCCGCACCTCTAGATGATGTTACCTGTGGCAGACACAGCCAGGCTTGCAGAATCTACGAACGGCCCCTGCGGTAGAAAGAGAAAGCTCCCGGCTTCTTCATGCTGGAGTGACATCAGCAGTGGGTGGAGCCGGCCAGGGACGCTCATACCACCTGACAACACTGAGTACGGAAGTACATGGAGGTGCAGGGGAGCGGGGTCATAGTGCCGGGATCATGTAGCTCCCGAGGCTGCGCCCCGTAATGATTTTACTTAGCGGCTGCAGGTGAATTAATGACAAAAAAAAAAATACAAAACATTAATGCCACATCAATGCGCCCCAGTCAGACAGATTCCGCCCTAGGCACGGGCCTAGAATTGCCTTAAGGTAAATACGGCCCTGGTGCCAGACACTCACTAAACTAATAATAAGGGGAAAATAAGAGTCCTTTATGGTGACAGGGTGAAGGGCGGATATCAGTCACAGTCACCTCTCCCTCGCTGGCTTTCTGCTTTGTTAGTGGTTATTCTATAGCTGATGCTGGCTGTGGGCCCGCTTGAAGCTTTATAACAGCTTTCAGCTTCTTCCCATCCTGACTGGTGCCCGGGCTGGTTTTACTGCAGAGAGGGGACTCCGTGCCATTTTATTTTTAGGGGGAAAATGCTCTTTTCAGTTTGAGGGATCTCCTGGCCAGGAAAGGGTGTCTACTGATACATATGGGGCACCGTTATAATCGTGGGCAATGGGCCTTTTACATGCAATATGGTTTTCCTAAAAAACGTGTTTTCAAGATTATTTTATTTTTTAAAAAGTGACAAACTGTAAAACATATTTTTTATTATAAAATAATTATATATTTCACCCCAAAATATTAAAGAAACAATGAACAAATTACAAACAAGACATTTCATGTTAATGCTCCAAAGAACAATATATAATTTTCCTGGAAATCCCTGCAAAAAATCACAGTTAAGTATATATAGCACGAAATGAAAAGTTCTGAGCCAGGTGAGGACTTTTATTCCTTTTTTAGTGTCTACCTTATGGGTGATTATGGGTGATTCAGTGCCATATGTAAATTTTCAACTGGCTCTGAATCAGCCCCAAGGTAGACAATGGAAGTGAATGGCAGTTTTCTCTCCTAAAAAAAGGAGTTACCTCACCTGGCTTGTAATCGATCCTAAAGTGAAAAATGGTCTGGCAATAGAGGATGGCAAAAATACAATTCTGTGATTACTCACCTGTAGAATTGGTATTATGAGTATACAGTACGTCTTGCTCCAGATAGAATACTTACAATCGGGTATTACTCTGCCAGATGGCGCTGGACTGCAGAGACATCGAAAATAGGCTCCTCCCGGCCCCTCAAATACCCAGGGACCTCCCACAATCCCCAGAATTGAAAAGCAGTTAACGAGAAGCCGGGAGAAATAACACAACCCAACGAGTAACTATAACAATGATAACAATCACCATACAGGGGATCCAAGATAATGCAAAAAAAAAACAAGGGTGGCGTGGAGCAGGACGTACTGTATACTTATAATACCAATTCTACAGGTGAGTAATCACAGAATTGTATTATTCTTAGTATACAGTACGTCCTGCTCCAGATAGAATACTTACAATCGGGACATCCAATAGCAGTGTCCAGGGGCGGACTGGGGACAAAAAACGACCCGCTAACTTTCTGGTCACACAGACCGTGCATTTGCCCAGGCCCTCTTTATTGCATCTGCAATTGTCTATTGCAATTGCACTGCAAAGGTTCTGCATGCAGTGATTTTGCTGTGCTAGCATTTACAAAAGCACTGTGCTAGCATTTACATTAGCACTATTAGCACTATTAGCACTATTAAATCACAGTGCTAATGCATATGCATGTGAACATTAAAGTGGACCAAAAGCCTGCTGGATTGGCCCGGGAATGATCCATCCTCTCCTTGTGGGGCATCCAAAATCAGGATGCCCTGCTGTGTGAAACCCCCCAGGTCGCCAGCTACACTTACCTGAATTCCGGTCCAACGGCGCATGCGCGGGCTGCAGACGCATCCCCGGCATCTCTCTAGCAGGGGTTGTGCCTGTGGCAGCTATTTATGAATGGCCGGCGCAGGAGCGCTCCCTGTTAGAGGGAAGCACGAGATGCGGCCTCCAGCATGCTCGGAGCCGCTGAGCTAAGACATCTCTTAGACGTTCATAGCTCAGCGACTCCGAGCGCGCTGATTGGACGAGCCGCTGCGCATGCGCCGTAGGACCACGGTGAGGTTAGTTTATTTGGGAGATATGGGGGTTTCACTTGGGCACTTGGATGGTCAGGTGGGGCACTTTCACTGCTCCTTGAGTAAACTTTTTCTGCCTTTTAACTGCAATTGGATGCAGCTAAGCAACTAAAGACTGTGACAGCAGAGACAAATGACGCTTCCTTTATCTAAATGATGCTAAGTAATCACAAATATGATAAATAAAGTGGAGGAGCAACACTGATGGGGCCCACTGACCTTCTGGGCCCAGTGTGGTTGCACCTCCTGCACCCCCCTTTAGGTTTGCTCCTTTATATGGCCCCCCCTATCCCCGGGGCATCCCACTTGTGTGAAATCCCTGGGTCACTGAGAAAATGCTGCTGGTGCAAGGAGCAACTGGCATCCCCGGCTGCTGCACGCTCACTAGCTCTGCCTATCTGAATGGCTGGCACAGCCGGAGGGAGCAGGCAAAGGGATGCGAGTCTGGGCGAGAGACTGCACATGGAGTAAAGGAGAAATCTAGCAGCACTGGGGGCTTCACACGCAGGGTAAATACCAAATCTGGGTGTTTCACTGCAGAACACATTGAATGTACTTCTTTTGTACTCGGCTTGCCCATTTAGTTGCCGCCCTGAACTGGAGTCATGGTTAAACAATATGCTGGTAGGTGTGGGTAGCTCAGGGGTTAATAAGCCCCCTCTCCCTCACCCTCCTTCCTCCCCGCACTCCTTGCTGACACTGTTACCTCTCTCCAAGTAAACGAGCAGCCTCCGCTCCCGCCATCCACTGCCTGACAAGCAGCGCAGAGGCGGCTGGGAGAGGGTGACGTCACTCCCAGCAGCGCTGCTCGTGGAGACGGTGGATGGCAGAACCGGAAGCTGCTCGTTTACTTGGAGAGAAGTAAAGGATTGTCAGCGAGGAGTGCAGGGAGGAGGAGGGCTAATTAACCCCTGAGCTACCCATGCCTAGCAGCGTAGCGTTGTGACTGTCCTTCTGCCCTTACTACCCAGCATGCAGCTGCCCACAGCAGTAAAACTCAAGCGGCCAGCTACTTATCAGTTTAGCAAAGTTGCAACAGCATGAATGGACATTATTGCAGTGTGGGGCAGGCACGGCCCACCGGGATTTCGCCCGGTATGCCCTATGGCCAGTCCGCCCCTGGCAGTGTCCATAAAGTAGGGTGGGATCCCCAAAGGTAACAGCGGACAGTTTAAACCATCGCCGCCTGCAGAACCTTGTGGCCAAACACAGCATCAGCTGAGGCCCGAACATCAACCTTGTAAAACTTTGAAAAGGTTCGAACAGAAGGCCAAGTAGCGTTCTTGCAAACTTGTTCAACAGAAGCCTGGTGCTGGAAGCCCAAGAGGCACCAATAGCACGAGTGGAACGAGCAGTAAGGCGGAAGGGAGGATTCTTCCCCTTAGCAGAATAGGCCTGAATCACAGCCTGACGGATCCATTTGCTGATAGTAGACTTGGCAGGAGCCAAACCCTTCCTAGGACCAGAAGGGACCACAAAAAGAGCATCAGTTTTCCTGAAAGGTGCAGTAGCCACCAGATAGTACTTCAGACACCTGACCACATACAAAGAGTGCAAAACCCTCTCCTTAGCATTGCTAGGATTAGGACACAAGGAAGGAAGAACAATGTCCTGATTCAAATGAAAAGCAGACACCACTTATTGCAGTGCACAGAGCAATGCTGAGCAACCAGCCTGCTGAGAAAACTCACTGCTTTCTTAGGAGAGAAAACTGCCATTCACTTCCATTGTCTGCCTGGGGCTGATTCAGAGCCAGGTGACAATTTACACCCGGCAGACAATGAGTGTGAATGGTATTTTTCTCTCCTAAACAATAAGTGAGAATTCTCACCAGGCTCTAAATCGCCCCCTTTGTGTCTCCCTGTCTGTCTGTCACACTGTGACCTGTGCTCACCCATGTCTGTCCTTCCCTCATTCATGGCTGCACTTACCTGTATCTGTGAGGTGTTCTCTGCTCTCCCCCACATGTCTGTGTCCTCCTCTGGATTCCCTCCTCCTGCCACGCCCCATCCGGTACAGTGATCCCCCTCCTACTAGAGCTGACGTTCCCCCGAGTTCCTGGAACTCATTATCACACTAAAGAGAGAAAGAGAAAGATGATTCCCGTAGAGTAAAATTCCCCTCCGCACCCCTGCCTCAGCCTATGGACACACACAGCATCTGATGGCCATTGATTTCCTCACTCCATTGCCACCCCTAAACTTCAACCTTATTGGAGCAGGGCCGTGGCATATGCATCTGACAGCAACACATCACTGACCTGGTGTTTACTGGGGACGCTGCATTTACATTGTAAGCTCCTATTGGACGAGCTCTTTAACTTATTCTATGCTGTACACAGGGGTGCACCTCTAATGAGGCCATGTGAGGCACTCACCTCAGGCGGCACAGCAAGGGGGGGAGCAATTGTTGGACCTGTTTTGTTTTTACTATTATTTTATATCTCAGTAGTGGTTCAGTGGAGATGGGGGGCACCGCTGCAGTCATTGGTGACTCCGCCCCCTGCAGTGAATCACAGCTCTCATCATAGGAAGGAGCCAGACGGGGAGGCGCACATCCTGGTGGAGGGGACCTTTCTATAGTTCTCCTAAGGCAGCAGAGAGGTTAGGTTCCCCCCTGCCTGTACATCTGTGTGTTTGTTCTATTAGATTGTATACACATTGTGTGCACTACCCCCCGACTATCCAGCCCCTATGCCTGGTGTGTGGGGAGAGAAGCCCAGAGGAGACGTTCTATCATAATAAAGAGCAGATTGTGAGGCTGATTGTTTCCCTTCTATAGTATTTGTTAGTATTGAGCATCAGGAGCAGCCAGTGTCTGTGCTATGTGGCTGAATGGCTGCTGAGCTGAACACATCCCTAGTGCCCGGAATCATTTATATAATAAGGAGCGGTCACATGATCAGAACCTGGCCCCTCCCCCTCAGTGTAATACAGAGGTGTCCACCCTCACTTCAGCTTGGATCTGGTTACATCATCTATGACACAATTGTCTAATATTAAATATTAATATGTGATAACAGTGAGGAAACAAGTTGCTTTAACACCCGACTGAAAAAAAATCCAAGCTCGAGGCTTCTATTGATGGGAATAAAATCTAGGGACGACCAATTCTACACTGTACATTAACACTTTTACAGGGGAGAACTGCTCGCCTCCAGCTGCCTGTCTCCTGAGCCAACTTGTGTGGAACAGCAGCATGAACCGATGTAACACCTTCCTAAAGCTAAGGGATAAAAGCACCTACACACACCAAAAGAATTGCAATATTAATAATCTGTTTTTCCAGCACGGGCTCAGGGGACATTAGCATATAGTTGTGGATTTATATTATTGGACCATTTTTTTTTATGACTGTGCTCCTTAAAGTGGACATCACCCCTGTGGCCGGCCAAGAATCTAATACATACCAGGTCCAGCCACCTCCTGCCCCCGGGGCATCCTATATTGGATGCTCCATTGTGTGAACCCCCCGGGGAGTCCCCTGACGCGATCTCCACCAGTGACGCATCCCCGGCTTCTCTGCAGCTGTGCGCGCTCCCTATGTCCAGCCATTCTGATGGGCCGGGTGTGCGGGGGCGCGCACTCCACAGGGGAGCTGGGATGCTGGTGCGTCTATGTTGGTACGAAGTTCAAATCAGCAGCTTTCTGCCGCGCATTAGTATGCACCTCATAAATTGCTGATTGGATGAGCGCCCGCACATGCGCTGTGGGGAAAGGTGAGGGAAAGTGGGTGATCTGGGGGTTTCACATAGAGGCATCCTACATCGGGATGCCCCCAGGGCAAGAACCAATTATCAGGGTACTTGAAATCCTGGTCCACTTTAAGGGACTGCTGGGAAAACAATTCAGCCTAAAATCATCACATGGGGGTCGATTCATCACCAGGTGAGAAAAATCACTCCTTTTATAGGAGAGAAAACTGTCATTCCCTTTCATTGTCTACCTTGGGGCTGATTCAACACCAGATGAAAATGTACAACCAGTTGTTAAATCACCCCCAAGGTCAACAATGAGAGTAAATGGCAGTTTTATCTCCTAAAAAGTAGTGAGTTTTCTCACCTAGTTTTGAATGAACCTCAAGGTGGCCAATGCCTTAAAGCAAACCTACACTCAAAAAAAAAGTAAATTTGCTGCTTTAAACCACCCCTCTGCTCAGTGGCATAAACTGTTTGAGAGGGCATAACCCCATGCAATGCTGTAGAATAGCTGCACGCCTAGAATTACATGAGAGTGGCCATGTTTCTAACACACTTGACAGTCCTGCTTACACATGAGCATGAGGGGGCAGCAGCAATTCACACTGAACCGAGAGATATCTGCCTCAGAAACACAGGGAAACTTGTCTATCATTCCACACACACACTTATTCAACAGCTGGATGAATTCTGTGTGAGGGGGAAGCTGTTACATTGTCTCTTCATGTTAAATGAATAGTGCAGCAGCTGCAGTGAATTCACACAGTATAATTAATGTATCTAAAAAGTATCTAGGAGCTCTCTGCTGTGAGCAGAGCAATGGTGAGTCATTACAGCTGATGGATTCCTACTTCTGGATAGAAATAAGGGATGGCACAGAGCACAGAGAATTTGAGTTTTCGAGAAGCAGGGCTCTCGGGCATAAATCAAGATGGCCGCTCCCATGTAGTTCAAGAACACAGAATCTGCCTGCTATTCTACAATATCTGCATTGGGTTAGGCCCTTTCCAATAGGTTACATCACTGACTGCTGGGGGGATTTAGAGGAAAAATTTATATAGCTTTATTTTTTTGGGCTGCGGGTCTGCTTTAACAGGCTGTAAGTTCTGAATTTAATGGGAGTGGCCAAACATAGACTTACAATCTAAAACTCCATGTGTGGCAAAGTGTCACTACACCATGTGATTGTGAGACATGTGACTCACTGATCTCTCAGCTCACATCTAAGGACACGTCCAGACACAAATAAGGAAGGACACATCTGTAGGAGAATTTCAGGAAAAGTAAATGAGCTTCCTGTTTTATTTCCACATGCTGATGACATATTTTCCATTATAGGAAGCCCAGCCCTGCACCCGGGCCCCTAGTCACACACATTAACCTAGCACACAGGGTTGTAGAGGGAGGCATGGCAAGAAATGGGTGTGTCTTGCTATTAAGGGGCGTGGTTTATTTAAAATTATTTGTAAAATATAATTCTGCTCATAATCTAGATGCAGCAAAAATACAAGGTGAGAATAAAATAATCCCCATTATGTTTCACCAATACTAATTACTGAGCAATTAAAGCGGCCTGTACATTATAGTGAGCACTAGAGAGACGACCCTTTCTCTCCCCATATTGTTCTGCTGGCCTCACTGTGCAAGCCCAGCCAGCAGCACTATGGCGGGCATGTGGTACAGGTGCCACGCACCCACTAAACTAATAATAAGGGGAAAATGAGAGTCCTTTATGGTGACAGGGTGAAGGGCTGATATTTAGGGAGTCAGTCACCTCTCCCTCGCTGGCTTTCTGCTTTGTTAGTGGTTATTCTATAGCTGATGCTGGCTGTGGGCCCGCTTGAAGCTTTATAACAGCTTTCAGCTTCTTCCCATCCTGACTGGTGCCCGGGCTGGTTTTACTGCAGAGAGGGGACTCCGTGCCATTTTATTTTTATTTTTAGAGGGAAAATGCTCTTTTCAGTTTGAGGGGTCTCCTGGGCAGGAAAGGGTGTCTACTGATACATATGGGGCACCGTTATAGTCGTGGGCAATGGGCCTTTTACATGCAATATGGTTTTCCTAAAAAACTTTTTTTCAAGATTATTATTTTATTTTTTAAAAAGTGACAAAATGTAATACATATATATTTTTTTCACCCCAAAATATTAAAGAAACAATGAACAAATTAAAAACAAGACATTTCATGTTAATGCTCTAAAGAACAATATATAATTTTCCTGGAAATCCCTGCAAAAATCACAGTTAAGTATATATAGCACGAAATGAAAAATTCTGAGCCAGGTTAGGACTTTTATTCCTTTTTTAGGAGAGAAAACTTTAATTCACTCTCATTGTCTACCTTATGGGTGATTCAGTGCCATATGTAAATTTTCAACTGGCTCTGAATCAGCCCCAAGGTAGACAATGGAAGTGAATGGCAGTTTTCTCTCCTAAAAAAGGAGTGACCTCACCTGGCTTGGAATCGATCCTAAAGTGAAAATACCATTTTGTGAATACTCACCTGTAAAATGGGTATTATAAGTATGTCACACACCCCACTTCAATCATTAATTATTACACTTGGGTAACTCCACCAGCAGGTGGCGACGTGCAGAGAAGTCATGAAAAACAAGCCCCTCCTGGTCTATACATTCCTGGCACCTCTCACTCATTCCCCAGTATTCAAACAGCAGTAAAGACAAGGTACTAGGAAAAAAACCCTCAAACTGTAAACGAAAACTTCACCCTATAAAGAATCCAGGATACCAAAAGGGCGGGTGAAGTGGGGTGTTTGACATACTTATAATACCCATTTTACAGGTGAGTATTCACAAAATGGTATTATTCTAAGTATGTCACACACCCCACTTCAATCATTAATTATTACACTTGGGACATCCAACAGCAGTGTCCAAAAAGGGCGGGTATCCAACCAGGCAATAATGCAGAAAACTCAAACCACTGCAGCCTGCAGAACCTTGCGGCCAAAAACAGCATCCGCTGAAGCCCGCACATCAACCTTATAAAACTTGGAAAAAATGTGAACCGAAGACCAAGTAGCAGCCTTACAAACTTGTTCAACAGAAGCCTGGTGCTGAAAAGCCCAGGAAGCCCCAACCGCACGAGTAGAATGAGCAGTGACCCGAAAAGGGGGGATGAGTGAGAGGTGCCAGGAATGTATAGACCAGGAGGGGCTTGTTTTTCATGACTTCTCTGCACGTCGCCACCTGCTGGTGGAGTTACCCAAGTGTAATAATTAATGATTGAAGTGGGGTGTGTGACATACTTAGAATAAATGGTCTGGCAATAGAGGATGACAAAATCTCTAGGTAGGTTGGCACTGAAAGGTTAAAGCAGACCTACATGGTCAATGGTGCTGCCAGGTCTCTTCCCAAAAGCCAGGTCCTGTAGACTGGCCCAGCACAGCTCTGGGGCCACAGAGGATCACGATTGATGCTTTCATCACCCAATCACCCCCAGAGCCATGGGCCAGACAAAAAGATCCCAGAAGAGCCAGAGCTGTGGTGGCCGGGTCTATAGCAATCAAGCTTCTGGCAGGGAATAGGTGAGTACAACAGTCTACCTTCTCAGTGGGTAAAGATCGGTGGGCGGGTTCTGATTTTTAATGATAATTCATAACAGTTTAACAATAACAGTTAATTGGGATGCCCCGTTGTGTGAAAGCCCCCAGATCAGCTCAGCTTACCCTGGTCCAACGGCGCCACTGCCGCACTTATGTAATTCAGCAAACGGCTCTAATTGTTTACAATGGAGAGAGCGCCCGCATCACCTGCATTTTCGGGCCATGTGCACGCTCTCACCCCGGCCATTGTGATAGGCTGGGGTGGGAGTGTGCATGCCGCTGGGGATACGGCCTCTAGTGCTGCCCATTGAAGTCTATCTGAGCTGTTTGTCAAATGACAGTCATGGCAAATGGCCCTGATTGGACAGGAGCCTCCACATGCGCCATTGGTCAGGAGGAGGTGAGTTCTACTGGGCGTTCTGGGGGTTTCACACATTGGGGCATCCTAATGGTGATGCCCTTGGTTCAGGGAACAAAACCAGAGATCATAAAAACCCAAGTTTTGTTCTGCTTTAACAAGATGATCTGTACCCACTACATCCTACTTAGATGAAAACTATGAAATTCCCATGAACGATACTTTTGTTGAACAGTCACTGTAGCAGCTGTGGGTTGCTCCAAATGCAGCTCCTGCACGCACTTACCATGCATGAACCTTACCTGGAAATGCAGGGGCTCCTGAGCCCAGCCGCCAAGCCAGACCCCAACCCTGCTTGTGCAGAGCTTACATTTATACCTTGACCTTATAGAGCCTGTCACGTACCTTCCTATCATTATTATCTAATAAAGAGATCACACACACAAAGGTCTCTATTCAGCAAATGGCTGTAACAAGAAATTCCTTTTTTTGAGAAAAAAAACTAAATTTTTAGCTTTTTCAGATTCATGTGATTCGGGCTTGATTTTCTACATTAATTTGTTTCTCTTGTCTTGTCTCATAAAGTGAAAAGAATACAACAGAAATTTACAAAATATGTGTGATTCAGCACTGTTATAACTCAGCACATTCCCTTATGTTTTTTTACCTTATAAGCCAAGTCAGCAATTGTTTTTTTTCATCAGTGTAAAAGACGCAGAATTAACTTTTATATTTTTATGACTGTTTAAATTTAAAACATTTACTTCAGACGCCCCAGACAAAGCCACAAACCTGGGCCAAAGGCTAAAGGGGTGAGTGAGTTGCCAGGAGCAGATGGGTGCAGCAGCCTGGTAATCTGGAGGGAGGGGCCATGATTTGTTTTCATTTTAATTGAAACAGTAATTTAAAAAATCATAATAAATAAAAAGTTAATGTCAGTTGATCTGCTGGAATAATTGTACACAATTGCAATAGCTGTTTTTTTTTTACTTCAATAAGTTTCACAAGTCATCCAGAGACAACGTTGAATTCACACAAACATCCAGTGGGATGAAAAACAAAAAATGTGGAGCAAAATAAAACATATATGATATATTACTCAATACATCTCTTTATTTATTAATTTTATATATATTTAAAAAAAAAAATAAAGCCAACCCCTCACAAAATGCTCTAAACCTTGGCCGAAAACCTCGGGGCTGGTTAGTTGCCAGGGGCAGGCTGTTCGACTTATTGACCCTGGCCTTACTATGCCTGGTGCACTAAACTGGTAATCTGGAGGGAGGGCCATGATTGCTATTTCATTTTATTTTAGTTAAAAAAATAAATAAATAAATAAAGTTATCTGAAGGAGTAAAGCTAGGCAACTGCAATGGCTCTTTTTTTTTTTTTTAAACTCCAACACATTTCACAAGGATGAATAATAAAACATGTGAGGCAAAAAGAAAACAGTGAGTCCAGTTGCCTTGATCCATTACTAAATACATCTAGAATAACATGGATGAATGTGATCCTTCATAACAAATGACTAGTTGCACAAGTGCATTAAAAAATAATCGTCACCAATTCACACTGATATATTACATCCTCCTGAAGCTGTGTGAAATGTAGGAAACAAATGCACCACTTGGGGTAAAGGCTTCTCAGCACCAGAGATGCTTTCAGAAATTTGCCATTTTCAGCTGGAAAATTTGAGCCGATTTTCCAGAAATTTCCACTTACTAAAACCATTTTCACATGGAAACGCACATTTTTCACCCGCATTTTCAAGCCTATTCGATTGGACGAATTTAATTCATTTAATTAATTCATCAGCTTTGCCGAATCACTCGAGGTTACTGAAAGTGTTTGGCAAATCAAAAATTAAAAATAAATATCAGTAGCTTAACTTTCATTGAGTGGCTTGTGTGCTGTGCTTCCTCCTCTGTCTGTCTCTTTAGTGAGGAAATCACTTCCTCATTCATATTTTAGTCCCCACTACACAGATCTGGTCCATCAATCAACCTTCAGTGGACTAAGAATAGAAACAACCCCAACTCCCTGCCCAGACCTGATTGGCTGCCTCTCTCTGCAGCTCTGAAACCCCACGCTCCTCTCTCCTCACACTCATCACAGTGTGCTTACATCACATCGCTGTTACCACACACACTGTTTCTCTTTATTTTTGCCCTGCACCTCCTATGCTCTAATACTTTTAAAGATAACTTAGGAACTACAGGGTCTTTTGGAAATTGGAAGTTTAGGACAGTGCAACGTGTAGCCCGAGACAATAGGACAACAATTGGGCACTTGCCTTTAGTATAACAAAGTTTTTTGCATGCAATCTAATTTTCCACCCTCACCCCTGAGTAACAGCCGCTCCCCTACTAGCAGCAGCACCACCTCTCTACTCCACACAGCACATCCATCCTCACCCCTGAGTAACAGCCTTCCCCCTACTAGCAGCAGCACCGCCTCTCTCTGCTCCACACAGCACATCCATCCTCACCCCCAGGGGTGAACTGGTGCTACTGGTGGCACACTGGCCTCCTGTACTGTTTCTGGCCCAATGTCACATTATATATACACACACCTTATTTTTCGTTCCATAACATGCATCCAGAGTTTAGATGACAAAAATAAAAAAATATTCTGAACCAAATGGTGTGCTAAAATCCCCCATATCAGAGACAGTGTGCAGAATCACTCCATAACAACCAGGAAGAAGCATCCCTCATTACAGCAAATGAGGGACATCCCACATAGGCATGTTGTGGCATCTCCCATTACAGGCAATGAGGGGCATCCCTCATTAAAGCTAGTAAGTGGCATCTCTTATTACAAGCAGTGTGCAGCATCTCCTATTACAGGCAATGAGGGGCATCCCTCTTTACAGCCAGTGAGAGGCATCCCACATAGGCATGTTGTGGCATCTCCCATTACAGTGAGTGGCATCCCTCAAAACAACCAGTAAGTAGCATCCCTCATTACAGCCAGTGAGAGGCATCCCACATAGGCATGTTGTGGCATCTCTCATTACAGGAAGAGATGCCGCAACATGCCTATGCCCCATCCCTCATTAAAGCCAGTAAGCTGCATCCCTCATCACAGGCAGTGAGGGGCATCACTTTTTACAGCCAGTGAGAGAGATCCCTACATTCAAGTTAGTGAGGGACATCACTCATTACAGCCAATGGGGGCATCCCTCATTATAGCTTACAGCCAGTGGGGGCATCCCTCATTACAGGCCTCCTGGTGTCAGTAGCAGTACGCTGGGGGACAGAAACCGCAGCACACACTGCTGCAGGAAGCCCCTCTTATTGGAAGAGGTGTTGGCAGCCAGCATTGTGTTCTGTGGTTCTGATACTCCAGCACACAGAACCCCAGAGCTGGAGGAGGTGAGTATGCTGCATGTCTTAGAGGACTCAAGGACACCCTTCCCTTAGAAAGTGTAAGTCTGCTTTAGACATTGTCAGACATAATGTGTTGCATCTAATAAGCAATAGATATGGGTTGCACAGTCAGGTGTATCTCCCCTTTTTTTAGGTTTGCCAAATGCTACTCAGTATACTTGTCTCTTCTTATATATTATACACTAGTGATAGTAATATATGTATGACATTTTGGTGGTCGTTATTTTTTGATATTGAGGATTCATGGTTACTTTTGAAAGTAATTTGTAATTGATACTTTTGTAGTAATTTATTTGTATCAGCAGTTTGTTCAGTGTGTTGCACTTTATATGGCATACTGCCCTCTGATTGTTTGTGAAGGTCTTGCTACGCGTCTATAAATAATTCTGGTGCTCTAGCTGGGTTTCTGTGTCACCACTTATTTATCTTTTGGTGTGTTATTTTTCTGTCTTGTTGCTGCATTCAATATACTGTATAATCTTTCAGCTGCCCTATATTTATGTGCAGTGTTTTATAATATTTTGTACTGAGCAATATACTTTTTTTTATTATTTTATGGAGGAGGGGTGTGCTCTTGCTCTTTTAGGTTTTATATTGTCTTGTGGATTTAGGGTTTATATGTGCTTTTAAATAAAATCATTTTGTAGAAATTCCTTTATGATTGGTGCTCCCCCTGGGTACAACATGCTACATGTTGATTTTCTCCCATGTGTACTATAATAATAAATAGATATAATCAGTGTGCTCACCTCTTACTTCTCTTGTAAGATTTAGTATGTTCAGATTTGGGATGCCCCACTGTGTGAACCCCCAGGGATCGCTGTGAAAGCTCGGCTCTACAAGGATACCATGGTGCATGTACGGACCACCAGCCAATCAGTGGCTCGCACTCCGTTTGCTTTTACCCCTCTGATGTCAGAGCAGCTTCATGAATGGAGCATGAGCCGCTGGTCCCGCCCCCTGTGTTCCTGCTCCAGCCATTCATAGCTGAGAAAAGCCAGGGATGCAGACGCAAAGGCCAATGATCGTCCTTAACATTACTTAAATTACATATGCAAGCAAGAAACTCCTGCAATGTGGGTTCCTCTGAAGTCCTTTAATTGTCATATAATAATAATAATGTGTTTGCCTTTTTGTGTGCTTGTGCACACATAGGAATTGTTACACCATTGTGTCGGGATATATTTGGTTCTGTCCTAAACTGTTTTCCAGTTTTCAATTGAAGAAGAAATAGCCAAGATATTGAGGTTTACAGGTTCAGCTTATGATTTCTCCTCTGAAGCAAGTGGGCGTTGCCCTTTGCCCTGTGATGCTACATAGTAATCAGCATAATGGGTGGGGTCTACCTGATATCCTGCTTGAAACACAGGCATTCGCTACACCATTGCTGAGCTCCTTCATTCTCTCCATGTTGCCAAGCAACATTGGACACCTAGACCAGCACCCCCAGATGCACATGCGTGTAGCTCCCACATGCGCGCACTCCTAGATGCGCATTTGCATGCACTACCACAGGTGTCCCCCCCCCCCAGCTGCCAGCCCATGGCTACCCACGTCGCATGGTTTCCTGTGGCTGCTGTCCCATGGATACCGGCTGCTGCCACTGGAAGCCATGGTTCAGCATCCACGGATGGGAAGCCGTGGGGAGCCAGACACGGGTGGGAAGGCTTGAGGCGGCAGCAGAGGTAGCCCTGGGGCGGTGGCCACTGGATCCTTGGGGCAGTAGCCATGGAAACCTTGGGGTGGCAGCCACGGGTGGGAAGCTGTGGGGCAGCAGCCATGAGAAGCTGGAGTACAGGGTGGCAGGCTGGTGATTGCTGGCAGCCTGATTAAAGTGTGCTGTGAGCGGTGCCTGGTGCATGTTCACAACAAGGGAGAGGAGAGAGGGGGCGGGTTTCAGAGCTGCAGAGAGAGGCAGCCAATCAGGGCATCTGGGGAGGGAGTGGGGGTGTTTCCTTTCTTGGTCCACTGAAGGTTGATTGAAGAACCACGTCAGCTGGGTGGGGATTGAAAGCTTCATGAGGAAGTGATTTCCTAACTAAGGAGACAGAAAGAGCAGGAAGGATAACACTGGAGGAACTCAATGAAAGGTAAGCTACTAATATTTATTTTTTATATTTGACCCAATCAGTTTAAACCCATCAATGCACACATGCCCAGAGTGTTGGTCTTCTGCAACAAAGGCGCCCCGGTGGCAGTTGAGGGGTAGGTGTCTTGCTCAAGATCGCTCAATAAAGCGGACCTTCACCCTGTTTCCCCCACCCTGTACATACAGATTGCCCACATTAAATTAATCTTACCTGCATCTATTGCATGTTATGAGCCTTTAAACATCCAAGATGGTGGCTCATGGAGCATCGGGCAGCCTGCAAACAGGAAGTGTCTTCTGACTGTGTCACTCTGAATTCTGGGATTGCTGTCCTTTCCCTGACCCCAGCTCTGCTCTGTCTTGTGCAGAGCACAGCTATAACCCCATCCCCTGCACTTTATCCCGCTCTCCTCTCCTCATGATGTATGTGCTGCTTCTGAGTCAAGATGGCGGCTCCCGTATCCTAGGGTCCTGAACAGAGTTGCAGCTTAGTGGAGGAAAGAATAATAATAATAATAATAATAAGTGACTAAAAACTTAAAATATATTAATTTTAGATGCTGGGAAATAGTTTTTGGAGGGTTTTGGCTTTTCATATCATGCTGAAGGTCCGGTTTAACCACTTGCTCTATAGATGGCTCCTGATAACAACTGACCATTATTATTGTTTATTTATATAGCGCCATCATCTTCTGTAGCGCTTTACAAAGTAGTAGTTACAGACAGGGTAGAAACATACGGTACATATACTATTTCAAATGCAGTTTTAAAGAGTTGACAATAAATATTCTGAGTACAAGATACAATAGGAAAGAGAGCCCCGCCCTAGGAGCTTACAGTCTAAAGGAAGAGGGGTGAAGACGAGGGGGAAGGATCACACATAGTCAGTATTGAGCTTTGTGGCATGTGCCCTTTAGAAAATTGGTTAAGCCAGATTAAGTCTGAATAAGTGAGTTTTAAGAGCACCTTTGAAGGTTTTGAGAGTTGTGGAGTGGCGGATTGGGTGGGGGAGGGCATTCCAGAAGATTGGAGTTGCACGTGAGAAGTCTTGGAGGCGGGCATGAGAGGAGGTGACCAGGGTGGAAGACAGGAGAAGGTCAGCAGCAGAGCGAAGACTGCGTCTGGGTTGATATTGTTGAATTAGAGATGAGATGTAGGGAAGGGCCTGGTTGGAGAGAGCTTTATATGCGAGTTAGAGTTTTGAACAGGATTGGCTGTGGGACTGGCAGCCAGTGTAGGGATTGGCAGAGAGGCGCAGAACTGGAGGAGGGAGAGGAGAGATGGATGAGGCCAGCAGCAGAGTTCAGGATAGATTGGAGTGGTGCCAGTCTGTTAGGGGCATGCACTAGCATTTTAGTGGTGCCAGGTGAGAGGAAGGGACGGATGCGTGAGATGTTTTTAAGGCGACAGGAGGTGGCCAGAGAGTGAATACGTGGTTTGAAAGATAGGGCAGAATCTAGAATGACTCCCAGGCACCGAGCTTGGGGAGATGCTGTTATTGTGCAATTGTTGACAGAAATAGACGTGTTAGAGAGGGGAGGGGAGTTAGATGGTGGGAAAATGACCAGTTCTGTCTTGTCCATGTTTAGCTTGAGGTAGCGAGATGACATGAATGAAGAAATAACTGCAAGGCAGTTGGGGAGGCGAGGTAGGAGAGAGGAGAGATTGGGGCCTGAGAGATATATCTGAGTGTCATCCGCATAGAAGTAGCATTGAAAGCCTAGTGAAGTTATAAGTTTGCCAAGACCATAGGTGTAGACTGAGAAAAGTAGAGGGCCTAGGACAGAATCTTGTGGCACACCAACAGAAAGGGAACGCAAGGATGAGACTGTGTTAGAATAGGATACATTGAATAATCTGTCAGAGAGGTAAGATGTTAGCCAAGAGAGTGCAAGACCTTGAACCCCAAGAGAGGAGAGAATATCAAGAAGCAGAGAGTGGTCGACAGTGTCAAAGGCTGAGGAGAGGTCAAAAAGGATGAGGATGGAATAGTGACCTTTGCTTTTGGCATTGAGCAGATCATTGGTGACTTTGGTGAGGGCAGTTTCAGTGGAGTGGTTACGGCGGAATCCTGATTGTAAGGGGTCAAGCTAAGTTGTTAGTGGATAAGTATTGTGCCAGTTCTGAGTGGACATGTTGTTCAAGAAGTTTGGAGGAGAAAGGGAGTAGTGCGATAGGGCGGTAGCTGGAGAGGGCAGAGGGGTCGAGAGAGGGTTTCTTGATTATCGGAGTAATAACTGCATGTTTGTAGGAGGAAGGAAAGATACCAGTGGTGAGAGAAAGGTTGAATATAGAGGTTAAGGCTGGAGTGAGGGATGGAGACAGTTGAATAAGGTGAGATGGAATAGGTTTAAGGGAGCAGGTAGTCAGGTGGGCCCTAGAAATGAGAGAGGTTAGTCCAAGCTCAGTTAATGGAGTGAAGAAGGTAAGAGAGTAAGGCGGGGGGATTGTTTGAAGTGGTGAGGGATTCTGAGGGTCAAAGCCAAGTCGAATGTTGTCAATTTTTTCTTTGAAGAATGTAGAAAATTCTTCTGCTGTTATTTGGGAGGTTGGAGGAGGGGGTGGGCGGAGTAGGGAACTGAAAGTGTTGAAGAGTTATTTGGGATTCCGGGCTTGTGCAGAAATCAGTGAAGAGAAATATGCTTGCTTAGCAGATGAAAGGGCATTTCTGAGTTCCTGAAGGGCTTGTTTATAGAATTGAAAGTCACGATTGGATTTGGTTTTCCTCCATTGCCGTTCAGCAGCTCGAGACAGCTGTTTCAGCTGACCATGATTGATTGGAGGTGACATATAAAGCAGGCCCGCACTGTATAAAGAGGAAGGAGCACACTGAGTCCTGCCATGCCTGATCCTGTGACTGGTGCACCTGGCCCTCTAGCTGCTGGAAGCAGTCGCAGGGAACACAGGGAGGAAACCACTTCTCAGGAAAGAAAGCCTGAAAGGTTAGGTAAGTATTTGTTTTTTCCTACAGATGTCCTTTACAGTAATGCAAAACACAATAACCTTCACCATACTTACCTTTCTTCCATCTAGGGCATCCCATGTAGTCTGCAGGTTCTTCATTATACTTACCTTTCTTCCCCCTGCTTCCATCTAGGGCATCCCATGTAGTCTGCTGGGTCTGTACAGGGAAAGAACCTGAGTTAGTATTTATGGCCATGTCTTCTTTGTGTAATGCTTGGGTATTGTTCTGCTTCACGGGCTTCACACCCGCATGTGTCTTGCGCGGCTTCTTTTCGGTGGTCCCATCGCCGCATACTCACCCTCTGATGATTCTTTAGGGACAGAGAAGCACAACACACCAGCACTTAACAAACAAGTCATTATACTTTACCTGCAGCACAACCTGTGTGTTTTTTTGGGTATTGGCCTACTGGAGTATGCAGGAGCCGTGGTGACCTCCAAGCCCAACACACCCTTATCTTCAGCGGGCTCCATTGGTGGTGTTGGTGGTGCAGCTTCTAAAGGAAGAGGACTTTGGCGGGGTTCAGGGCTACTGCTTTACACCCACACACTGTCTTCTTGGCCTCACTGGTCAGATCCCTTGCCTCTGGGTGGGCTTGATCCGAAGCCAGAACGCCCCAGCTACAAAATAAATCATAATGTTGTTAAACATGTTACTGATTACCCCGATAGCTCACCTTCTCTGTTGTACATCCACTTACCTGGGAAGTTCTGGCTGTAGAACCTCCGCTCCACTTTAGCTGTTTGCGGTCCGACCAGTGCTGCATGATTTGGGTTAAGGTGTAAGGCGACATCCTTTTGCCACTCACATGGGCTGCCACTTTCTCTGCCAAAGTCCTCTTTTCATGTGTGTTGGACTTGAATTCATACTGTGGCTCCATGTATGTCTGCAAACAACAAAACAAATGTGCATTGTTAACATATGTCCTCTGCTTGGGTCTACTTGAGCTCCACATGCATGCCCCTGCCCCTTTAACTAAATTTCTGGGACACTGCAACCGCCCAAGCCTCGAATATGCTAGTGTATGCCAATGCTAAGTAATCCAGCTCTCCCATCCCACTAAAGTGGCGGAATGCAAGTGCAGACGCACTTAGGCCAAAAGGCGCCTACCTCTCCACTCTGCTCCTACTGTCGGATAAGGCTCGCTGACCGCAGCTAACACAAGAAACTTGGACCAATTACAAAAAGGGCCACATAACAGAACTGAAAAACACAATGCAAATGCTACATAAACAATACAAAGGCAGATCCACTCCAGCAATAAACAGACATACAAGGACCAAATGTGACACAGGAAAGCTGTATGGGAGGAGGGGAATCTAGGCTAATCTAGCTAAGTAGAGATGAGCGAACTTTTGAAAAGTTCGATTCGGCCGATTCGCCGAATTTCACAAAGAAATTCGGGTTCGGCCGAATCAAACTTTTACGAAGTACCCCATCAAAAATGCCGGCATGGTGGGAGCGGGCCGGCCGGCCCGCTCCCACCATGCCGGCATTTAAAAAACAAAAAAAAAAAAAAAAAAAAAAAGCATTTTTGCCGGCATGGCGGGAGCGGGCCGGCCGGCTGGCTCCGCTGTCAGCGGAACCGGCCGGCCCGCTCCCACCATGCCGGCATTTAAAAAAAAAGCAAACACTTACCTGCAGGTCCGGAGCGTGGAGGCTGGCGCCGCTCTCAGCTGTCATCTGAGGGCGCGTCATCAGAGGCGCCCTCTGATGACGCGCCCTCAGATGACAGCTGCTCCGGACCTGCAGGTAAGTGTTTGCTTTTTTTTTAAATGCCGGCATGGTGGGAGCGGGCCGGCCGGCTTTACCGGCCCGCCGGCCGGCTCCCACCATGCCGGCATTTTTTTTTTTTAATTTCAGGAAAAATTCGATCGGCACGAACCACAAAATATTCGGGTTCGTGCCGAATCGAATATTTCCTGAAATTCGGAGCGAATTCCGGTTCGTCCGAACCGGTTCGCTCATCTCTAGTTACAAGGTTACATACCAAAACATATATTCCTGAGCAGCTGGGGGGAATCAGGGCCAAATGCGTACAATCGATGGCGCTCATGACACTTGGTACATTTGCAATGTTGAAAAAATCCCAACCTCACCGCGTTCCGTGCTGCCATGCTGTCAGAGAAAGAGATGTATTCTCCTGCAGGACAGTCATGCCATTGAGAAATTTAGTAAGGGCACGGCTGAGCGAAGGCTGGGACATGAGTGCCCCTGGCCTCTGGAAGGCGCCATTTGCTAAAAATTTAAGGCAGCCAAGCAATTTGGTCATACCGCCAATTACACGCCCCTTTCTTGTGGCGGGAGCCAACCATGGCCACAAAGGTTCTCAAGAGAAAGATGGGTTAGTTGGGTCAAGTCGAACAGCTGCTGATCGCTCATGCGATTGATATCCAGGCAATGGCGGGTATGTCTATGCTTTGGAAGGTAAGTGGTTAAAAGCCGCCGCTTCTGCAGAAGCTCGTACTCTTCACAGAACTAATCAAAGGGCCCCATTGTAGGTGCAGAGGATGTCAGCTGTATTCTCCGCGCACCCATTCATTTGAGAGCACACTGAGCCGGGGGATGCAGCAAGATGGCAGCATCCAGTATCCAGAGGTCCAGTAGAGCGGCGCTGGCCTGAGGATCAAGTAGGGGGTTTATTTTTTTGTCCTATCCTGCCTCAGCACCAGTGTAGGGTGGCAGGGCTGAGGGGTTGTGGGCTGACTGGAATTCTGCCTTAAAGTGGAACAAAACCCAGGATTTTCACTATCACAGGGTTTGGTCCTTTCCATAGGGAACCCCAGTCTGGGGTGCCCCACTGTTTGAAACCCCCCAGAAAGCTGGGCAAACTGACCTCTCCTCGAGCTCACGGCGCGGCCACTCATCCAATCCAGCTACAGAAGCTGAATGGAAGACCAACTGCACTTACGAGTGGCCCACAGCATCACTTTTTCACTTCAGCTGTGCATGGCCAATCAGTTGTGGCGGGTGGAGCAGCACAAAGCTGAGAAGGGATGCAAGTGATGCCGGCGCCAGCCGCACATAGCTCAGGGGAAAGGTGAGTTTACTGGGTGCCCTAGGGGGGGCTTCATACGATGGGGCATCCCAGTTCGGGATGCCCTGGTTGGAGGGAATAAGCCTGTCCTGGGGTTTCATAGAATCCAGGGTGGGTTTTGGCCTGCTTTAAAGGATTTCTTACCTTCTCTCCCGCGCAGCAGGTCCCAGCTGGTTTGCTGCTCAGAAGCCTTACGGTTTCCAAGAATGGTGCTCCCGGCGTCTTGTGCACTGTCACACCCCTCACCCGCTCCACCAATGCAATGAATGGTTGTGGCCCGAAGAAATCTGGGGGGGGGGGAGCGCTCGCACCCCTTGTTCTCGGCATCCAAGGTCTAACCCTTTAAAGAGGAACAACACCTGGAGAAGTCACTCTTCTAGGTGTTGTTCCTCTCAGGCGGGGTATCCTGATTTGGGATGCCTATGCTGTGTGTATATCCCAGGTTCAGGCAGAAAACTCAATTTCCTCGACTCCATCTACGCAGATGCGGGCTGCTCAGCCAATCAGCGTGCTTGGTTTTGCTCAGGCTCCATTTGGCTCTCTTGGCCGCTCAGCCACCAGCCACATCCCCACTCACCTCTAGCTGTGGCTATGCCCATGCTGCCTATTCAGAAAGGCCTGGTGCGAGTGCGCGAGGTATGCTGTGGATGTGGCCAGAGACGCGGCTAGAGCTCGGGAAGAGGTAAGGAAATCGGGAGACCTGGGGGGTTTCACAGAGTGGGGCATCCCAATTTAGGATTCCCCAAGGACAGGGACTTCGACAGCCCTGCAATCTTTTAGACTCCAGGGCCTCCTAATTTCCTCTTTAAACCGGACCTTCACCATAATTTATTAAAAGCCCAAACCCTTAAAATACTATTTCCCAGCATCTAAAGTTAATATATTTGAAGTATTTAGTCACTTACTTATTATTCTTTCCCCCACTGAGCTGCAACTGTTCAGGACTTTAGGATACGGGCGCCGCCATCTTGACTCAGAAGCATCACACTTACTGAGGAGAGGAGAGTGGGATAAAGTGCAGGGGGGCAGGTTATAGCTGTGCTTTGCTCAGACAGAGCAGAGCTGGGGTCAGGAAAAGGTCAGCAATCCCAGAATGCAGAGCAGCACAGTCAAAAGGCACTTCCTGTTTGCAGGCTGCCTTATGTTCCATGAGCCGCCATCTTGGATGTTTAAAGACTCATAACATAGATGCAGGTAGGATGATTTTTAATGTGGGCAATCTGTATGTACAGGGTGTGGGAAACATTAAGATAGACTCTTATTCAGAGTGAAGGACCGCTTAAAGCGGAACAAAACCTGGTATCTTAGATCCTGTTCCATTTCCCGGGGGCATCCTGCACTTCTCCCTGAGAAAAACTCACCTTTTCCCGGTTCATCGGCCCATGCACGAGATCTCTTTGAGAGTCGCTAGCCGCACATATGTAACACTCGGCAAACGGCTCTGTTAACATGCAGAGCTTCAGCAATCAGAAGCGTGAGCTGCCTCATCCCCAGCAGCTCGCACCCTCCCACCCCGGCCTATGTGACCGGCTGGGGGCAGGAGCGCGCTCACACCTCAAGGATGCGGCTGCCATATATTTACCTCATCCGGGGAGCAGGTGAGTTCTGTGGTTTCACATAGCTATTCTAAATGCCCCTGGGGAAGGCCGGGGATGGGCCCTGTAATCTTTTAGATTCTAGGGCCGGCTATGGTGGGTTTTGTTCCACGTCTATTCACAAATGGTTGGTGCGGGCATGCGCTCTGCTAAAGGGATAGCGTACCTCCCAACTTTTCAAAGCTGTAAAGAGGGACACATTTAAGCCACGCCTGGCCACACCCCCAGCCACACCCTTAAAGGGAAACAGCACCTATGAATTAAATAAAAATAAATAATAATACAGTGAGGAGCATCCCTTGTTACAGCCAGTTTGGTGTAACACAATACACACACAACACGCATGCACACAACACAATGATTCCATTGTCTGCTGACCCGGATACACATCCTCGGCACAGGTGAGGGATACATGTGTGGCGATTATTGGGTGGGAGGTGCCAGTGCTCTACTTAAGCTCAGTGTTGCCAGCATGAGATCAGCCTGATGAAGTGGGTGATGTGCCCATGGAACGCGTGGCTCCTGGGGTGGTAGGCGGTTGGGAGACTTCATACATGTTATTTTCATGATACCTTGGCTTTATTTCTGGTAATGTTTTTTGTGATAGATTTGTGATATTTTTTGATTGGCATTGTGAAATATATCAGTGGTTCCCCTTTGGGATGCCTAAATAATATATACAGGTGATTATATTTTCATTGGCGAATATAGTAGATAGATATGTTTATGAGTTGTTATGGTTGAGAATATTAATTTTTAATTGATTGTTTGACTAGTAGCACTTGCACTTTATAAATGTATAGATTTTGTAGTGATCCGGATCATAGGCAGGATTTGCACATGTTTAGTTGCACTGTTGGAACACTGTGTTGAATGATTTAGCACATATATATCTAGACATTTGATATCAATTAGTGTGGTGAGACTCTCCCCATCACCTACACACCTTCATGTTGGTTTGTCCTGTGTGTTATTGTCCCATTTATGTGTTTTTTAAGGGATTTTAATATGTTGAGTGCATAGTATGTAGTGATTATAAATACACACAACACACACTCACCAGTTCAGCTCCTGCACGATCTTCAGTGAGGCCCCTTCCTGGAGCCCCGCCCCCAGCCACTGAACCACCAATGAAAATTAACAAGAGAAAAAAAAAACCCTGCCTCTCTGGCGCCCCCTGCCTCCGGCCACAAGTATGCAGCTCAGCGCTCACACTCAGGGCCGGCTGGGGGCGGGCGGGAGAGAGCGAGGATGGCGCGGGACAAGGGACCACTTGGAAACAATCGGGACTGTCCGGGGAAAATCGGGGGGTATGGGATAGATGGGATGTCCTACAGCAACGGGGGAGAAGGTGAGTATAGCGGATGACCTGGGGAGTTTCACATAGCGGGCATCCCCAATCTGTATGCCTCGGGGAGATAGAATCTAGCCACCCTGGGCCGTCGGGCCATGGGTTTTGGTCCACTTCAAGCACACCGCGAAAAGTTATGAGGCGCCCTGAGGATCTCCTGCGCATGCTCATAAACACTGATAAAAGTGAGTTAGCGCCTCAGCATCTGGGTTTCCCCCATTTCCCGTCACAGCGCTGCCGAGTCTCACACATACACTGTTCTCTATAAGACTGCAACCTTCACAGCCTTCCCCTACCCGGCAACTGGTGATGCGCTATGTGCCAATATTTCTATTGGGCGGGAGCAGAGCATCAGCCAATCAGCAGGCAGAGTCTAGTTCTGTACACAGAGCGTGACAGGGAGACGCTGAGGTGAGTCGCTGCGAGGTAACCGAGTTCCCGGCAGGAGGTCGCACACAGGAGGGAGATGATGGCCGCCCGCTCACTCTTCCTGCTCCTGGCTTTAGTGACCCGAGCCCGGGCTGGTGAGTACACAATTGTGTGTGTGTTCACACTGTATAGCGCTGCCAGCATCTGTGGCGCGGTTCAGGAAGTGCAGCAAATAATGGCCATGGGGGTAACAGGTGGATAAGTGATAAATAGTTACACTAATGTCATAACATGTATTCATATGAGGAGTGCTATAGCGCTGTCCTTAGCTGTGGCGGCGTACAGAGTGTGACGCATGAGAGTGGTGACATGCTGGTGACGTCATATAAAGGTGAGAGCAGTAATGGGAGATGTGATGATATTATTATTATATATGTGATGCTGCTCTGGCCGCACATTGTTTCTGATCAATCGTTTGATTTATTCATGTGAGCGATTGATTCATTTATAACGTCTAGTTTCACTTTCACTATTAAAGTAAAAACTACAAAACCACACAGACGCAGCTACTGGAATTTAAGGTGGGGTGAGACTCTAGGGCCGGTGCTCTTCTGTTTGGGGCATCCTAAATTATTCAGCCATGCTAGAGAGGAACAACCACAAGGTCAGTAAAAATTCTAGTGGACGGTTCTCTGGACCAAAACCCAGGTAAGTGGAATTTTGATCCTCATTTGGGATGCCACTGGGATTGCCCGTTTTCTCAGCTAGCGCCACGCTCCCTTAACGCATGTACGAACTCACCGTTGTGTATATTAATACCTAAAGAATGGCCGCACCAACAGGGATGGTAAGGGAGTGTGCACGCTTGGGTAGCTAAACGTACCACACACAATGAGGGAGGCTTCCACAAGGTCCCCAAACCCAAGAAACAATCTGCACCACTCCGTTTGAGAGACAAAGCTACTAATCTTTTATTAATTCATATGTACAAATGCAAAAAATTAAAAACTCATAGTTTGAACACTCCACTAGAGGGCACTGGTGGCATGGCCGGACTGAATGGGTCAGATCTCAAATATATATCCCTATGTAAACATGGCTGGGTCCTATTTCTCCCAATAAAAGTGCTATGTGCAATATATATGACTCAAAGAGACTAAAATTTGTTTTTAAATGTGCAAGGATATAAAGTGACTATATGCAAAGCGAATCCAATACAAGGCAACAATATATTAAGTGAAATAACAAAAATAAATATCATCACACAGCTGGATAACAAGAGGGACAACACAACCATATACTTACATGTAAGCCATGGCAGCCTCGCCCCTCCCCTGTCCTACGTGTTACGTGAATGACGTCACTTCCTCAAGGCAGAGAATGTCCAGGTTGTGCATATTAATGCGCGGCAATGGAAACGAATGCTGGGCACCTCCCACTGGCAACTACGCAGGACTGGAGGCATGTGCATGCTACGGCTAGAGGAAAGCTAAGGATGGATTCAGAGGCCAGTGCATATGCAGCGAGATCGACTTCCAATGTTAGTATGTGAGGGATTGATACAGCAGGATATACTAAATCTGGATGCCCCAAGGGCAAGCTGTAACCTGGCCCTGGAGTTTTTTTAGACTCTAGAGCAGGGGTGTCAGACTGAAATACACAGTGTGACGAAATAAAAAACTTGGGAGAGTCAGGGGCACAACCTTGATATTAATTGAAAAAATGTCTATCCAATAGCACATGCGCGCAGCCAATCGGCACCTTTGGCTACATTAGACTTTTAGCTGACGAGAGCTAAGGGACTAATTGAGGCAAGTGCGCCGCTGACAGCATTTACGACTATGCCTGCGCTGGCCATTCACAAATGCCTAGTGTGGGCACACATCCAGCAATAGGTATAGCGGAGCAGATGTGCCATTGGATGGGGGGGTCAGGTAAGTTTTCCCTCCAATTCGGGGGGTCTCAAACGGTGATTTAGGATATTCGAGGTAGTGAGGATCAGACAGTCTTATGGACTTTAGGGCCGCTTTTGGTCCATTTTAACCCTTTAAATGCCAGCCACGTAAAATTTACGTGGTTGCCTCCGTCACTTAAGTGCCAGCCACGTAAAATTTACGTGCCAGGCATTTACCCCTGGTAGCGGGCAAAAAAAAAAAATAAAAATACTCACCTGACCCCTCGTTGGATCCGGCCGGGTCTCCTCTTTAATTTGGTGCCATCCAGGAGAGCCCCCGGAATAGGCCGCCCCCCCCCCGCTTCTGCACCAGCAGCTGCTAACTGTAAAAAAAATAAATAAAACTGACATTCACTTACCTACGTGTGCGCTGGCTCCTGCTGTCCCTCCTCTTCACCTGGGGGGCCTCTGATCCCCCCCCCCCAGGACTTACGGATCTTCAGGAGAGAGCCCGGGAGGCTCTCTCCCCTTTCCTCCTCGATGGCGGATCCCTTGGGGGCGGGGCTAATGACGTCATCCCGGCCCCGATCTCGGGCTTCAGCTCTCTCAGCTGTCAGATGCCGGTGATCGGTGCCGGGGAAGGATCACCGGCATCTGTCATCAGAGCGGCGAGGGACAAGAGCTTACAATTGGAGGTAAGTACAGTAAAAAAAAATTTTTATTAACGTGTGTTTTTTTTAACAGTTAACCCTTTGTGAGCTGGTAAGGGGTCCATGAGACCCCTTATACCAGTTCACAAGGCTCTGGGGGATGGCAAGTCATCTGCGCTAGCCGGTGACTTGCCATTAACCCCCGGCACCCCCATTACCTGCCTCCCCAAAGGCCAGGGTGGGGCAGAAGAGCCCGTGGCCGCGGGCTATGCGGGCTTGTAGCCTGCAGGGCCAGGGGCCACAAAAGCTGGCCCCTGCACCCTGTTCCTACAAGCCCTGCATAGCTGGTCCCGGGCTGGTTACTTTGGGTAAGGGGGGGCCCCCTGTCATTTTTTTTGGATTTTTAAGAGTTTTTAACCCTTAAAAATCCCTCCCCCAAAAAATGTTAAAAATTACTTGTTTCAGTTAGAGGGGTCTCCTGGGCAGGAACAGGGGGCTACCGATAAATATGTGGTACCGTTCTAATCGGTAGAAATGGTTTTCCCTAATAAAATACATTTTTTATTTAAAATAAAGGAGGCAATTTTCTAAAAAAAATGTTTATTTTTTTTTACTTAATAATAAATAAAATTAATAATAAATAAAATTTACAAACAAGACATTTCATGTTAAAGCCTAAACTCTGCTGCAAAATATATAATTTTCCTGAAAATTCCAGCAAAAATGTCGCAAAACATGGCGCAAAATGGGGAAAAATGACCTGTCAACAGAGGGTGACAAAATCTCAAGTAGGCTGGCAATTAAAAGGGTTAATAGTACCTCTGCATGTTGGGTATTGTTCTGTTCGGGGGACCTTGCGCTTTCAGACTTAGCTTGTTTTTTCTGGTTTGCATATTTATATTTTAGGAAAAGGTGTTTTTTATTCAGCTTTGTTATACATTTTTTAGGGAAACCCTGCGCAACCAAAGAATTCTTTGAGGGATCAATTCCAGAAAGATGAGCCCACTACAACAAGCTGGGTACGCTTAGAAAGCTTAACATGTGTACTTTCAGAGAATATATGGTTTATGGGGGATATTCCAAATGTAAAGGGTTGTTTTGGTTGAAAAATCGCAAGGTGCGCACTTTGTCTGCAGAGCTGAAATTTTCAAGAAAAATTACCGTTATGCTCATGCTTTACTTTGGGGTGTTTGGCAACTCTTCCCTTGACAGAACCTATGCATGTTGGGTATCGTTCTGTTCGGGGGATGTTGTTTTTTCAGATTATACTTGTTTTTTCTTGTTTGTATATAGTTTTTTTTAAGAAAATGTGGCTTTGATTCTGCTTTTTTATCCTTTTTTTTTAGGGAAACTCTTTGCAACCAAAGAATACATTGAGGGATTACTTCTAAAAAATTGGCCCACATCAACAAGCCTGGTACAAATAGAAAGCCTGAGGTGTGTACTTCCAGAGAATATATAGTTTGTGGGGGGTATTTCAAATGTAAAGGGTTGTTTTTCTGGAAAAACTGCAAGGTGCGCATAGCGCATATCACAGTTGTATTTTTTCTGAAAATCCCCTAAAGCTCTGTTTCAGTTTGGGGGAGTCTCCTGGGCAGGAAAGGGTGTCTACCGATACATATGTGTTATCGCTGTAACCGGGAAAAATTGGGATTTCACACGCAATAAGATTTTATTGACAAACTTACATTTTTATTACAAAAAAACACTACAAATTGTAAAAAAATAGATTTTTTTTAATTTTTTTGCACATATTTCGCCAAAAAATATTGAGAATACACCTAAAAATTACAAACAAGACATTTCATGTTAAAGCTCAGACTCTGCTGAAAAAAACAATATATCATTTTCCTGGGAAATCCCTTCAAAAATCACATTTGAACATGGGGAGCGCAAAATAGTGCAAAATGGTCTGGCAACAGAGGGCGACAAAAACTCCAGGTAGGCTGGCACTTAAAGGGTTAATGGGCCAGCCTTGACATATTTTAGACTCCAGGGCCAGTCGGCTACATGGTTGGTCCTCTTTAATGCAGCGTGCCATTTTCCATAATGTTATGGGATCGGGTTCTCTGCCTTCCCTGTCAGGCTTCTTCCAGATGCTTATTTCAGAATTCCACTCTACTGCATGTGCAGCAGTTTACTCTCCCTGGTGACTGGAAGCAGTCATAGCACTCTAATATACGCTCAGACATGGAGTGACGGTAGCGGGGCCGTGCAATCTGTGAGATCCCAGAACTTGCCAGCCCTTTTTGTTTTGGGGCTTTTGAGTGCAATTGTATTTGGGGTTTCTGCTTCTCTTGCTGAAGAGTCTCTCTGTCCTGCTGCATTTTGTTGCCAATTTATTTCACTTTGTTACATATAAAGCTGTCTGGACATCACTTAAACCGGACCAACACCCGTTTTTTCTTTAACGGGTGTTGGTCCCGCTATCAGCTAATCACAATAAGCTCCATAATGCTGAAGTCCCCCTCGCACATAACCCCTTAGAACGCCCGTAATGCTCACCTTCATTAGGAGCCAGCACCGGGAGAGTCACGCAATTGGCCGCCGGGCGGTTATGTGGGCCATGGTTGCGTCCTCTGCGCCGGCCACCTTGACTGCCCACTGACCAATCGGGAGACTCCTTTCCTGGCGCTGGCTTGTAATGAAGGTGAGCTGCTGCTCGCACACGCGCCTTTGGACCAGGAAAGAAGGTGAGTTTCTGGACAACCTGGGGGGTTTCACACATGGTCCAATCCCAATTCTGGATGCCCCAGGGGGAGGGAATTTAACAGCCTTGGAATCTTTATAGATTTTAGGGCTGTCGGGGCGTGGGTTGTGGTCCACTTCAAAAATCATACTAGGGCTTATTAGCAGGGTAGGTCTTATTATCAGGGAGCTGGTGTCTATAGTGGCCCTATCCCTGTTCTAAGTACAATTAATCAACAGAGATCTGCAGACATACAAGTGCCCTGTGCAATAAATATGAATAAATGTTTATATGGAACCAAACAGAACCTATAATATATAATAAATAGTCTATAAAAGTAATAGCTAAAAAATGTGCCAGGGATAAACAATGCAAATAATAACACAAATAGTAATACTACAAATACATAATATACAGGGGAGTGTCACAAAGAATACCTATATTTAAATATATATATATTTAAAAATATATTTCTGGGGGGGATTTGTGAGGCAAAGATGGCCATTGTATGCTTGTGCACACATAGGAATACAGTGTGTGTACAGCGAGTGTACACATGCTCAGAGAGGGGTGGGATGCCCTAATTACAGCACCTGAGGAGTGGTTGGGGGTTAGGTGTCAGCACTTCAATCATGTCCCATGGCTGGGAATCGGAACTGCCACCCTCCGGTCACAAGACTGCTTCCTTACCTCTAGGCCACAACTGCTCCTTAGCATAAAGGTGGTGGGGGGTTCTAGGAAATGAAAAACAATATTTATGCCACTACACTCCTGTATCTGCTTCACAGCCGACATTATTTGTATGCGTGATGCCTTACAGACGACTGCAGTGGCCATTATTCGGAAGGTTTCTTTGGCTGCATGTTTAGATTGTAACACTAGGTGGAAGCAGTGTGACTCTTCTCTGTGCCCAGCTGCACAGTAATGTGAAGTCATGCAGTTTCCTGGTAATCACTTGTTTCTTGTGTCTGCTATCCAGCAGGGGGCGAATGTACTGACCATAGGAAGCCTGTTCTTTGTTACAAAGGCCTCGATTCAATAAAGGAAGAAAAGAATTCTCATGGTAGTAAAAAATTCAATTCTTGAGAAAAAAGCCTAAAAATGTCAATGTTACTGAATCACTAGAAAAAAAAGGAAATTAAAGTAAATGGCAGCTTTTACTACAGTGTAGAAAGAAGTACAAGTGAAGAACAGTTCTCTACTTTTCTTAGGAGTAAAAAAGACCATTCTGTGATTACTCACCTATAAAATGGATATTATAAGTATGCATCACACCCTGCTTCGGAATGATTAATCACTTCTGGGTTATAGTCCACAAGATGGTGCTTTTCTGCAGAGATGGCAAAAAAAGAAGCCCCTCCCGGTCCATAAATACCTGGGACCTCCCACACATTCCCCAGTATATGAAAGCAGTAAGGGGACCAGGAGAAGCCAAAAATAAAATTAACATGAACAAGGAAAAATTTACCATATAGAGGATCCAAGATACAACTCAGGGTGTGATGCATACTTATAATATCCATTCTACAGGTGAGTAATCACCGAATGGTATTATTCCAAGTATGCATCACACCCTGCTTCGGAATGATTAATCACTTCTGGAACATCCAGTAGCAGTGTCCAACAATGGGTGGGGATCCCAAAAGGCAAAAAAGCACAAATCAAACCACTGCAGTGTGCAGAACTTTGCGGCCAAAAACAGCATTCGCTGAGGCCCGAACATCAACCTTGTAAAACTTGGAAAAAGTGTGAACAGAAGACCAAGTAGCGGCCTTACAAACTTGTTCAACAAAGGCCTGGTGCTGAAAAGCCCAGGAGGCCCCAACAGCACGAGTAGAATGAGCAGTGATCCAGAAAGGGGGATCCCTCCCCTTGGAAGAATAGGCCCTAACAATGGCCTGACTAATCCATTTGCTAATGGTAGACTTGACGGGTGCCAAACCCTTCCTAGGGCCAGAGGGCACCACAAACAGGGCGTCCGTCTTCCTGAAAGGCGCAGTAGCCACCAGGTAGTATTTTACACATCTAACGACATCCAGAGAGGGCAAGGCCCTCTCCTTGTCGTTACCAGGATTAGGACATAAGGAAGGAAGCACAATGTCCTGATTGAGGTGAAAAGCAGAGACAACCTTAGGCAAGAAGTCTGGTTTAAAGCGAAAAAAAACACCTTGTCCCAGTGTCTCTCAAAGTAGGGGGCCTGAATGGACAGAGCCGCCAACTCAGAAACACGTCGGACAGAGGTGATAGCCACCAAGAAGGCAACTTTCCAGGTGAGAGTAGCCAGTGCAGCTTCATGCACAGGCTTAAACGGAGGACCCTGAAGAGCCGACAATACCAAATTCAAATCCCAAACCGGTAACATGGGTTTGCGAGGAGGACACACATGAGTGACCCCTGGAAAAAAGTCTCGACCAAAGGATGAAGAGCGAAAGACCTCTGAAAGAAAACCGCCAGGGCGGAAACATGCCCCTTCAGAGTGCTGAGCTGAAAACCCATGTCCAGACCATGTTGAAGGAACTCCAGAATCCGAGGAATGGAGAACATCCGACAAGGGAAGGCCCTAGCCTCACACCAGTCAATGTGGGTCTGCCAGGTCCTGTAGTAAATATTAGAGGAAGATTTCTTCCTAGCCCTGACCAGGGTCTGAACAACCACCTCAGACAGACCCTTTTCTTTTAGGATGGAGGTTTCAGCAGCCACGCAGTTAAAGCCAGCGTTTGAAAATTGGGGTAACAAAGCCGACCTTGGGTGAGCAGATCGACCGCCAGCTGCACGACGTCTGCGAACCACACTTGTCTTGGCCACTTTGGGGCCACCAGAATTGCTAGCACACCCCGGTGAACCAGCTTGCGTACGACCTTGCCCACCATGGAAAAAGGAGGAAACGGATACAGGAGACCGAGCCCCCACCGGGAACGAGACATGGCCTCCACCGCCAGAGGATCCTGGGACAGAGACACAAATGCTGGGAGTTTGTGATTGTGATGAGAGGCGAACAGATCCACCTCCTGCATCCCCCACCTGCGACATAGGGATAGAAAGACCTCGTTGCTGAGGGACCATTCCCCCCGGCGAGAGGTCCTGCTGCTCAGAGAGTTCGCTTCCAGGTTCTCCACACCTGTAATGTAAACTGCCGAGATGCACGTAACATTACCCTCGGCCCATGAAAGAATCAGACACCTCCCGGAGGGCACTTTTGCTGCAAGTCCCTCCCTGGTGATTGATGTAAGCGACTGCAGTTCGGTTGTCTGAGCGAACCTGAACCGGTAGACCCTGGAGGTGACGTGTCAGGTGCGCCAGCACCAACCGAACCGCCCTCAATTCCAGAACATTGATGGGGGCGTGAGCCTCCTTTGGGCCCCGCAGCCCCTGGAACTGATGGTCTCTCCAGTAGCCCCCCCCCCCCCCCCAGCTCAACAGGCTGGCATCCATGGTGACCGTCTCCCAGCGGGGCGCCAGAAAGGATCTGCCCCCCAGGAGATTCTTTGGGTCCAGCCACCACTGAAAAGAGCGCCGGACCAGAGGGGACAGAACACAGGTCTGATCCAAAGACAGAGGACATTTGTCCCAGGCCGATAATAGATAGAGTTGAAGAGGTCTCATGTGAAATTGAGCAAAGGCACTGCCTCGAAGCCAGCCACCATAAGTCCCACCTGCCTCATCCCTTGCCAGATGGATGGACGAGGGTTGGACAAAAGGATATTAGGGACACCTAGGCTTCCGATTTCTTTTGGTCTGAACATAATAGCGTTTGCAATATGAGGTTTCTTAAACCCCCCCCCCCCACCCCTCCCCAAATAAAGGCAGTAACCTTGAATTGCAAAAACGTAAGGACCATGCTCAGGAGAGTAACCGATCCAATGTAACCATGTCATTGTGATAGCAGAAATTGTCCCAAGCCAAGAGATGCTAGTTTTGACCAATTAATAAGTAGTTGAATGAGATTGGAAATTACTTTAAGCGGGTGGCATATCTACATCTCTTAAGACAGGTGTGAGAAGAAGGTAACCTGCACCCGTCACATAACGGCTACATAATTTCAGGTTATAACGGATAGGTAAGTTAGAGAGGTAGCAGTGGCCATTATTAGGAAGGTTTCCTTGGCTGCATGTTTTAGATTTGAGCACTAGGTGGCAGCAGTGTGACTCTTCTCTGTTCCCAGCCACACAGTTACCAGGATTTCCAGGAAATCACTTGTGTGCTGGTTATGCCTGCTATCTGCTATACTGAGCGATGTAACTCCCTGTGAAGAAATGTATGACGGTTCAATACAATAAACTGTACCTCTGTTCATCTGCCACATCTGAAGATCGCAAAAGAGCATGGATGTGAGCAGAATAAGTGTCCAACTTTTGTAGTTAAAAAAAAAAAAAAAAAAAAAAGTGTGGGGTCCCCACTCCTGAGGCTAGCAGCCTCTTTGGCACCCCCGGTAGGAACGTACATAAATCCACTATGGTGTGACTGTATTGTAGCCTTAACCTAGTTACTCGGCAGACAGACAGATTGTTGACAAGCATCACACAGAGCTGCTTGTAACCCCACTCATGTTAGCTCTAGGTGATTGACCACCTATCAAAAAAACAACAAAAGGAATATTCCCCTTTTTGTCCCCTGAGGCTGATCTGTGTTAGTCCGGTCAGCAACGCACTTGATCGCCACCTGGGCCCCAAACAAGGGTCAGGATTGACGCCATGTCTGACTCGCAACCCGCCATTAGTGACTCGCGACCCGCCTAAAGCGCTGCCACACCATCTCTATTAATTGCAAAAGATTGCTGCACATAAAAAATAGTTTAGCTTTTTGCGACTCCTGTCGTGGTCGATTTCCACCCAGTGTCCAATAGAGCTGTCGGTAGCCCGCAGGGTTTCCTGTCGCTGAGTATTGTGGGTTATGTCAGTTAAAGCGGACCTTCACTCTAAATAAGAGTGTATCTTATATGTTTCCCACACCCTGTACATACAGATTGCTCACATTAAAAATCATCCTACCTGCATCTACTGCATTTTATAAGCCTTTAAACATCCAAGATGGTGGCTTATGGAAGCTGCCATTTTTGCAGGCAGCCTGCAAACAGGAAGTGCCTGCAAACAGGAAGTGACTGTGCTGCTCTGCATTCTGGGACTGCTGACCTTTCCCTGACCCCAGCTCTGCTCTGTCTGAGCAAAGCACAGCTATAACCCGCCCCCTGTACCTTATCCCACTCTCCTCTCCTCAGTAAGTGTGATGCTTCTGAGTCAAGATGGCGGCGCCCGTATCCTAAATTCCCGAACAGAGTTGCAGCCCAGTGGGGGAAAGTATAATAAATTAGTGACTAAACATGTAAAATATATTAATTTTAGATGCTGAGGAATTGTTTTTTAAGAGTTTGGGCTTTTCATTAAATCATGGTGAAGGTCCGGTTTAAATCCAAGCAGCTAGGGTACTGGGAAAGAAAGCCTCCTGGATGCTCTAAGATGCCGACAACCAGAAAAAAAATCAGTGAGGCGACGTTTCAGCTTTCAGTAGATGCTGGAGCAAATGTAAGTGATGACAGTGATTTAGTATCATGCATGCAGATGGGGAAAAGAAGTTTGTTTTTTTTTCACTATATCCAGTTCAGGTCGCCCCAGAAGTAATGACAGTTGGGTAGTCCGCCACCAGGTGGCGCAGTTACTGCAAGATCCAGAGCTGTAATTCCTCCCGGCCCCCTATAAAATGAGCTGTCTCAATAGAATTCCCAGATTTTGTCTTGCAGTACTGCTGCGAGGATCGTCTGGAACTCTCTCTGGCAGCTGAGCGGGGCATTTTAAGCCTGTCGACCACTGCACCCCTATTACCACTGTGCCCGTGGACCCACTCATGCCTCCCAGCCTCGGCTGACGGGACTGGTGAAGGTAGGGAGAACGCCGGGGTCGGGTGTTCACAGAGCTAGGCTCTGGGCCGCAGACCCTCCCTTAAAGGGTAGTCGGCCATTGGCGATGGTGAGCCTATTGGGGGGGGGGGAGGGAGGGGAGGAACCACTTAAATTGCCCGGGGTTATCCCTTATCTGTGCCTACAAGCTTTATTGCCATATGTTGTGCTTTTTACTTCATTTTTACCTCAGAATGTTGTTGCTGGCAGCTGTGTGGATACTCACCTTCCCCCACCTCTTCTCCTCCATCTTGACGCTGTGAGTGGGGGGGGGGGCGTGGGGGGGGCGGGAGCGGCGCTTGTAGGGGCCTTCTTATAGGCGAGGCCTCACCCATGTGGTGCGGGCGCCCCTGTTCGCGCCCCGCTCCTCCAGGTTCGTCCTTTCTTCTCTCAGACGCCATTTTCTGTGCTGCTCATTTTGTCAATTGCGGACCCCACGGGCTGATTGACATCAGTTTTCACCACTCACTGCCTGCATTTTCTGGTGCCTGCCTTCCGGACCACTGCTTCCTCACCGGTCAGATTCCGTGAGTCCCTCTTTTTTCTATGTGTTTTTTGTTATGTGCATGTGCTGTGGGATGCTTATGAATTCTTCCATTTGTGTGCCCCACTCCCTCATTGCCAACTGAGGGTTGTGGTTCTTCCCGGTCTCCTACACCCCCCCTCTCTCTCTGCACCCTCTCCCCTTGAAGAGGGATTACTAAAAAGAGGGACATTATTGGGGGTCACTTAGGTTTGGGCCGTTAGTGCCTTGTAACCTGTATTTTATTACCATAATCACCATAATGGAGGCTTCTGGGGATAATGAGCTAGGGGCCCCATCTGGGCGGGTTAAGCTCTGCCCCATGTGCAGTACCAGCCCTCCGTACTTTTGGAACATTTTAGGGCGGGCGTCCCTGCACCTAGCCCTCTTTTACCTGCGGCCTCGCCTACACCCCCGCTGCTGCATTCAGCCCTCAGCGAGGGGGAAACTAGCAAGGGGTCCCAAACCGATTTGACACACCGGGTGGCCAGCCTGGAGAGACAGTTATCTCGTACGGCTACTGGGAATGCCACGAGTAAGAAGCGGCACATCGAGCCGGGTTACTCGGATTTTGCTGATGATGACGATCTTTTTGAAGGTCGGGACTCCATGGAGGAGGGTCAGTTGTTTAAGGACTCCGTTGCCTCAGGGGATCGGTCGGTTGACTGACAGCGAGCCTGGTTCCTCCTCGGATGAGAATATGTGGCTCCCTGACGACACAGAGAAGTTGCTGTCTTCTGTGTTTGAGACCTTACATATTGTCCCTCCTATAGCGGCTAAGAGGAAGCAGGGCGATTTATTCCGGCTTGAGTGACAGAGGCTTATCTTCCCTGATCAGGCCCACTTTTCCAATATGGTGTTTAAGGAATGGGAAAGACCTAATAAATTGCCATCGGTGCCTAAGGGCCTGGACAGGCTGTACCCCTTCCCTGAGGAGCTGGTCCGCCTCTGGTCTCGTCCCCCCCCAATGTGGATGCCCCTGTGTCGGGGTTCTCTAACACTACGGTTATGGCGTCACCCGATACTGCTTCCTTACGCTACCCTGCTGACAGACGCATGGATCAGCTGGCTTGTCATGCGTTCACTTTTGTGGGTGCTGGACTTCGCCCTGTCTGTGCCACGCCCATTGTCTCATTGGCCATCAAGAAGAAGGTGAGACGCCTTGTTGATATTGCCAAGTCTCGCAAGCGGGTGGAGGAGTATAAAGACCTCAAAGCCTGTGTGGATTTTATTGCCTTTGTAGTCTCGGCTATGGACGATAGTGTCCGGCTTGGCTCCAGGGCTTCGGGCCTGCTTGTTGCGCTTCGTCGCTTGCTCTGGCTGCGGCAGTGGTTGGCTGACGCTGCGGCCAAGAAGTCGCTCACTAGTATCCCCTTCCTGGGGCTCAGGTTATTCAGGGAGCGGCTGGACCTTCTGGCCAAGGATGGAAGACTCAGTGACTGAAGCCTGCGCGGCCCTTTCGGGGTTCATGTGCCTATCGCTCCTTTCGAGGAGGAAGAGGCTCTTTATTTTCTGGTGGCCGCAGAGATTCCTGGGGTTGAAGTAGGTCTCGCGGCTGACCCAATCCCTCCTGGGAGCTAATTCCAAACCCCCAAGCCCTCTCAGGCATGAGGGGGCCACCTCACCCATCCGGGTGGGGGGACGGCTTCTGCTATTTGCTCACTTCTGGAGACAGCACGTATCGGTGGATTCAGGAGGTGGTTTCCTCCGGGTACACATTAGAGCTGGCAGTTTGGCCGCCCTCAAGATTTCTTCAGTCGTGGATTTCCCAGAACACATTGACGGCGCAGGGTCTAAGAATGGCCGTTAAACGCCTTCTGCTATCAGGTGTGATTTGTCCCGTGCCTCGCCAGAAACGGGGTCGAGGGCTCTACTCCAATCTGTTCACGGTGCCCAAGAAGGACCTATCCTAGATCTGAAGGGTCTCAACAAGTTTGTCAGAGTCAGACATTTCCGCATGGAAACCCTGCGGTCCGCGGTGAGGTCGCTTCGGCCCGGTGACTTCATGACCACGTTGGACATCAAGGATGCTTATCTGCACATCCCGATATTTCAGGGACATCAGAAGTTCCTGAGGTTTGCTCTGGAGGATCAGCATTACCAGTTTGTGGCACTACCTTTCGGGATAGCCTCAGCCCCTCGTGTGTTCACCAAGGTGCTGGCGGGCATCATGGCTGTCCTGAGGAACCAGGGCATTTGTGTTCTTCCTTATCTGGACGATTTACTGATTGCGGCTCAGTCCCTTCAGCAGGCCGAGAGCGACACCCCGACGGTGTCATCCACTCTCGAGGACATCGGTTGGGTAATCCATTACCCCAAGTCTTCTATCACTCTCTCAATCGTGAGGTCTTTTCTGGGTATGACGTTGGACACCTCTCAGGTCAAGGTATTCCTGCCACAGCAGAAGATGGCGGGCCTCCAGACGCAGGTGCAGGCCTTACTGTCTTGTCAGGGGCCATCGATCCGTCTGGGGATGAAACTGGTGGGCCTAATGGTCTCATGCTTTGAGGCCGTGCCCTTTGCTCAGTTCCACATGGGACCTCTTCAACTGAATCTGTTGAACAGTTGGGACCGGACGCAGGAGTCCCTGGAACAGGAATTTTCGCTGTCTCCCCTGGTCAGACAGTCCCTTTTGTGGTGGTTGGACTCCAGAAATCTGTTGGTGGGCAAGTCCTTTCTGACTCCCCGTTGGGAGATTGTCACCACGGGCGCCAGTCTGACCGGCTGGGGAGGTTTTTTGGCAAACTCTTACGTTCCAGGGTCAGTGGGGGCCACAGGAGCCCACTTGCCCATCAATCTCCTGGAGCTGAGAGCAATCCGGTTGGTGCTTTTTCACTTGACTCCCCATCTAAGGGGTTGTGCAATCCAGGTCCGTTCAGACAATCAGACGGCTGTCACCTATATCGATCACCAGGGAGGGACCCGGAGCAAGCGAGCCCTCCAGGAGGTGACCCAGATCCGGTCCTGGGCGGAGGAGAATGTTCCCTGCATCTCAGCAGTTTACATCCCGGGGGTTGAGAACCAGGAGGCAGACTCCCTGAGCAGGGGGCCCCATCGTCTGGGGGAATGGTCTCTCAGCAACAAGATCTTTCACGCTCTGTGTCTCCGCTGGGGTCAACCGGATGTGGACCTGTTTGCGTCCAGACACAATCACAAGCTCCCAAGGTTCGTCTCCCTGTCCAGAGATCCTCTGGCCTTGCTCTGGCAATTCCGTGGATGGAGTTCAGGCTCCTTTATGCATTTCCTCCATTTCTACTCCTGGGCCGAGTACTGTGCAGGATAGCCCAGGAGGGGATACCAACCATCCTGGTGGTTCCTCGCTGGCCGAGGCGGAGTTGGTTCGCGGATGTAGTTCATATGTCAGTCGATCGTTACATCATGCCCGACAACCTAGGGCTTTTCACTTGGTCGCTGCGGCACCCCAATTTACAGACGCTGGTTTTGACGGTCTGGCTATTGAAACCTCAATCCTGACGGAAAAGGGGTTGTCTGCTAAGGTTGTTCAGAGCATGATTCTGGCGCGGAAGAAGTTTTCTTCCATGATTTACTATAGAGTTTGGCATGCCTATATTTATTGGTGTGAATCCAAGAGTTTCCCTTGTCGCACATTTTCTATTTCTAGGATTTTGGAATTTTTCCAACACGGCTTAGACCTGGGTCTACAGCTGGGCACCCTCAAGGGCCAGGTCTCAGTCTTGGCCATCTTTTTCCATTTTCTCTATAGACTGATCAGGACTTTTTTCCAATGGGTTACCCATGTTCGTCCACCGCGTAAGCCTTTATTACCAGTGTGGGATTTGAATTTGGTGCTTCTGCTCTCCAGGGTCCTCCCTTTGAGCCTCTGTGCGACGCTGCCTTGTCTATCTTGACCTTAAAGGTGGTCTTTTTGGTTGCTATCACCTCGGTGCGTCGTGTGTCAGAACTGGCCGCACTTTGTATGAAGCCTCCTTACTTTGAGCGGCATAAGGATAAGGGGGTTTTTAGCTTTAAACCTGATTTTTTGCCTAAGGTCGTTTCTCCCTTTTATCTTAATAAGGGAGTTGTTCTGCCTTCCCTGTGTCCAGAACCGTCTAATTCTAAGGGCACCCTCCATGCCTTGGATGTGGTCAGAGCCATTAAAGTGGACCAAAACCCACGGGTGATCGGCCCGGTAATCTATAAGATTCCCGGGCCGATCACCTCCCTCCCCGCGGGACATCCGAGATCAGGATGTCCCGTGGGGTGAAACCCCCCCAAACTCCTTACCTTATCCGCCTCCCTCGCGCCCCTCTGGATGTGCCCGCGCCGGCCGTCTGTGAATGGCCGGCGCGGGCACGCGCGCGTCAAGAGTGACGCGCGTGAGGCGGCGGCGGAGGAGCCGCTTGTCCGCGGCTTGTCCGTCGGCGCTGGGAGCGGGGAGAGGTGAGTTTTTCGGGGGGTTCGGGGGGGTTTCACACAGCGGGGCACCCCGATCGGGGACCAAGACCCAGGATAGTTAAAATCCTGGGTGTTGGTCCACTTTAAGTACTACCTGGTTGCGACTGAATCCTTTGTTCTCACTGAAGGTTCCTGAAAGGGTTTGCCTCTGGCCAAGTCCACTCAGTAAGTGGATTAGGCGGTGGTGCAAGCATATTCTGCCAAGGGGAAGGAACCCCCCTTTTCACATTACAGCTCATTCTACTAGAGCTATTGGTGCTTTCTGGGCTTTTCAGCACCAGGCCTCTGAACAAGTTTGTAAGTCCACTACGTGGTCTTCTGTGCATACCTTTACTAAGTTTTACAAGGTTGACGTTCGGGCCTCAGCTGATGCTGTCTTTGGCCGAAATGTGCTTCAGGCGGTAGTCAAATGAATTAAATGCTGTTCCGCACTGGGGATCCCGCCCTAATGGACACTGCTTTTGGATGTCCCAACTGTCATTACTTCTGGGACGACCTGGATATAGTGAAAAATACAATTCTGTGAAACTCACCTGTAGAATTGTTCTTGAATATATCCAGTCTAGGTCGTCCCACCCCGCCCTGTTTTCATTATCTCTTTTTTGCCTGTTATGGTGATTACCTTTTATATTGGACCGTTGTCCTTAGTTTTTGTTTGAGAGAGTACATGCTGAAGCTGTGTGAGTTGACATGGTTTCTTGGCCTCCCGGCCTGTCTTTTTACTGCTCTTTGACATCTGAGAATTCTATTGAGACAGCTCATTTTATAGGGGGCCGGGAGGAGTTACAGCTCTGGATCTTGCAGTAACTGCGCCACCTGGTGGCGGACTACCCAACTGTCATTACTTCTAGGACGGCCTGGACTGGATATATTCAAAAACAATTCTACAGGTGAGTTTCACAGAATTGTATTTTTTCAACTGTCCAAGGATATTATGAAAGTAGGGACCATTATATTATCCTTGTAGTGTATGTTTTCCATAAATTTCACTCGAAAGCCAAATACACCTAACTTTGTGAATAATGTGTATAAATATATATAAAATGAAAAGCATTTTATGTACCACACATTTTTGTAACATTATTGAACAATTCATTTATTGGTGGTGATCCCCCAGATTCACCGACTGAACATAATCAGGTCAAAGTAAGCAGCTGCCATTTTTAAAGTGGAATAACGCCCATTTTCTCCCTAATGGATGTTGGTCCCGCTGCCATCAAATAAAAACCAGCTCAGGTGGGGGCATCCAGAATGCTGGAGCCCCCCCTGCACCTAACCCCTCTTGCCTTAACCTAGAGCCTGCACCGGAAAAGGATCCCATGCGATTGGCTGCCGGGCAGTCATGGTTGCGTCCTCTGCTTCCTGCCCACGTAAGAGCCAGTGGCCAATTGCAGGGATCCATGTCACGGATTTCTCAGCAGAGAAATCCAAATTGTAGAGAATGACCAGAAATTGAGGCTGCGAGACAGAAGCGGATATGCGGCAAACCGTGTTTAATAGTTACAAACAGTACACACACCAGACTGCTGTGCGGATATATAGGTAAACCTAAACACACTCTGGCTGCTGAATGAATACACAGGAGGAGTCCGGAAACATACATGAATAGAGATCCAATGAAAGTCCAAAGATAGATTCAAGGCTGAGACAAGAAAGGAAAACACAATAGCTGTGGCAGGAGTCCTGGGTTCAAGAAAACAATTCAATGCTGACCACTAGCTCCATGTGTGGATCAGCTTATATAGGCCAGGAAGTCCCAGGTGCTGATGATTACCAGCACCTATGCAGGAAAGTGCCATCTGCTGGTGGAGCGGCATATAGCAGGAGAAAGTCCCAAAAAGGGAGCAGCCGAAAGCCATACAGAACAGATTCTGGCTCCCAAGCTGTGGAGGAACTCCAGACCCGACACTCCATTTCCAGTGTTGGAGCAGGGTTAAGGTAAGGATTATGGGCATTCTGGGGATTACTGGCAGACGGGGCCTCCAGCATTCTGGAAGCCCCCCCTGAGCTGGCTTTTATGTGCTTTAAGTGGGACCAACAGCATTAGAGATAAAACTGGCATTGGTCTGCTTTAAAAAGGTTTCCTTGGCTGGGGTTGCATGTTTAGATTTATTTGTAGCCACTACCATGCAGTGTAACACTGATCTGTTCTCTGCTCAGCCACTCAGTTAGGGGAAGTCATGCAGTTTCCTGAAAATCACTTGTGAGGAGGAGGTGATCTCCAGCAGGGAGAGTTGTACAGTGGCCATTGGAAGAAAGTTCCCCGTTACTGATTATATGTAACTGTTAAAGTGGACTAACACCCAGGGGGATCCAATCCCTCCCCACAGGGCATCCAAAATCACGCTGTGTGAAAACCCCCCCTGGACGCCCGCTGCACTTACCTGAATGGCAGTCCAAACGCATTGTGCATGGCCGGCGCGGGCGCGCTCCCTATTAGAGGGAAGCGCAAGATGCAACCGCCAGCGTGCTCGGAGCTGCTGAGGTTTGACGCGCATACCTCAGCGGCTCCGAGCGCACTGATTGGACGAGCGGCCGCGCATGCGCAGTAGGAGCGGGGTGAGTTGAATCAGGCGATCTGGGGGGCTTCACATAGCGGGGTGCCCCGGGGAAGTGGACCAAAACCCAGGATAGTCAAAATCCTGCGTGTTGGTCCACTTTAACTGTTCTGCTGCACCACCAGGGAGGCCGAAACTATGCACCATCCATCCTGGGAGTACCCTCCAGGGTCTACGTGCAGGGCAGCTGCCCATGTCCCTCTGGAATTGTGGTTGGACCACTCCCGAAAGGGGTTTACTGTTGCCCACAGCTGTGACCTTTACCAGCGGCTTCCACAACACTGCAATTGCCGACCGACGCATCCCCGTCTTCCCAGTGGCTGTGCATTCTCCCGCAGCTAGCCTGCCTGGGAGCGTGAACACTCAACGTGAAAGCCCGAGCTCTCTATTCAGATATGTTGGGATAGGAGCACTTACGCTGCCGCATCCCCTGGCTGTGCGCATGCTCCTCTTTCAAGTCAATGAGGGCCTCCTGCTGAAGATATAGTCACAGTAGGTGGCCATCATTTGACGAGAGCCCACGCATGCGCCATTGGAGCGTGGAAAGGGGAGTTTTTTTGGGCGAACTGGGGGATTTCACACAGCACATGCTTTGAAAATGTATTTTATATTAACCAAGCCACACTATGGATTTCAACAGAGCAAGCCGATTGGAGGAGAGGATGCACATGCACCGTAGGGCCAGGGAAGGGCGAGTGAGATCGGGTGACCTGGTGCGTTTCACACAGTGGGGGTATCCCCGATCGGGGGCCAAACCCAGCATAGTCAAAATCCTGTGTTTTGCTCTACTTTAATTAACCTCCCACTTGGGGGTTCTTGGTTGGAACTAGGGGGTACTTGGCATCAAAAGGTTGAGAACCACTGTCCTAGAATACAGTGCTCTGCTTTTGTTGTGAGACTAGGCCGACTGGGACCAGATGAGTTATTTTCCAGTTTCATAATCCATATCGAGGTTTGGTCTGCTTTATCAAGGAGCTTGGATTATATAGGGTAAAGCACACAGACCCAGGGTCACCATTAGGGCAGTGCAGACAGGACTCCCATATGGCATACCCTCCAACATTTCAGGGTGATTAAAGAGGGACAATTGTTAAAAAAAGCCCTATTGAGGGATAGATAGGAGATGGGGTGTAACAGTTACAACAATATAAACACTTTGAATAAGCAAATAAATTATTTATTGATACTGATTTTTATGTTACACTTCAAAGTGGGACAAAGGAGAACAACCAGAGACGGGAACATGGACTCCAAAGAGGAACAGTCCCTCCAAATGAGGGGCACTTTGGAGGTACTGTATGCATATGGGACTAACAGCTGGCCTTGATGGAAGCCCTGCAGGATCTTATCCTTATGCTTCCAGCCACTCCCTGCCCATCAGATATTAGGTGCAGATTGCTGGTGCTGCTGGTTTGGATTGTGCAGCTGAGCATGAACAGAGCAGGGCTGCCATGGCACCCAACCATTACAAGTGTTATAGGTTGTGGGTTATACAGACAGCCTATATAGAATTTGCCCCCCCCCCCCCCCCCATAACAGGTTGCCTATATAGTGTATGTGTGCCCCACAGCATACAATATGTATGGCGGATTATGCACCACTATCCAGTTAAAGACAAAAAAAAAAAAAAACCTAATATCAAGTTTCTTATAACTTTGTGGGACAAAACCTACAGTGACCAGCCCTTGAATCCAAAAGATTTCAGGGCCATCCGCTAGCCTTCCCCTGGGGCATCCCAACATGATATGTCTCGCTGTGTGAAACCCCCCAGGAGGGCGGTAAACTCGCCTTGTCCCTGTCTCCCTTGGTGATGTAAACATCCAGCGGCTGCATCCCTAGCATGTTCGGACTGTGCGCACGCTCCCATCCCTAGCAATTCAGATGGGCTGGGGATGGGAGCACGTCCACTGCTTGGGATGCGGCTGATCTCTTCCCTATTGCCATAAACAGAACAGTTTACATTAAATATGCACGGAAATTCTGCATGCCAGATCACGCAATTGACTGTCATTCATGCTGGGGATGATAGACCACTATGGGTTGACATTGAGCAGGCCAGTTGTACCCCGATAGATTATAAGACGCTGTGCGAAGATGTAGCGGTGCCCCTCCCAGCATACACGAATAGATGGGAAAAAGACCTAGGGATAAGCCTATCGCCGAGCGATTGGAGAAAGGCATGGCAGAATTCATTCTCCTGGTTTCTGAACACCGGTGCACAAGAGGTCAACATCAAAGTCCTACTCCGCTGGTACCTTGTCCCAGATATGATCCACAGATTTTGTCCACCTTACCCACCGGAGTGCTTTAGAGATTGCCGGCTTCAGGGCTCATACATCCATATCTGGTGGGAATGTAGGGTGGTTCGTTAATTTTGGGCTAAGGTCTATTACCTCTTAAGGAAAGCAACAGGCTTACACCTGACCCCCTCGCCCCAATTGGCCTTGCTTAATCTGAAACCCCCTGACTGCGCAAGGTCACAATTTGAGCTTATAAGACATATCTTGAAGGCTGCCAAATAGCGCATTCATGGAAAAAACAATCCCCAATGGGAGTTTGGTCCCACGCATCAATGAAGTAATGCTTTTTGAGAAGATGGCAGCTTTGATGCAAGGAGATCTCACCCCCTTCATGTCTACATGGGAGGGCTGGATCGCTCACTTCCTTCCCAAAAACTTTGATTGTTCCCTCCTTGCATCTCAATGACGCACTGCACTCATCTCAAACTAAGCGGAGGCTGGACCCTCACCCCCATTCCTTCCCCCCGCCCTGTTCCTCTTCTTCTGTCTTTTTCACTCTAGCCCACCTCCTTTTACCTCCCGTCCCCTATCTCCTGGCACGTGGCTTTGCCCGACGCGTAACTCATATTTTGTCTAAATCGACATTGTTGCTTACTGGTGTACAAGTTATCATCTTTTTGAATCTTTTTATATATACTAACCTTACAAAATGTATCTTATGACTGTACGCTGATGTACCTCTTTCATAATCTAAATAAAAATATTGTTAAAATAAATATGCATGGAAAATGGCTCTAATTAACCCTTTAAACGCCAGCCACGTAAATTTTACGTGGCTGCCTCTCCAACAGTTAAACGCCAGCCACGTAAAATTTACGTGCCTGAATTTCCCCAGCAATAAAAAAAAAAGTAAAAATAAAAGACACTTACCTGACCCCTCGTTCGATCCGGTCGGGTCTCCTCTTCAGCCAGAGGGGCTCCGATCGCCCATCGGGGCTCCTCCGGCTGCAGGGGAGGGCCCGGAACAGGGTGCCCCCCCCCGTTTCAGCAGCCGCCCGGTTTCCTATAAAAAAAAAACAAAAAAAAAAAAAACAGTCACCTCCCTTTGTCCCCGCCGGCTCACGCAGGCTCTCCTCTTCACGGGGGGGGGCTCCGATCCCCCCCCCGCTCTTCTGTCTTCTGGAGGGGGCATAACAGCCCTCCTCCCTTGCCGTCTTCCGATAACGGCCGCCATCTTGGTGACGTCACGTGGCGGGGCCAGATGACGTCACCGCCGGGTGTCATCGGGGCACCCGGCAGTTCATCTCTCAGATGCCGGTGACGGCTGGGCGGAGAAGGAGGGAGGTAGGCGATCCTCCGATCGCCTGCCTCCCCCCTTCTCTGCCCAGCCGTCACTGACAGCAGATCGCCGCGGGACACAGAAGATGAAGATCGGAGGTGAGTAAAGTAAAAGTTTTTTTTTTTTTTTTAATAAAGTCATTTTCAACAACGTGTCTTGTCTTTTTTTTTTACCTTTTAACCCTTTGTGAACTGGTAAGGGGTCCATGTGACCCCTATACCAGTTCACAGGGCTCGGGGGTCTGGCAAGTCACCTGCGCTAGCGGGTGGCTTGCCATTAACCCCTGGCACCCCCATTACCTGCCTCCCCAAAGGCCAGGGGGGGGCAGAAGAGCCCGGGCCCACATAGGCTATGTGGGCTCGTAGGCTGCAGGGTGGGGGGGCCACAAAAGCTGGCCCCCCCACTCTGTGCCTACAAGCCCCCATAGCTGGTCCCGGGCTGGTTACTGTGGGTAAGGGGGACCCCACGTCAATTTTTTTTTTGATTTTTAAGGGTTTTTAACCCTTAAAAATAAAAAAAAAATGGGGTCCGCCCCCCCTGGGAGGGGGGACCCTATGTCATTTTTTTTTTTTGATTAACCCTTTGTGTTCTGTCATCCAGCAGCTATAAAAGGCTTCTAGCAAGTGAGCAGAAGCCAGTGATCGCCGAGGGACAGAGGGCTCCAGGATGGATGGGAGGTGAGTACAGTGTAAAAAAAAAAAAAAAAATTAATAAAATATTTTTTCTCTTTTGTGTGTCTGTGTCATTTTTTACTTTTAACCTCTTGTGAACTGGTAAGGGGTCCATGACCCCTATACCAGTTCACAAGGCTGGGGGGATGGCAAGCCCCCGGCACCCCCATTACCTGCCTCCCCAAAAGGCCAGGGGGGGGCAGAAGAGCCCGGGCCCACATAGGCTATGTGGGCTCGTAGGCTGCAGGGTGGGGGGGCCACAAAAGCTGGCCCCCCCACTCTGTGCCTACAAGCCCCCATAGCTGGTCCCGGGCTGGTTACTTCGGGTAAGGGGGACCCCACGTCAATTTTTTTTTTTATTTTTAAGGGTTTTTAACCCTTAAAAATCAAAAAAAAATGGGGTCCGCCCCCCCTGGGAGGGGGGACCCTATGTCATTTTTTTTTTTGATTAACCCTTTGTGTTCTGTCATCCAGCAGCTATAAAAGGCTTCTAGCAAGTGAGCAGAAGCCAGTGATCGCCGAGGGACAGAGGGCTCCAGGATGGATGGGAGGTGAGTACAGTGTAAAAAAAAAAAAAAAATTAATAAAATATTTTTTCTCTTTTGTGTGTCTGTGTCATTTTTTACTTTTAACCTCTTGTGAACTGGTAAGGGGTCCATGACCCCTATACCAGTTCACAAGGCTGGGGGGATGGCAAGCCCCCGGCACCCCCATTACCTGCCTCCCCAAAGGCCAGGGGGGGGCAGAAGAGCCCGGGCCCACATAGGCTATGTGGGCTCGTAGGCTGCAGGGTGGGGGGACCACAAAAGCTGGCCCCCCCACTCTGTGCCTACAAGCCCCCATAGCTGGTCCCGGGCTGGTTACTTCGGGTAAGGGGGACCCCACGTCAATTTTTTTTTTGATTTTTAAGGGTTTTTAACCCTTAAAAATCAAAAAAAAATGGGGTCTCCCTCCCCTGGGAGGGGGGACCCTATGTCATTTTTTTTCTCGATTTAACCCTTTGTAGTGTGGATGGTTTTTGTGTTTTTTTTTTTGTGAATGTTATAAAATACTTGTTTCAGTTAGGGGGGGTCTCCTGGGCAGGAACGGGGGGCTACCGATAAATATGTGGTACCGTTCTAATCGGTAGAAATGGGGCTTTCACATGCAATATGATTTTCCTTAATAAAATACATTTTTTATTTAAAATAAAGGAGTCAATTTTCTAAAAAAAAAATTTTATTTATTTATTTTTTTTTTCACTTAATATTGTAAAAAAAAAAAAAAAAAAAATTACAAACAAGACATTTCATGTTAAAGTCTAAACTCTGCTGCAAAAAAAAAAATATATAATTTTTCTGAAAGTTCCAGCAAAAATGGCGCAAAACATGTCGCAAAACATGACGCAAAATGGGGAAAAATGGCCTGTCAACAGAGGGTGACAAAATCTCAAGTAGGCTGGCAATTAAAAGGGTTAATAGTACCCCCTGTTCGGGGGACCTTGCGCTTTCAGACTTAGCTTGTTTTTTCTGGTTTGCATATTTATATTTTAGGAAAAGGTGTTTTTTATTCAGCTTTTTTATAAATTTTTTAGGGAAACCCTGCGCAACTAAAGAATTCTTTGAGGAATTAATTCCAGAAAGATGAGCCCACTACAACAAGCTGGGTACCCTTAGAAAGCTTAACGTGTGTACTTTCAGGGAATATATGGTTTATGGGGGATATTCCAAATGTAAAGGGTTGTTTTGGTTGAAAAATCGCAAGGTGCGCACTTTGTCTGCAGAGCTGAAATTTTCAAGTAAAATTACCGTTATGCGCATGCTTTACTTTGGGGTGTTTGGCAACTCTTCCCTTGACAGAACCTATGCATGTTGGGTATCGTTCTGTTCGGCTTTTTCAGATTAAACTTGATTTTTCTTGTTTGTATATAGTTTTTTTAGGAAAATGTGGCTTTGATTCTGCTTTTTTATCCTTTTTTTAGGGAAACTCTTTGCAACCAAAGATTACGTTGAGGGATTACTTCCAGAAAACTATGGCCACATCCACAAGCCTGGTACGCCTAGAAAGCCTGAGGTGTGTACTTCCAGAGAATATATAGTTTGTTGGGGGTATTTTAAATGTAAAGGGTTGTTTTTCTGGAAAAACCGCAAGGTGCGCATATTGCATAGCATAGTTGTATTTTATCTGAAAATCTCCTAAAGCGCTGTTTCAGTTTGGGGGAGTCTCCTGGGCAGGAAAGGGTGTCTACCTATACATATGTGGTACCGCTGTAACCGGGAGAAATTGGGATTTCACACGCAATAAGATTTTATTGACAAAACCTGGGATAGGTCTAAGTCCAGGGTTTTGTTCCCCTTAAAAGGAGCACTATCGTGAAAAATGGCCCAATGATGAAAAGCCATATAAATATGCTGGATGGTGGGAGGGGGGGAATACTTATTCTCCCGGCATCAAGAAAAAATATCCAAGCAGACTTGCTTCTTTTAATGGAAGGAAGAGGAAATGGGGGGGGGGGGGCAGGTTATATTACCCCTAATACACTCAGAAACCTGTCACCTTATTCCTACCAGGAGAAGAAAACCACAAGCAGGAGTTTCATTCAGTTGGGGTGTATAAGTGACTGCTCTCATTAGCCGATGTGTTTATATGGATTTTTAATATTACACAATTACACGATACATCTCCTCCTCAAAAAAGATACTAATGAACAAGAAGTTTACCCAGAATGTGTGACTTTTCTGCAGACATTATGTAACATTATGTAAATCTGAGCTCAAACTGAAAATAAAAGTAGCAGAATTCTGTGGCATGTGAGACATCATCTGAAAATTCCTCAAATGCTGAGTCTCTGCTCTTTAACCCACCACCACCCACCACTATCTTACTAAACTGGCTCAGCCAATGAACTATAAACACACAGGTACAGGGTTTAAAAAAAAAGTGTTATAATGTACATATCAGAAAGCAGTAATCTTTCTCATCCTTTGTTACAGTCATGCAAATTACTAGAGGGTGGAGCCTCATTTGAAAAGTTATAAAGCTAAAATATTAATTGTCCTTTAAGAGGTTTATGTACAGTACATGCTGAGAGGTGCATGCTACAGTCCAGACAAAAAAATCAAACCCCTTTTAATATTTAGCCTTTACATTCTACTGCAGTTAAATCAAAAGTACCAGATCCCAAGGGTCCTGTGGCACTGTTGATTCAGCAGTGACCACCATGCCCTGTGGCTGCCCATTCATTAAAGTGAATGGTGTGGGCGTGGTTAGTCTGTGTTGACAGTCGGGAGAAGTAACTTGTCACAGTGCTGCCTAGTGCGTGGGAATACTGCGAGACTCGATCTTGGGATCCAGTAAGTTTTATTCAACTGGACTAGAACGTAAAGACTGTGGGGTAGAAAAGGGGAGCATTAATGGCGTCAATTCAGCTCCAGGTGTAAAAACTGAACTTCTGTTTCATTCTTTATGTAAAGTGCTCTTCCTGCACCTGGTGCTGAATCAACCCCAGGACTGTAAATAGAAATCAACCACAGCTCCGGTATGACATCTTAGAGAAGCCCACAGAAGCTCTAGATACAACATTTAAGGCTGTCTAGCAATGGTCTGACCACTGCTTTATCCAGTTACTACCAATTTGTAAACAAAGGCTAATGACACATGACCAGAGGTTAGACATGTCACGAAAAGAGGAAGTGAAACAACTTGCAGGCTGGTTTTGATATCCCAGACTGGGTTGTATTTGAACAGACAAGCGGGAGCATTCATGAATGGGCGGATGTAGCTACCTCATAACTCAGCTTATGTGGGAATATGCTCGTTCTAGCAAATTCCATGTTATGCTATTGGCAACAACAAACTGGAGTTCACTGATAAGCTCAGTAGACTACGGAAATAGAAAGGGGGCCAATAAGTGGAAGCATTGTCAGAAGTTTGGGAAATTATGGAAAGCCTTGTGAAGGAAGATAAAGAGACCAAAAAGGCATTTGCAAAAGGCCTGGAACTAAAGTCCACTCTGGCAACCGGGGCATGGCCTAAGTAAGGTAACCAGCTGCAGGAAGCCTACTGAGCTCACATGGTCCTCCACTGAACTGGCTAAGGAGGTGAAAGATATCTGTTGCTTTAAAGAGGAACTCTTCATCGGCGCTGCTAAAGGAAGACAAATTGGCCAGCCAAATACTCGTCTGTCAGGTTGCACTTATCACTTGAATTTATTTATTCTTAGTATACAGTACGTCCTGCTCCAAATATAATACACTAGGGTTATCCTCCGCCAGATGGCGCTGCACTGCAGAGACATGCAAAACAGGCTCCTCCCGGCCCCTCAAATACCCGAGACCTCCCACAAATCCCCAGATTTCTCTGCAGTGCCGACTGCGAAGACATGAAGTATCACTCTCTCGCAGGTGAGCGGGGCTATTACAGCCTGCGGCCCTGTTGGACTATTCCCACTCGTCCTCTTGTGATGTGCCTCCCAGCCTGGGCTGCGCTGTTCGGGTGAAGGTAGGCAGGCACCATGTGTGCTTATGGAGCCATGCTCCACCGCAGTTCCCCACCAAAGGGTAGACGGTTTAGGCTGATGGTGAGCCTCTATGGGATGCCCCTCCCGCATTATTGCCCCGTGTAGCGGTGGACCCTGTGCAAAGGGTCGCCATCCTCCCTCGTTTCTCCCGTAGCTCGGGGGGGGGGGGGGGGAAAGAAAGGGGGGGTGTGGCGGTCTTCGTGTACTGCGATTACACGCTTATGGCCTTAGTATTGCCCTTGACTTGCAACTGGGTGTCAGAGCCGCGCTGTTTGCCTTTTTATAGTGTTTTGGCTGCCGCCGTGCACGTTTTTTCTCTTTTACTTAATGTGCTGCGCCGGGCGGCAGCATCGTCTAAGATGCTGCGGCGTCTCCATTGGCAAATCGCTTGCTAAGTGTGTCATATACTTCTCTTGTCAAGATTTCGCTCTCTTCGGGGGGCGGGGACCTGGCTTGGCACGCTCCGCGTCACGGCCCGCTCTGGCCCGCCCTTCGAGGTTCGCTTGGCGCCTTTTTGATGCTCTTCGCGCGCGTGGTAACTGTCCCCCTCCTCCCTTGGTCTGTAAGTGCCCTCGCGGGCGTTTTTCATTATTATTTTTATTACTGCGCATGGCTCTGACACCCCTTATTCCCATTATGTCTTTCAAGACTCCAGTTGCTTCTCCCGGCCTGACAAATTATAGCGGGCCTTGTGAAAATTCTCCCACATTCCTAGCGGGTCTTTGGGGCATCCAGGGTTGCCTATTGCATAAATCCCTGCTGGCATATTGTGCCTCAATAATCACCATATGGAGGCATCTCAGGATTATGTGACCGGGGTCCCTCTGGGACATGACCGGCTGTGTATAGCGTGTGGACATCCCCATGCTGATGCTGACAGAGCTAGTTTTGCTATCAGCTCCCTGCGCCCTGGGGGCTTCTTGCCGTCTGGAGATCAAAGATGCTGATTTTCGCATCCCTGTGTCTTCTGGACACCGAGGCTTCTGGTTCGCCTTGGAATTCCAACACTGATAATTGTGGCCTTGTGATATGGCCTCTCTTCAGCTCCCGGAGTGCTCTCCAAGAGGCGGACGGGGGCGATGTCTCTGAGACCAAGGGGCGTCCGTGCGTTTACCTACCTGGACGTCCTTCTCCCCTTCTAAGTTCTGTGTCAGGCTAAGTGGAAGACTGGACTGGTGGTGTCCTTTGGGAGTCATTGGGATGGGTGATTATTCACCCCTAGTCCTCATTGTCCTCTGATTGGTTACTCCATTCCTAGGACTGGATTTGGATACGGTTCTGGCGACAATCTTACTGCCGCAGCAACGGCATTCTGGTTGCATGGGCTCCGTCTCTCATATCTGTCTCTGTCCCTTCGCCAGGCAGGGATGCAGCTTGTGGGCACGTTGGTGGCTTGCTCAGAAGAGGTCCCTTATGCTCAGTCCCCCTTGGGTCCTCTGCAACTTCTATTGTCAGTACAGGTCAGGGATCCAGCATCCCTGTAGCAGGATCTGTGTGCCTTCCCCCCTGGCAAGGAGACCCCTCTTGGAGCAGTTGAACTCTAGGAACCTGTCTGGGGGCAGCCCCTTCCCGGGGATGGCTACTATGGATGCCAGTCCATCAGGTGGATGTGGGGGGGGGGTTTCTTCTGAAACCCCCTGCGGTTCCAGGGGAGGTGAGGCCTTTAGGAGGTCCATACACCTATCAAATTGTTGGAACAGCGAGTTTTCAGTTGCTGCTATCTCTTCTGGGACAGGCCGTTTGGGGGGCGCTCGGCCCGTCTTCCCCCAGTGGCTACATTAATCATCTGTGTGGGAACTGGAGGAGGATGGTTCTCCAGGAGGGTATCTGGTCCTGATTGGAGAGCTATGTTCCATGCATGTCAGTGGTATTCGCTCCAGTGGGGGTCCCTCTGCGACAGGATGTGTTAATCCTGGTATCGCTATGAGATCTAACCAGTATGGATCTGTTTTTGCCCCGTCGCTATTACAAGCTCTCGGCCCCTCTTTTCCCCGTCTCAGGATAAAGGTGGCTGTGGTCCTTATGCCTTGGTATCTTCATGGCTGGACATTCTGTTTTGTATATCTTTTCTCCATTCCCCCTGCTGGGCAGGGTTCTGTGCAAGATTGCTCTGGAAGGGGGGACCAGTGATTCTAGTTGGCCCTTGGTGGTCTAGTAGAATGTGGTTCGCAGACGTGGTACCGGGGACAGTAGATCTGTACGTCTGCCAGGAGTGCCAGCTCTGTTCGCTCGGGCGCCTTGCGTCACCCCAAACTACAGACTCTGGCCTAGACGGCCTGACTGCTGGATCATCTTTCTTGTGGAAACAAGCTTATCTGTCTCTGTGATTGAGACTGTAGGAAGACTAGGAGCAAGCTTCTTTTTCTTCTTCCATCTTTTATAGGGTATGGAGTACCCATATTGATTGGCGTGAGTCTAAGTCTCTGCCCTGTCGGGCGTTTTCTGTTCCCAGGGTTCTAGAGTTATTACAGCATGGGTTGGAGTTGGTTCTCCATCTCAGCATTCTGAAGGATCGGTTTCTGCCCTGTCTACCTTCGTTAGAAGTCTCTTTGCTTGGTCTTCCTTGTTAAGACCTTATTCAAGGGGTTGCCTTGTGCGTCCCCCCGTGATCCTATGGTCTCTGTTGAGTTTTGAATTGATTCCGTCTGCCCCGCGGGGCGTTCCCTTTGGACCTATTTAGGGGACTGCCTGGCTGTTCTTCCTCGAGGTTGTCCCTCTGGTGGCTGTTACTTCAGTCAGGCGTGTGGCTGTGTGGGCGGCTCTGTCTATTCAGCCCCCGTTCTTTGAATTGCATCAGGTAAGGGTGGTGCTCCGCCTTAAGCCGGACCTTCTGCCCTAGGTGGTGCCTTATATTCTTGATTCAAGATCTTGTATTCTAAGTATGTCACACACCCCACTTCAATCATTAATTATTACAATAGGGGTTTACTCACCGCTAGGTGGCAGCATTGCAGAGAATCTCCAAAAAAGCAACAGGCCCCTCCCGGTCTATACATACCTGGTACCTCCCAATAATCTCCCAGTGTTATTCTCTGCAAGGTGGCAACAAGACAGAAGAAAGAAGTCTCCTGCTTGCAGGTAGCCGGGGTATCACCCCGCCCCCCCCCCCATGGTCTATTTCTGCGTGGTTCTTTTTTGTAACATACATGTTGACTGGCAGCCTCCCAGCTTTGGCTGTAGGCCAGGCAAAAGGTAGCCGGCACCTTAGGTGCCTAGGAGATTAGCTCCTCCGCTCGACCCTTCATTGCGGGGCATAGCGGGATTCCCGGAGTGGTGATCCGGATGTGGGATGCCCCCATTTAACTAGCTGTTAGTTAGCCTTCCAGGATTTTGTCTGGCCCTAGGTCAGTGGTCTATTCCTTGCACAGGGTGTCATGGATGTTTGTGTGTGTGTGTGTGTGTCTGTGGCTGATCTGGCTGGTTTATGTGAGGGCTCCTGCGCTTGCTTCTCTGGGCGTTGTTCCGCGGACGTTTGGTTGGTGTGTTTGACCGTCATGCCTGTGTGTGTTTTACTCTTTTGCGGCATATGCGTCTTTGGCGGTTTCTCCTCATTAGCCGGGGGGCGGGGTCACGCGGCGCGCTGCGCCGCGGGCCCGCCTGTTGGCTAAGCGCTGCGCTTGTGTGCCTGGTGTGGCTGGTATGCTCAGGGGGAGAGTGCGTGTGGCCATTTCTCTTTGGGACCGGCAGGTAGCTCCGCCGGTCCCGTTATGGGAGGTAGCGCGGTTCGTGAACGGCCGCTCGGTGACGTCGGAGTGGGGCGGGACCGCGTCGTGCGCGGTCTGCGCGTTGATTGGTCCGTTTGGAGGGGCGGGGCTGACTCGGCTCCTGCGCTTCCAGGGCTCGTCTCCTCTTTCCTCTCAGGCACGGAGCGGTGATCAGGCCGCCATCTTGCTGCAGGTGTCACGCTGCGGTTGTATTCTCCTCTGGGTAGGCGTATGTGTGCTGTGGCAGATTAGCCTGCGGGGGTGTTTTCTGTCTTACAGGAATGTTTGCCTTGTCCCCCGCTTTACATCCTCTCTTCCCCCCTCCTCCTCGCTCCCGCCCACTTTTTGAGGTGCTGGCTGTGTGTGTGTATATATATATATATATATATATATATATATATTTACTTTAACCATCTGCTTGATCTATGGTTAAAGGGGGGGGGGGAGAAGTATTATTTATGATATTCTGTGTGATTTGCATATGTATTCTTGTGCCTGGAATGATTGTTCCCTGTTTTTTTGTGTTTTTCAGATCCTGGGATCCCGTCTTGCAGGGCTCTCCCGGTCTTATATACCTGGCTAGTGGGGGTTGTTTTCTAGGCCATTGTTCCATCATTTGGATATATTTTATGCTAAATTCCCTTGGTCAGGATTTTTAAAGCATTTTAGATATATAAGGGGCATCCCGGGTCGCGTACTGTGTAAATCCCTGGGTTCTGCGAATACCATAAATTTCACCACATGGAGGCTGCCAAAGATACCGGAAACGGTCCTTCGGGACAATCCAAGGTGTGTGGGGGTTGTGGGGCTCCGCTCCAGGGAGATGATGTCATTTTGTGTATTCCGTGTGCACAGCGGAACATTGAGCGGCAGTCCAGCACTCCGGTGCCTAGCACTTCATCGGCCGCGCCATCTCCTTCTCCCCTTGTTTGTTCCGGACCCCGTGTGACGTTGTCCTGGGTGGGGATTCGCAATCTGAGGTATGCGCCCGTTTGGCCAGCCTTGAGAAAATGTTTTCCGCAGTGGTCGCTCAGAAGGCTCCAGCTAAGCGGAAGCATCTGTCTCCGCCTCCGCCGGATTCAGATGAGGAAGTTATTGGAGATCTGGACTGGTCAGATCGTCCCTTCGAGGATGGTGAACTCGTTGAGGAAGAGGATTCCGAGGGTCAGCAGTTGCTGGGTGCTGAGGGGGACCAGGCTGAGGGCCTTCCCTTTGATTCGTCTACCATTCTGACTCAGATGTTTGAGGTTTTGGATTTGGATCCTCCGGCGGTTGCTCCTAGGCCTAAGGGTCAGCTTTTTGGGGTGTCCAAGCAGCGCTTGGAGTTTCCCAGTCAACAGCATTTTGAAGAGGTTGTACTCAAGCAATGGGAGCAACCTACGCGTCTCGTCGGTGTGCCGTCTAGTTGGGAAAGGAAGTATCCTTTTCCGGCGGACTTGATGAAGCGTTGGTCTGTCCCTCCTGAGGTAGATACTCCGGTCTTGGTACTGTCCAACACGGCGGTCGTGCATTCTCCTGACACGACTTCGCTCAGGGACGGCTTTGATCAGCTGGCCCGCCATGGTTTTGTATGTGCGGGTTCGGTGTTGAGGCCTGTCTGTGCTTTGGCTCTTTTGACTTTGGCGGTCAGGTCTATTGTCAGGGACTTAGGTGTGGATCTCGATCCTACTGGTGATGAGTCTCTTGCGCTTAAGCGCTGTGATTCCTTCTTGTCTTTTATCCTGGCTGCTCAGGAGGATGCCATGTTGATGTGTGGCAGGGCTACTGCCTTGCTGGTAGCTATCCGTCGCTGTGTGTGGTTGAGACAGTGGACGGCGGATTTTAACTCTGAAAGATCACTCACGGCTCTTCCCTTTTTGGGTTTGAGGCTTTTTGGTGAGAGGCTGGATTCTGTTGCCAAGGGAGGTAAGTTACCTCAGCGCAAGAAATTTCGCCGTTCCTTTCGGGGGACGGTCTCTTTCAATCCGTCCTTTCGAGGAGCCAGAGCCGGCATGGGTTCGGGCTTCTCGGCCTCCAGGGGCGCCAGTTGGAATAGGGGTAAAGGCCGTGGCCGCCCCGTTCACGTCTGGGGCGCTAAGCCCAAGCCAGTTGCCAAGCCCGCTCAGCAATGAGGGGGCGCCCTCACCCGTACGGGTGGGGGGACGGTTGCGACTCTTCTCCCGGGTATGGGACCAGGAGGTCTCGGACAGGTGGATCCGGGAGGTGGTGTCGGCCGGTTACAAGTTGGAGTTCGAGTCCCGTCCTCCTCCAAGGTTCTTCAGGTCTCGGGTATCTTCGGATCCTTTGGCCGCGCAGGGGCTCCTGGCGGCGGTAAGGAATCTTCTAGAATTAGCTGTCGTTTGCCCGGTTCCTCCTCCAGAGGTAGGGCGCGGGTTTTATTCCAATCTCTTCACTGTCCCCAAAAAGGACGGGTCCTTCCGTCCTATTCTGGATTTGAAGTTTCTCAACAGATTTATTCGTCCCCGGAAGTTCCGCATGGAAACCCTGCGGTCTGCGATCGGTTCGCTTCGGCAGGGGGACTTTATGACGTCCATAGACATCAAGGATGCGTACCTACACATTCCGATTTTCCCAGCTCATCAGAGGTTCCTTCGTTTTGTGGTGGAGGATCAGCATTTTCAGTTTGTGGCTCTTCCATTCGGCCTCACCTCTGCTCCGAGAGTGTTCACCAAGGTGTTGGCGGGGGTGATGGCCCTGCTCAGAGCTCAGGGGATTCGCATTGTGCCTTACCTAGACGATCTTCTCATCATGGCGCCCTCCTTCAGTCAAGCAGAGGGGGACACCAGCATGGTGGTGTCTATGCTGGAGAAGTTCGGCTGGATGATCAATTACCCCAAGTCCTCTCTGGTTCCGGCCAGGGTGGTGACTTTTCTGGGGATGTCGTTGGACTCCTGCCAGCACAGAGTGTTTCTCCCTCAGGCCAAGGTTCTGTTGATTCAGGAATTGGCTCAGCTTCTTCTCTCCCATCCTCGTCTGTCCATTCGACTAGGGATGAGACTGGTGGGGTTGATGGTGGCCTCGTTCGAGGCAGTTCCCTTTGCGCAGTTTCATACGAGGATGCTTCAACTTCATCTTTTGGCGTCTTGGGACCGGCGTCCGGGGTCGTTGGATCGGTCCTTCCGGATGTCCCCTCGGGTTCGGCAGTCCCTTCTGTGGTGGTTGGTCTCGGACAACCTTTTGAAGGGCAGGTCGTTTCTGACCCCGTTTTGGGAAACTGTCACCACGGATGCCAGTTTGTCAGGATGGGGAGGTTTCTGGAAGGATCTTCAGTTTCAGGGGCAGTGGGACCCTCAGGAGGCCCACTTGCCCATCAATGTTCTGGAATTGCGAGCCATCAGGTTGGTTCTGTCTCGCTTGACGCATCATTTACAGGGCCTGCCGGTTCAGGTTCGATCGGACAATCAGACGGCGGTTGCTTACATCAATCACCAAGGAGGGACTCGCAGTCTGGGTGCCCACAGGGAGGTGTCTCTGATTCTAGTTTGGGCAGAAACTCATGTCCCTTGCATCTCGGCAGTTTACATTCCAGGAGTGGAAAACACAGAGGCGGACTTTCTGAGCCGGTGTGCGTCCCGCCGGGGGGAATGGTCTCTCCATCCCCAGGTGTTTCGGTCGCTTTGTCTCCGATGGGGGACGCCGGAGGTGGATCTGTTTGCCTCTCGTCACAATCACAAGCTTCCGACATTCGTGTCTCTGTCCCGGGATCCTCTGGCTCTGGCGGTGGATGCCATGGCCCTGAGCTGGAGGGACCTGGGGTTTCTTTATCTGTTTCCTCCGATTCCCATGCTAGGCAGGGTCCTGCGAAAGTTGGTTCTGGAAGGAGTTCCCGCCATTCTCGTGGCTCCAAGGTGGCCAAGGCGGGTGTGGTTCGCAGACATCGTTCGTCTGGCAGTAGATCAGTTCGATCTGCCTCTTCGGCCATATCTTCTCACTCAAGGCCAACTGTGTTACCCCAGTTTACAAACGCTGGCTTTGACGGCTTGGCTGCTGAAACCTCCATCTTAAAGGAGGAGGGTCTTTCGGATTCGGTCATTCGGACTCTTATTAGTGCCAGGAAGAGATCTTCTTCTTCTATCTATTATAGGTCTTGGAGATCTTATATTGATTGGTGTGAGGCTAGATCTTTGCCCTGCCGGGTCTTTTCTATTTCTAGGATTTTGGAATTTCTTCAATCAGGGCTGGACTCTGGTCTTCAGCTGAGTACTTTGAAGGGGCAGGTTTCTGCTTTGTCTATCTTTTTTCAGAGGTCTTTTGCTAGCCATTCTTTGGTCAAGACTTTTTTCCAGGGGGTTTCGCATCTGCGGCCTCCTAGGAAGCCGTTGCTCCCTGTTTGGGATTTGAATTTGGTTCTCTCTGCCCTTCAGGCTCCTCCTTTTGAGCCTTTGCGGGATATTGCTCTGTCCACTCTTACTCAGAAGGTTGCCTTCCTGGTGGCCATCACTTCGGTTCGGCGTGTTTCGGAGTTGGCAGCTTTGTCTATTCAGGCTCCTTATTTTGAGGAACATCAGGACAAAGTGGTTTTTCGCTTCAAGTCAGAATTTCTCCCTAAAGTGGTTTCTGCTTTTCATCTTAACCAGGACATTGTTCTTCCTTTGTGTCCTAAGCCTAAGAATGTCAAGGAGAGTGCTTTGCACTGCTTGGATGTTGTACGTTGTGTCAGGTATTATCTACGTGCTACGTCTTCTTTTCGTAAGACTGATGCCTTTTTCGTTGTGCCCTGTGGGCCTAGGAAGGGTTTGGCTCCGGCCAAGTCCTCCATTAGCAAATGGATTCGTCAGGCGATTGTTGGAGCCTATTCGGCCAAGGGGAAGGATCCCCCTTTTCGTGTTACTGCTCATTCTACTCGCGCGGTTGGAGCGTCCTGGGCTTTTCAGCACCAGGCTTCTGTTGAACAAGTTTGTAAGGCTGCAACTTGGTCTTCGGTTCATACCTTTTCTAAGTTCTATAAGGTTAATGTGCGGGCCTCAGCGGATGCTGTTTTTGGCCGCAAGGTTCTGCAGGCTGCAGTGGTTTGAGTTTTTTCTGCATTATTGCCTGGTTGGATACCCACCCTTTTCTGGACACTGCTGTTGGATGTCCCTATTGTAATAATTAATGATTGAAGTGGGGTGTGTGACATACTTAGAATAATACCATTTTGTGAATACTCACCTGTAAAATGGGTATTATAAGTATGTCACACACCCCACTTCACCCGCCCTTTTTGGTATCCTGGCTCTTTATATGGTGAAGTTTAGTTCTTTACGTTTGAGGGTTACATTTGTTTGTTACTGGTACGTTGTCTTACTGCTGTTCTAATACTGGGAGATTATTGGGAGGTACCAGGTATGTATAGACCGGGAGGGGCCTGTTGCTTTTTTGGAGATTCTCTGCAATGCTGCCACCTAGCGGTGAGTAAACCCCTATTGTAGTAATTAATGATTGAAGTGGGGTGTGTGACATACTTATAATACCCATTTTACAGGTGAGTATTCACAAAATGGTATTTTTATCCTTCTGGGCCTTTTTCCTAGCATCGCTGAGGAAAGGGTTCTGCATTCCTTGATCAGGGGCTAGGAGTGTTTCCTTGGTAGTTCTTGGTGCCCTTTAAGAGATCGGATGCTCCTTTGGGCCTACGGGCAACTCCATACTGTATGTGCCCGATCTCGTCTGATCGAGAGGTTGGCGGCCTTGGGCCTGGTCTTTATTTGGTTGGGATGGTTCCTTCTGGTCCTAGGAGAAGTTCTGCTTCTGCCAAGGATACTGTTAGCTTTTGGACTTGTCAGGCTGTTTCTCAGGCCTATTCCACTATGGGGAAGATTCTTCCTTCTCGCTTTACTTTTTATTCTACTCATGCCCTTGGTGCCTTTGGGCTATTCTAAGTATGTCACACACCCCGCTTCAAGATATCTATAACATGTGGGTATTACCGACCTGAAGAGGGCGTTCTGCAGAGATGATAGCAAAAAGAAAGCCCCTCCCTGATCCATAAATACCTGGGACCTCCCACTCATTACCCAGTTTTCCATCTCTGCAGACGGCGAGCAAGTCAGAAGATGATGTCTCCTCCTTGCACAGGGGGATTTCAGGTAGCCGGGATGACTCCCGGCCCTTTATTTATCTATTTCCGTCCGGATCCTTTTTATCTGATACCAATACATGCCTCCCAGCCTTGGCTGATGGTCCGGGTGAGGGTAATTTAGCACCTCTGGTGCTCAGGAGCAATGCTCCACCGTGAGACCCTATATAAGAGGGTAGGCGGCTACACCGGGATTGGTGACCCCGGTTTGGGATGCCCTGTCCCTTAGTCTCAGTTAATGGGTGGCCCCTCTATGGATCCCTTCTCCCTAGCGGGGATGGGGGGTGGGGGGGGTCATTTCTACGTTTGGTGTGATTTATGCTCTTGTGTGTGTGTGTGTATGCTTTCACTTTAAGTATGTTCTTCCTGTCTGGCGCCGCGGCCGCCATTACACTGCGGCGCCGGTTTTCATGAGGTAAAAAATTTAGCTGAGGGGAACCTTCCCCTCACGCACTGCAGTCGGGGGGCGGGGCCGGGCTTTCGGCGCGAGGCCGCGGCCCGCCCCTCTTGTACTAGGCGCCGCTGAGTTATCTGTGCGGGAAGCGGGGTCGGGTGCTCCGCTGGTTGCGCCCGCACTCCCTCCCTTTATCCTTCTTCTTGGCTTCTTCAGACCGTCGGTCTTGATACACTTTGGTGGATGGGGAATTTCTCCCCTCACGAGTTTGCTATCGGGGGCGGGGCCGGAATTTCGGCGCGTCGCCGCGGCCCGCCCCCTTCTACTACAGGCGCCGCTGAGGAGCTCACTGTTCTGTATATGTGATCATAGGGGGGGGGCGGAGCATGGCGCTTCGCTCTGCGCTGTCCACGCCCCCCTTCTCCTCTCAGTCTTTTGCTTCCCTCACGGGCTGAGGTCGCCATTGAACCCCGCTACCGTTGATACTGTGAGTGGCCCTGTGGGCCCCCCCCCCCTTCTCTACTATCATTTTAATGTATGTTGCTTGTGTCTGTGCCTGCTTATTCTCATTAGATCCCTTTGTGTACTTCAGGCGGATCTACAGTGATTTTGGTTTTTTTCTCTTGGTCCTGGGTTCCCTGGGTATCCTTATTGGCTAATTACAAATCCTCCCACTCGGGACATTAAAAGGGCATCCCGGGTTGCTTATTAGCGTAATTCCCTCGGTCATAGCGACTTATTACAAGCTCACCTTATGGAGGCATCACAGGATTCCGGGCTCCCATCGGGACAATCCCGGAAGTGTATGGGTTGTGGGGTATCCCTAACTGGGGATGACGTATTTTTATGTATTCCATGTGCACAGCAGACTATTTCACGGCAGTCCGGACCCCAGGCTTCCGGGTCAGCACTGCCGGATTCATACCCTTCCCCTCCCACCTTGTCCCGTGTCCCATGTGACGTTGTCATGGGTGGGGAGTCGCTATCTGATGTGTGTGCCAGATTGGCCTATATTGAAAAATTCATTTCTACCGCGGTCGCCAAATTGGCACCGGCTAAAGGAAAGGATTTATCACCGGTCATCCCGGCATTTGAATTTGATGATGATGTGGATTGTCTGGATTGGTCAGATTACTCCCCACTGGAGGAAGGGGAGTTATTTGAGGAATCTGATAACTCAGATGATCAGCAATTTGTTGGCGCTGATTCTGGGCGGGGGTCAGGGAGTTCTTCGGATTCTCCTCACGTCCTGGTTCAGTTGTTTGAGGTTCTGGCTATTTCCCCTCCAGAGGTTACTCCTCATCAACAGGGGAGTTTCAGGAGGAATCCAAACCGTGATTGGAATTCCTAACCAAAAGCATTTTGATAAGATTATTTCTAAGGAATGGGAGTGGCCTGCTTGGCTCCTGGGCATTCCTCAGAGTTGCGTTTAAAGATATCCTTTCCCTTTGGATACGGTTTAGCGCTGGGCGTCCCTCCCTCGAGGTTGACGCACCAATTCTAGGGGTATCCAATTCAGCTGTTTTGAATAACCCTGATGGCTCCTCTCTTTTCAGATGGCGAGGATAAACGCACTGACCAGATGGCTTGTCATGGTTTTGCTAGCGTTGGGTCAGCCATGCGGCCCGTTTGCGCTTCGGCGCTGATGGTGGTGGCCGCCAGGTCCGTGGTCAGGGACCTGTTGACTTCTGCCGGGCTTCGTCCTGGTAGTGACGAGTTCCTTGGCCTTAAACGGTGTGAGTTGTTTTTGTCTTTTGTATTAGCCGCCTTGGTTGACACTTTGATGATGCGTGGTAGGACGTCGGCTCTGCTGGTGACTATTCGGCGGTCGGTGTGGTTGCGCCTGCGGGCGGCCGATTTTATGTCCAAAAAGTCGCTGACGGCTCTACCTTTTGTTGGATTGCGGCTCTTTGGAGAGAAATTGGATTCTGTCATCTAGGGTGGTAGGTTACCTCAACGCAGGAAACAACGCCGTCCCTTTCGGGGGGCGCCTTCCTTTACCCCCTCCTTTTGTGGGGCCAGATCTGGCAGGGGATTTGCCTTCCCCTCTTCCAGAGGAGATTCCGGGTAAAGGGGCAGAGGATGTGCCCGTCCAGGTTACAGTTGGGGCTCTAAGCCCAAACCTGCTGCTAAGCCTGTTCAGCAATGAGGGGGCGCCCTCACCCATGCGGGTGGGGGGACGGCTGCGACACTTCTCCCAGGTCTGGGATCAGGAGGTCTCGGACAGATGAATCCGGGAAGTGGTGCCTTCCGGTTACAAGCTGGAGTTCGAGCTCCGCCCCCTTCCAGATTTTTTTCAGGTCTCGGGTGCCGCAGTAGAGAGTCTTCTGGACATGGCTGTCATTTGCCCAGTGCCCTTTTCAGACCAGGGCAGGGTTTTTTTATTCCAATCTGTTCACGGTACCCAAGAAGGGCGGATCGGTCCGACCCATCTTGGATCTGAAGTTTCTCAACAGGTTTATCCGGCCGCGGAAGTTCCGCATGGAAACGCTGCGTTCGGCTATCCACTCTCTTCGTCAGGGAGACTTTCTGACGTCCATAGACATCAAGGACGCTTACCTACACGTTCCGATTTTTCCAGCACACCAGAGGTTTCTCAGGTTTGTGGTGGAGGATCGGCATTTTCAGTTTGTGGCACTCCCTTTCGGTCTCACCTCAGCTCCTCGGGTGTTCACCAAGGTGCTGGCGGGGGTGATGGCTCTACTCCGGGTTCAGGGGTGCTCTAGGAGAGGTTCGGTTGGGTGATCAACTACCCTAAGTCCTCTCTTTCTCCGTCCAAGGTTGTGACCTTTCTGGGAATGTCTTTGGACACTTCGCAGGCCAGGGTTTTTCTGCCCCAGGCCAAGATTTTTTTGATTCAGGAGTTGGTTCGCCTTCTCGTGTCGGCCCCTCGTCCGGCCATCCGGCTAGGGATGAGGCTGGTGGGGTTGATGGTGGCCTCATTCGAGGCAGTTCCTTTTGCGCAGTTTCACACAAGGACGCTCCAGCTTCATCTGTTGAAGGTTTGGGACAAGTCTCCGCTATTGTTGGATCAGTCCAGTTGGATGACCCCCCCGAGTCCGTCAATTCCTGCAATGGTGGCTGGGGTCTGCCAATCTGTTGAAGGGCAGATCTTTTCTGGCGCCGTGTTGGGAGACGGTCACCACGGATGCCTGTCTGTCAGGCTGGGGGTGTGTTTGGAAGGATCTTCAGTTTCAGGGTCTGTGGGGCCCGCAGGAGGCCCACGAGCCCTTCAAGGTTCTGGAATTAAGAGCCGTCAGGTTGGTTCTGTTTCGCTTGACTCATCAGTTGCAGGGCCTGCCAGTTCAGGTTCGGTCGGTCAACCGGACGGCGGTTGCTTACATCATCACCATGGAGGGACTCGCAGCAGGAGTGCCCTCAGGGAAGTATCTTTAATTCTGGATTGGGCGGAGACCCACGTCCCGTGTTTCTCAGCGGTCTACATTCCGGGAGTAGAGAACACGGAGGCGGACCTTCTGAGCAGGTCCTCCTCTCGTCAGGGGGAGTGGTCTCTCAGTCCCCAGGTGCTTCGCTCATTTTGCCTCAGGTGGGGGTTCCCGGCGGTGGACCTCTTTGCCTCTCGTCACAATCACAAACTTCCGGTATTTGTGTCTCTCTCGCAGGTTCCACTGGCTCTGGCAGTGGATGTCATGTCTCTGAATTGGAGGGATCTGGGGTTTCTTTACCTGTTCCCTCCGTTTCCAATGGTGGCCAGAGTGGTGCCCTGGAGGGAGCGTCGGCGATTCTGGTGGCTCTAAGGTGGCCAAGGCAGGTTTGGTTCGCAGACCTGGTATGACTGGCAGGGGATCAGTTCGTTCTGCCTCTACTGCCGGACCTGCTCACCCAGGGTCGGCTACGCTATCCCATTTTACCATCGCTGGCTTTGACGGCGTGGCTGCTGAAACCGCCATCTTGAAGGAAGGTCTTTCTGACGCGGTGATTCAGACTCTTATTAGCGCCAGGAAGTGGTCTTCCTCTACTATTTACTATAGGACCTGGAGGTCCTATATTGACTGGTGTGAAGGTAGGTCGTTCCCTTGTCGGGAGTTTTCCATTTCCAGAATCCTGGAGTTTCTTCAACATGGTCTGGATCTGGGGCTCCAACTTAGTACCTTGAAGGGGCAGGTTCTGCCCTGGCGGTGTTCTTCCAAAGGTCCTTTGCACTTCATCCCTTGGTCAAGACCTTTTTTCCAAGGAGTTACGCATGCACGGCCTTCTAGGCAGCCCTTTGTTCCAGTTTGGGATTTGAACCTGGTTCTTTCTGCTCTTCAGGGTCCTCCGTTTGAGCCCTTGAATGAGGTTGCTTTGTCTTCACTTACTCAAAAGGTGGCCTTTTTGGTGCCTATCACTTCGGTTAGGCGTGTTTCTGAGTTGGCAGCTTTGTCCATTATAGATCCGTACTTCGACAGGCATCAGGACAAGGTTGTCTTTCGTTTCAAGCTGGATTTTCTTCCTAAGGTGGTCTCTGCCTTTCATCTGATTCAGGACATTGTTCTGCCTTCTCTATGTCCTAATCCCAGCAACGACAAGGAAAGGGCGCTGCATTCCTTGGATGTAGTTCGTGTTGTGAAATATTATCTGGTGGTTACGTCTTCCTTTCGTAAGACTGATGCCTTTTTTGTGGTGCCCTTTGGGCCTAGGAAAGGTTTGGCTCCTGCCAAATCTTCCATTAGTAAATGGATTCGTCAGGCCATCATTGGGGCCTATTCTGCCAAGGGGAGGAGTCCCCCTTTTCGTGTTACTGCTCATTCTACTCGTGCGGTTGGGGCGTCCTGGGCTTTTCAGCTCCAGGCCTCTGTTGAGCAAGTTTGTAAGGCCGCTACTTGGTCCTCTGTTCACACTTTTTCCAAGTTTTACAAGGTTGTTGTTCGGGCCGCAAAGTTCTGCAAGCTGTTGTGGTTTAAGTTGTGCCTTGTTGCCTTGTTTTGGATCCCCGCCCTTTTATGGACACTGCTATTGGATGTCCCACATGTTATGGATATCTTGAAGCGGGGTGTGTGACATACTTAGAATAATACCATTTTGTGAAATACTCACCTGTAAAATGGGTATTATAAGTATGTCACACACCCCGCTTCACCCGCCCTTTTTGTATTCTGGTTCCTCTATATTGTGAACTTTGCGTTGCTTTGGTTTATATTTGCCTCTTCCTGGTCCCTTACCTTACTGCTTCTATATTCTGGGTAATGAGTGGGAGGTCCCAGGTATTTATGGATCAGGGAGGGGCTTTCTTTTTGCTATCATCTCTGCAGAACGCCCTCTTCAGGTCGGTAATACCCACATGTTATGGATATCTTGAAGCGGGGTGTGTGACATACTTAGAATACCCATTTTACAGGTGAGTATTTCACAAAATGGTATTTTTCAGCACCAGGCTTCTGTTGAATAAGTTGGCTAGACCGCTACTTGGTCTTCTGTTCATACCTTTTCAAAGTTTTACAAGGTTGATATTAGGGCCTCAGCTCTTGCTGTCTTGGCCGCAAGGTTTTGCAGGTGACAGTGCTTTAAACTGTCTGCTGTTGCCTTTTTTGTTGGGGATCCCACCCTACTTTTTGGACACTGCTATTGGATGTCCCTAGTGTAAGTATTATATTTGGAGCAGGACGTACTGTATACTAAGAATAATACAATTCTGTGAAATACTCCCTGTAGAATTGGTATTATATAAGTATACAGTTTGTCCTGCTCCACCCACCCTGTTTTTTTGCATTATTCTGGATCCCCTGTATGGTGATTGTTATCATTTTTATAGTTACCAGTTGGTGGTTAAATTCTCCCGGCTTCTTGTTCACTGCTTTTCAATGCTGGGGAATTGTGGGAGGTCCTGGGTATTTGAGGGGCCGGGAGGAGCCTGTTTTGCATGTCTCTGCAGTGCAGCGCCATCTGGCGGAGGATAACCCTAGTGTAAGTATTATATTTGGAGCAGGACGTACTGTATACTTATACCAATTCTACAGGTGAGTATTTCACAGAATTGTATTTTTTTTTAATGCATAGATGGCCATTTTATGCTTGTGCACACATAGGAATTTGTCCTCCGCATTTAACCCATCCGTGCAGTGAGTGTACACGTGCCCAGAGCGGTGGGCTGCCCTATTTACGGCGCCCGGGGAGCAGTTGGGGGTTAGGTGCCTTTCTCAAGAGCACTTCAGTCATGTCCCAGGACTGGGATTTGAAACTGCCCCTTAAATGAATTTCTTATCCAGCACCAGCATCACAAAAATGTCCATGCCAGCACGATCTCCCGGGCCGATCAATTCCCTCCACCCGGGGCATCGGAAATCAGGATGCCCCGCTGTGTGAAACTCACCAGGTCGCCCCGTTCACTTACCTTTGTTCCCGGTCTAAGGGCTCATGCGCTACCGCGTCTGCATCCCCGCTATCCCTCTAGCAGGGCCCGTGCCAGCCATTTGTGAATGCTCGGCGCACGCATGCTCCCTGTTAGAAGGAAGCAGAGGATGCGGCTGCCAGCGTTCTCTTAGCCGAGGCGAGTTAAATTGGGTGATCTTCACACAGCGGGGTGTCCCCGGGGAAAGGACCAGAACCCAGGATAGTCAAAATCCTGTGTTTTGTTCCACTTTAAACCGGACCAACATCCATTTTACAAAACGTAAATAGAGCAATGTAAAGCCCACAAAACTTCCCTGACAACTCGCTCCCTCTGGAAAAGGCAGCTCTGCGATTGGCCGGTGGAAAGTGGAAACCTGAGCACAGGAAATGTGACAGCCACCGGCCTATCACGGAGCTGATTTTCTCAGAGGAAGAGAGATGTCCAGTAAAGTGTTCGGGCTTTACAGCGTTCAATTGAAGTAGGAGGGGACCCTGGCAGTTGGGGTGCCACTCCACAGCGGACCAACACCCATGTTTCGTAAAATGGGTGGTGGTCCGTTTTAATCCAACAGTTTGATCAGGGTCATCAGATTTGAGTATGTCACCAGCCTAATAGACTGCAGTGAGATCCTGTATTTGGGGCAGTGGTGTGGGCCAGGGGACACAATTTGAGCCTTAACACAGACAGGATGCTGCAGATGGTAATCAGATTGCAAGCTTGCCAGTGTTGTCGTTTGGGAATAGGGATAGTGGCAGGCTGAAAGCAAGGAAAACTACCTTTAGGATAAAGGAGGGGTTGAATAATCTGTCCAGGTCACACCTGCTTCTGCTGTCATTTCTCTCACTGCACACTGACTGTATTATGAAGGACAAAGGCCAGCAATCTAAGCAGGATCTAGGCGCTATGCCTCATGGGATTTGTAGATTTAAAGTGGACCAACACCCAGGGGGGATCGGCCCGGGAATCTATAAGATTCCCAGGCCAATCAGATCCCTCCCCGCAGGGCATCCGAAATCGTGATGTCCCGCGGGGTGAAACCCCCCCCAGGAAGCCCACAATCCTACCTTCTCCCCGTTCCAGCGGTGCATGCGTGTCTGCCGCCGCCTCCCGCGCGTCCCTCTAGCAGGGCGCGCTCCCGCGCTGGCCGTTTGTGAATGGCCGGCGCGGGTGCGCTCCCTGTAAGAGGGACGCGCGTGAGGCAGCGCCGGATGCCCTCTGCTTGTCCGTCGCTGCCTCTCGCTTGTCTGTCGGTGGGGATTGGCTGCAGCGGTCACGTGGGAGCGGGGGTAAGGTTGAGTTTTCGGGGCTTTCTGGGGGGTTTCACACAGCGGGGCACCCCCGATCGGGGTGCCCCACCGAAGTGGACCAAAGCCCAGGATAGTCAAAATCCTGGGTGTTGGGCCACTTTAAAGCAGACGAACAGTCAAAAATGACTCAAACCAGACCAACACAACAAACAGTGCTCATATTGCCCCCTCCCCAGCAGGGCCGTATTTAGGGTTCATGCTGCCCTAGGCACTACTGAGGCTTACGCACCCCCCCCCCCCCCCCCCCGGCCTTTATTAGCTGTACAGAAATAGCAATGCAGAGAGAAAACCGCATCAAAGGAAGCAGTAAGAGGAGAAGAAGATAGAAAACCCAGTAGAGTAGACTGCAACAATGGAGGACAGTGCAGAAAAAAGCAAAAGCATAATCTGAAAGGATCAGCAGCGAGTGAGTGGAGGAGTCAGTGGACACTGGTGGCAAGTCTGCAGTGATGGGCGCCAGGAGGCCAAAGTGCAATGCAGTAAATGTTGCCGGCACTGCCCATAGGCAGATATGGATTTGCTGCATTCACTATAAAGGCAAACAGTGTATGTATCATATTCCAAAACATGATGCAGAGGGGGGCTGGAAGCAGCCACATGAACAGCAGCAGGTGCCGATCGGGGGTGCCCCGCTGTGGCAAAGCCCCCCAGATCGCTGCAGCAACTCACCCGACGGCCGCATCCTCCGCCTCCCTCTAACAGGCGCCCGCGCCAGTCATTCACAAAATGCCTGCTAGAGGAATGGCAGGGATGCAGCTGCTGCTCGCGTATGCGCCATTAGACCGGGTACGAAGGTGAATCTGGATGCCCCGGGCAGAGGGAATCAATTGGCCCAGGAATGTTATAGATTCCTGGGCCAATCTCGTGGGTTTTGGTCCACTTTAAAGAGATCAGGGCAATATGAGTTTATCCTTTTTTTTGGGGTTACAAGATAAAAGATGATGAATGGCCCGTCAGCTCCACACAGCTCCTCTGATGGTCCCGCGCTGCACTGCTGAGGGTGACGTCATTCATCCCCAGACTCCTCCGAGCTTCTTATCCAGGAAGTGAGCGGTGATTGGCTGCCTCATCAGTCACGTGCTGTCTGCACACAGCACAGAGAGAGCGAGATGAACCATTAACTATTCAACCACCAAATAATGGTCGCCCCCGCCTGATCGCTCTCACCTATGCTGACCATCACCGCTGGCAGATTATTTATTTTTATTTTTTTATTAAATTGGTGCTGGCTGCTGCCCCTATCCCTGCCGTAGCTCCGCCCTAGGCACGTGCCTGTAGCAAATACGGGCCTGCTCCCCAGGGCAATTTAGTTTGCTGCATATAAAAAATAATTTACCGTTTTCATGCTGTGGTTCATTTTAAAAACAAGATGGCGGTTCATGGACTTGCAGGCCACCTGCAAAAAGGAAGTGCTACTGGGCTTCCTGTTACTATGCATTGTCAGTTGGAAGAGGAAGCTCCAAAATGGCCCCTACTTTCCTTTTTCAACTGTGCCAGGCTGTTGGCTGGGTTTAATCTTGCTCCCACTGACCTGGCTGCTGCAGGAAGGTTTATGTAGCTCTCCGGTGTATAGACACCTGCCGGCAGTTTGTGTACCACCGGTTGGGAACCCCTGGGCTCGATGGATGATGTTGCACGGTGCAGGGGGGTATCCCAAATAGGGATGCCTCCCGGATGGTGCCCAGGTGTGAGTGGGGTCATTCAGAGAGCAACTAATCAGAATTCATATGCTTGGCTACTGTAAACCACACCGACACTCTTGCCAGAGTTGGAAAAAAAAAAAAACCTTTCCGAAGCTCCGTTACCTCATCTGCTGATTCTCACCACACCCTGCGCCTCACAACTAAAAGCCTGCATGGGAAATCCCAGGCCAGACCTCCAGGGCTAACAGTTACATGCAGCTGCCTGCCTCCACTGGCCACACTGCAGATTAGACCTCCTCACCTCCCGAATGGCAACTAATGTTTATAACCCGACCTGGCTCATTACACTCGGATTGTAATTGAACCGGACAATTACTGATTATGTCCAGTGACCTGCGGCCTCCCATCCTGGATACAGCATTAGACAGTTTGCTAAATCACATGAAACATAAAAAGCTACATGACATGGAGACAGTGTGAGTGAGGTGAGTAACAGTCTGCTTGTCTCTTCCAGACAGTCACACGCTGCGTTATTATTACACGGCGGTCTCGGATAAAGGATCGGGTCTCCCGGAGTTCTCTATAGTTGGCTATGTGGATGATCGGGAAATAATGCATTACAACAGCGACACCAAGCGGGCCCAACCTGTAACTGACTGGATGGAGAGGAACGAGGGGCCCGAATACTGGAAGAGGGAGACAGAGATCGGTAAAGGCACCGAATCTGTATTCAGACACAGTGTGAGGACAGTGATGAGCCGCCTCAACCACACTGCAGGTGAGACCCTCTATATAATACTGTCCTCTATATTATAATACTAATACTGTGTACATATTACACACTATACTGTACAATACACACATTAGTCACACCTCGTGTACACAACCCTCTGCTATATTATATTATAACCCATCTTATCCTCGGAGGTAACGCTACAGCTGCTGCTGTGTGTCAGGAGACTGCAGGGCAACTGCCTGGGGCCCCAGTGCTCACAGATGGGCCCCCAGCTAGAGCGCCGACCCCCCCACCCCACAGTTCCCTGCCCCATCTACCTTTACTCATTGCCAGAACTGAGGGGCGCACAGGCAGTGACAGGGCATTCAGCTGCGTCTAATGCAGCGCTCACTCTGCTCCCAGCATGCAGAGGCCTGTCCTGACTCCATGCCCAGAGCATGGCATGGTGTAGCTGAAGGCCCCACTGCCAGCCTGAGTGCACATCTGCCCGCCGAGAGCCTGGACTGGAGCATAGACAAGGTATGATGTGTGTGTGTGTATAGGGATCTTCATGTGTGTGTGGGGGGGGGGGGGGTTGGCTGGCCAGCAGGATGGGGGGGGGGTAGCAGCCCAGACTATACAGTATATAGTGTTTGGCCCCTCAATAACCTGTATGTAATGACTGCAGCAAGATCAGGCATGACTGCCATGGGGCCCAGCCATCACTTTATAGGTTATGAAGGGGCCCAGATGCTGTAGCCTAGGTCGCTTTTATAAGCTATATGTGATGGATGGGCCCCATGCTTGCAGCAAGATCAGGCATGACTTTTATGGGGCCGGGTCCTGTTATCACTTTTTTGAGTTATGACGCTATAGAGTGTATAGCCTGGACCCATCAATAACCTGTATGTAATGACTGGACCCCATGCTTGCAGCAAGATCAGGCATGATTGCCATGGGGCCCAGCCATCACTTTATAGGTTATGAAGGGGCCCAGATGCTATAGCCTAGGTCCCCTTATAAGCTATATGTGATGGCTGGGCCCCATTCTTGCAGCAAGATCAAGCATAGCTGTCATGGGGCCCAGTAATCACTTTATAGTTTATAGAAGGGGCCAGAAACTAGAGTGTCTAGCATGGGCCCCTTTATAACCTATATTGTGACTGGGCCTCATGCTTGCAGCCTGATCAAGATGCAGCTGTCATTGGGCCCAGGCATCACATTATAGGTTGTGGAGGCCCACACATACTAGTTTGCGTAGCCTGGGTCCCCCATAACCTTATACGTGATGCTTGGGCCCAATGCTTGCAGCATGATCTGGATGCGGTTGCCATTATAGTTTATCCAGACTATGTACATTATAGGCTGCGTAGTCTGGACCCCTCCATAACTTTATATGTGATGACTGGGCCCCATGCTTGGAGCTAGATCATGATCGTTTGTGGCTGCTATGGGCCCACTTCAGCAGGTTATCCTGAAGTAAGCTTTTGTTGCGTGGAACCCCCCAAAAACCTACTCTCAACTTTTTCGATGCTCCCATGGTGCATGTGCAGGCTTCCTGCACACTGTGTGCCATGCATCAGGCAACATTGAATAGCTGGTGATGCGCTGTGCAGGGACGTGCCCCATGGGAGCGAGGAAGGAGGTAAATGATGAATTATGGAAGGGTGGTTTCAGACAGCAGTGCATCCCAAATGAGGATGGCTATGGGAGGACTTTCACCTGGTCGTAGAATCTTCTAGACTCCGGGCTGGATGAATGGTGTTTTGGTTGTGCATGGCATAAGGCCACGTTCTGGTTCCCCTGTGAAGTGTGCGCTTCCCTGCGCCGGACCTATCCTAATTGCTGGGCACAGGAGCAGCCCGGGGAGTGAATCCACATGCGCTGACCCGAACCCCGACACCTAACCTCTCCTCTCTAGCTGGGGGTCCCACTTTTAAATTTTGCCGTGTGCCACATTTTGTCTAAAACCGACCGTGCCGTGATGGATCACCCCATGGATCACCGATTCCCTGACAGACTTCAGAACTATGAGTTTTCTCTATATCCAGTTCAGGTCTTCCCAGTGATGACATGTGGGTATTCCGCCCCTAGGGGGTGCTCGACTGCAAGATCATAAGCTGCAGCTCCTCCCGGCCCCCTATAAAGGCAGGTGTCCCTCTATGATTCTCCAGTGTTCATCTTGCAGTTTGGCTGCAGACGATTGTTGGATACTCGGTCTCGGATATTGGCAGCAGAGCGGGGCCTCCTAGCCTCTGCGGGCCCTATTCCCACTGATCCCGTCTGACCCATTCCTGCCTCCCAGCCTCTGGCTGCTTCGGGATCGTGACGGTAGGGTGAACGCCGGGGTCGGGTGTTCGGCAGAGCTACACTCTGGGCCGCAGACCCTGTTTAAAGGGTAGCTGGCCATAGGCTTATGGTGAGCCTAAAAGGGGGGGAACCACTAGCTAGGGCTCTACGTTTGCCTGTATGCCCCTCCCTGCCCACAAGCTTTATTTGTGTGTGTGACCTTGTGTTTTGACTTTGCACTTTGCTCCTCGCTGGCTCTGCTGGGCCTTGGAGCCTGTCATGCTTACCTCCCTCGCGGTACCTCATGGGCCTTGTCATATCCTCCTCCCTCCATCTTGACTCAGTCACAGATGCTGTGACGGGGGGGGGGGGGGTGCCGCTCACACGGGATGGCGAGTCAGGCGCTCTATGCGTGGGAGCCGTGCGCTGCGCGGAGCTCTCATGTGTCTAGGCGCTGCCGCGGCCATGCTTTAATGGCCACTCCTGGCATGATGACGGTGGGCAGGCGCGTTATTCTAAGTATGTCTCACACCCCACTTCATTTACTCATTATTATTACACTTGGGTTAACTCACCGCTAGGTGGCGCACTTGCAGAGATCTCCAAAAAAGCAGCAAGCCCCTCCCGGTCTATACATACCTGGTACCTCCCATCAATTCCCCAGTGTTGGTCTCTGCAAGATGGCGACAAGACAGAAGAGAGAAGTCTCCTGCTTGCAGGTAGCCGGGGTATCACCCCGCCCCCCCCCCCCCCCCTTTCATGGTCTATTGCTGCCCGACCCTTTTTTGTGGATCCCCCATGTTATGCAGCAGCCTCCCAGCCTCGGCTGTAGGTCGGGCAAGGGTAGCTGGCACCTTAGGTGCTCAGGAGATTAGCTCCTCCGCTCGACCCCATTTTGTGGGGCATAGCGGGATTCCCGGAGTGGTGATCCGGATGTGGGATGCCCCGATTCTCTAGGTAGTCAGGGAATGTAGCTCCTTTATTCTTCATGTTTTGTGGTGTTGAACTCCCTTCCCCCTTTCACCCCCCCCCCCCACTCCTCCTTTGTATGGTGTGCCTTGCGGCGGTTCCGGGAGTGCGTTTGGGCTCTGCGGCCCTTGGGTGACTGTTTCACGTGTGGGGGGGGGGGCGCCCTGTTGGCGCTGGCCGTTCCCCCTCTGGGGGTTTTTGGAAGCGGGGTCGTGCGGCGTGTGGCGCCGCGGGGACGCAATGTGGCGGCTGCCTTGGGTCCGCGCCCTGCTGGCGCTTATTATTCTGCTCGTGTCTAGGGGGTTGTGAGAGCGAGAGAGAGAGAGAGAGCACGTCTCTCCCTCTCTCTGTGTGTGTGCGCAGTGTGCGGTGTGAGCGCCTTGTCATTTCCCGCCTCTACGCGGCGCGGCCCTCGCTGGGCCCGACGCGCGGCGCGGTTGGGGGGCGGGGCCTCGGGACGCGCGGCCCGCGCGATTGGCGGTGCGTCAGGGGGGAGGCGGGGCCACGGCGGCTCCCGCGGTTCTTCGAGGGCACGTTATCATCTTCCCTCTTTCCCTGAGCACGGCCGCCATTGTCACGCGAGGTAGGTCCTCCCTCCGTTTTCTTTTCTTTATGCGGGATTTGTGCGGGTCCTCTTGCGTGGGGCGGGAGCGTCGCTAGCCCCACGCTGTGACTCTCCCCCTTGCTCTCTCCTCCTCTCATTCCTGTTGTGGAATGTTGTCAGGCTCTGGAGCCAGGGGTGACGTTCATGGTACTCTTATGTGCCTTTCATGTATATATTCATTTATGGCTGTACATAGCTTGCACTTATCTTCGCATGTTTTGCTGTCTACATATGTGGCATGTGCCTGGAATGATTGTTGTCCTTTTTTGTGTTTTCCAGATCCCGGGACCCCTTCCTGTTGGGCTCTCCCGGTCTTACATACCTGGCCTGTAGTTGGGAAGGAAATTTGGGATATATATATATGTATGTATGTATGTATGTATATATATATATATATATATATATATGTATATATATATATATATATATATATATATATATATATATATATATATATGTCTATATATTTACATAGGGATATTAGGCCTTCCCCGTGGTCCGGGTAGTGACGGTTTAAGTTAGACTTTATTAAAAGGGGGGCATCCCGGGTTGCTTACTTCGTAAATCCCTAGGTTTGCGAATACCATAATTTCACCATATGGAGGCTGCCAGGGATACCGGATCTGATCCTTCGGGACAATCCAGGCTGTGTGGGGGTTGTGGGACTCCGCTCCCGGGGGATGATGTCATTGTATGCATTCCATGTGCGCAGCGGAGCATTGAGCGCCAGTCCAGCACCCCGGTGCCTGGTACATCATCGTCCGCGCCATCTCCCTCTCCTCCTCGCCTGTTCCGGACCCCGTGTGACGTGGTCACGGGTGGGGATTCGCAATCGGAGGTGTGTGCCCGGTTGGCTAACCTCGAGAAAATGTTTTCCACCATGTCCGCACAGAAGGCTGCGGCCAAGCGTAAACACCTTTCTCCGCCGGACTCGGAGGAGGAAGTGATTGAGGACCTGGATTGGTCGGATCGTCCCCTCAAAGAGGGTGAGCTCGTGGAAGAATTGGATGATTCAGAGGGCCAGCAGGTGCTGGGTGCTGAGGGGGACCAGGTGGATGGTCCCGCCCCTGATACGCCTTCTATTTTGACCCAAATGTTTGAGGTTTTGGATTTGGATCCTCCCGAGGTTGCTCCTAGGCCTAAGGGCCAGCTTTTTGGGGGCTCTAAGCAGAGTCTGGAGTTCCCCAGTCAGCAGCATTTCGAGGACGTTGTCCTTAAGCAGTGGGAGCATCCTACACGGCTCGTTGGGGTGCCGCCTAGCTGGGATAAGAAATATCCTTTTCCGGCGGACTTGCTGAAACGTTGGTCTGTCCCGCCCGAGGTGGATGCTCCGGTTTTGGGACTGTCTAATACGGCGGCTGTTCATTTTCCTGACACTACTTATCTGAAGGATGGCGAGGATCGCCGGATTGATCAGCTGGCCCGCCATGGTTTCGTCTGTGCGGGTTCGGGTTTGAGGCCTGTTTGTGCTTCGGCTCTTTTGGCTTTGGCGGTTAGGTCCATGGTCAGGGATTTATGTGTGGATCTTGATCCCTCGGGTGCTGAGTTTCTTGCGCTTAAGCGTTGTGACTCCTTTCTGTCGTTTATTCTGGCGGCTCAGGATGATGCCATGTTGATGTGTGGCAGGGCTTCTGCCCTGTTGGTGGCTATTCGCCGATCTGTGTGGTTGAGACAGTGGACGGCTGACTTTAATTCTAAAAGATCTCTCACGGCTCTTCCCTTTCTGGGTTTGAGGCTTTTTGGTGAAAAGTTGGATTCTGTTGCCAAAGGAGGTAGGCTGCCTCAGCGCAAGAAGTTTCGCCGTTCCTTTCGGGGGGCGGCCCCCTTCAATCCGTCCTTTCGGGGGGCCAGAGCCGGCAGGAGTGCGGGCTTCTCGGCTTCCAGGGGTGCGGTTTGGAATAGGGGTAAAGGCCGTGGCCGCCCCGTTCACGCTTGGGGCGCCAAGCCCAAGGCAGCTGCTAAGCCCGCTCAGCAATGAAGGGGCGCCCTCACCCGTGCGGGTGGGGGGACGGTTGCGACTCTTCTCCCGGGTATGGGACCAGGAGGTCTCGGACAGATGGATTCGGGAGGTGGTGTCGGCCGGTTACAAGTTGGAGTTCGAGTCCCGCCCTCCTCCAAGGTTTTTCAGGTCTCGGGTTCCTCTAGACCCGGTGGCTGCTCAGGGGCTCCTGGCAGCGGTTCAGAATCTCGTGGAGTTGGCGGTCATTTGCCCGGTCCCTCCTTCATAGGTGGGGCTGGGGTATTACTCCAATCTGTTCACCGTTCCCAAGAAGGACGGGTCGTTCCGTCCGATTCTGGATTTGAAGTTTCTCAACAGATTTATTCGTCCCCGGAAGTTTCGCATGGAGACCTTGCGGTCGGCGATCGGCTCGCTTCGGCAGGGGGACTTTATGGCGTCCATAGACATCAAGGACGCGTATCTTCACATTCCGATCTTTCCGGCACATCAGCGGTTTCTTCGCTTTGTGGTGGAGGATCGGCACTTTCAGTTTGTAGCTCTTCCATTCGGTCTCACCTCGGCTCCGAGAGTGTTCACCAAGGTGTTGGCAGGGGTGATGGCCCTGCTCAGGGGATTCGCATTGTTCCTTACCTGGACGATCTTCTCATCATGGCTCGTTCCTTCAGTCAGGCGGAAGGGGACACCAGCACGGTGGTGTCTATGTTAGAGAGGTTCGGCTGGGTGATCAATTACCCCAAGTCCTCTCTGGTTCCGGCCAGGGTGGTGACCTTTCTGGGGATGTCCTTGGACTCTTGACAGCACAGAGTGTTTCTCCCTCAGGCCAAGGTTCTTCTGATTCAGGAATTGGCTCAGCTTCTTCTTACCAATCCTCACCCGTCCATCCGGCTAGGGATGAGACTGGTGGGGTTGATGGTGGCCTCGTTCGAGGCAGTTCCCTTCGCTCAGTTTCACACGAGGACGCTGCAGCTTCATCTTTTGGCGTCATGGGACAGGCGCCCGCGGTCGTTGGATCGGTCCTTCCGGATGTCCCCTCGAGTTCGGCAGTCTCTTCGGTGGTGGTTGGTTCCGGACAATCTTTTGAAGGGCAGGTCGTTTCTGACTCCGCTTTGGGAAACTGTCACCACGGATGCCAGCTTGTCAGGATGGGGAGGTTTCTGGAAGGATCTTCAGTTTCAGGGGCAGTGGGACCCTCAGGAGGCCCACTTGCCCATCAATGTTCTGGAGTTGCGAGCCATCAGATTGGTTCTGTCTCACTTGACGCATCATTTACAGGGCCTGCCGGTTCAGGTTCGATCGGACAATCAGACGGCGGTTGCTTACATCAATCACCAAGGAGGGACTCGCAGTCTGGGTGCCCTCAGGGAAGTGTCTCTGATTCTGGTTTGGGCGGAGACGAATGTCCCTTGCATTTCGGCAGTGTACATTCCAGGAGTGGAGAACACGGAGGCGGACTTCCCGAGCCGGTGCTCGTCCCGCCGGGGGGAATGGTCTCTCCATCCCCATGTGTTTCGGTCCATGTGTCTTCGGTGGGGGACGCCGGAGGTGGATCTGTTTGCCTCTCGTCACAATCACAAGCTTCCGACATTCGTGTCGCTGTCGCGGGACCCTCTGGCTCTGGCGGCGGATGCCATGGCCTTGAGCTGGAAGGATCTGGGGTTCCTGTATCTGTTCCCTCCGATTCCCATGCTAGGCAGGGTGCTGCGAAAACTGGTTCAGGAAGGAGTTCCCGCCATTCTCGTGGCTCCAAGGTGGCCAAGGCGGGTGTGGTTCGCAGACATCGTTCGTCTGGCAGTGGATCAGTTCGATCTGCCTCTTCGGCCAGATCTGCTCACTCAGGGTCATCTGTGTTACCCCAGTTTACCAACGCTGGCTTTAACAGCTTGGCTGCTGAAACCTCCATCTTGAAGGAGGAGGGTCTTTCGGATTCGGTCATTCAGACTCTCGTTAGTGCTAGGAAGAGGTCTTCCTCTTCCATCTATTATAGGGTCTGGAGATCTTATATTGATTGGTGTGAGGCTAGATCTTTGCCATGCCGGGTTTTTTCTATCTCTCGGATCTTGGATTTTCTTTAGTCAGGGCTGGATTCTGGTCTCCAGCTGAGTACTTTGAAGGGGCAGGTGTCTGCCTTGTCTATTTTTTTTTTCCAGAGGTCTTTTGCTAGTCATTCTTTGGTCAAGACCTTCTTCCAGGGGGTTTCGCATTTGCGGCCTCCTAGGAAGCCTTTGCTCCCAGTTTGGGATTTGAATTTGGTGCTCTCTGTGTTACAGGCTCCTCCTTTTGAGCCTTTGCAGGATATTGCTTTGTCCACTTTGACTCAGAAGGTTGTCTTTTTGGTGGCCATCACTTCGGTTCGGCGTGTTTCGGAGTTGGCAGCCTTGTCGATTCAGGCTCCTTATTTTGAGAAGCATCAGGACAAAGTGGTCTTTCGTTTCAAGTCAGATTTTCTTCCTAAGGTGGTATCTGCTTTTCATCTTAATCAGGACATTGTTCTTCCTTCTTTGTGTCCTAAGCCTAGGAATGATAAGGAGAGTGCGTTGCACTGCTTGGACGTGGTGCGTTGTGTTAGGTACTATTTGCGTGCTACGTCTTCCTTTCGTAAGACTGATGCTCTTTTCGTAGTGCCTTGTGGGCCTAGGAAGGGCTTGGCTCCGGCCAAGTCTTCCATTAGCAAATGGATTCGCCAGGCGATTGTTGGTACCTATTCTGCCAAGGGGAAGGATCCCCCTTTTTGTGTTACTGCGCATTCTACTCGTGCGGTTGGTGCGTCCTGGGCTTTTCAGCACCAGGCTTCAGTTGAGCAAGTTTGTAAGGCCGCTACCTGGTCTTCGGTTCACACCTTTTCCAAGTTTTACAAGGTTGACGTACGGGCCTCGGCGGATGCTGTGTTTCAAGTCAGATTTTCTTCCTAAGGTGGTATCTGCTTTTCATCTTAATCAGGACATTGTTCTTCCTTCTTTGTGTCCTAAGCCTAGGAATGATAAGGAGAGTGCGTTGCACTGCTTGGACGTGGTGCGTTGTGTTAGGTACTATTTGCGTGCTACGTCTTCCTTTCGTAAGACTGATGCTCTTTTCGTAGTGCCTTGTGGGCCTAGGAAGGGCTTGGCTCCGGCCAAGTCTTCCATTAGCAAATGGATTCGCCAGGCGATTGTTGGTACCTATTCTGCCAAGGGGAAGGATCCCCCTTTTTGTGTTACTGCGCATTCTACTCGTGCGGTTGGTGCGTCCTGGGCTTTTCAGCACCAGGCTTCAGTTGAGCAAGTTTGTAAGGCCGCTACCTGGTCTTCGGTTCACACCTTTTCCAAGTTTTACAAGGTTGACGTACGGGCCTCGGCGGATGCTGTGTTTGGCCGTAAGGTTCTGCAGGCTGCAGTGGTTTGAGTTTTTTCTGCGTTATTGCCTGGTTTGGATACCCGCCCTCTTTTGGACACTGCTGTTGGATGTCCCAAGTGTAATAATAATGAGTAAATGAAGTGGGGTGTGTGACATACTTAGAATAATACCATTTTGTGATTACTCACCTGTAAAATGGGTATTATAAGTATGTCACACACCCCACTTCACCCGCCCTCTTTTGGTATCCTGGTTCCTTATATGGTGAAGTTTTGTATTTACAGTTGAGGGTTACAATTGTTTATTCCTGGTACCTTGTCTTTCTGCTGTTTTAACACTGGGGAATTGATGGGAGGTACCAGGTATGTATAGACCGGGAGGGGCTTGCTGCTTTTTTGGAGATCTCTGCAAGTGCGCCACCTAGCGGTGAGTTAACCCAAGTGTAATAATAATGAGTAAATGAAGTGGGGTGTGTGACATATTTATAATACCCATTTTACAGGTGAGTAATCACAAAATGGTATTTTTTGGCGCCGGAGGGGGCGGAGCCGTGTGCCGACGCGTTCAACGTCATTAAGGCGCGGCCCACCCCGCCCCTCGAGGAACGCACTGGAATCTGCAAGTGTGCGTGTGCTGCTGCTTTCTGGCTGTGTCTGCTTCTGCTGCTGCTGCCTGGGATCCCATCTTCAGAAGTGTTTTGCTACTCCAGGGACTGTCCATTGTCGGTGTCGAGAGTCCCTCTTTTGAATGATCTGTTATTATTATGCCCCTTGCCTTTTGCAGAGTCTGATGGGCCTCTCCCCTTTGTCTTTTGTATAGGTCGTGGGCTTAGTGGTTGAGGGTTGTGGATCCTCCTGGTCCCCCTTTTTTATTAAGAGGGATCACATAGGTTTGGGCCGTTAGTGTCTTGTAACCTTACCAATTGACCATTATTTAATCACCATGATGGAGGCATCGGGGGATAGTGAGCTGGGGGCCCCATCTGGGCAGGTAAAACTCTGCCCCTTGTGCAGTAGGAATCCTCTGGGCGGATTCAGCACTGTTTGTACCACTTGCGCCAGAGGCGTTATTTTGGACCATGACCGGGCGGGCGTCTCTGCCCCAAGCCCTTCGCTGCCTGCGGCCTCTCCGGACCCTTCGCTGCTGCACTTAGCCTCCAGTGAGGGGGGAGCCAGCAAGGGGTCCCATGCTGATTTGGCGCATAGGCTGGCCAATCTCGAGAGACAGATCTCGCGGACGGCTGATAAGAAAGCCACAAGTAAAAAACTGCACCTCGAGCCCGTTTACTCGGCTAATGACAATCTATTTGATGATCTGGCTTCTGTGGAGGAAGGTGAGTGGCCAGATGATTCACGCCCCACTGTGGATTATTCTGCAATCCACTGTGGATTATTCTTCTGGAAGCAAGGTGATTTGTTTAGGCCCGAAAGACAGAGGCGGGTCTTTCCGGAGCAGGCCCATTTTTCTAATATGATTTTCAAGGAATGGGAAAGACCTAACAAGCTACCATCGGTGCCTAAGGGACTGGATAGGCGGTATCCCTTCCCTGTGTCGGGGTTGTCAAATACACAAATTATGCCATCACCTGATACCGCTTCCTTACGTGACCCGGCTGACAAGCGCATGGATTAGCTGGTCTGCCATGCTTTCACTTTTGCTGGTGCCCTGTGTGTGCCGCGGCGATTGTCTCTCTGGCCAGAAAGAAGGTGAGACATCTTGTGGATAGAGCTAAGGCTCGCAAGCGGGCGGAGGAGTATAAAGAACTCAAGGCCTGCTTGGAATTCATTGGTTTTGTTGCCTCTGCCATGGACGATGGAGTCCGGCTTGGTGCCAGGATTTCTGCCCTGCTTGTTGCCATCCGCCACTCGCTCTGGTTGCGGCAGTGGTCGGCTGATGCCGCGGGCAAGAAGTCGCTTACGAGTATCCCCTTTGTGGGGCACAGGCTGTTTGGGGAGCGCCTGGACCTTTTGGTCAAGGATGGTAGACTCCCTCAGGGACGGAAACCTGCTCGGTCCTTTCGGATTCCCTCTGCCTATCGCTCCTTTCGAGGAGGAAGAGGCTCTTCTTTCTCAGGTGGCTGCAGAGATACCTGGGGTAGAGGTAGGTCCTGCGGCCAACCCAATCCCGCCTGGGGAGCTAAGTCCAAGCCCCCTGCCAAGTCCCCTCAGGCATGAGGGGGCATCCTCACCCATCCGGGCATCATGGACATCCTGAGGAACCAGGGCATTCGTGTGCTGCCTTATCTGGACGACTTGTTGATTGTAGCCCAGTCTCTTCGGCAGGCCGAGAGCGATAACCGGATGGTGTTGTCAACTCTAGAGGCCTTTGGCTGGGTAGTCCGTTACCAAAAGTCTTTTATCACTCCCTCGACAGTGAGGTCCTTCCTGGCCATGACGATAGACACCGCTCAGGTCAAGGTCTTTCTACCACAGCAGTAGGTTTCGGGTCTCCAGACGCAGGTGCAGGCCTTGCTGTCCTGTCAGCGGCCGTCGATAAGTCTGGGGCCTAATGGTGTCATGCTTCGAGGCAGTGTCCTTCGCCCAATTTCACATGAGACCTCTTCAATCGAACCTGCTGACCTGCTGGAACCGGATGCAGGAGTCACTGGAACAGGAATCTTCACTGTCTCCCCTGGCCAGCCAGTCCATCTTGTGGTGGTTGGACTCCAGGAACCTGTTGGTGGGCAAGTCCTTTTTGACTTCCCATTGGGAGAGGTTACCACGGATGCCAGTCTGACCGGCTGGGGAGGCGTTTGGCAGACTCAGAAGATCCAGGGTCAGTGGGGTCCGCAGGAGATCCGCTTACCCATAAATCTCTTGGAGCTGGGAGCGTTCCGGTTGGTGCTTCATCGATTGACTCCCCATTTAAGGGGTTGTGCGATCCAGGTTTGCTTGGACAATCAGACGGCTGTGACCTACATCAATCACCAGTGCGGGACTCTGAGCAAGCGAGCCCTCAAGGAGGTGACCCAGATTCTGACTTGGGCAGAGGAGAATGTTCCCTGCATATCGGCGGTCTACATCCCTGGGGTGGAAAACCAGGAGGCAGACTCCCTGAGCAGGGGGCCTCACTTCTGGAGGAATGGTCTCTCAGCAGCAAGACCTTTCACACGCCGTGTCTCCGCTGGGGTCAGCCGGACGTGGACCTGTTTGCGTCCAGACACAATCACAAGCTTTCAAGGTTTGTCTCCCTCTAATGAGATCCTCTGGCCATTGCCACAGACGCTCTGGCTAATCCCTGGACGGAGTTTAAGTTTCTTTATGCATTCCCTCCGTTTCCACTCCTGGGCAGAGTGCTGCGCAAGATAGCCCATGAAGGGGTACCGACTATCCTGGTGGCTCCTCGCTGGCCGAGAAATAGTTGGTTTGTGGACATAGTTCAGATGTCAGTAGATCGCTACATCATCCCCGACGACCCAGGGCTTCTCACTCAGGGGTCGCTGCGGCACCACAATTTACGGACGCTGGCTTTGACGGCCTGGGTATTGAGTCCTCGATCCTGGCGGAAAAGGGGCTGTCGGCCACGGTTGTGCATTCCATGATTCAGGCACGGCAGAAGTCTTCCTCCATGATATACTACAGAGTTTGATACGCCTATATTGCTTGGTACGAGTCCAAGAGCACCCTCAAGGGTCAGGTCTCGGCTTTAGCCATCTTTTTCCAGAGATCCATTGCCAACCATAGGTTGATCAAGACCTTTTTCCAGGGAGTCACCCATGTCCGGCCACGACGTAAGTCAGAATTTAGTACTGTCTGCTCTTCAGGGTCCTCCTTTCGAACCTTTGTGCGATGCTGCATTGCCTATCTTGACTCTCAAAGTGGTCTTTGAGAGTCGAGGCGATCACCTCGGTGCGTCGTGTATCAGAGCTGGCCGCGCTTTGTATAAAGCCTCCTTATTTTGAGCGGCCTAAGGATAAGGTGGTTTTTCGCTTTAAACCTGATTTTTTGCCTAAGGTCGTTTCCCCTTTCACCTTAATGAAGAAGTTGTCTTACCTTCCTTGTGTCCAGCACCGACTAATTCCAAGGAAAGGACCCTTCATGCCTTGGGTGTGGTCAGAGCCATAAAGTATTACCTGGCTGCGACTGAATCCTTCAGGAAATTGGATTTGCTCTTTGTCCTAACAGAGGGCTCTAGGAAAGGTTTGCCACCAGCCAAGTCCACTCTCAGTAGGTGGATCAGACAGGCGGTGTTGCAAGCATATTCTGCCAAGGGGAAGGAACCCCCTTTTCGGATCACAGCTCATTCTTCCAGAGCTATTGGTGCCTCTTGGGCTTTTTGGCACCAGGCATCGGTTGAACAAGTTTGTAAGGCCGCCACTTGGTCTTCAGTTCATACTTTTACAAAGTTTTACAAGGTGGATGTTAGGGCCTCAGCTGATGCTGTTTTTGGCCCGAAAAGTGCTTCAGACGGTAGTGAGATGAACTACATGCTGTTTTGCACTGGGGATCAAACCAAATGGATACTGCTTTTGGATGTCCCACATGTCATCACTGGGACGACCTGGACTGGATATAGGGAAAAATACAATTCTGTGAAACTCACCTGTAGAATTGTTTTTGATTATATCTATTCCAGGTCGTGCTGTGTTGCTTATGTTGCTTCCCAGAGCTTAACGTGAACCAATCAGCCTTTGTCGACTATGGAGTCTAAAATGCCCCTGGGGCATCCCGATTTATGGTGAACCACTGTTTGAACCACCCGCAATAGCCCATAATTGTTTACCTTTACATCGGTCCCTCACCACGACTACATCCACGGAATTGATGCCTCTGAGACGCTCTCCCGCGTCCAGCCATTCAGATTGGCACACACTCCGCAAGGAAACCGGGTATGTGACTGCCCCGCTCCCTATGCCAACAGTTTGCCAACCATTACTCTGCACTGCATAAAGCAATACTTGGATGACTGCTCACTTATGCATCTTGGGAGTGGCAGTGAGCTGAGTGGGTAAACTTGGGGGTTTCTCAGAGTGGGGCATCTCAAATCAGGATACCCCAGGGACAAAGACCTATTACCAGGATAGTGAAAATCCTGGTGCTAGGTCCACTGTAAAGAGGAAGTCTATTCTTGTTGTTACCCTCCAGCCCCTCCCCCACCTTCTGTGTTAAAGAGGAACTTCAGACCTAAAATAAAAAGGGGCATTGGCCCCTACTTACCTTTTGGATGTCACCACTCTCTGCTGCTGCAACATCCTGCTGCCCCCGTCACCGGTGTTCCTCTTTAAGCATGCTCTGGATGTTTAAATAATAAAACTGATCACTGAAATCCTCCCCTGAGGCGCGAGGCTCTGCATGGCAGCCAAAGACTTAAAAGGTCCCAGCTTCCGCTTTTGTGTAGATTGCTCGTCCCCATGTGAGTTGTTTTCCATGTTATTGCCCAAATTTGGCTTAGCACATGGGGTGTGTGGGTAAAATGTTCCAACTTGCTTGGACTTTCTCTTTCGGACAGACCCCCCCATTTCACCCCCCACCACCTTCTTCACTGTGTGCAGTGGCCACATCCCCACTATCCCTTTGTGAATGACTGGCGGGGCACATTCCCTGTAAGAATGTAGCAGGGGATGCAGCTGTCAGTGCTTTCGGGTCCACTCCCCTAGATGAAGGGGGCGGGAGCAGATCCGAGTGCGCTGATTGGACGAGAGAGCGGCCTGGGGGGTTTCACACAGTGGGGCATCCCCGCATTTCTCTACTTTTAATTTTATTCCTCCTGGACCATGCAGAGAAGAGCTCCAACAGCCACTCTGTCCCTTGATTCTTTAAAATGATACTGCAATCAAAAGACATTGTTACGCCATTGTGTTTTCCAATTTTAAATTGAAGCAGAAACGGCAGAGATATCAGGGTTTACAGGCTCAGCCAATGACATTCTTTTTTTCATCCTGTGCCCCAGTCAGCTCAGCAGAGCAGGACAGAATTGCTGGTCCCTCCCTCCCTCCCTCCCTCCCTCCCTCCCTCCCTCCCTCCCTCCCTCCCTCCCTCCCTTCCTTCCTTCCTTCTCCTCCTCCCTCCCTCCCTTCTCCTCCCTCCCTTCTCCTCCCTCCCTTCTCCTCCCTCCCTCCCTCCCTTCTCCTCCCTCCCTTCTCCTCCCTCCCTCCCTCCCTTCTCCTCCCTCCCTCCCTCCCTTCTCCTCCCTCCCTCCCTTCTCCTCCCTCCCTCCCTTCTCCTCCCTCCCTCCCTCCCTCCCTTCTCCTCCCTCCCTTCTCCTCCCTCCCTCCCTCCCTCCCTTCTCCTCCTCCCTCCCTCCTCCTCCTCCTCCTCCAGATTCATCGCATTTCTAATCACTATGCAGCATCACAGATCCTTCTTTTTTTTTTCAGAAGGGAAATCATGAATTGAACCTGTAATTCCCGATATCCCGGCCATTTCTGCGTCAATTTAAAGGCGGAAAACCGTTTAGGACAGCACCAAATGTAGCCCAACGCAATGTTGTAATAATTGCCTTTGCCTGCAGTAGCACTTTAAGCATAAGGTAACATGGCAAACCACAGTGGTCCTACAGCAGAGCAACTCATGAAGATGCACCATGACACGTCTTTCCCAGCTCAACTATGTCCCAAAAATTGGAGCAAGGAAAACATCTTTGCTTAGAATACATAGGGTATTTACATAAAATCTTGACTTTGAGATGCTTTGAAATGTCTAATTTCTCTTCCATTTTACTTCAGGCCATCAGAGACGATTGGGTTAACCTCTCAACCGAAGGGCGTGCACTGCAAGACAAAGGTGTGGCTCCTCCTCCCGGGCCTATATCCTCCTGGCTGACTTCCTTCACTTCAGTTTCTTTCTTGCAGTTGGAACTGAACTGCAAGGGTGCTATTGACTCCTTTGCGTTGTAAGCGGGGGTATTGGAAACCTGTCTGTTCCTGGGCCCTTTTACTCCTCTGATCTGAATGGACCCACTTTGCCTCCGCAGCTATGCTGCATTCGGATCAGGATGGTAAGGTAAGCGCCAGGGTCTTTGGGCGCTTTGGAGTGTCACCTTTTTGTTTTTAAAAAAAAAGTTGACACTCCTGTGCTGAGAATTCCGCCACAGGTTTTTGTCTGGTGAACCTGAGGGGAACCAGGGGAATACATTTTTCTCAGTATTGCTCTTTTTTCCACGTGTTTCTACTGGTTAAAAAATTCGCCACCTCTGGAAACAGTTTCGCCTTAGCATAGCGCCGAGCACCGGTGTGCGGCGCTCCCTTTACCCTGCTGCGGCGAAGTACCGCCGACATTGCGGTTCTTCTCCTCCCGTCATCGCTGGAAAATTTTCGGCCGGGTGAAGCGCCAAAGTACCGCCTACATCGCGGTTCTTTCCCGGCGTGCACTATTTATTCTACCCGCTGCCTCTGGAACATTTTCGTCTAGGCGAGGTGCCTAACACCACCCACATCGCGGTTCTCCTCCGGCAGCGCATAATTACTGGGGTTGTTGGCCGGCAAAAGGGCTGCTTCTGAGCCACTGCACGGCCGCCCTCAAGCGGACCTAAACCTTTAGGTAGGTCATTTTGTTTATATTTTATTAGGATTATGTGTATTAATATTATGTTTTTTATTCATATATATTATGTTTTTTGTTTTTTTGTCTTTTAGATTGTGGGAAAGGATGGGCAATATATTGGTGTGGTTCACACTCTGAGGTCTCAGAATAGTCTTGTGACTATCGGGAACTGTTCATATACTAGGTCTTAGACCTCCTGGAAAATAGTCTAGTATTAATCACCATGATGGAGGCATCTGGGGTAATCATATCTGGTCGTTTAGCAGATAGATTCACCCCATGTCCAATATGCAAAAAGGGACTGGATGAGGATCGCACGGTGTGCAGGCAATGTGCAACAGTGGTTGCTGAATACGGAAGACCGTTGTCTCCTCCTGCAAGGGCTTCATCCCCTGTCTCTGGGCATTTAGATCCTAAGTCCCCCTCGGCTGCCCAACCTCATGACAGGTATGTCCTCAAGGAGTTGGGAGATTGGCCCGCTTAGAGAGTCGCTCAGAATCACCGGCTCCCAGAAAAGCTTCAAGAAAGAAGAAGCATTTAAATTCCTCTGAGTCTGAAGAGGATATTATTGCTGCCATAGTCTCCCAGGAAGAATCCACTGGGGAGGCTTCATCCAATAGGGACTCGGATTCAGATTCTCTACACAAGGGGGCACTAATTTTAAGATGGATGAGTTGATTACATCCATTCTGGAGATTATGGATTTTTCGGGCCCAGAAGTCCCCAAAAAGAAAAAGGGGTTTAAAAATTGGTTTAAGCCGGAAAAACAGAGGCTGGTTTTGCCGGTGCATACGCATTACTCTAAATTGATTCAAAGGGAATGGCATAAGCCATTCCTAGAGTTCTAGATTCTATGTATCCTTTTCCTTTTGGGGATGTTGAACTATGGTCTTGTCCCCCTATAGTGGATGCTCCGGTGTCAGCTCTTTCTAAGACTGCGGTTATGTCACCACCTGCTTAGTGCTTCTCCAAAGGATCCAGCATATAAGTGCATAGATCAGATGGCACGCCATGCTTATGCTATCGACCTTGCGGCGAGCCTGTGCTACATCCATAGCAGCTTTGGCGAGCAGGAGATTGTTAAAGCAACTAGACTCTAAGACTCATTCGGGTCATTCACAGAGGTCATGCTCCCAGTTGATCAAAACGAGTTTGGACATCAACAGGTATATGATTACGACTATGGATGATTTGATGAAGTTAAGTTCCAGAGGCCTAGCTCTGGTGGTAACTTTAAGGCATATCTTATGGCTAAAACAGTGGTTGGCTGACACAGCCTCTAAAAAGCATCTAACAGGACTCCCCTATAAGGGGCGGCGTCTGTTTTGGGAGTGCTTGAAAGACATGGTCAAGGAGGCTACTGGTGGTAAGTCTACTATTCTGCCACAGAAGCCAAAGTCTAATACTGATTTCCGCAGGGCCTCTAACCCTCGGCCCTTTCGGGGAGGTAGAGGTTTTGCCTTTTTGGGATACTGTAGAGATCAAGATATAATAGATCAAAATGCCAAAATAAGGCAAGAAGACTTCGGCGGAACAAGGCCAAACCTCCTTCAACGCCTGCTCAGGCATGAAGGGACGCCCCCACCCTTGCAGGTGGGGGGACGGCTTCTGCATTTTTCACACATTTGGAGGCGCCATGTAACAGAAAGTTGTATCCTCAGGTTACAAGATAGTTAGAAGCCAGACCTCCTTGAAGATTCTTTTGGTCATGGGAAAGCAGAAGCAATGAGATCTCGCCTTTTAGAGATTGGAGTAGTCTGTCCTGTTCCTCCCTTAGAAAAGGGTCAGGGGTTTTACTCCAATCTATTCATAATTACCAAGAAGGACAAATCGTTAAGCCCAATATTAGATCTCAAGAGCCTCAACAAGTTCGTCCTTCTGAAAATATTTTGCATGGAAACATTAAAATCCACAGTGATGTCACTCCAGCCGGGAGATTTTCTGACCACAGTGGATATAAGGGATGCATACCTACACATTCTGATTTTTCCGGGTCATCAGAAGTATCTGCGGTTTGCAGTCTGTTGGGCCTGACGGTGTCTTGCTTCGAGGCAGTGCCCTTTGCACAGTTTCAAACAAGAACCCTTCAGATGGAATTGCTCTCGATCTGGGATCGAGACCCACAGACTCTGGATCATTCTTTTTGCATGACAGTCAACAAGGCAGTCTCTAGCCTGGTGGATGAGTCCTCAGCCTCTTCAGATTGGGAAAAATCCTTTCTTCCAGTTAATTGGAAGATCATCCCTACAGATGCCAGTTTATCTGGTTAGGGGGTGTCATGGAGTCAGACGATCCAGGGACAATGGAGTCCAAAGGAGAGCAGACTCCCTATAAATGTCCTGGAATTGAGAGCGATTTGATGCGATTTGATTGTGTCTCAGGCATAGGACATCCCATCTGAAGGGGCATCCCGTCCTGATTAAAACAGACAATCGGACGGCGGTGGCATATATCAATCACCATGGGGGCACCAGAAGCAGGCAAGCCCTCATGGAAGTGAGCCGGATTTTACTTTGGGCCGAGAAACAGGCTCCATGCATCTCAGCAGTATACATACCTGGAGTGGACAACTTGCAGGCTGATCATCTCAGCAGAAAGGCCCTGCATCAGGGGGTATGGTCTCTCAGTCAGAGAGTTTTTGAATCCCTATGCATGCGCTGGGGGATTCCAGACATAGATCTCTTTGCATCACAACACAATCGGAAGGTTCCAAAGTTTGTGTCCCGGTCCAGAGATCCTCTAGCAATAGCAACAGATGCCCTGACTCTTCAGTGGTCAGCAATAAAGCTTCTTTATGCATTCCCTCCAATTCCATTCCTGGGTCGAGTACTAAAGAAGATGGCTCGCGAGGGAGTCCCAACCATTCTGGTGGCTCCTCGGTGGCGAAGAAGAAGCTGGTTCTCAGACATAGTAAGGATGTCAGAGGGCGACCCGTGGAGGTTACCCGATGATCCAGATCTTCTCACACAGAAGCCTCTAAGGCACCCCAATTCACAAGTTCTAGCTTTGACGGCCTGGCTATTGAATCCTTTATCATCATGCAGACTGATTCAGGCCAGGAAGAAGTCTTCATCAATGATCTACTATAGAGTCTGGTGAGCATTAATCGCCTGGTGCGAATCCAGAGGGTTCGCTAGTAGAACTTTTTCTGTTCCCAGAATATTGGAATTTGCAGAAAGATCTTCATGAAGGTCTTCAATTGAGTACTTTAAAGGGACAGATATCTGCTTGATCTGTTTTTTTTTTCAGAAACCCATAGCTGGAAAAAAAATTATCGGAACCTTTTTTCAGGGAGTCGCTCATGTGCGGCCTCCTCGTAAGCCTCTTCTGCCAGTTTGGGACCTGAATTTAGTCTTATCAGCTCTTCAGGGTCTTCCCTTTGAACCACTGGTAGATGTCTAATGGCTCTTAAGGTTATCTTTTTAGTGGCAATGACCTCAGTAAGGGGGGTTTCTGAATTAGCAGCGTTATCTGTTAAGCCTCCTTAGTGTTACATAAGGACAAGGCCTTCCGCCAGCTAAGTCTACCATCAGTCGATGGATTAGACAAGCAGTGATAAGAGCCTATGTCTCTAAAAGGGAAAGATCCTCCCGTTAGGATTACTGCTCATTCGACACGAGCTATTGGAGAATCTTGGGATTTTCCGCATCAAGCATCAGTAGAACAAGTATGCAAAGCCGCTACTTGGTCTTCCGTTCATACATTTACCAAATTTTATAAGGTGGATGTTAGAGCCTCGGCGGATGCCGCTTTTGGTAGAAAAGTCTTGGACTGTAGTAAATTTAAATGTTTTGAAAGGTCTTGTTCCTCAGAGAAAGGAATAAGGTTTTTTGGGGATCCCACCCTGAAGCAAGGGTACTGCTATGGAGGTCCCAATAGTCTCTGAATTACTCTGATGGCCTGAAGTAAAATGGAAGAGAAAAGAGAATTCTGTCAGTACTCACCTGTAGAATTAATTTCTCTTTCATTATTACTTCAGGACATCAGACCCTATCTGCTAGGTTACTATGTCCATGCCTTGGATGCCTAGTCTTGGTGGACATGTAAATAGTGTGAAGTGTGATCAGCATTAAAAACCAAAATTAGACTCCTTTCTCCGATTATTTTTTTTTATCATCTGGTCTCCCAGCCTTTTGTCTCCAACAGGAGATATAGGAACGTCTCCTGGGTAGCTGTTCTACTGCTTTTTAATTAAACTGAATTGGAGGAAGTCAGCCAGGAGGATATAGGCCCGGGAGGAAGAGCCACACCTTTGTCTTGCAGTCCACGCCCTTCGGTCGAGAGGTTAACCCAACTCGTCTCTAAATTACTCTGATGTCCTGAAATATTAATGGAAGAGAAATCTACAGGTGAGTACTTGCAGAATTCTCTTTTTACACTGTTACCAAGGTGGGTAAGGTGGGTAGAAGTTAGTGTGTGCCTGGACAGGGACTTTAAAGTGAACCAAAACCTGGGATTTTAACTATCCTGGGTTTTGCCCCCCCCCCCCCCCCCGGGGCTCCCAGGTTTGGGGCACCCCACTGTGTGCCCCACTTGGTCCCCCAGGATGCCAAGCTAACTCGCCTCTGCTTGAGCCCTGGGTGTGGCTAGAGAAGCTAAATGTAATTCTAGCCGCACTTACAAGCGGCGTGCAGCATCACTTCCTCTCTCTGGCTGTGTGCAGTCACGCACAGCCATTCATTTGCGGCGGGCATGGCCGTGCACTGCTGAGAAGGGAGGCGAGTGATGCCGGCCACACATGCTCCATTGGGCTCAGGGGAAGGCGAGTTTACTGGGTGCTCTGGGGGTTTCACACAGTGGGGCATCCCTGCCCCCGGGAGAGGGTAAGCATCCCCTGGAGTCAAACTCTAGGGTGGGTTTTGGTCCACTTTAAGAATGATATGATGCAAATGACAATTTTCTTGTCTGCTAAAAGTTCTATTTAAAGCTGCCGTATGGTCACAAACAAAATGTCCGCCCTCCCATCCATCTTGACCCCGGCAAAGCCAGGTGACCCAATTAAAAGAATAAATCTTTCCTGTTCTTGATCCACTTTGGAGGCTGAGCTGTACTGGGATGATGGATGGCAGTCTCATCCCTATCAGAATAGAGAAGGATAGAATCAAGTGAGGACACCCGGTGTGGACACGGATATGGCGGGATGGAGGGGGGCATGGCATAAAGCACTGATATGTAAAACTTATTCAGCAGGGTGTCAAAGGGTTGGAACACCCGGGGAGTTTGGAGTAGTAATGGTATATTGGGGGGCTATAATGGACCAGTTAGCAGGGAGCTACAGTCATTGGGAGTGATGTGTGTAGATGTTCCATGGGAGGAAGATTATTGTAAGTCACTTGTGTTGGGGGAGGGGGGGACTTCCAGCTCTTTATGTTGGGGAAGTTACAGAAGCTATAAAATCTGATGTGTGTCACCTTCTTGTATATTCCAGGCCAGCTCCTAGGGGTGGGTAACATCAGGGAGTCATATTGATAATGTCATTTGGCAGTCTGCCTCAGCTCCTCATAAGTTAACCCCAGGATTGCCGCCAGGTGACTCCCACGCAGTGCTCCCCAATCTCAACTCACCATCACCACAAACCACAGTCATTTTTTCTGTTATTTAAAGCAGACTAACAGTCAAAAATGTCTTAAACCAGACCAACACAACAAACTGTGCTCATATGCATCCCTCACAAGGGCAATTTAGATTGCTGCACATAAAAATCATTTATCTTTTTCTAACTCCTGCTGTGGTAAATTTTAAAAACAAAACCATGGCTCATGCATCTGCAGGCCACCTGCAAACAGGAAGTGCTGCTGGGTTTCCTGTTACTGTGCATTGTCAGTTGAATCCAGGCAGCAGCATGGCTGAGATGCTGGAAGAGGAAGCTCCAACATGGCCACTACCTTTATTTTCCAACTGTTCCAGGCTGTTGGTCCAGTTCGTCCACCCCCTGCTGACCCTGGATTGACCAGTTAATTACTTACTTGCCCATTTGCTCCCAGCCATTCAGATAGGTGGGGGGCTTGCACTCCCACTCACTTATTGCCGAGGCTCTACGTGTAAACAGAGCCGCTTGGCAGACATTACATATGCACAGCAAACGGCTCCGATTGGATGAGAACTCGTGCAAGCGTCTTTGGACCGGAAAAAGGTTGAGTTGATCTGTGGCGTTTCATGCATCCCAGTTTGCGATGCGACTGGGAACAAATTCCAGGATAGTCAAAATCCTGGGTTATGTTCCTGTTTAAAGCTGACCTACAGCCTTGAAAGCAATTTTGGTTTTATATTAATGAAAAATGAGTGTGAGACCCTCATAGAAGATGCAAGATGAATCCAGGTCCACAAGCACTACTCCTGCTGTCTTGACCCTCAAATGCTCTAGATACACACTTCATGAGCTCTATGATGGGGGGACATGAATAGCACTGCAGTGCTGCAGGCTCCCTATTGGAGGAGGAGGTGGAGTATCTAATGTAGGTCATGCTGTATGGGGGGGGGGGGGGGGTAGGTTACTTTGGAGTACCTGGAGCAAGACCCTCCCTGGTACAGAGTAGCAAAGTGGGGTTTAGGTCCACTTCCATGAATTCTCCTCTTCTGACATCTCATGTAATTGTATCTGATGCCACCATTCTGCACAGAGCAGTATAATGGGTTATACATCGCTCCACCCTCCCCCGCCCAAAGTAGCCAATCACCTCCCTGTTGACTGAACTTTTTTGGGGATGCTTGGATTTGTCATAGGTTAGGTAAAGTCCAGCACTGGGCTACTGTTTTCTGGCCCCCATACCAATGTACTTACCAGTTATAGCTACCTGCTTGCTCCTGCCCCCCCCCCCCCCCCCTCTTTGCCTGAAAACCACATGTAACAGTGAGAGACCTTTTATGTGGCTGGTATAAAACATGGAAAATAAATTGGTACAAAAAGCTGTAAACCAATCCAACTGATCAAATCCAACAATCATTTCTAGGATTGATGTGTCTAAATGCAGGAATCTGATCTTATTAGATGAATACAAACAAAGGCCCTTATTTATCAAGGGCTAGCGCCAGGTAGCGACTGGTGAGCGAACGGTAATGACGGTCACCGCCACGAGAATGCCGGCTCCCCTACGCAATCACACATTTATCAAGCCGATCCTGCTTAGCGAACGACAGAGCACCAGATAGCGAATCATTCATCATTATTCCAGCCTCACCACACAGCGCCAGCGAGCGAACTTGAACAGCGACAGGTATGACCTGTCGCTCCCTGGAGCTCTCCAATGCATTTCAATGGAGCAATCTTTAAATATTCATAATTAATTGATATTAATTTTTTTTTTTTCGTCAATGGCAAAAATTATGTGAACACTTCGGCAATGTTAGTTATTTTTTTAAAAGGAAAAAAAAAAAAAAATTTTACAGAATTGAAATTACAGGTCTGATATTACTGTATTCATATTACAAAATGTAAAGAAAAACTTGTTTAATTTTTTAATAAAAAAATATGGTTGTTTGTGGGTTAAAAACTACTTTTAAGCCATCGCCGCCAGCGCTCTGGGGTTTAAACAAGCATTTCACAGCACGAGAAATTTTTGAGCGTGATTTGTTAATGAATATGCTGGGAGCCGTTCGCTCTGGCCATTCGCTATCAGGCGCACCCATACAGCGCTGAACCTGTCAAACAGCGACTCCTAACCCCGTATTCAACAACGCACACCGACTGAGTCGCTAACAACAAGCAAACAACGGCCAAGCACAGCAAATACTAGCGGGCGCTGTGAAAATCACGCTACAGTCGCTCATCTGTCGCTACCTGGCGCTATTACTGAATCGGCCTCAAAGTCATGTGTGAAGGACATGATAGAAAAAAAATGATTTAATGAGCCGCACATGTAACCTGATTGAATGATTGCTAGATACAAAAACAATCCGAAATAGTTAAATGAAGATTCTCGTTCGATTTCATCGAACTGAACAATCGACTAAAAGATCAGTGAATGCGTGACCATCATTCAAGTTATAACAATAAAGAGGAACTTTGCAGTAACACCCCTTGGGGCATCCCCTGTTACACTTACCTTGTCCCGAAGCCCTAGCCACATCCACATCCCAGCTCACCTTTAGCCGTGTGCACACCCGTGCCCGGGCTTTCTGAATAGATGACATGGGCAGGTCAAAGTTAGAGGGTGAGGGAGGGATGCATCCAGCAGTGCACTCGATTCCCTTTCGGTGGAGCTTGGCTGCTTAGCGGGCCGTTCAGTCAATCAGCGCTCTCTCTTTCAGCTTGAGTCTGTGCCGTGGGAGCGACAGGCAGGTGAGTGTATATACAAACAGCGGGGCATCCAAATTCGGGATGCCACCGCATATAGGAACGGCACCCCAAAAGGTCAACATTGGGTGTGTTGTTACTCTTTTATAGCATCAATTTAGATTAATGAAAAGCTCTAAAACTTTTATTCTGTACAGTTTGATCAAACTTATTGTATAAATGAACGTCAGATTATATAACAATTGATGTGTGTGTGGTCTAGATAACAGAAGAAAATGCCTCATGAGCCACATGTGTGAACTAAATATTCTCATACCACCAAAAAATCTGAAAAACATAAAGTGGTAAAATATAGAATTCCATCCAGTCCGTGTGTGTGTGTGTGGCCATCACTATGGGGGTCATGCTAATTATATTCTTAGTATACAGTACGTCCTGCTCCAGATATAGTACTTAAACTTGGGTTATCCTCCGCCAGATGGCGCTGCACTGCAGAGACATGCAAAACAGGCTCCCCCCGGCCCCTCAAATACCCAGGGACCTCCCACAAATCCCCGGATTTCTCTGCAGTGCTTACTGCAAAGACATGAAGTATCACTCTCTCGCAGGTGAGCGGGGCTATTACAGCCTGCGGCCCTGTTGGACTATTCCCACCCGTCCTCTTGTGATGTGCCTCCCAGCCTGGGCTGCGCTGGTCGGGTGAAGGTAGGCAGCACCATGCATGCTTATGGAGCGCTGCTCCTCCCGAAGTCCCTCACCAAAGGGTAGGCGGTATAGGCTGATGGTGAGCCTCTATGGGATGCCCCTCCCGCATTATCGCCCCGTGCAGCGGTGGGCCCTGTACGAAGGGCCGCTATTCTCCCTTGTTCCCCCCGTAGCCGTGGGGAAAGAAAGGGGGGGGGGTGTGCCTATGGTGTCAGTGTATTGTGATTACACGTATATGGCCTTTGTTCTGTCTTTGGACTTGTGTATTTGGTGTCAGCCGCTGCGTCTCTTTGTATTTTAATTTGTATAACTGCCGCGCGCTTTTTCCTTCGTTGGATGTTCCGCGCCGGGTGGCGGCGTTACCTCAGACGCTTCTGTGTCCTCATTGGCTGCTGGTTGGGCTTCGGGCGGGCGGGGCCTGGCCAGGCGCGCTCCGCACATGGCACGCTCTGGCCCGCCCTTCGAGGTACACGGCGCCATTTTGTCCGTTCGCGCGCTACACGTGTGACGTTCCTGCTGACCGTGGTCCGTAAGTGCCCTCGCGGGCGGCCTAATACTCATTGTTGAGTTACTCCATTCTGACACCCTTCTATTCTCATTGTGTCTTTCAGACTGTTGAATACCATTGGCTTCTCCCGGCCCGGTGTATTGATAGCGGGCCTTGTAAAATTCTCCCACTTCCCTAGCGGGTCTTTGGGGCATCCAGGATTGCTTATAGCGTCAATCACTGCTGGAATATTGAGCCTAAAAAATCACCATATGGAGGCATCCCAGAATAATGTGACCGGGGTCCCCCTGGGACAAGACCGGCTGTGTATGGCGTGTGGACAACCCCACGCTGACAGGGCACGGGTCTGCGTACCATGTGCCGAGCAAGCACTGGCCCTGCAGGCTGGCCTGCCAGTGGCTGCACCTCGTTTCAATTCACCTATTTCCCCAAGCTTAAATCTCACTCCTGCGGAGTCGCGTACAAGTGGGGATTCTCAGGCTGTTGTGTCTGCCAGACTGCCTACGGCTGAACAGATTATTGCAAGGTTATCAGAGCGCAAGGGCCCTGGTAAGAAGCGGCACTTGAGGCCTCATGTTACTGTTTTTCCTATGGGAACTGAGGAGTTTACTACTCTGTGTGGCTATACCCCTTCTGATGAAGGAGAGCTCTTCTCTGACTCAGGCTCAGCTGATGAGAGGCTGAGGAGTCATGAAAATTCTAGCACTGAATACTGGGGCCAGAGCGACACTGACAATTTGTTGATCAAGGTTTTTGATGTTCTGTCTATTTCTCTCCCTGGTGAGGCCCCCAAGCAGAGAGGGGAGCGTTTCCATACAGCAACTGCACGTTTGGAATTTCTGGAGCAAGCACATTTCCAGACCCTTGTGCTCAAGGAATGGGAGTGCCCCAGTAAACTTCCAGGGGTCCCAGGGGACTGGGATAGGAAGTACCCTTTTCCCCCTGAAGTGGTTAATTGTTGGTCACCCCCCCGTGGTGGATGCCCCGATCATAAGGGGTTCCTAACCCCCCCTTTATTGCAGCCCCTGCTTATACTACCCTTCGGGAAGAAAATGCCTCATGAGCCACATGTGTGAACTAAATATTCTCATACCACCAAAAAATCTGAAAAACATAAAGTGGTAAAATATAGAATTCCATCCAGTCCGTGTGTGTGTGTGTGGCCATCACTATGGGGGTCATGCTAATTATATTCTTAGTATACAGTACGTCCTGCTCCAGATATAGTACTTAAACTTGGGTTATCCTCCGCCAGATGGCGCTGCACTGCAGAGACATGCAAAACAGGCTCCCCCCGGCCCCTCAAATACCCAGGGACCTCCCACAAATCCCCGGATTTCTCTGCAGTGCTTACTGCAAAGACATGAAGTATCACTCTCTCGCAGGTGAGCGGGGCTATTACAGCCTGCGGCCCTGTTGGACTATTCCCACCCGTCCTCTTGTGATGTGCCTCCCAGCCTGGGCTGCGCTGGTCGGGTGAAGGTAGGCAGCACCATGCATGCTTATGGAGCGCTGCTCCTCCCGAAGTCCCTCACCAAAGGGTAGGCGGTATAGGCTGATGGTGAGCCTCTATGGGATGCCCCTCCCGCATTATCGCCCCGTGCAGCGGTGGGCCCTGTACGAAGGGCCGCTATTCTCCCTTGTTCCCCCCGTAGCCGTGGGGAAAGAAAGGGGGGGGGGTGTGCCTATGGTGTCAGTGTATTGTGATTACACGTATATGGCCTTTGTTCTGTCTTTGGACTTGTGTATTTGGTGTCAGCCGCTGCGTCTCTTTGTATTTTAATTTGTATAACTGCCGCGCGCTTTTTCCTTCGTTGGATGTTCCGCGCCGGGTGGCGGCGTTACCTCAGACGCTTCTGTGTCCTCATTGGCTGCTGGTTGGGCTTCGGGCGGGCGGGGCCTGGCCAGGCGCGCTCCGCACATGGCACGCTCTGGCCCGCCCTTCGAGGTACACGGCGCCATTTTGTCCGTTCGCGCGCTACACGTGTGACGTTCCTGCTGACCGTGGTCCGTAAGTGCCCTCGCGGGCGGCCTAATACTCATTGTTGAGTTACTCCATTCTGACACCCTTCTATTCTCATTGTGTCTTTCAGACTGTTGAATACCATTGGCTTCTCCCGGCCCGGTGTATTGATAGCGGGCCTTGTAAAATTCTCCCACTTCCCTAGCGGGTCTTTGGGGCATCCAGGATTGCTTATAGCGTCAATCACTGCTGGAATATTGAGCCTAAAAAATCACCATATGGAGGCATCCCAGAATAATGTGACCGGGGTCCCCCTGGGACAAGACCGGCTGTGTATGGCGTGTGGACAACCCCACGCTGACAGGGCACGGGTCTGCGTACCATGTGCCGAGCAAGCACTGGCCCTGCAGGCTGGCCTGCCAGTGGCTGCACCTCGTTTCAATTCACCTATTTCCCCAAGCTTAAATCTCACTCCTGCGGAGTCGCGTACAAGTGGGGATTCTCAGGCTGTTGTGTCTGCCAGACTGCCTACGGCTGAACAGATTATTGCAAGGTTATCAGAGCGCAAGGGCCCTGGTAAGAAGCGGCACTTGAGGCCTCATGTTACTGTTTTTCCTATGGGAACTGAGGAGTTTACTACTCTGTGTGGCTATACCCCTTCTGATGAAGGAGAGCTCTTCTCTGACTCAGGCTCAGCTGATGAGAGGCTGAGGAGTCATGAAAATTCTAGCACTGAATACTGGGGCCAGAGCGACACTGACAATTTGTTGATCAAGGTTTTTGATGTTCTGTCTATTTCTCTCCCTGGTGAGGCCCCCAAGCAGAGAGGGGAGCGTTTCCATACAGCAACTGCACGTTTGGAATTTCTGGAGCAAGCACATTTCCAGACCCTTGTGCTCAAGGAATGGGAGTGCCCCAGTAAACTTCCAGGGGTCCCAGGGGACTGGGATAGGAAGTACCCTTTTCCCCCTGAAGTGGTTAATTGTTGGTCACCCCCCCGTGGTGGATGCCCCGATCATAAGGGGTTCCTAACCCCCCCTTTATTGCAGCCCCTGCTTATACTACCCTTCGGGATGCTGAGGACTGGCGCATTGACCTGCTGGCCTCCCACGCCTTTACATGTGCAGGGACGGCGCTGCACCCGGTCTGTGCCGCGGCTATTACTGCCGTGGCCGCTAGAACCCTCATCAGAAAGATGCTTGATTGTCCCCCTGATGATCTCCCCTGGGATGTGTTTAATGCACTCTCCAGTTGTGATGTGTTTGTAAAATTTATCCTATTAGCATTGGATGACACCATTAGAATGTGTGCAAGAACTTCTTCCCTTGTGGTGGCTATACGTCGCTTGGTCTGGCTGCGACAGTGGGGTCCTGGCGATGCTGCTAAGAAGACTCTTACCGGGCTTCCCTTTAGAGGGCTACGCCTGTGTGGGGCCCATCTAGACCTGTTTGGTAAGAAGGGTAAGTCACCCAAACGCAGGCGGCCGTCCCGGCCCCCGCGGGGCAGGGGCACCCCTCCTCCCCCCTACCATAGTGTTAAACAAGAACCAGGGGTGTCCTTCGCGGGGGCTCGCGCAGACTCCTGCCCCAGGTGCAGCAGACAACCCCTGGCCCCTCCGGTGGGGCTAAGCCCAAATCTTCCACCAAGCCCCCTCAAGCATGATGGGACGCCCTCGCCCGTCTGGGTGAGGGGATGGCTGCGGCACTTTGCTCTTGTCAGGAGGCATCACGCCTCATACTGGTGGATTCAGGAGGTAGTTTCCTCTGGATACAAGATAGTTTGCTGCGCGGCCTCCCCCAAGATTATCAGGTCCTGGGTACTCCTGGTCCCTGCCTCTGTTCAGGTGCTGGTGCAGGCCATGCAAGGCCTGCGGGGTCTGGGGATCTCTTGCAGATTGCCCTTAACCGGCAGAGGCAGGGGTCGCTAAACCAACCTTTCCACAGTTCCCCAAATGGAGGGGTCAGCCTGGCCCATTCTGGATTCACAGATTTCGTCAACTCTTCAATTACAGGCAGTTCCTGCTTGGAGGCTCTTAGCTGGACCATATGCTCCCTGCGCCCTGGGGCTTCTTGCCGTCTGTGGAGATCAAAGATGCTTATTTTCACATCCCTGTGTCTTCTGGACACAGAGGCTCTTCAGGTTCGCGTTGGAAGTCCAACACTGCTAATTGTAGCCTTATCTGGCCTCTCTTCAGCTCCCATAGTGCTCACCAAGGTCCTGACAGGGGCGATGTCTCTGAGGAGACCAAGGGGCGTCCGCGCGATGACTACCTGGACGTCCTTTTTACTTCCCAGTCTCTACGTCAGGCTAAGTTGGATACTAGACTGGTGGTGCCCATTGGGAGTCATTTGGATGGGTGATCAATCACCCCAAGTCCTCATTGTCCCCTTAATTGGTAACTCCATTCCTAGGAATGATTCTGGATACGGTTTAGGCAAGAATCTTACTTCCTTAGCAATAAAGTGGACAATCTGGTTGCATGGGTGTTAGTCCCTCATAGCTGTCCCCGTCCCTTCACCAGGTAGGGATGCAGCTGGTGGGCCCTTTGTTGGCTTGCTCAGAAGAGGTCCCTTATGCTCAGTCCCCCTTGGGCCCTTCTGCAACTTCTATTGTCAGTACAGGACAGGGATCCAGCGTCCCTGGGGCAGGGTCTGTGTGCCTTCCCCCCTGTTAAGGAGGTCCCTCTTGGAGTGGATGGACTCAAGGAACCTGTCTGGGGGCAGTTCCCTTCTTGCCCCTTCCTGGAGATGGTCTCCATGAATGCCAATCTATCAGGTTGGAAGGGGGTCGTTTTTCTTCTCAAACTCCCTGCGGTTCTGGGGGAGGTGGGGCCCTTAGAAGGTCCATACACCTATCAATGTTTGAAACAGTGAGCGTTCAGGTTGGCTCTGTCTTGCTTAACTACTACTATTCAGGGTCTGCCTGTTCGGGGGCGCTCGGTCTGTCTGACGACTGTGGCCTACATTAATCTTCTGGCAGGGACCTGGAGCAGGAGGGTCCTCCAGGTAGTGTCTCTGATCCTGATCTGGGTGGAGGACAATGTTCTCTGCATATCAGTGGTATTCGCTCCGGTGGGAGTCCCTCTGCGACAGGATGTGCTAATCCTTGTGTCACTGTGGGGTCCAACCAGTTGTGGATCTGTTTGTGTCCCGTCACTATCACAAGCTCTCAGCCCTTGTTTCCCTGTGCCAGCATCCTCTGGCCGTGGTCATGATGCCTTAGTAACGTCATGGCAGGACATTCTGTTATGCATGTCTTTTCTCCATTCACCCTGCTAGGCAGGGTTCTGCGCAAGTTTGCTCTGGAAGGGAGGGATCAGTGATTCTGGTGGCCCCAGGGTGGCCTAGTAGAGTGTGGTTCGCAGACGTGGTACTGAGGGCAGTAGATCTGTACTTTCTGCCAGAAGTGCCAGCTCTGCTCACTCAGGGCCCCTTTACGTCATCCCAATCTACAGACTCTGGTCTTGACGGCCTGACTGCTGAAACATCCATCTTGATGGAGACAGACTTATCTGTCTCGGTGATTGAGACTATGGGAAGACTAGGAGCAAGCTGCTTCTTCTTCCATCTATTATAGGGTATGGCGTACCCATATTGATTGGTGTGAGTCTAGGTCTCTTCCCTGTCGGGCGTTCTCTGTTCCCAGGGTTCTAGAGTTATTACAGCATGGGTTGGAGTTGGGTCTCCAACCCAGTACTCTGAAGGGTCAGGTTCTGCCCTGTCCGCCTTCCTTTAGAAGTCTTTTGCTCAGTTTTCCTTGGTTAAGACTTTCTTCAGGGGGTTACTCATGTGTGTCCCCCACGTAATCCTGTTTGGGATTTGGGATTTGAACTTGATTCTGTCTGCCTTGCGGGGTGTTCCCTTTGGACCTATTCAGGATGCTGTCTGGCTGTTCTTACCCTCAAGGTTGTCCTTCTGGTTGCTGTTACTTCGGTCAGACTTGTGTCTGAGCTGGCGGCTCTGTCTATCTAGCCCCCATTCTTTGAGATACACCAGGATAAGGTGGTGTTCCGCTTTAAGCCGGACTTTCTGCCTAAGGTGGTGTCTTATGTTCTTTGCTTCAAGATATTGTTCTTCCTTCTGTGCCTTATTCCTAACAACGCTGAGGAAAGGGTTCTGCATTCCTTGGACAGGTGTTGGAAGTTTTCCTTGGTAGTCACTGTGTCCTTTAGAAGAACTGTTGCTCCTTTGGGCCTACGGCCCAAATGCGCCTGATGTTGTCTGATCTCGGGGGGGCTAGGCTGCGTTGGGCCTGGTCATTACTTGGATGGGATGGTTCCTTCTGGTATTAGGAAAGGTTTTTTGGCTTCTGCCAAGTCTACTGTTAGCAAATGGATTCGTCAGGCTGTTACTCAGGCCTATTCCACTAAGGGGATGAATCTTCCCTTTCACCTTACTTCTTATTCTACTCGTGCTTTTGGTGCCTCTTGGGCTTTTCAGCACCAGGCTTCTGTTGAACAAGTTTGCTAGGCCGCTACTTGGTCTTCTGTTCATACCTTTTCAAAGTTGTACAAGGTTGATGTTAGGGCCTCAGCTCATGCTGTCTTGGCCGCAAGGTTTTGCAGGTGACAGTGATTTTAACTGTCTGCTGTTGCCTTTTTTGTTGGGGATCCCACCCTACTTTATGGACACTGCTATTGGATGTCCCAAGTGTAAGTACTATATCTGGAGCAGGACGTACTGTATACTAAGAATAATACAATTCTGTGAAATACTCACCTGTAGAATTGGTATTATAAGTATACAGTACGTCCTGCTCCACCCCACCCTGGTTTTTGCATTATTCTGGATCCCCTGTATGGTGATTGTTATCATTGTTATAGTTACCAGTTTTTGGTGGTTACATTCTCCCGGCTTCTTGTTCACTGCTTTTCAATGCTGGGGATTTGTGGGAGGTCCCCGGGTATTTGAGGGGCTGGGAGGAGCCTGTTTTGCATGTCTCTGCAGTGCAGCGCCATCTGGCGGAGGATAACCCAAGTGTAAGTACTATATCTGGAGCAGGACGTACTGTATACAAATAATATCAATTCTACAGGTGAGTATTTCACAGAATTTTATTTTAGTGATACCAGTGTAATGAGAGCTTGGCCTTGCACAGATGTGCAGATTTGTTCTACATTCCCCTATCTCTCTTTTTCAAATTAAACAAATCTCACCTCACTGGAAAAGTTATGAACCTCTTCTGTAATAATGTTGGAGACTCTGTAGTCCTGTGGTGATGCCCCTCTCCCACTGCTGAGGCAGGATAAGGGGGTTAAAGAGGAACAAAACACAGGGATTTCACTTTCCCATGTGTTGTTCCTCTTTGCGGCGGCATCAGGAATTGGGATGCCCTGCTGTGTGTATCCCTCCAGGTCGTCCCATACACTCACCTTCCTTCCACTCCCACGGCACAGACTGGGATGAGTGCTACTTTTGGCGCCGCTGACGGCTAAGCAGCCAAGCTCACCTTGCAGCCGTGGCGTGCCCGAGCAACTTATTCAGAAAAGCCAGACGCAGGCGCGTTCACGGCTAGAGGTGAGCAGGGATGTGGCCGGAGCACACAGACCCTGCAAGGGCTCCAGGATAATCTGAGTGCATCTGGGGGGGGGTTCACACTGTGGGGCATCCCAATTTGCCCAATGCCCCCAAGGACATGAACTCGGATGGCCCAGGAGTCTTTTAGACTCTTGCACCTGCGCCAAGCATCCAGCACTTTTCTCCAGCACTCCTCGCAGCTTTTTAACAAAGTGACAGGCCCCACTATGTGCGTGCTCCAGCCCACTATCTTTACTGGGGGCCAAGTACATACACAGAAGAGGGGATGCTGCTCTGTGCAGCCTCACTGCAGCCACCACCAGAAGCACCACTGCTGCAGGAACCCAGTAACTTATTTTCCCTCCATCCTGCCTTAGCACCTTGGATGTGGCAGAGGACACTAGAGTCACCAGTTTGTAGGGAGCAGTTAGTGTCCCTTTAAAATGAAAAAGCTCTCTCAGGTGCAGGTTGCAAAGGTGTTTACCATCAAATAATTAGCATGGCTCCTCCCCGAATGAACTGCCGATGTAACTGAAATGGATGCATGTGTAGCTGCCATAATAGAAGAAGAACACGTTCAATAATAGTGTGAGTGATAAAATGATTGAATGATCGATTTTAAACCCATTTGATTAAAAAATAAGAAATCTGAAAAATCTGTAATAAAGTTTCCTTCAGTTCAGTCCCATTCTAATGATGGATTGAAAGAGCAAAACAGATATAAATACCAATCACTGTGGTTGTGTCTGCTATAATAGAACATAGAGATCATGGGTCAGGCTGCGACACACACACACACACACACACACACACACACACACACACACACACACACACACGCTCAATGGATCAATTACAAAAATCCATATGACAAACTTGCTGTGATTGGATGAAATAATAGATCATAACAGACAGATAATGTGCCCGGCCATCCAGAGCAATATGAACAACCAGGAAATGTGTGAGCGGTGTAACAAAGGGAAAAAATAATTCCCTGAGCTGCACATAAAAGCTGATCTCATTACAGGAGAACTATCACAACATTGTGTAATAGTATAAATCGGTATAAACATGGCGGCTAGTGAGAGGAGGGGTCACTTATACACCCTGCAGGAAACACAATCCATCAAAGCTCGCTGCTTTGGAAGAAAGAAGTATCGGGGTGACAGGTATGAGTGCACCATTCCACTTTTGTAGGGGAGGACTGCTCAACTAACTGCTGAGCTAGCCTGTGGGCAACAGTAGCAATAACCACAATAAATATGCAGAGCACAACATGATGGTTAAAAGCACCTACATACATCAGAAGAATTGCAATAGCAATACAGCCCAGGCTAGCTCAGGCAATAAGTTGAGCTGTCCTCCCCTGTAGAAGTAGAACAGCACATGCATAAACCTGCCACACCTGATTTTTCTTTTTTTTCTAGTAAAATAATATAAAAAAAAATGTTGGATAAAAATGTTATGATACAGCATGTATAAGCCCCCCCCCCCCACTCTTGCTTTCCAGCATATTTATCAGGATTATTATTATCCTTTCAAAGTGAACCAAACCCCATTTTGTCTGATATTAAGTCTTAAAGACTCTAGGGCCGGAATATTTCCTGTCCCTGGAGAATCTCTATTTGGGATGCCCTGCTGTCTGAAATCCCTGGGTGATGCCATAATATAGTGTCCTCATGGCGTCTGGGGCGGGCTTATCATTGTTGGGGCCCCATGCGAACTTGTGTCTGGGGGCCTGAATCAGACATATTTTTGTATCGGCAGTATGATGCAGCCGCTTCTAATGTGAGTTCTGCAAAGCTGGGGGCCCCCTGACAGGGCAATTGCATGGGTTGGGTGGTGGTTAAGCTCGCCCCTGCATTGCGCATGCACAGGCCTCTGGCAGCATCTCTGCTTTATGTGCACAGCAGAGGTAGTGGGGATAAGCTTAGCCTGACACCTGGAAGCATCACCTTTTACCTCCGGGATGCCCTGCAACAAGGGGAGGAGTCTTTGAAACAGGACCAAATCATTCTGATGTGGATTGCTGAACCCCCGCCCCACACATAACCCCCCAGAATGCCCATAAACCTTACCTTTCCCTCGGTCCCCCGACGGGAATCCAGTGCCGCAATTGGCTGTCTGGCGCTCATGTGGGACAGAATCACAACACTCGATTCTCGTCACAGGACCGAGGGAAAGGTAAGATTTCGGGGTGTTCTGGGGGGTTGTGTGGGGGGGGGGGCTCCAGCATTCTGGATGCTCCCCCCATTTAGCAGCAGTGCCAGTGTCGTCCACCTCCCGCACCCCAGAGGGTGTTGGTCTGCTTGAATATGTGGATAACTCAACAGAAGCCAAGAATTGTGTGATGAGCTGCACATGTCACATTCTTTACATTGTACAATTGAAAAGATCTGAATGTGCTAAAAATACCATTTTGTGATTACTCACCTGTAAAATGGATATTATAAGTATGCCTCACACCCTGCTTCGTTAATGATTCATTACTTCTGGGTTATAGCCACTAGATGGCGCTTTTCTAGCAGAGATGGCAAAAAAAAAGAAGCCCCTCCCGGTCCACATATACCCGAGACCTCCCACACATTCCCCAGTATATGAAAGCAGTAAGGGGACCAGGAAGAGCCAATAATAAAAATAACAACATGAACAATGAAAACATTTCACCATAAAGAGGATCCAAGATACAACTCAGGGCGGGTCGAAGCAGGGTGTGAGGCATACTTATAATATCCATTTTACAGGTGAGTAATCACAAAATGGTATTATTCCAAGTATGCCTCACACCCTGCTTCGTTAATGATTCATTACTTCTGGGACATCCAGTAGCAGTGTCCAAAAATGGGTGGGGATCCCAACAGGCAAAAATGCCCAAATTAAATCACTGCAGCTTGCAGAACTTTGCGGCCAAAAAACAGCATCCGCCGAGGCCCGCACATCAACCTCATAAAACTTGGCAAAAGTACAGCACAAGTAGAATGAGCAGTGATCTGAAAAGGGGGATCCCTCCCCTTGGCAGCATAGGCCCTAAAACCGGCCTAACGAATCCAATCACTAAAGATAGACTTGACGGACGCCAAAAACCTTTCTGGGCCCAGAGAGCACCACAACAAAAGGCGTCCGCCTTCCGGAATGGTGAAGTAGCCACCAGATAGAACCTTACACATCTAACAACATCCAGAGAGCGCAAGGCCCTCTCCTTGTCGTTGCTAGGCTTAGGACACAAGTAAGCAAGCACAATGACCTAACTGAGTTGAAAGGCAGAGACAACCATTGGCAGAAGGTCCGGTCTAAAGCGGAAAACCACCTTGTCTAGATGTCACTCAAAGGGGCCCTGAATGAACAGAGCCGCCAACTCAGAAACACGTCGAACAGAGGCGATAGCCACCAAAAACGGCAATCTTTTAAGGTGAAAATGGAAAAAGCCGGAACCTGCCCAGATTCAAAAGGAGGACCCTGAAGGTCAGACAACACCAAATTTAAATCCCAAACAGGTGACCAGGGTTTGCGAGGAAGGCACACAAGAGTGACCCCCTGGAAAAAAATCTTAACCAAAGGATGAAGAGCGAAAGACCTCTGAAGAAAACCACAAGAGCGGAAACATGCCCCTTCCGAGTGCTAAGTTGAAAACCCATGTCCAGTCCATGCTGAAGGAACTTCAGAGTTCGAGGGATGGAAAAAAACACTCGACAAGGAAAGACTCTATCCTCGCACCAATCAAAGTAAAGCCGCCAGGTCCTGTAATAGATATCAGAGGAAGATTACTTCCTAGCCCTGACAAGCGTGAGGACAACAGGTTTGGACCAACCCATTTCTAGTAGAATGGAGGCTGCAGCAGCCACACTGTCAAGCCAGCATTTGTAAATTGGAGTAACAAGCTGACCTAGCGTAACCAGATCCGAAACCAGAGGCAGTCTGTAATGATCGCCTGCCAACCACACGACGTCAGCGAACCACATCTGTCTTGGCCACCTCGAGGCCATCAGAATTACAGGCACACCCACGTGAACCAGCATGCGTATCACCTTGCCCACAATGGGAAAGTGAGGAAACAGATACAGGAAACCGAATTCCCGCCAGAACAGAGACATGGCATCCACCGCCAGAGCCAGAGGGTCCTGGGACAGAAACAAATGCAGGGAACCTATGATGGTGCCGAGAGGCAAACAGATCCACCTCCAGCATCCCCCACCTGCGACAGGGGAATAGAATTACCTCGTTGCTGAGGGACCATTCCCCCCGGCGAGAGGACCCCCTGCTTAGGGAGTCCGCTGCCAGGGTCTCCACCCCTGGAATGTACACTGCCGAGATGCCTGCACAATGCTCTCGGCCCATGCAAGAATCAGAGACACCTCCCAGAGGGCGCTCTTGCTGCGAGCCCCTCCTTGGTGATTGATGTAATCAAACGCGGTCCAATAATCGGGGCGAACCAGAACCGGTACCTGGAGGCGATGTGCCACGTACGACAGCACCACCAACCCGCCTCCAGCTACAGAGGGTGATGAAAGCGTAAGCCTCCTGAGGACCCCACAGCCACTGGACCTGAAGGTCTCTCCAGGACGCAGGTCCGATCCAGGGACAGAGGACCTTTGTCACAGGACGATAATAGATGGAGCTGAAGAGGACTCATGTGAGACTGGGCAAAAGGCACTGCCTCAAGCAAGCCACCTTCAATCCCACCAGCCTCATCCCTTGTCCGAAGGACGGACGAGGGTTAGACATAAGAAAACAAATTAGTGCACGAAGAACATCCGCCTTCGGCTGGGGTAAGAAAACCCTGAGCTGAATAATATGCAGAGTCATGCCCAGGAATGAGAGCCACCCTTGACGGAGAGAGTGAGGACTTGGGGCAAATAATCACCCACCCGAACCTCTCTAGTGTCGTCAACACCTTCCGGATGTCCAGTTCCGCCTGGAGGAGAGAAGATGACGTAATGAGAAGGTCATCCAGATAAGGCAAAATGCGAATGCCCTGGACTCTAAGACGGGCCAGCACGCCCGCCAACACCTTGGCGAACACCCTGGGTGCCGAGGCCAACCCGAAGAGCCACAAACTGGTAGTGCTGATCGCCTACCGCAAACCTGAGGAACCATTGGAGTCCCGGGAAAACCTGCACATGAAGGTAAGCATCCCTAATGCCCATCAAGGTCAAAAAGTCCCCTGGGCATAGGAAATTGACAGCAGAGCGCATGGAATCCATGCGAAATTTTCTGGTTCAGAAGAACCGGTTGAGAATCTTTAAGTCCAAAATGGATCCTACGGAACCATCCTTCCTGGGCACAGTAAAGAGGTTGGAAAAGTAACACATACCTCTCTCTATGGGGAGAACTGGACAAACGACCCCCATATGCCAAAGGCTTGGCACCTCCAGAAAATAGTCCCTGTGCCGCCCACGGGTCCAAGGAACCCGTGACCTGAGGAATCTAGGAAGAAGCCGGAAAACTCCAGCTTATACCCAGAGGAGACCACCTCCAGGATCCAAGTGTCTGTGACCTCTAGAGTCCAGACCAAAGCAAAGAGCGGCAGCCGTCCCCCCACCCGCAAAGGTGAGAGTGCCCCCTCAATGCCGAGCGGTCTCGGCAGCGTATTTGGGGTTAGCACCCCAGGAAAACCCAGGTCGGGCAAAACCTCTGCCCCTACCCCAGGTACCACTTCCGAATGCAATGAAGGATGTTCCCCAGCCCGTCCAAGAGTAACGAAAGGAGTGGTTGAAAGAGCCTGAACCACGAAAGGGCCGGTCCTGCCACTTGCGTAGAGGTAACCTACCTCTCTAGATAACAGAATCTAGTCGATCACCAAACAGTTGCAGACCCGCGAAGGGATGCCCTGTGAGCGCCTTCTTGGCATCGCTATCGGACGCCTACTGGCGCAACCAGACCAAACGGCGTATAGCAACCTGCAATGCCGAGGCCCTGTTACACAGACGGATAGTATCATCCAAGACTAATAAGACAAAGGCAATGAACAAATCACAATGAGTCAAAGGTCTAAACTCCTCGCTGCAAGGAATAGCTTGGGAACCATCCAGAAGGCCCCTAAAAAGCTCTAGTAACCGCAGCCGTAATAGCTGAAGCACACACCGGGCGCAAGGCCACACCCACCAGCGAAGGTATGCGAAGCTAGTCGGACGAGACGTCGGTCCTCACTACCCCTCAAGGTAGTGAAATCCGGGGTATGCACGACCAACGTATTGGACAATCCCATGACGGGAGCGTCGGCCTCTGGGGATGTAGACCCACGCTTAACCACATCAACTGCCTATCCCACCCTTAAGGAAAACCAGGGAGCCAGCTAGGCCATTCCCATTCCTTAAAAAATTCCTTAAAAATCAGATAGTTAAAGTGCTTCTCGATCCGGAAGCTCCAAACGAGGTTCGGTGGTTTTTTTTTTTTTCTTTATTTGCGCAGGGGCCTCCGCAGGAGAGGAAATGGCAAGCACTACAAAATTATGGTTAACGAGCCTGGGATGCATCAACGGTATCCCCACGCTCCGTACCGGCATCGGAGTCAGGAAGCAATTCCCCCTCCACAAACGGGGAATAAACTGACCAAACAAAAAGGATTATAATCATATAGTCACGGGCCGGCGCAGCGGGCGCCGAGTGCCGTTTTATAGCTGGGGCCATCCTGGCCGCAGAGCTAGCAATCATTCTCTCAATGTTAGCCAAGCTGGCTCAGACATCGGATTGCGACTCCCCACAATTGACAACGTCACTTGGGGTCAAGACCAGGCGTGGGAGTGTAGGTGATGAGGTCAGCGGGGCCGACCTGGCCGCACGGGGCCCGGATTGCCGCACAATCGCCTGCTGTAGACATGTAACACAAAATCAAGGAACACCCCACATATCACACACTGCCGGGGTTGCCCCGAAGGGATCCTGAGCGCGGTTATCCTGGGAAGCCTCCATATGGTGATTTTTTAGGTAGTCGCATTGACCAATGGGAATTACGCAATAAGCTACCCGGGATGCCCCATAGAGTCCGTTAGTGGGAGGTTTTTAGAATTAAAAGGGAACCCAATTTGACAAGGGACCTCAATAGCCACAGTTGTCCCACCAGAAGGACACCACAGGGGAACCCCTTTAACACAACATGCATACGTCGTCTCCATAATGCATACAATACATAAGGCAAAAGAGACATTCTATATCTAAATATAGAGATATATATATATATATATATATATATATATAAATATATATATAAGCATACACAGACATGTACATAGATATATGAATAGGTAAATATACCAGGCAAAATCTAAAGGCCCCCAGGGGAGCCAGCATACACTGAAAGTTATACAAATCATCTTACCACTAAAATGACCCCGAGGGACACTCACAAAACCGGAGAAAGATGGCGGCGCAGACCCGAGGGAAGGAAGGAGGAGGGAGGGTGGCGGGCCAAAGCGGATCGTCGATCTGCCCCGCCCCCCCACTACGCGGGAAACCTACGCCGCCGCGCTCCCAGCCAATAGGGCTGAGAGCCGGCCGAAGCGCCACAGGGAAGGGTGGGCCGTCACAGGCGCGAAGAGCGCCAGGCCCCGCCCCTACCCTGACTGAGGAGAAGCGAGCCGCGCTCCCCGGCAAAGGCCGCGGAGCCAGGCACCGCCATTACAACCGGCCCGCCGCCGCCGGGGAGCGAGTGTGCGGGCCGCGCCCAAGAAAGAGACCGGCCACATACCGTGCAATCGGCCCGCCGCCGCCGAAGAGCGAGCGTGCGGGCCGCGCCTGACAACAGCCGGCCACTCACTGTGAAACCGGCCCGCCGCCGCTGCCGGAGAGCGAGCGTGCGGGCCGCGCCTAGTAAAACACCACACACACACACATACATGCACACTGGCAATAGCCAGCGCAGCTGCACCAAGCACACAGAACACACACTAGAGAACACACAATGGAGGGACAGACCCACCCCCCTTACTAACCGGGAACAGGGAGTAAAAGGGGGATACTGATAGCCACAATTGGAAATGTAGCGAGGGCTTCAGAACGGACAGGGCATCCCATGTCAGGAGCACCATAACCTGACGCCCGCCTACCCTTTTATGAGGGCCTTGCGGTGGAGCATGGCTACTTAGCCAAAAACACCTCTAAGGTGTCACCTACCCTCACCCAGACCCTGCAGCCATAGCTTGGAGGCGTAGGGGAATTAACAAAAAGAGTCCAGGTGGAAATAGAGAAATTAAATGGGGCCGGGTGTGCACCCGGCCTACCTGACAGGAGAGGAGCCATCATCTTGACTGTCGTCGCCTTCTAGCAGAGACTAAACTGGGGAATGTGTGGGAGGTCTCGGGTATATGTGGACCGGGAGGGGCTTCTTTTTTTTTGCCATCTCTGCTAGAAAAGCGCCATCTAGTGGCTATAACCCAGAAGTAATGAATCATTAACGAAGCAGGGTGTGAGGCATACTTGGAATATAAAAGTCCTTCAGTGATGATGAATCTGCACAATGGATAGAAGGATGGGTGTGTGTGTGGCCATTAGTAATATAAATAAGCAATCAATCTAATACAATCCTGATGTGAGGCTAATGTGACGGAAGTGTTTCTGTTGCCTTTTATAACCAATTACACAGTGTCTCTGCACAATCTGATTGTGTGCGGCAGCATCAGCAGATTGTATCATTGTGTTGTGGTACAATAAGAGGCACAACAGCAGCATAATAGTGATCTTACACTCCCATTGTACAGAGACATTGTCACACAATATATTTGTACAGTCGCTGTGTAAGTTGTGTGACCAGCTTCAGCAGATCGTTATTGTCAGGCTCACTTGTAGGTAAACAGTTAAAGGGGAACTTCACTTTTTGTAAAGTTTCTCATTGGACCTGAGGCATCCTGGGTACTGCAGCCGCTCCCGTCTCTCGCTGTGTTCTGAGTCCAGCATCTCTGAGCTCCCCGCCAGCTCCCGCCCTTCCTCATTTGTAGTGTAAGACCAGGCTGCTGTGTCCATAGAGACTAATGGGCGCCTCTGTGTCTGCTCATACTCCTCACACTGCCACCCAGGGGCTGGAAGCCGGAACTGTAGGAATTCCATGGAGATGTTAAAGTGGAGTTTCCCTCTAAAGAGGAACAGCAACCAGATCTTTGGGTCTCCCGGGTGTTGTTCCACCCTGGTGGGGCTTTTGGGTGCACCGCTGTGTCTGTCTGTGGATTGGATTAGTAGGTAGCCAATCAGCATGCTCTGTTTCTATCAGCTTTTGCTCATGAGCACTTCCCTGTTCACCATCTGAGGGGTGTATCCGAGTCGCACCATTCACAAATGCCTGGTGCGGGTATGTGCCTCAGATGAGGGTCTGCTGGGGATGCGGCCTGTGCATGTGCTGTGGGATTGCAGGTCAGTATGGACTCCAATCACTGAGGTTTCACACAGTGGGGCATCCCAAAATAAGATACCCCAGGCATAGGGAATGGTCCAGCCCTGGAGTCTTTTCCCACCTGTTTCCTGCCCTCCCTGACCTGGCTGTGACATTTATTGGGAGGAGAAACATCACATACAAGCACATGACTTACCCCATCTGCAGCCGATTATTTTCCATCCACAATCTGATCCGAGTCTTTATTCTCCCAACCTGACCCCAAACCTGCAAATGACAGAATACCCGAACCAATGCCGAGGCCCAGCTCGGGGCGTCCAATCAGTGACTTCTCAGTGCTCCACTATCCAGGAGGTGTCTGCACCAATGGCCTGCCCATAGCTCTGTTCCTATTGGATGTGCTGATCACGTGACCCCATTTCCTTGCTGTCATTAGTGTGGAGGAATATTTTATGAGGGGGAGTGGCTTCACCATCAATTCTGAGGAGCCCGAACTGATCAGAGAGCCACTTGTGTCACTGGAAACAGTCAGCACAGCGGCTTAGAGGCCGGGGTCATGTTAGTGTAATAACACACTATTGTGTGGAACTGGTGTGTAAAGAGGGATAGGGGCATAAATAACGGGGCAGCTCCCTCATATGAGGGGCAGTTGGGAGGTGTGAGGACTCTTTATACACTGCAAGCAAAGTTGGGGCAGATCATCCAGGTAATCAGAAGCCTCCGCCCAGATCAGCCAATCATCTTCCAGATTATAAATACCATCAATTTGCTCCACACTGCCCCCCCCCCCCAACACACATTACAATTATGGGAGATGGTTTCTGACAAAAAAAAGTGCCCCCCCCCTCCCCCATTGGTGGTGACACTACACAACCTCCACACAACACACAGGCCCCTCTGTTTTCTTGGTATCCTGCTCGGGTCGCTTCATTCCTGACAGTTGGGTTATCCGCCACAAGGTGACCCGAGCAGGAGAGCAATAAAACCAATTCTACAGGTGAGTAATCACAGAATTGTATTATTCTAAGTATGTCACACACCCCGCTTCAGAATATCCATAACATGTGGGTAATACCGACCTGAAGGGGCGTTCCTGCAGAGATGATAGCAAAAAAGAAAGCCCCTCCCTGATCCATAAATACCTGGGACCTCCCACTCATTACCCAGTTTTCCATCTCTGCAGACGGCGAGCAAGTCAGAAGATGATGGCTCCTCCTTGCACAGGGGGATTTCAGGTAGCCGGGGTAACTCCCGGCCCGTTATTTATTTATTTCCGTTTGGACCTTTTTCCCCAGAAATCCATATGCCTCCCAGCCTCGGCTGAGGGTCCAGGCGAGGGTATTTCAGCACATTAGGTGCTCATGAGCTATGCTCTACCGTGAGACCCTATATGAGAGGGTAGGCGGTATTACCGGGTTGGTGACCCCGGTTTGGGATGCCCTGTCCCTTACTTTCATACTATGTCCCTCCCAGGATCCCCTTCCATAGGTGGGGTGGGGGAGTGTTCGTTTTTATAAATTCATTAGTTTATTAGTTTATTTATATGGACAGCTTACATGAGTGTGTGTGTGTGCGTGTGTTTTCACTTTAAATACAAAGCGCTGCAGCCTGTGCGGTGCTGGCTGCCTTCTTCCCTCCTTCCTCCCTTCCTCTCTGTTAATGGCGGAGGTTTTCACCTCACGCCATGTTGCTGTGGGGGGGGGGGGGCGGCGGGTGCCGGACCGTTGGCGGGGCCGGGACTTGTCCCTCCCGTTTTTCCCTTGTGTGTGTGTGTCAGTGTGTTTTTACTTGGCCGGGCCGGCGACCGCTTCTTACTATTGCGGCGCCGGCCGGCTCTGAGCACATTTCTTCCTGAGGTGATTTCAGCTCCCCTCACGCAGGCTGGGGGGGGGGGCGGGGCCGGAGTGACGACGCGTCACCGCTCCCCGCCTCCTGCCCTCGCTGGTGCCACTGCGGAGCTCTTGGAGGGGAGAGGGGGGGGCGTGGCCCGGCCTCGCGCGCGCCCCCTTCTCCCTCTCTGACTGCAGCCCTGCCTGTTGCTGTGGAGCGTCTGGATCTTCCCTCACGGTCGCCATTTTGGTCGTTGGATCTGTAAGTGGCCTCTGGCCATTCTTTCTTCCTGTTTGATTGTTGTCTTTTTTTATTAGCCTTATCTAAAAACAGTCCTTCTGTTCTGTATTTCAGATGGTGGTTCAGGAGGTTCGCCAGTAGCATTTAGGGGGTCCCTCCTGATCCTTATCTCTGGGTTAATTGTTTGCCATAAATCCTCCCACTCGGGACATTAAAGGGGCATCCCGGGTTGTCTAACGGCGTAATTCCCTGGGTCATAGCGACTTTTCCTAAACAAAGTTCACCTTATGGAGGCATCCCCGGATACTGGGCTCGGGGCCCCTTCGGGGCATCCCCGAAAGTGTATGTTATGTGGGGTATCCATTTCTGGGGACGATGTACTTCTGTGTATACCATGTGCACAGCAGACCATCACGCGGCAGTCCGAACCACAGGCGTCTGGGTCAGCACCGCCGGTCGCTTCATCTCCACCTCCCGCTTTGACACGCGCCCCGTGCGATGTCGTCATGGGCAGGGAGCTGCAATCTGAGATGTGCGCCAGATTGGCTAACCTTGAAAAAATTATCTCTGGCTCGGTTGCCCGTAAGGCTCCGACTAAGAGAAAGCATTTGTCACCGGCTCCGCCGGTGGAGGACCTGGAGGATGTTAATAATCTGGATTGGTCTGACTATTCCCAGCTAGAAGAAGGGGAAGTTTATGAGGATTCTGATTTTTCGGACGATGAGCAGTCCTTTGGCACTGATGCCGAGCTGGGGGATTTGGGGAGATCCTCTGATACTCCCCACGCTCTGGCTCTGATGTTGGAGGTGTTGAATATATCCCCTCCTGAGGAGGTGTCACAGCAGAAGGGTGAATTGTTTGAGGAATCCAAGCCGCGCTTGGAATTCCCTACACAAAGGCATTTTGACAAAATTATTGCCAAAGAATGGGACAGGCCGGCTCGGCTCCCTGGCATCCCTCAGGGATGGGATAGGAAATATCCCTTTCCTTCGGAGGCAGTTAAGCGCTGGGCATCTCCCCCCGAGGTGGATGCGCCGGTTTTGGGGTTGTCCAATTCCTCGGTTTTAAATAGACCTGATTGTTCTATTCTCAAGAATGGAGAGGATAAACGTATTGACCAGATGGCTTGTCATGGTTTTGCTAGCGTTGGGTCAGCCATGCGGCCTGTTTGCGCATCGGCGCTGATGGTGTTGGCTGCTAGGTCCGTGGTTAGGGACCTGCTGACCTCTTCCGGGCTGCGTCCCGGTAGTGCTGAGTTCCTTAGCCTCAAACGGTGTGAGCTGTTTTTATCTTTTGTGTTGACAGCCTTGGATGACACTTTGATGATGTGTGGTAGAACGTCGGCGCTGCTGGTCACTATTCGGCGTTCGGTGTGGCTGCGCCAGTGGGCGGCAGACTTTATGTCCAAAAAGTCACTAACGGCTCTACCCTTTGTTGGGTTACGGCTTTTTGGAGAGACATTGGACTCTGTCACCAAGGGTGGTAGGTTACCCCAACGCAAGAAACAACGTCGCCCCTTTCGAGGGGCGCCTTCCTTTACCCCCTCCTTTCGTGGGGCCAGATCTGGCAGGGGATTTGCGTTCCCTTCTTCCAGAGGAGATTCCGGGAGCAGGGGCAGAGGTCGTGCCCGTCCAGGATTCAGTTGGGGCTCTAAGCCCAAGCCGGCTGCCAAGCCGGCTCAGCAATGAGGGGGCGCCCTCACCCTTGCGGGTGGGGGGACGGCTGCGACTCTTTTCCCAAGTTTGGGATCAAGAGGTCTCGGACCGATGCATCCGGGAAGTGGTGTCTTCCGGTTACAAGCTGGAGTTCGAGCTCCGCCCCCCTTCCAGATTTTTCAGGTCTCGGATGCCTTCAGAACCTCTGGCGGCGCAGGGGCTTCTGTTGGCAGTGCAGAACCTTCTGGACATGGCTGTCATTTGCCCAGTGCCCCCTTCGGATCAGGGCAGGGGTTTTTATTCCAATCTGTTCACGGTACCCAAGAAGGACAGATCGGTCCGACCCATCTTGGATCTGAAGTTTCTCAACAGGTTCATCCGGCCACGGAAATTCCGCATGGAAACACTACGTTCGGCCATTCACTCTCTTCGTCAGGGAGACTTTCTGACGTCCATAGACATCAAGGATGCTTATCTACACGTTCCAATTTTTCCAGCACACCAGAGGTTTCTCAGGTTTGTGGTGGAGGATCGGCATTTTCAGTTTGTAGCACTCCCTTTCGGCCTCACCTCGGCCCCTCGGGTGTTCACCAAGGTGCTAGCGGGGGTGATGGCTCTGCTAAGGGTTCAGGGCATCCGCATTGTGCCCTATTTGGATGATCTTCTGATCATGGCCTCCTCCTTCAACCAAGCGGAGTTGGATACCAGAATGGTGGTGTCCACCCTGGAGAGGTTTGGTTGGGTGGTCAACCACCCCAAGTCTTCTCTCACTCCATCCAGAGTAGTGACCTTTCTGGGAATGTCTCTGGACACTTCGCAGGCCAGGGTGTTTCTGCCTCAGGCCAAGATTCTTTTGATTCAGGAATTAGCTCGGCTTCTCTTGTCGGCCCCTCGTCCGTCCATCCGGCTAGGGATGAGGCTGGTGGGGTTAATGGTGGCTTCATTCGAGGCAGTTCCCTTTGCGCAGTTTCATACGAGGACGCTTCAGCTTCATCTGTTGAAGGTTTGGGACAAGTCTCCTCTATCGTTGGATCAGTCCTTCCTGATGACTCCCCGAGTTCGTCGATCCCTGCAATGGTGGCTGGGGTCGGCCAATCTGTCGCAGGGCAGATCCTTTCTGGCCCCGTGTTGGGAAACTGTCACCACGGATGCCAGTCTGTCAGGTTGGGGGGGTGTTTGGAAGGACCTCCAGTTTCAGGGTCTGTGGAGTCCGCAGGAGGCTCACGAGCCCATCAATGTTCTGGAGTTGAGGGCCATCAGGTTGGTTCTGTTTCGCTTGACTCATCAGTTGAGAGGCCTGCCAGTTCAGGTCCGGTCGGACAACAGGACGGCGGTTGCTTACATCAATCACCAAGGGGGGACTCGCAGCAGGAGTGCCCTCAGGGAAGTGTCTTTGATTCTGGACTGGGCGGAGAGTCACGTCCCGTGTATCTCAGCAGTCTACATTCCGGGAGTGGAGAACACGGAGGCGGACTTGCTGAGCAGAGCCTCCTCTCGTCAGGGGGAGTGGTCTCTCAGTCCCACGGTGTTTCGTTCGATATGTCACAGGTGGGGGTTCCCAGCGGTGGACCTCTTTGCCTCTCGTCACAATCACAAGCTTCCAGTCTTTGTGTCTCTCTCGCAGGATCCTCTGGCTCTGGCAGTGGATGCCATGTCTCTGAACTGGAGGGATCTGGGGTTCCTTTACCTGTTCCCTCCGTTTCCAATGGTAGCCAGAGTGGTGCGCAAGCTGACTCTGGAGGGCGTGTCGGCGATTCTAGTGGCACCAAGGTGGCCAAGGCAAGTTTGGTTCGCAGACCTGGTAAGACTGGCAGAGGATCAGTTCGTTCTGCCTTTTCTACCGGACCTGCTCACCCAGGGTCGGCTGCGCTATCCCAATTTACCTTCGCTGGCTTTGACGGCGTGGCTGCTGAAACCGCCATCTTAAAGGAAGAAGGTCTTTCTGACGCGGTGGTTCAGACTCTCATTAGCGCCAGGAAGCGCTCTTCCTCTACTATTTACTATAGGACTTGGAGGTCCTATATTGACTGGTGTGAAAGTAGGTATTTCTCTTGTCGGGAGTTTTCCATTTCCAGAATCCTGGAGTTTCTTCAACATGGTCTGGATTTGGGGCTTCAACTTAGTACCTTGAAGGGGCAGGTTTCTGCCCTGGCGGTGTTTTTTCAAAGGTCATTTGCTCTTCATCCCTTAGTCAAGACCTTTTTCCAAGGAGTTACGCATGTTCGGCCTCCTAGGAAGCCCTTTGTTCCAGTTTGGGATTTGAACCTGGTTCTTTCTGCTCTTCAGGGTCCCCCTTTTGAGCCTTTGAATGAGATTGCTTTGTCTTCACTTACCCAAAAGGTGGCCTTTTTGGTGGCCATCACTTCGGTTAGGCGTGTTTCTGAGTTGGCAGCTTTATCCATTAAAGCTCCGTACTTCGAAAGGCATCAGGACAAGGTTGTCTTTCGTTTGCGTTTCAAGCCGGATTTTCTTCCTAAGGTGGTATCTGCTTTTCATCTGAATCAGGACATTGTTCTGCCTTCTCTATGTCCTCATCCCAGCAACGACAAGGAAAGGGCGCTGCATTCCTTGGATGTAGTCCGTGTTGTGAAATATTATCTGGTGGTTACGTCTTCCTTTCGTAAGACTGATGCTTTTTTTGTGGTGCCCTTTGGGCCTAGGAAAGGTTTGGCTCCTGCCAAATCTTCCATTAGTAAATGGATTCGTCAGGTCATCATTGGGGCCTATTCTGCCAAGGGGAGGAGTCCCCCTTTTCGTGTTACTGCTCATTATACTCGTGCGGTTGGAGCGTCCTGGGCCTTCCAGCACCAGGCCTCTGTTGAGCAAGTTTGTAAGGCCGCTACTTGGTCCTCTGTTCACACTTTTTCCAAGTTTTACAAGGTTGACGTTCGGGCCTCAGCGGATGCTGTTTTTGGCCGCAAAGTTCTGCAAGCTGTTGTGGTTTAAGTTGTGCATTGTTGCCTTGTTTTGGATCCCCGCCCTTGTTATGGACACTGCTATTGGATGTCCCACATGTTATGGATATTCTGAAGCGGGGTGTGTGACATACTTAGAATAATACCATTTTGTGAAATACTCACCTGTAAAATGGGTATTATAAGTATGTCACACACCCCGCTTCACCCGCCCTTTTTGTATTCAGGATCCTTTATATTGTGAACTTTGCGTTATCTTGATTTATATTTGCCTCTTCCTGGTCCCTTACCTTACTGCTTCTATATACTGGGTAATGAGTGGGAGGTCCCAGGTATTTATGGATCAGGGAGGGGCTTTCTTTTTTGCTATCATCTCTGCAGGAACGCCCCTTCAGGTCGGTATTACCCACATGTTATGGATATTCTGAAGCGGGGTGTGTGACATACTTATAATACCCATTTTACAGGTGAGTATTTCACAAAATGGTATTATTGCAACACCTCACACGTGTCACATGACCCAACCAGGGCAAGGGAACCTGGAGGAACACTTAAAGGTTTTATCCTTTAAATGAAACCTGGATGCTGATTGGCTGTTTGGGGGATCCGCTCCAGTTTTGCTTCCTGTTCCCTTGTGCTGGTCTTGATAAATGTTCCCCAGTATGTTACACATGATACACACAACACTGTACACACTGTGCTCTGCTCCGTGTAACATGTTCCTGTGCTGTGTGCAGGGATCCATATTGTCCAGGTGATGGTTGGCTGTGAGCTGAGAGATGACGGCAGCACTGCGGGGTATGATCAGCATGGATATGACGGGAGAGAATTCATGTATCTGGACACAAAGAGCTGGATCTATATCCCGACCATGAGCGAGGCCCAGATCACCACACAGAGATGGAACAGCCCGGATATGAGAGAGGGGGAGAGAAACAAGATTTATCTGGAGAATATCTGTATAGACTGGCTGAGGAAATACATCGAGTACGGGAGAGAAGACCTGGAGAGGAGAGGTGAGCGCACACTGTGTACACACTACAATACACACACACACTACACTTGTGTATCTACACACACACACAACACTTATGTATCTACACGCACACTGCACTTGTGTATCTACGCACACTACACTTGTGTATCTACACACACTACACTTGTGTATCCACACACACTACACTTGTGTATCCACACACACTACACTTGTGTATCCACACACACTACACTTGTGTATCCACACACACTACACTTGTGTATCCACACACACTACACTTGTGTATCCACACACACTACACTTGTGTATCTACACACACTACACTTGTGTATCCACACACACTACACTTGTGTATCCACACACACTACACTTGTGTATCCACACACACTACACTTGTGTATCCACACACACTACACTTGTGTATCCACACACACTACACTTGTGTATCCACACACACTACACTTGTGTATCTACACACACTACACTTGTGTATCTACACACACACACACACTACACTTGTTTATCCACACACACTACACTTGTGTATCTACACACACTACACTTGTTTATCCACACACACTACACTTGTGTATCCACACACACTACACTTGTGTATCTACACACACACAACACTTGTGTATCTACACACACACAACACTTGTGTATCTACGCACACACACACACACACACACAACACTTGTGTATCTACACACACACTACACTTGTGTATCTACACACACACACTACACTTGTGTATCTACACACACACACTACACTTGTGTATCTACACACACACACCACACTTGTGTATCTACACACACACAACACTACACTTGTGTATCTACACACACACACACTACACTTGTGTATCTACACACACTATTGTATCTACACACACACTACATTTGTGTATCTACACACACACACACTAATGTATCTACACACACTACACTTGTATATCTACACACACACACACACACACTACACACACACCACACTTGTGTATCTACACACACACACACACTACACTTGTGTATCTACACACACACACACTACACTTGTGTATCTACACACACACACACACTACACTTGTGTATCTACACACACACACACACACTACACTTGTGTATCTACACACACACACTACACTTGTGTATCTACACACACACACTACACTTGTGTATCTACACACACACTACACTTGTGTATCTACACACACACACACTACACTTGTGTATCTACACACACACACTACACTTGTGTATCTACACACACACTACACTTGTGTATCTACACACACACACACACACACTACACTTGTGTATCTACACACACACACACACACACTACACTTGTGTATCTACACACACTACACTTGTGTATCTACACACACTACACTTGTCTATCTACACACACTACACTTGTGTATCTACACACACTACACTTGTTTATCCACACACACTACACTTGTGTATCCACACACACTACACTTGTGTATCCACACACACTACACTTGTGTATCCACACACACTACACTTGTGTATCTACACACACTACACTTGTGTATCTACACACACTACACTTGTGTATCTACACACACTACACTTGTGTATCTACACACACTACACTTGTGTATCTACACACACTACACTTGTTTATCCACACACACTACACTTGTGTATCTACACACACTACACTTGTTTATCCACACACACTACACTTGTGTATCCACACACACTACACTTGTGTATCTACACAGACACAACACTTGTGTATCTACACACACACAACACTTGTGTATCTACACACACACAACACTTGTGTATCTACACACACACAACACTTGTGTATCTACACACACACACTACACTTGTGTATCTACACACACACACACTACACTTGTGTATCTACACACACTATTGTATCTACACACACACTACATTTGTGTATCTACACACACACACACACACTACACACACACCACACTTGTGTATCTACACACACACACACTACACTTGTGTATCTACACACACACACTACACTTGTGTATCTACACACACACACACTACACTTGTGTATCTACACACACACACACACTACACTTGTGTATCTACACACACACACACACTACACTTGTGTATCTACACACACACACACACTACACTTGTGTATCTACACACACACACACACACACTACACACACACTACACTTGTGTATCTACACACACACACACTACACTTGTGTATCTACACACACACACACTACACTTGTGTATCTACACACACACACACTACACTTGTGTATCTACACACACACGCACACTGCACTTGTGTATCTACACACACACACTACACTTGTGTATCTACACACACACACTACACTTGTGTATCTACACACACACACACTACACTTGTGTATCTACGCACACTACACTTGTGTATCCACACACACACACACACTGCACTTGTGTATCTACACACACGCACACTGCACTTGTGTATCTACGCACACTACACTTGTGTATCTACACACACACACTGCACTTGTGTATCTACACACACACACACTACACTTGTGTATCTACACACACTACACTTGTGTATCTACACACACTACACTTGTGTATCTACACACACACTATACTTGTGTATCTACACACGCTACACTTGTGTATCTACACACACACTACACTTGTGTATCTACACACACTACACTTGTGTATCTACACACACACACTACACTTGTGTATCTACACACACACACAACACTTGTGTATCTACACACACACACAACACTTGTGTATCTACACACACACACAACACTTGTGTATCTACACACACACACAACACTTGTGTATCTACACACACACACAACACTTGTGTATCTACACACACACACAACACTTGTGTATCTACACACACACACACAACACTTGTGTATCTACACACACACACTACACTTGTGTATCTACACACACACACACACTACACTTGTGTATCTACACACACACACACTACACTTGTGTATCTACACACACACAACACTTGTGTATCTACACACACACACACTACACTTGTGTATCTACACACACACAACACTTGTGTATCTACACACACTACACTTGTGTATCTACACACACACACACTGCACTTGTGTATCTACACACACACAACACTTGTGTATCTACACACACACACAAGACTTGTGTATCTACACACACACACAACACTTGTGTATCTACACACACACACAACACTTGTGTATCTACACACACACACACACACACTACACTTGTGTATCTACACACACAACACTTGTGTATCTACACACACTACACTTGTGTATCTACACACACACACACACACTACACTTGTGTATCTACACACACACACACACACTACACTTGTGTATCTACACACACACACACACTACACTTGTGTATCTACACACACACACACACACACTACACTTGTGTATCTACACACACACACTACACTTGTGTATCTACACACACACACACACACTACACTTGTGTATCTACACACACTACACTTGTGTATCTACACACACACAACACTTGTGTATCTACGCACACACACACACACACACACAACACTTGTGTATCTACACACACACTACACTTGTGTATCTACACACACACACTACACTTGTGTATCTACACACACTGCACTTGTGTATCTACACACACACACACTACACTTGTGTATCTACACACACTGCACTTGTGTATCTACACACACACACACTACACTTGTGTATCTACACACACACACACACACTACACTTGTGTATCTACACACACACACAACACTTGTGTATCTACACACACACACAACACTCGTGTATCTACACACACACAACACTTGTGTATCTACACACACACACACACTACACTTGTGTATCTACACACACACAACACTTGTGTATCTACACACACACAACACTTGTGTATCTACACACACACAACACTTGTGTATCTACACACACACACAACACTTGTGTATCTACACACACACACAACACTTGTGTATCTACACACACACACAACACTTGTGTATCTACACACACACACAACACTTGTGTATCTACACACACACAACACTTGTGTATCTACATACACACAACACTTGTGTATCTACACACACACAACACTTGTGTATCTACACACACACACAACACTTGTGTATCTACACACACACACAACACTTGTGTATCTACACACACACACAACACTTGTGTATCTACACACACACAACACTTGTGTATCTACATACACACAACACTTGTGTATCTACACACACACAACACTTGTGTATCTACACATACAACACTTGTGTATCTACACACACACAACACTTGTGTATCTACACACACACAACACTTGTGTATCTACACACACACACACACACATTACACTTGTGTATCTACACACACACTACACTTGTGTATCTACACACACACACTCTACACTTGTGTATCTACACACACACACTGCACTTGTGTATCTACACACACACACTGCACTTGTGTATCTACACACACACACTACACTTGTGTATCTACACACACACACTACACTTGTGTATCTACACACACACTACACTTGTGTATCTACACACACACACTACACTTGTGTATCTACACACACATACACACACTACACTTGTGTATCTACACACACACACACTACACTTGTGTATCTACACACACACACTATTGTATCTACACACACACTACACTTGTGTATCTACACACACACACACTACACTTGTGTATCTACACACACACAACACTTGTGTATCTACACACACACACTACACTTGTGTATCTACACACACACACTACACTTGTGTATCTACACACACACAACACTTGTGTATCTACACACACACAACACTTGTGTATCTACACACACACACACACTACACTTGTGTATCTACACACACACACTACACTTGTGTATCTACACACACACAACACTTGTGTATCTACACACACACACTACACTTGTGTATCTACACACACACAACACTTGTGTATCTACACACACACACACACTACACTTGTGTATCTACACACACACAACACTTGTGTATCTACACACACACACTACACTTGTGTATCTACACACACACTACACTTGTGTATCTACACACACACAACACTTGTGTATCTACACACACACACACTACACTTGTGTATCTACACACACACTACACTTGTGTATCTACACACACACACACACACTACACTTGTGTATCTACACACACACACTACACTTGTGTATCTACACACACACACTACACTTGTGTATCTACACACACACACAACACTTGTGTATCTACACACACACACTACACTTGTGTATCTACACACACACACTACACTTGTGTATCTACACACACACACAACACTTGTGTATCTACACACACACACACACAACACTTGTGTATCTACACACACACACTGCACTTGTGTATCTACACACACACACACACATTACACTTGTGTATCTACACACACACACTACACTTGTGTATCTACACACACACACTACACTTGTGTATCTACACACACACACTACACTTGTGTATCTACACACACACACTACACTTGTGTATCTACACACACACACTACACTTGTGTATCTACACACACACACTACACTTGTGTATCTACACACACACAACACTTGTGTATCTACACACACACACACACAACACTTGTGTATCTACACACACACACTACACTTGTGTATCTACACACACACACTACACTTGTGTATCTACACACACACACTACACTTGTGTATCTACACACACACAACACTTGTGTATCTACACACACACACACACAACACTTGTGTATCTACACACACACACTGCACTTGTGTATCTACACACACACACACACTCTACACTTGTGTATCTACACACACACACTGCACTTGTGTATCTACACACACACACTACACTTGTGTATCTACACACACACACTACACTTGTGTATCTACACACACACAACACTTGTGTATCTACACACACACACACACTACACTTGTGTATCTACACACACACACTACACTTGTGTATCTACACACACACACTACACTTGTGTATCTACACACACACAACACTTGTGTATCTACACACACACACACACTGCACTTGTGTATCTACACACACACACTACACTTGTGTATCTACACACACACACACACACATTACACTTGTGTATCTACACACACACACTATTGTATCTACACACACACACTGCACTTGTGTATCTACACACACACACACACATTACACTTGTGTATCTACACACACACTCTACACTTGTGTATCTACACACACACACTGCACTTGTGTATCTACACACACACACTACACTTGTGTATCTACACACACACACTACACTTGTGTATCTACACACACACTACACTTGTGTATCTACACACACACACTATTGTATCTACACACACACTACACTTGTGTATCTACACACACACACTACACTTGTGTATCTACACACACACACTACACTTGTGTATCTACACACACACTACACTTGTGTATCTACACACACACACACTACACTTGTGTATCTACACACACACACACTACACTTGTGTATCTACACACACACACACTGCACTTGTGTATCTACACACACACAACACTTGTGTATCTACACACACACACTACACTTGTGTATCTACACACACACACTACACTTGTGTATCTACACACACACTACACTTGTGTATCTACACACACACACTACACTTGTGTATCTACACACACACACACTACACTTGTGTATCTACACACACACACACTACACTTGTGTATCTACACACACACTACACTTGTGTATCTACACACACACACACACAACACTTGTGTATCTACACACACACACTACACTTGTGTATCTACACACACACACACTGCACTTGTGTATCTACACACACACACACTACACTTGTGTATCTACACACACACAACACTTGTGTATCTACACACACACTACACTTGTGTATCTACACACACACAACACTTGTGTATCTACACACACACTACACTTGTGTATCTACACACACACACACACTACACTTGTGTATCTACACACACACAACACTTGTGTATCTACACACACACAACACTTGTGTATCTACACACACACTACACTTGTGTATCTACACACACACACACACACACACTACACTTGTGTATCTACACGCACACTACACTTGTGTATCTACACGCACACACTACACTTCTGTATCTACACCCACGCACACACTACATTTGTGTATCTACACACACACACACACACACACACACTACACACACACCACACTTGTGTATCTACACACACACAACACTTGTGTATCTACACACACACTACACTTGTGTATCTACACACACACACACACACACACTACACTTGTGTATCTACACGCACACTACACTTGTGTATCTACACGCACACATTACACTTGTGTATCTACACACACACTACACTTCTGTATCTACACCCACGCACACACTACATTTGTGTATCTACACACACACACACACACACACACACACACTACACACACACCACACTTGTGTATCTACACACACACTACACTTGTGTATCTACACACACACAACACTTGTGTATCTACACACACACACACACTACACTTGTGTATCTACACACACACACTACACTTGTGTATCTACACACACACACACTACACTTGTGTATCTACACACACACACACTACACTTGTGTATCTACACACACACACTACACTTGTGTATCTACACACACACACACACTACACTTGTGTATCTACACACACACACACACACTACACTTGTGTATCTACACACACACACTACACTTGTGTATCTACACACACACACACACACACTACACTTGTGTATCTACACACACACACTACACTTGTGTATCTACACACACACACACACTACACTTGTGTATCTACACACACACACACTACACTTGTGTATCTACACACACACACTACACTTGTGTATCCACACACACTACACTTGTGTATCTACACACACACACACACTACACTTGTGTATCTACACACACTACACTTGTGTATCTACACACACACTACACTTGTGTATCTACACACACTACACTTGTGTATCCACACACACACTACACTTGTGTATCTACACACACACACACACTACACTTGTGTATCTACACACACACACACACTACACTTGTGTATCTACACACACTACACTTGTGTATCTACACACACACACACTGCACTTGTGTATCTACACACACTACACTTGTGTATCCACACACACACTACACTTGTGTATCTACACACACACACACACTACACTTGTGTATCTACACACACTACACTTGTGTATCTACACACACTACACTTGTGTATCTACACACACTACACTTGTGTATCCACACACACTACACTTGTGTATCTACACACACACACTACACTTGTGTATCTACACACACACACACACTACACTTGTGTATCTACACACACACACACACTACACTTGTGTATCTACACACACACACACACACACTACACTTGTGTATCTACACACACACACACTACACTTGTGTATCTACACACACACACACACACTACACTTGTGTATCTACACACACTACAATTGTGTATCTACACACACACACACTGCACTTGTGTATCTACACACACACAACACTTGTGTATCTACACACACACACACTACACTTGTGTATCTACACACACACACTACACTTGTGTATCTACACACACTACACTTGTGTATCTACACACACTACACTTGTGTATCTACACACACTACACTTGTGTATCTACACACACTACACTTGTGTATCCACACACACACACACACTACACTTGTGTATCTACACACACTACACTTGTGTATCTACACACACTACACTTGTGTATCTACACACACTACACTTGTGTATCCACACACACACACACACTACACTTGTGTATCTACACACACGCACACTGCACTTGTGTATCTACGCACACTACACTTGTGTATCTACACACACACACTGCACTTGTGTATCTACACACACACACACTACACTTGTGTATCTACACACACTACACTTGTGTATCTACACACACTACACTTGTGTATCTACACACACACTATACTTGTGTATCTACACACGCTACACTTGTGTATCTACACACACACTACACTTGTGTATCTACACACACTACACTTGTGTATCTACACACACACACTACACTTGTGTATCCACACACACACACACACTGCACTTGTGTATCTACACACACGCACACTGCACTTGTGTATCTACACACACTACACTTGTGTATCTACACACACACTATACTTGTGTATCTACACACGCTACACTTGTGTATCTACACACACACTACACTTGTGTATCTACACACACTACACTTGTGTATCTACACACACACACTACACTTGTGTATCTACACACACACACAACACTTGTGTATCTACACACACACACAACACTTGTGTATCTACACACACACACAACACTTGTGTATCTACACACACACACAACACTTGTGTATCTACACACACACACAACACTTGTGTATCTACACACACACACAACACTTGTGTATCTACACACACACACACAACACTTGTGTATCTACACACACACACTACACTTGTGTATCTACACACACACACACACTACACTTGTGTATCTACACACACACACACTACACTTGTGTATCTACACACACACAACACTTGTGTATCTACACACACACACACTACACTTGTGTATCTACACACACACAACACTTGTGTATCTACACACACTACACTTGTGTATCTACACACACACACACTGCACTTGTGTATCTACACACACACAACACTTGTGTATCTACACACACACACAAGACTTGTGTATCTACACACACACACAACACTTGTGTATCTACACACACACACAACACTTGTGTATCTACACACACACACACACACACTACACTTGTGTATCTACACACACAACACTTGTGTATCTACACACACTACACTTGTGTATCTACACACACACACACACACTACACTTGTGTATCTACACACACACACACACACTACACTTGTGTATCTACACACACACACACACTACACTTGTGTATCTACACACACACACACACACACTACACTTGTGTATCTACACACACACACTACACTTGTGTATCTACACACACACACACACACTACACTTGTGTATCTACACACACTACACTTGTGTATCTACACACACACAACACTTGTGTATCTACGCACACACACACACACACACACAACACTTGTGTATCTACACACACACTACACTTGTGTATCTACACACACACACTACACTTGTGTATCTACACACACTGCACTTGTGTATCTACACACACACACACTACACTTGTGTATCTACACACACTGCACTTGTGTATCTACACACACACACACTACACTTGTGTATCTACACACACACACACACACTACACTTGTGTATCTACACACACACACAACACTTGTGTATCTACACACACACACAACACTCGTGTATCTACACACACACAACACTTGTGTATCTACACACACACACACACTACACTTGTGTATCTACACACACACAACACTTGTGTATCTACACACACACAACACTTGTGTATCTACACACACACAACACTTGTGTATCTACACACACACACAACACTTGTGTATCTACACACACACACAACACTTGTGTATCTACACACACACACAACACTTGTGTATCTACACACACACACAACACTTGTGTATCTACACACACACAACACTTGTGTATCTACATACACACAACACTTGTGTATCTACACACACACAACACTTGTGTATCTACACACACACACAACACTTGTGTATCTACACACACACACAACACTTGTGTATCTACACACACACACAACACTTGTGTATCTACACACACACAACACTTGTGTATCTACATACACACAACACTTGTGTATCTACACACACACAACACTTGTGTATCTACACATACAACACTTGTGTATCTACACACACACAACACTTGTGTATCTACACACACACAACACTTGTGTATCTACACACACACACACACACATTACACTTGTGTATCTACACACACACTACACTTGTGTATCTACACACACACACTCTACACTTGTGTATCTACACACACACACTGCACTTGTGTATCTACACACACACACTGCACTTGTGTATCTACACACACACACTACACTTGTGTATCTACACACACACACTACACTTGTGTATCTACACACACACTACACTTGTGTATCTACACACACACACTACACTTGTGTATCTACACACACATACACACACTACACTTGTGTATCTACACACACACACACTACACTTGTGTATCTACACACACACACTATTGTATCTACACACACACTACACTTGTGTATCTACACACACACACACTACACTTGTGTATCTACACACACACAACACTTGTGTATCTACACACACACACTACACTTGTGTATCTACACACACACACTACACTTGTGTATCTACACACACACAACACTTGTGTATCTACACACACACAACACTTGTGTATCTACACACACACACACACTACACTTGTGTATCTACACACACACACTACACTTGTGTATCTACACACACACAACACTTGTGTATCTACACACACACACTACACTTGTGTATCTACACACACACAACACTTGTGTATCTACACACACACACACACTACACTTGTGTATCTACACACACACAACACTTGTGTATCTACACACACACACTACACTTGTGTATCTACACACACACTACACTTGTGTATCTACACACACACAACACTTGTGTATCTACACACACACACACTACACTTGTGTATCTACACACACACTACACTTGTGTATCTACACACACACACACACACTACACTTGTGTATCTACACACACACACTACACTTGTGTATCTACACACACACACTACACTTGTGTATCTACACACACACACAACACTTGTGTATCTACACACACACACTACACTTGTGTATCTACACACACACACTACACTTGTGTATCTACACACACACACAACACTTGTGTATCTACACACACACACACACAACACTTGTGTATCTACACACACACACTGCACTTGTGTATCTACACACACACACACACATTACACTTGTGTATCTACACACACACACTACACTTGTGTATCTACACACACACACTACACTTGTGTATCTACACACACACACTACACTTGTGTATCTACACACACACACTACACTTGTGTATCTACACACACACACTACACTTGTGTATCTACACACACACACTACACTTGTGTATCTACACACACACAACACTTGTGTATCTACACACACACACACACAACACTTGTGTATCTACACACACACACTACACTTGTGTATCTACACACACACACTACACTTGTGTATCTACACACACACACTACACTTGTGTATCTACACACACACAACACTTGTGTATCTACACACACACACACACAACACTTGTGTATCTACACACACACACTGCACTTGTGTATCTACACACACACACACACTCTACACTTGTGTATCTACACACACACACTGCACTTGTGTATCTACACACACACACTACACTTGTGTATCTACACACACACACTACACTTGTGTATCTACACACACACAACACTTGTGTATCTACACACACACACACACTACACTTGTGTATCTACACACACACACTACACTTGTGTATCTACACACACACACTACACTTGTGTATCTACACACACACAACACTTGTGTATCTACACACACACACACACTGCACTTGTGTATCTACACACACACACTACACTTGTGTATCTACACACACACACACACACATTACACTTGTGTATCTACACACACACACTATTGTATCTACACACACACACTGCACTTGTGTATCTACACACACACACACACATTACACTTGTGTATCTACACACACACTCTACACTTGTGTATCTACACACACACACTGCACTTGTGTATCTACACACACACACTACACTTGTGTATCTACACACACACACTACACTTGTGTATCTACACACACACTACACTTGTGTATCTACACACACACACTATTGTATCTACACACACACTACACTTGTGTATCTACACACACACACTACACTTGTGTATCTACACACACACACTACACTTGTGTATCTACACACACACTACACTTGTGTATCTACACACACACACACTACACTTGTGTATCTACACACACACACACTACACTTGTGTATCTACACACACACACACTGCACTTGTGTATCTACACACACACAACACTTGTGTATCTACACACACACACTACACTTGTGTATCTACACACACACACTACACTTGTGTATCTACACACACACTACACTTGTGTATCTACACACACACACTACACTTGTGTATCTACACACACACACACTACACTTGTGTATCTACACACACACACACTACACTTGTGTATCTACACACACACTACACTTGTGTATCTACACACACACACACACAACACTTGTGTATCTACACACACACACTACACTTGTGTATCTACACACACACACACTGCACTTGTGTATCTACACACACACACACTACACTTGTGTATCTACACACACACAACACTTGTGTATCTACACACACACTACACTTGTGTATCTACACACACACAACACTTGTGTATCTACACACACACTACACTTGTGTATCTACACACACACACACACTACACTTGTGTATCTACACACACACAACACTTGTGTATCTACACACACACAACACTTGTGTATCTACACACACACTACACTTGTGTATCTACACACACACACACACACACACTACACTTGTGTATCTACACGCACACTACACTTGTGTATCTACACGCACACACTACACTTCTGTATCTACACCCACGCACACACTACATTTGTGTATCTACACACACACACACACACACACACACTACACACACACCACACTTGTGTATCTACACACACACAACACTTGTGTATCTACACACACACTACACTTGTGTATCTACACACACACACACACACACACTACACTTGTGTATCTACACGCACACTACACTTGTGTATCTACACGCACACATTACACTTGTGTATCTACACACACACTACACTTCTGTATCTACACCCACGCACACACTACATTTGTGTATCTACACACACACACACACACACACACACACACTACACACACACCACACTTGTGTATCTACACACACACTACACTTGTGTATCTACACACACACAACACTTGTGTATCTACACACACACACACACTACACTTGTGTATCTACACACACACACTACACTTGTGTATCTACACACACACACACTACACTTGTGTATCTACACACACACACACTACACTTGTGTATCTACACACACACACTACACTTGTGTATCTACACACACACACACACTACACTTGTGTATCTACACACACACACACACACTACACTTGTGTATCTACACACACACACTACACTTGTGTATCTACACACACACACACACACACTACACTTGTGTATCTACACACACACACTACACTTGTGTATCTACACACACACACACACTACACTTGTGTATCTACACACACACACACTACACTTGTGTATCTACACACACACACTACACTTGTGTATCCACACACACTACACTTGTGTATCTACACACACACACACACTACACTTGTGTATCTACACACACTACACTTGTGTATCTACACACACACTACACTTGTGTATCTACACACACTACACTTGTGTATCCACACACACACTACACTTGTGTATCTACACACACACACACACTACACTTGTGTATCTACACACACACACACACTACACTTGTGTATCTACACACACTACACTTGTGTATCTACACACACACACACTGCACTTGTGTATCTACACACACTACACTTGTGTATCCACACACACACTACACTTGTGTATCTACACACACACACACACTACACTTGTGTATCTACACACACTACACTTGTGTATCTACACACACTACACTTGTGTATCTACACACACTACACTTGTGTATCCACACACACTACACTTGTGTATCTACACACACACACTACACTTGTGTATCTACACACACACACACACTACACTTGTGTATCTACACACACACACACACTACACTTGTGTATCTACACACACACACACACACACTACACTTGTGTATCTACACACACACACACTACACTTGTGTATCTACACACACACACACACACTACACTTGTGTATCTACACACACTACAATTGTGTATCTACACACACACACACTGCACTTGTGTATCTACACACACACAACACTTGTGTATCTACACACACACACACTACACTTGTGTATCTACACACACACACTACACTTGTGTATCTACACACACTACACTTGTGTATCTACACACACTACACTTGTGTATCTACACACACTACACTTGTGTATCTACACACACTACACTTGTGTATCCACACACACACACACACTACACTTGTGTATCTACACACACTACACTTGTGTATCTACACACACTACACTTGTGTATCTACACACACTACACTTGTGTATCCACACACACACACACACTACACTTGTGTATCTACACACACACTACACTTGTGTATCTACACACACACACACTACACTTGTGTATCTACACACACACACACTACACTTGTGTATCCACACACACTACACTTGTGTATCTACACACACACACACACTACACTTGTGTATCTACACACACTACACTTGTGTATCTACACACACACTACACTTGTGTATCTACACACACTACACTTGTGTATCCACACACACACTACACTTGTGTATCTACACACACACACACACTACACTTGTGTATCTACACACACACACACACTACACTTGTGTATCTACACACACTACACTTGTGTATCTACACACACTACACTTGTGTATCTACACACACTACACTTGTGTATCCACACACACACTACACTTGTGTATCTACACACACACACACACTACACTTGTGTATCTACACACACTACACTTGTGTATCTACACACACTACACTTGTGTATCTACACACACTACACTTGTGTATCCACACACACTACACTTGTGTATCTACACACACACACTACACTTGTGTATCTACACACACACACTACACTTGTGTATCTACACACACACACTACACTTGTGTATCTACACACACACACACACTACACTTGTGTATCTACACACACACACACACTACACTTGTGTATCTACACACACACACACACACACTACACTTGTGTATCTACACACACACACACTACACTTGTGTATCTACACACACACACACACACTACACTTGTGTATCTACACACACTACAATTGTGTATCTACACACACACACACTGCACTTGTGTATCTACACACACACAACACTTGTGTATCTACACACACACACACTACACTTGTGTATCTACACACACACACTACACTTGTGTATCTACACACACTACACTTGTGTATCTACACACACTACACTTGTGTATCTACACACACTACACTTGTGTATCTACACACACTACACATGTGTATCCACACACACACACACACTACACTTGTGTATCTACACACACACACACACTACACTTGTGTATCTACACACACACACTACACTTGTGTATCTACACACACACACACTACACTTGTGTATCTACACACACACACACTACACTTGTGTATCTACACACACACACACTACACTTGTGTATCTACACACACACACACTACACTTGTGTATCTACACACACACACACTACACTTGTGTATCTACACACACACACTACACTTGTGTATCTAAACACACACACTGTAAAAAAGGAAAGAAAAAACCGCACCAGCTAGTGTTAAAGTACCTAGTAGTAACCATCTTGATAGAGGACTTGGCCCATGTGATGGTAAGCATGAGATCATGGGCTATCCATGTAGAGATTAGTTACTCTTTGAATTTGTATTTACCCTGTTTTGCAGAATATGGGACCACCGGGTAGTGTTATGGTAAGACTGGAGGCCAGTCCGACATGTGCAGTCAAAATTACATAATGACATTATGATCTTTTGATAAATTTTGGTGCTCTGTATTTTTATCTGTTCAAAATTACATAAGTTTACCCATACATAGTTTAAGCACAGAACCTATGGGTAGACAGTCTGTAGAGACCGGTAGAACCCGATATTCGAGGTCTTCCTTCTTGGTTGTTGGACAAACTATGTAAATGGGCTTAGAGTTAATCACATAGATATCACCTTCTGTCTTTGATTCCCTAGGACAAAAGAGTCTCCTGTTTGATAAGTGGCTATACTAAGGCACAATTAGAAAATTATTTATGGTTTAGGTTATAGATAGATTACAAACATAAGTATGGTTGTGGGATATATGTTTAAACAATAAGGCTGTTTGTCCCTGACAGGTCCCGCATCTACCCTCTAAACCCCCCCCCCCCTCCTTTCTTAACCAGATCGGACTGCTGGGTGGCACTCTGGTAATACCGGCGCCCAGTCTGCTATGCGCTGCGAGATGCAGCTGTCCTTTGTGTTAATGTTAGTAACCATGTCAAGGGGCGGGACCGCTGACCTACTTCCGGCCGGAGTATTGCAGTGAGTCCCAAGCCTCGTTTTCAAATGCGGCTGATGATGCACTTCAGGTGCCTCGTGCTGACTGACACCGGTGTTTCCAATTTTCTATTATGATGCTGGAGGAGTATTTAGGGGACCCAGGGGGGGACAGACAGTCTATACTTGTGGCCCAGATGAAGTAACGGGAGGTCCGTTACGAAACGCGTTGGCTGGCTGGGACAGGGTGAGGCGCTCGGCGCATGTCTGCCTGGTGAAGTACACATAGCACATGTTATGATTTACTGCACTGTTATTCTAAGTATGTCACACACCCCGCTTCAAGATATTCATTACCTGTGGGTAGTATGGTCCTGTAGAGGGCTTCTGCAGAGATGATTGGAGGAAAGAAAGCCCCTCCCAGTCTATAAGTACCTGGGACCTCCCACTCATTACCCAGTCTTCATCTCTGCAGACTTCCGTTCGGACTCTTTATTCCCTTTATTAATATATAGCTATTTAAATGCCTCCCAGTCTTGACTGCTGTCCGAGCGAGGGTATAACAGCACCTCATGTGCTCAGGAGCTATGCTCCACCGCGAGACCCTATAAAGAGGGTAGGCGGTTATACCGGGTTGGTGACTCCGGTTTGGGATGCCCTGTCCAAGAGTTTAATTTTCCCCTTAAATGGCCTATTCCCCTTTTTTAGTTGTGTGGAGGCCTCTTATTCAGCTTCTGGTGTTTTTTCTATGGGGGCGCCTGGAAAATAGATTTATTATTGCTGGATTTTTACCTCAGAGCTGAGGGGAGGATTTCTCCCCTCACGCTCTTCAGTGAGGGGGCGGGGCCGGGCCTTCGGTATGAGGCCGCAGCCCGCGCCCTTTAGGAGTTTGGAGCTGGTAGCGTGACCGAGCGGGGAGCAGCTCCGCTTGTTATGCGGGCTGCTACCGGCTCTATTATGCGCCCGGTGCCGCGGCTGCCTGCGGCACCGGTGCGGGAGTGTTAATGGAGGGGAGCTTCCCCTCACGTCTGACAGACACTGTGCTGGATTTTTTTACCTCAGAGCTGAGACAGGTGCTGGATTTTTACGTCTTTTTCTATGTTTTTCAGGCTGAACTGCCAGGAATTTTTTCAGGTTTCTCCTGGTCCTAGAGTACCTGGGTACTTTTGCTATTTATTACAAAACCTCCCACTTGGACAATATAAGGGCATCCCGGGTTGCTTAATAGCGTAATTCCCTCACTCATAGCGACTATTCAAGTTCACCTTATGGAGGCATCCCAAGATTCCGGGCTCCCCTCGGGACAATCCCGGAAGTGTATGGGTTGTGGGGTATCCCTAACAGGGGATGATTTTTTCCTATGTATATCATGTGCACAGCAGACTATTACACGGCAGTACGGTCCCCAGGAATCTGGGTCAGCGCAGCCGGCTTAATCCTCTCCCCCTCCCACTTTGACCCGTGCCCCGTGTGAAATTGCCACGGGGGGGCAGTCGCAATCTGATGTGTGTGCCAGGTTGGCCAGTATTGAAAAATTCATTTCCTCCATGGTTGCCAAGAAAGCACCGGCTAAGAGGAAGCATTTATCACCGGTTAATCATTTTGAATATGATGATGACGAGGACGGCCTGGATTGGTCAGATTATTCCCCTCTAGAAGAAGGGGAATTATTTGAGGATTCAGATATTTCTGATGATCAGCAATTTGTTGGTGCTGATTCCGATCGGAGCTCAGGGACTTCCTTGGATACTCCTAATGTTCTGACTCAGATGTTTGAGGTGCTTGCTGTCTCGCCTCCGGCGGAGGTTCCTCAACAGCAAGGGGAGTTTTATGACGAATCCAAGCCGCGGTTGGAATTCCCTAATCAAAAGCATTTTGATAATATTATTTCTAAGGAATGGGAAAGGCCTGCCCGGCTCCCAGGCATTCCCCAAAGTTGGGATAAGAGGTATCCTTTTCCAGTGGATACGGTTAAGCGCCGGGCGTCTCCCCCCGAGGTGGACGCCCCTATTTTGGGGTTATCCAACTCAGCCGTATTGAACAACCCTGATTGTTCCTCTCTTAAAGATGGTGAGGATAAACGCATTGACCAGATGGCTTGTCATGGTTTTGCCAGTATTGGGGCAGCAATAAGGCCTGTTTGTGCCTCATCGCTGTTGGCGGTGGCTACGAGAAAGGTGGTCAGGCACTTGTTATCCTCCTCCGGTTTGAATCTGGACAGTGAGGAATTTCGTGAACTAAAACAATGTGAGGGGTTTTTGTCCTTCATGGTGGCCGCTTTGGATGATTCCTTGATGATGAGTAGTAGAGCCTCTGCTCTAATGGTTACTATCAGGCGTTCAATTTGGTTACGCCAGTGGGCGGCTGACTTTGGGTCAAAAAAGTCACTAACAGCTCTTCCCTTCGTTGGGTTACGGCTCTTTGGAGACAAGCTGGATGCCGTGGCCAAGGGGGGCAAACTACCTCAACGCAAGAAGCAACGTCGCCCCTTTCGAGGAGCGTCTTCCTTCACTCCTTCCTTTCGGGGATCTAGAGCAGGAAGAGGTTTCGCCTTCCCTTTTACAAGGGGAAATTCCTGGAATAGGGGCAGAGGACGTGCCCGTTCAGGATACAGTTGGGGCTCAAAACCCAAACCCGTGGCCAAGCCCGCTCAACAATGAGGGGGCGCCCTCACCCGTGCGGGTGGGGGGACGGCTACAGCACTTCTCCCAGGTCTGGAACCGAGAGGTCTCGGGCAGGTGGATCAGGGAAGTGGTGTCTTCCGGCTACAAGCTGGAGTTCGAGTCCTACCCTCCCCTGCGTTTCCTCAGGTCTCGGGTGTCCCCGGAGGCACTGGCTGCGCAGCAGCTCCGGGCGGCAGTATCGAGTCTTCTGGAAATGGCAGTCATTTGCCCAGTTCCCTCATTAGACCGGGGTCGGGGTTTTTACTCAAATCTGTTCACGGTCCCAAAAAAGGATGGCTCCGTCCGGCCCATACTGGACCTAAAGATTCTCAACAAGTTCTTCAGACTGCGAAGGTTTCGCATGGAAACGTTGCGCCCGGCTATTCATTCTCTTCGTCAGGGGGACTTCATGACGTCCATAGACATTCAGGACGCTTACCTCCATGTTCCCATTTTTCCCGCACACCAGAGGTTTCTGAGGTTCGCGGTGGAGGATCGGCACTTTCAGTTTGTAGCTCTTCCCTTCGGTCTCACCACAGCTCCAAGAGTTTTCACCAAGGTGCTTGCTGGGGTGATGGCTCTCCTCAGAGCGCAGGGGATTCGCATTGTGCCATATCTGGACGATCTCCTCATCATGGCACCGTCATTCAGCCAGGCAGAATTGGACACCAGGACGGTAATATCCACTCTGGAGAGGTTCGGCTGGATGATCAACTACCCCAAGTCCTCCCTACACCCGTCCAGGACAGTATCCTTTCTGGGAATGTCTCTGGATACAGATCTGGCCAGAGTTTTCCTTCCTCAGTCCAAGGTTCTTCTGATTCAGGAGATGGTTCGGTCGCTCATGTCCATGCCTCGACCGTCCATCCGTCTAGGGATGAGACTGGTGGGTTTGATGGTGGCCTCATTCGAGGCGGTTCCCTTTGCTCAGTTTCACACAAGGACACTTCAGCTCCATCTGTTATCGGTCTGGAACAGGTCTCCTCAGTCGCTGGATCATCTTTTTCAGATGTCTCCCCGGGTTCGCCGCTCGCTTCGGTGGTGGCTGAACTCGACCAACCTACTGAGGGGCAGATCCTTTCAGACTCCTCAGTGGGAGATAGTCACTACGGAAGCCAGCCTCTCAGGATGGGGGGGCTTTTGGAAGGATCTGCAAGTTCAGGGTTTGTGGAGTCCCCCGGAAGCTCACGAGTCTATCAATGTTCTGGAATTGAGGGCCATCAGGTTGGTTCTTTGTCATTTGACTCATCAACTGCGAGACTTGCCGGTCCAGGTCAGGTCGGACAATCGGACGGCGGTGGCCTACATCAATCACCAGGGAGGAACCCGCAGCAGGAATGCCCTCAAGGAAGTGTCTCTGATCCTGGACTGGGCAGAGAGACATGTCCCGTGTATCTCAGCAGTTTACATCCCAGGTGTGGAGAACACGGAGGCGGACTCTCTGAGCAGGATGTCAGCCCGCAAGGGGGAATGGTCTCTCAATCCCAGGGTCTTTCACTCAATTTGTCTCAGGTGGGGGTCACCGGCGGTGGACCTATTTGCCTCCCATCACAATCACAAACTTCCGGCTTTTGTGTCTCTGGTGAAGGACCCACTGGCTCTCGCGACGGACGCCATGTCCCTGAACTGGAGGGACCTGGGGTTTCTGTACCTGTTCCCTAGGTTTCCCATGGTGGCCAGAGTAGTGCGCAAGCTTGCTCTGGAGAGAGCAACAGCAATTCTGGTAGCTCCAAGGTGGCCAAGACAGGTCTGGTTCGCAGACGTGGTAAGGTTGGCAGAAGATCAGTTCGTTCTGCCCCTGCTGCCAGATCTGCTCACACAGGGTTATCTTCGTTACCCCAATTTACCAACGCTGGCTTTGACGGCGTGGCTGCTGAAACCTCCATCTTGAAGGAGGAAGGTCTTTCTGACGCTGTTATTCAGACTCTCATTCGTGCTAGAAAGAAGTCTTCTTCATCCGTGTACTATAGGACTTGGAGGTCTTATATTGATTGGTGTGAGGCTAGGGCCTTCCCTTGTAGGGAATTCTCTGTTTCTAGAATTTTGGAGTTCTTGCAACATGGTCTGGACTTAGGGCTCCAACTCAGTACTCTGAAGGGGCAGGTGTCTGCCCTGGCGGTATTTTTCCAAAAGTCTTTTGCACTACATCCTTTGGTTAAGACCTTTTTTCCAGGGGGTTACGCATGTGCGGCCTCCTAGGAAGCCTTTGATTCCGGTTTGGGATTTGAATTTGGTTCTTTCTGCGCTACAGGGTCCCCCCTTTGAACCCTTGCTTGATAGTCCTTTGTCTTCCCTTACGCAGAAGGTGGCATTTTTGGTAGCTATCACTTCAGTTAGACGTGTTTCTGAGTTGGCGGCTCGTGTCTATTCAAGCTCCATATTTTGAAAGACATCAGGATAAAGTAGTTTTCCGTTTTAAGACGAACTTTCTTCCTAAGGTGGTTTCGTCCTTTCATTTAAATCAGGATATTGTTCTGCCCTCTCTCTGTCCTAACCCCAGCAATGACAAGGAGAGGGTCCTGCATTCTTTGGATGTGGTTCGTGTTGTGAAGTATTATTTGGTGGTAACGTCTGTCTTTCGCAAGACTGATGCATTCTTCGTGGTGCCTTTTGGGCCCAAGAAGGGTCTAGCACCCACAAAGTCTACCATCAGCAGATGGATCCGTCAGGCCATTGTAGGGGCCTATTCTGCTAAGGGGAGAGATCCTCCCTTTCGTGTTACTGCTCATTCTACTCGTGCGGTTGGGGCCTCCTGGGCTTTTCAGCACCAGGCCTCTGTTGAGCAAGTTTGCAAGGCCGCTACCTGGTCTTCTGTTCACACTTTTTCAAAGTTTTACAAGGTTGATGTGCGGGCCTCAGCGGATGCTGTTTTTGGCCGCAAAGTTCTGCAGGCTGCAGTAGTTTGAGTTGTGCTTTATACCATGTTTTTGGATCCCCACCCTTTATGGACACTGCTATTGGATGTCCCACAGGTAATGAATATCTTGAAGCGGGGTGTGTGACATACTTAGAATAATACCATTTTGTGAATACTCACCTTGTAAAATGGGTATTATAAGTATGTCACACACCCCGCTTCAACCCGCCCTTTGGATTCTGCATCCTTCATATGGTGAACTTTGCATTGTTATGACTGATATTTGGCTCTTCCTGGTCCTTTACCTTACTGCTTTCTTTATACTGGGTAATGAGTGGGAGGTCCCAGGTACTTATGGACTGGGAGGGGCTTTCTTTCCTCCAATCATCTCTGCAGAAGCCCTCTACAGGACCATACTACCCACAGGTAATGAATATCTTGAAGAGGGGTGTGTGACATACTTAGAATAATACCATTTTGTGAATACTCACCTTGTAAAATGGGTATTATAAGTATGTCACACACCCCGCTTCAACCCGCCCTTTGGATTCTGCATCCTTCATATGGTGAACTTTGCATTGTTATGACTGATATTTGGCTCTTCCTGGTCCTTTACCTTACTGCTTTCTTTATACTGGGTAATGAGTGGGAGGTCCCAGGTACTTATGGACTGGGAGGGGCTTTCTTTCCTCCAATCATCTCTGCAGAAGCCCTCTACAGGACCATACTACCCACAGGTAATGAATATCTTGAAGAGGGGTGTGTGACATACTTATAATACCCATTTTACAAGGTGAGTATTCACAAAATGGTATTTTTTCATCTGTATAAGAACAATTCCTAAATGATCTATATTTAGGCTAAATAAGAGCAATGCTCAGTAAGTGTCACCTGATGTAACCACCTGAGGCTTCTTCTCTTCATTGATACCCTGCTGACACCTAAGAAGAAGCCTGTGATGGATAAGTGAGCTGGAGGTTACTGACATTCTCTGCTTTTCCTTCTACATATAAATTATTAAAGTCCCCCCCCCCCCCCCCCCCGGACGCCACCATCTTGGATGAAAAGCACAGAGCCGCATCCCTCAGCTCCGTGCACGCCTCGTCCACCCAGGTGAATGGGCAATGGCAGCGCAGACAAACTTAGGGGAATGCAGCTTTGCGTCTTTTCCTGCGGGAGACCATGAGGACAGCGCGGGCCCCTGAAAAAGGTAAGGGCTTTTTCTCTGTAACAACCCCCGCAGGGCGACGGTCATAGTTTACCTAAATTTCTAATAGCTTTAATAATAATGGAAGCTTCTTTATATAGAGATGATATATTATAAAGATTTGTCCACTCTAACATTAAATTATTCTGGTGAAGGAAACCTCTGGCTTTACATACAGATGTTTGAAAGAGGAGCAACCACTGGTCTAGAGTCTATAAGACTCTCAGCACAACTCGCCTTTCCTGAGATCCCACAGTGCATGTGCGGGCCATGGCTGCATCACCACTCACCCCTATCTGTACGTTGCCATACCAGGCTTTTCTGAATGCCTGTCCCGGGTACACTGAGGGGGGAGGGTGGTCTGCAGCATGTGCTCCATTTTGCCTTGCTTGCCCCTCTGAGCTCAGCTAAATGGAATGCAATTCCTGTAATTGGCCAGTGGACTGCGCATGCACCATGGGATCTCATAAAGGGTGCATTTAGAGTGGACCTAAACCCACCCTGGAGTCTGAGACTCCAGGGCAGGCATACTGCTTCCCCCTTTCCCCCAGGGCAGCCAGATTCGGGATGCCCCACTGTGTCAAACCCCCAGGTCGACGAAAACTCGCCTCCTTTTCCGGCCAACGGTGCATGCACAAGCAGCGGGCAGATCCCCACTATCCCCCTGTTAAACGGTAACCTGCTCGGATCCCATCGTCCTAGACGGAGGAGCAGGAGAAGATCCGAGCGCGCTGACTGCGCCAGAGGACCAAGGAAGGGGGAGGCAGATCGGGTGACCTGGGGGGGTTTCACACAGCAGGGTATCCCCGTTCGGGTTGCACCCGGCAGAGGGAACAAAACCCAGAATGGTGAAAATCCTGGGCTTTGTTCCTCTTTAAATGGATTGACCACCCAATCACTTTGCAGAGGAGCGAAGCGGGGGGGGGGGGGGGGGCCACAAGCCAGAGACACACGCAGCGGTGAACGGAGTTTAGGCCCGGCTGGCGCAGGAAGTGATTGGGTGAGTTGCAGATCGCCGGGTTTTGACCAATTAGCTCTGCTGGTCAGAGGTTGATTGGCCCTTTTTTTTAATTATTTCCCAGGAACATTTATTTATTTTGTTATTCTAAGTATGTCACACACCCCGCTTCAAACATTAAATAGTTACACTTGGGTATACTCACCGCTAGGTGGCGACGTTGCAGAGAAGTCCTGAGAAACAAGCTCCTCCCGGTCTATGCATACCTGGGACCTCCCAACTATTCCCCAGTGTTCTTCTCTGCAAGATGGCGACAAGACAGAAGAAAGAAGTCTCCTGCTTGCAGGTAGCCGGGGTAACACCCCGTCTCCCCCCCCCCCCCCCCCCATGGTCTATTTCTGGCCGGCTTTTTTGTTTATTAGCCCCTTATTGAATGGTAGCCTCCCAGCTTAGGCTGGCGGCCGGGCAAGGGTAGATGGCACTTACGGTGCCTAGGAGATTAGCTCCTCCGCTAGACCCCATATTATGGGGCAATGCGGTTATCCGGCCTGGTGATCCGGATTTGGGATGCCCCGCCCTGATGTCCCTATTAGGCTTGCCCTTTCCCGCTTGGTCCCTTCTCCCTGCGCTAGTTGGGCGGGGGGGGGGCTTGTATGTGTGCCTGGGTTATGTTTGATACTTTTTCAGTGTTTTTACTTGTGTGGCAGGGACGGGCGGCGTGTTTGTGTGTAGTGGCGCCGGCCCGTCCGTCTGCCTGGATCCTTATTGGTTTGGGGGCTCCTTGAGCTCCCTGGACTGCGTGTTTTAGTGGTGCAGGGGGCGGGGCGGGCGGCGTGTGTGCCGCCGGTCCGCCTCTCTGTGTTTTTGATGTTACTAGTTGCGGGCGCCATGTCCTGGCGCCCGCTGCTCTTGCAGGATCTCTGGGGTTGGCAGTGGGCGGGGCCGGGCGGCGCGTTGTGCCGCCGGCCCGCCTGTCTGTGCGGGCCGGCTCTCGGCGTCCGCTGCTTGTCCCCTGGAGGTGGGGCGGAGCCAGGCGGCATGTGTGCCGCCGGCCCGTCTGTCGGTATTTGCGAGCGCCATTCTCTTATGGCGCCCGCTATTTTGGCCGCTTTTGGATGTGGAGGGGGGGCGGGGCCGCGTCGTGCGCGGCCCGCGCTGTGTCCGGATTGGTGGAGTGGGGCGGGGCCGCAGCGTCTCCCGCGTTTTGCTGGGCCCGCCTTTCTTCTCTCTTCCTCCTCTTGCTTGGCCGCCATTCCGCGCTGCGGTTTTAAGGTAGGCTGGTTATTGGTTTATGCTGACCTTTTGTTTTGGTGGTCTATGGGCTGGGGGCTTCTATTGTTTCTGGCCCCCCTTGTGTGTGGGGGTGGTGTCAGGGTCCTCTCAGCCTTCTTTAGTGACGTGTTGCTGGGTGTCTTGTTGGGCATCCCTGGCTTTCCACATTTTTTATTATAGTATATATTTATTATGCTGCTCCATGTGGGTTCTTGTCTGACCCGCTTCATGTCATAGTATTGTATTTGCTTGTGTTTTCACGTGTTATTGGTTAGTGTCTGGAGTGACTGTTGTCTCTTTGTTTTTCAGATCCTGGGATCCCACGCTGCAGGGCTCTCCCGGTCTTAGATACCTGGCTAGTTGGGTGGCCTTTACATTTCCCTTTATTGGTTATTTGCAAATTTCCCCATTTCAGGGCTATTTATAAAAAAAAAAAAAAGAAAATATTAAAGGGGCATCCCGGGTTGCTTATTGCGTAAATCCCTGGGTTACTGCGAATACCATAAATTCACCATATGGAGGCTACCAAAGATACCGGAAACGGTCTTTCGGGGCAGTCCAGGCTGTGCGGGGGGGGGGGGCTCCCAGGGGATGATGTTATTATATGCATGCCATGTGCACAGCGGAACATTGAGCGCCAGTCCGGCACCCCGGTGCCCGGTCCTTCGTCGGCCGTACCATCTTCTTCCCCTCCTCGTCTGTTCCGGACCCCGTGTGACGTTGTCATGGGTGGGGATTCGCAATCTGAGGTATGCGCCAGGTTGGCTAGCCTCGAGAAGATGTTTTCCGCTGTGGTTGCTCAGAAGGCTCCGGCTAAGCGGAAACACTTGTCCCCGCCTCCGCCGGACTTAGATGATGAGATTGTTGAGGCATTGGATTGGTCAGATCGTCCCCTAGAAGAGAGTGAGCTTATTGAGGAGTTAGACGATCCTGAGGTTCAGCAGCTGTTTGGTGCTGAGGGTGACCAGGCCATGGGGTCGGTTCCCGACACGCCTTCCATTCTGGCCCAAATGTTTGAGGTTTTGGATTTGGACCCTCCTGAAGCGGCTCCTCTGCCAAAGGGTGAGCTTTTTGGGGTGACCAAGCCCTTGGAGTTTCCCAGTCAACGGCATTTCGAGAATGTTGTCCTTAAGGAATGGGAGCAACCTACGCGTCTCGTTGGGGTGCCACCTAGTTGGGATAGAAAGTATCCTTTTCCGGCAGACTTGGTGAAGCGTTGGTCTATCCCTCCCGAGGTTGATGCTCCGGTTTTGGGACTATCTAATACGGCTGTTTTGCACTCTCCTGACACGACTGCTCTTAAAGTGGACCAACACCCAGGATTTTGACTATCCTGGGTTTTGGTCCACTTCGGCGGGGCACCCCGCTGTGTGAAACCCCCCAGAAACCCCAATAAACTCACCTCTCCCCGCTCCCACGTGACTGCCCGGTCCAATCCCCGCCAACGTCCAGGCGGGGAACAGGAACGTCCAAGCGGCTTCCGCCGCCGCCTCCCTCGCGTCACTTTCGGCGCGGGGGCGCGCACGCCTAGAGGGGCGCGAGGGAGGCGGCGGCGGAAGATAAGGTAGGTGATTTGGGGTGTTTGGGGGGGTTTCTCCCGATCTCGGATGTTCCGCGGGGTGGGAGGTGATCGGCCCGGGAATCTTATAGATTTCCGGGCCGATCACCTCACGGTGTTGGTCCACTTTAAGGATGGCGAGGATCGCCGGATTGATCAGCTGGCCCGCCATGGTTTTGTCTGTGCGGGTTCGGTTTTAAGACCTGTTTGTGCTTCTGCACTTTTATTGTTGGCGGTTAGGTCTATTGTCAGGGATTTATGTGTGGATCTTGATCCTACTTGTGATGAATTTCTTGCCCTCAGTCGTTGCGAATCTTTCATTTCGTTTATCCTTGCCACTCAGGATGATGCCATGTTGATGTGTGGCAGGGCTACGGCTCTGTTGGTTGCTATCCGCCGTTCAGTGTGGTTGCGGCAATGGACTGCTGATTTTAATTCCAAGAGATCGCTCACGGCTCTTCCCTTTTTGGGTTTGCGACTGTTCGGTGAGAGGCTAGATTCAGTTGCCAGGGGAGGTAAGTTACCTCAGCGCAAGAAATTTTGTCGTTCCTTTCGGGGGGCGGTCTCTTTCACTCCTTCCTTTCGAGGAGCAAGGGGTGCCGGCTTTTCGGCTTCCAGGGGTGCCAGCTGGAACAGGGGTAGAGGTCGTGGCTGCCCCGTTCACAACTGGGGCGCCAAACCCAAGTCAGCTGCCAAGTCCACTCAGCAATGAGGGGGCGCCCTCACCCTTACGGGTGGGGGGACGATTGCGACTCTTCTCCCGGGTATGGGACCAGGAGGTCTCGGACAGGTGGATCCGGGAGGTGGTGTCGGCCGGTTACAAGCTGGAGTTCGAGTCCCGCCCTCCTCCAAGATTTTTCAGGTCTCGGGTTCCTTCAGATCCCTTGGCCGCGCAGGAGCTCCTGGCGGCGGTGAGGAATCTTCTGGAAATGGCAGTCATCTGTCCGGTCCCTCCTTCGGAGGTGGGGCACGGGTATTATTCCAATCTCTTCACAGTGCCCAAGAAGGACGGGTCAGTTCGTCCCATTAAGGATCTGAAGTTTCTCAACCTGTTTATTCGTCCCCGGAAGTTTCGTATGGAAACTCTGCGGTCTGCAGTCAATTCGCTTCGGCAGGGGGACTTTATGACGTCCATAGACATCAAGGATGCATATCTTCACATTCCGATCTTTCCGGCTCACCAGAGGTTTCTCCGCTTTGTGGTGAAGGATCGCCATTTTCAGTTTGTGGCTCTTCCATTCGGCCTTACCTCGGCTACAAGAGTTTTCACCATGGTGTTGGCGGGCGTGATGGCCCTTCTCAGAGCTCAGGGGATTCACATTGTGCCTTATTTGGACGATCTTCTCATCATGGCTCCTTCCTTCAGTCAAGCGGAAGTGGACACCAGCATGGTGGTATCCACTCTGGAAAGGTTCGGCTGGGTGATCAACTATCCCAAGTCCTCTCTTGTTCCGGCCAGGGTGGTGCCTTTTCTAGGGATGTCCTTGGACTCTTGTCAGCACAGAGTTTTTCTCCCTCAGGCCAAGGTTCTATTGATTCAGGAATTGGCGCAGCTTCTTCTTTCCAATCCTCGCCTGTCCATCCGGTTAGGGATGAGACTGGTGGGGTTGATGGTAGCTTCTTTCGAGGCAGTTCCCTTTGCTCAGTTTCACACGCGGCCGCTTCAGCTTCATCTGTTGGCGTCTTGGGACCGGCGACCGCGGTCGTTGGATCGGTCCTTCCGGATGTCCCCCTGGGTTCGGCAGTCTCTGCAGTGGTGGATGGTCTCGGACAATCTCTTGAGGGGCAGGTCATTTCTGACCCCTCTTTGGGAAACTGTCACCACGGACGCCAGTTTGTCAGGATGGGGAGGTTTCTGGAAGGATCTTCGGTTCCGGGGGCGGTGGGGTCCTCAGGAGGCCCACTTGCCCATCAACATTCTGGAGTTGAGAGCCATCAGGTTGGTTCTGTCTCATTTGACGCAGCATTTACAGGGCTTGCCGGTTCAGGTTCGCTTCAGAGAGGTGTCTCTGATCCTAGTTTGGGCGGAGACTCATTTCCCTTGCATCTCGGCAGTGTACATTCCAGGAGTGGAGAACACGGAGGCGGACTTTCTGAGCCGGTGCTCTTCTCGCCGGGGGGAATGGTCTCTCCACCCCCAGGTGTTTCGGTCGCTTTGTCTCCGGTGGGGGACGCCGGAGGTGGATCTGTTTGCCTCTCGTCACAATCACAAGCTTCCGACATTCGTGCCGCTTTCTCAGGATCCTCTGGCGGCGGATGCCATGGCCCTGAGCTGGGGGGAACTGGGGTTTCTTTATCTGTTCCCTCCGATTCCCATGCTAGGCAGGGTGTTGCGAAAGTTGGTCCTGGAAGGGGTTCCCGCCATTCTCGTGGCTCCAAGGTGGCTAAGGCGGGTGTGGTTCGCAGACATCGTTCGTCTGGCAGTGGATCAGTTCGATCTGCCTCTTCGGCCGGACCTTCTCACTCAGGGTCAACTACTTTACCCCAATTTACCAACGCTGGCTTTGACGGCTTGGCTGCTGAAACCTCCATCTTAAAGGAGGAAGGACTTTCAGATTCGGTTATTCAGACTCTTATTAGGAAGAGGTCCTCTTCTTCCATCTACTATAGGGCTTGGAGATCTTATATTGATTGGTGTGAGGCTAGATCTTTGCCTTGTCGGGTCTTCTCTGTTTCTAGGATTTTGGATTTTCTTCAGTCTGGGCTGGACTCTGGTCTTCAGCTGGGTACTTTGAAGGGGCAGGTTTCTGCCTTGTCTATTTTTTTTCAAAGGTCGTTTGCACTCCATCCTTTGGTCAAGACCTTTTTCCAGGGGGTCTCGCATCTGCGGCCTCCTAGGAAGCCTTTGCTCCCTGTTTGGGATTTGAATTTGGTTCTTTCTGCTCTTCAGGCTCCTTCTTTTGAGCCTTTGCAGGACATTGCTCTTTCTACCCTGACTCGGAAGGTTGCCTTTTTGGTGGCCATCACTTCGGTTCAGCGTGTTTCGGAGTTGGCAGCCTTGTCGATTCAGGCCCCTTATTTTGAGAAACATCAGGACAAAGTGGTTTTTCGCTTCAAATCGGACTTTCTTCCTAAAGTAGTCTTGGCTTTTCATCTTAACCAGGACATTGTTCTTCCTTCCTTGTGTCCTAAGCCTAGGAATGACAAGGAGAGCGCTTTGCATTGTTTGGATGTGGTACATTGTGTTAAGTGCTATTTGCATACTACATCTCCTTTTCGCAAGACTGATGCTTTTTTCGTGGTGCCCTGTGGGCCTAGGAAGGGCTTGGCTCCGGCGAAGTCTTCCATTAGCAAGTGGATTCGTCAGGCGGTGGTTGGGGCCTACTCTGCCAAAGGGAAGGATCCCCCTTTTCGTATTACTGCTCACTCTACTCGTGCGGTTGGAGCGTCTTGGGCTTTTCAGCACCAGGCTTCTGTTGAGCAAGTTTGTAAGGCCGCTACGTGGTCTTCTGTTCACACTTTTTCTAAGTTTTACAAGGTTGATGTGCGGGCTTCAGCGGACGCTGTTTTTGGCCACAAGGTTCTGCAGGCTGCAGTGGTTTGAGTTTCTGCATTATGGCCTTGTTGGATACCCACCCTTTCTGGACACTGCTTTTGGATGTCCCAAGTGTAACTATTTAATGTTTGAAGCGGGGTGCGTGACATACTTAGAATAATACCATTTTGTGAATACTCACCTGTAAAATGGGTATTATAAGTATGTCACACACCCCGCTTCACCCGCCCTTTTTGGTATCCTGGTTCTTTATATGGTGAAGTTTTTTCGTTTACAGTTTAGGGTTACCATTGTTTTTTTCCTGGTACCTTGTTTTTACTGCTGTTTGAATACTGGGGAATAGTTGGGAGGTACCAGGTATGTATAGATCGGGAGGGGCTTGTTTTTCAGGACTTCTCTGCAACGTCGCCACCTAGCGGTGAGTATACCCAAGTGTAACTATTTAATGTTTGAAGCTGGGTGTGTGACATACTTATAATACCCATTTTACAGGTGAGTATTCACAAAATGTTTTTTATTTTTTTTTCAGGAGAGTCTGCGATTTAACATGAAATGTCTTGCTCAATATTTTTGGCTGATATATGTGCAAAAAACATTTTTTTAAAAAGGAATGTTTCCAATAAAATCATATTGCGTGTAAAATCCTAATTTCTCCCGGTTAGAATGATACAACATATGTATTGGTATTGGACACCCTTTCCTGCCCAGGACACTCCCCCAAACTCAAACAGCTCTTTAGGAGATAAATACAACTGCTATGCGCACCTTGCAGTTTTTTAAGAACAACCCTTTACATTTGAAAATACCCCCCACAAACTATATATTCTCTGGAAATACATACCTCAAGCTTTCTAGGTGTACCAGGCTTGTTGATGTAGGTGCAGTTTTCTGGACGTAATCCCTCGATGGGATGAATAAAAAAGCATATACAAAGCCACATTTTCCTAAAAACACAATATGCAATCAAGAAAAAACTAAAATTTGAAGAAGCAAGTTCCCTCAAACAGAACAATACCCATCAGGCATAGGCACTGTCAAAAGAAGAGTTACCAAACACCCCCAAAGTAAAGCATATGCGTAAGAATAATTTCCTTGAAAATTTCAGCTCAGCAGACACACCTTGCACTTATTCTACCCAATCGACACTTTACAGGTGGAATACCCCCCACTCAAAACATATATTCCCTGAAAGTACACACATTAAGATTTCTAGGTGTACCCAGCCTGTTGTAGTGGCTTCATCTTTTTAGAAGTAATCCCCTGAAGAATACTTTGGTTGCACAGGGTTTCCCTAAAAAAACGTATAAATAAGCAGAATAAAAAACAAATTTTCCTACAATATCAATATGCAAACAAGAAAAAACAAGCTAAATCTAAAAGCACAAGTCCCCCGAGAAGGACAATACCCAACATGCATAGCTACTTTTAACCCTTTTAACTGCCAGCCTACTTTTTGTCACCCTCTTTTGCCGGATCATTTTTCACCATTTTGCGCTATGTTGATATGCGCTATGTGATTTTCTTATAGAATTTCCAGGAGAATTTATACATTTTTTTCCAAGTCATCCTTCAGCTTGACCACGTAGAGAGATTATGCTCCACCCCCTTGGAGGAAACACAAAACAGGAACAAAGTTTAAAAGCCCCACCCCTTCCTCCCCACCTCGAGTTCTTTTTGTTTCCTCCCTGGGAAACCTTGGGACAGAGTGTGTGCTGATGTTTTTTAGTAAACGGACAGTTTGTTATTTTAGTTTATTGTTTTCTATCCTCCATAGTTTGGAGATAGCCAGCTGCACCAGATATAACCCACAGGAGACCCTGTTGGAGACTGGATGCACCTGGGGCTATATTCCTCATAGTCTATGGGGATTGCACAGACAGTGCAAAATCCTCGTTTTTTTAATCCTATTACATATAGGAAGCAGGTGCGCTGGTTGTTCTGCCGCTCTGGAAGTAATCCTTTAGAAGGGTTGTGGGGAAATAGATGGTTAGTTGCAATCTATTTCCCTCCATTTTTGGTGTGGCGGTGACGTCAAATGCGTAGTTTCCGGTTTTTTGGCAGGAAGCCGGAAATTCAACCAGCGTGGTTAAGCTGAGCCGGCGCGGGTAGCGTCGGATCAGTTTAAATTCAGGGACAGCGGCAGCAGCAGTATCCAGCCGAGCTCCCACGGACCCCACCATCGCTGAGGTGGACACTGCAGTGGGGACAGTCATGTCGGAAGCGCAAGACAGAAGCCGGCACTCGGTAGGAGATACCTGCCAACATATATAGTGATGTTTTATATGTATATGATGCAGAGATAGTATGCATATTTTTTTGCCATGTGTATATAAATATATATTTATATATTAGATATATATATATATATATATATATATATATATATATATATATATATACATCTTGCAGTGGAAACGGGTCCAGCTAAATATACTTTTTTTAACTTATGTTTTAGAGACAGTCTAAATCCAAAAATAAAAAGCTTGTTAAGCCAACCAAGAAAACCAAAAGCTGTGAAGTTTGTAGTACCACTCTTCTGGATTCTTGGCAGTTGGCTCTGTGTATGGGGTGTGATAAAGACAAAAGAGAAAATGATTCGGCTGCTATCCTCCAGGGAAATTTTTGCCTTAAAGCAACAGTTAGCTTCAATGGAAAATGCCCAAAGGGGATTTGTAACCCATGATCAATGGTCACTTGCTACTGCACCCATTCCTAATATTAGTACAGAGAGCCAAGATAGGGAAGTTTCATTAGTAGGATTAAATAATGAAACTGCTCCCTTAGCTCCAATACAAATTGAAGTCGCTTCAGATCCGGGGGGGAAGAAGGGGAAGACCCGGAGTCCTTTCAGGATTCACTGGATGAGGAAAGTCAGCCAGAGGGGGGGTAGGTTAGTGCAGGCTTCCTTTCTGAGGACTTAGAGTTGTTGTTGAAAGATATTTATGATACATGGGGCACCCCGCAGGAGGAGACAACTCTTTCACAGCAGGAGGAAATGTATAGAGAAGTATTGATTAAAATATCAGAAAGAGCTTTTCCAATCCATTTGGTTTTAAAAGATATGGTTAAAAGTGAATGGGATAATCCAGAAAGAAAAAATTTTCTTCCTAGAGTTTTAAAATACCCTTTTAAGGATCCCATTATGGATTTCTGGACAAAATGCCCTAAAGTTGATGCACCTGTTGGTCAAATGTCCAAAACCTCAGATTTAAGTTTTGAGAACATGGGTTCGCTGCGTGATCCTATGGATCGTAGAGGAGAGCATATTCTAATAAGGCCTTGGGATGCTACTACTTCAATTTAAACCAGCAATGGCTTCAGATGTGGTCCTAGGAAGTATGTCCAAATGGATAGACAACCTTAAGGCTCATATTAGAAATAGAGTTCCACCTCGAGGTTATGGCAACTCTTCCTACACTATATAGAGCTATGTCTTTTATAACACATGCTTGTCAGGAAATCATCAGGGCTTCAGCCAAAACTGCGGCTTTAATAGCTTGTGCCCGCAGAGCAGTGTGGTTAAAAACCTGGTCTGGGGACAGTAGTTCTAAAATTAGACTATGTGCAATCCCTTTTCAAGGTGGACGATTGCTTGGGGAAGACCTAGATAATATCCTGTCAAGGTCCACAGAATTGGGGAAAAAGTTTCCTACTAAAAAGAAGACTTATTCTTTTAGGTCAGCTAATAAGGGAAGACCAACGACTAGTCAGACCCACAGAAGGGCAGACACAAAAACGCTGGGTGCAGCCTAGGCCACAAAGGAAATATTCCTTGGTCAGCAAGGCTCCGGAAGGGCCTAGGCAGCAGTCCTGACAACCCTCTTCAGGTGGGGGGGAAGACTTTCCAGGTTTGTACCCGCCTGGAAAGAGATTACCCAAGATCCGTTTGTTTTAAAAACACTGGAAGGAGAGTATCATTTAGAATTTTCTTCCCTTCCCCCATTTTCCTTCTTAGTGACCAAGTTGCCAAGAGATCCCAAGCAAAGGAATGCTTTCCCAATAGTGTTGCAGGAACTCTTACAGAAAGAGGTGATAGAAATAGTTCCGCCAAGTCTGATTCTGGAGGGCTATTATTCTCATGTTTTTCTAGTAATAAAGCCGTCTGGAAAGTACAGGATGATTCTGAATCTGAAAAGATTAAACAGATTCATTCGGTACAAAAGGTTCAGAATGGAGTCAATCTACTCAGTGAGGCGCACCCTGATCCAAGATGTCCTAATGGCCAATCTGGATCTTCAGGATGCATATCTGCACATTCCAATTCAGGAATCTCATCGCAAATACCTGAGGTTTGCAGTACAACTAGACCACAGAACCTTGTATCTCCAGTACAGAGCACTCCCTTTCGGCCTGTCATCCTCCCCCAGGATTTTTACAAAAATACTAGCAGAGCCAATGGCCTTCCTGAGGCAATTGGGAATCAACATCGTGCCATATCTGGATGATCTGCAATGATCAGCAATTACAGAAAGACTCTGTTGGTGCATTTGGAAAAAGCGATAAAAGTCTTAAGGGAACTGGGTTGAATAATAAACCTGGAAAAATCCTGTCTAGTTCCTTCACAACAGTGCAAGTTTCTGGGATTCTTGATAGACAGCACCCAGGGAAAGATATTTCTGACAGAGGAAAAGGCTATAAAGATAAAAAGAGAGGTGATAACATTAGTAAAAGAACCAAAGACATCCCTAAGGGGAATAATGAAGGTGCTAGGGTTAATGACTGCAACAATTCCAGCAGTAAACTGGGCTCAGTTACAGATGAGAACACTGCAGGGATTCCTGTTAGGAAATTGGGACAAAAGTCAAAAGTCACTGGACCAGTTAGTGAAGTTAAACTCGACAGTCCTGAGAGAACTACTCTGGTGGACAGAGACCACGAATCTAACAAAAGGGAGAGAATGGAGACAGTTAAATCCGGTGGTATTAACCACGGATGCGAGCAGCTGGGGTTGGGGTGCCCACTTGGAGATTCACTAAGCCCAGGGAAAATGGTCAAAGGTAATCTCAGGAAGATCCTCAAACTTCAGGGAACTTCTAGCTGTAAAACTAGCATTGAACAATTTTCAGAAGGAAATATCGGGAAAGGAGGTACAGGTAAAATCGGACAATGCAACGACAGTGGCTTACCTAAACCATCAAGGGGGGACAAAATCAAAGGTGCTGACAGCGCTAGCATTAAATCTCTTAATTCCCTTGCAAAGTCAAACAAGATCCCTGACGGCAATTCATTTGAGGGGGACTCTAAACACGCTAGTAGACTCCTTAAGTCGGGGAAAGGTGTGTCAAATTGAATGGTGTCTAAAGCAAGACATATTCGATTTCATCACGAGTGCTTGGGGTCATCCTCAAATAGACCTGATTGCAACCAAAGAGAATACCAAATGTCAAAGGTTTTTCTCCCTAGTGAGGGAGGAAGGTGCAGCAGCAATAGATGCACTTGCTCAAAAATTGAACTTTCACCTTGCCTATGCTTTTCCACCCTTCAAAATCCTGCCGCAAGTGATCCGGAAGGTGGCTCAAGAAAGAGCAAATGTGATACTCATAGCTCCATACTGGCCAAGAAGACTATGGTTTGCAGAATTAACCAGAATGGCGGTAAAAGGTCCTTGGAAGCTGCCGGAAGTCCCAGACATCCTTCATCAACAGTCAAATACTTCACCCAAACTCAATAAGGCTTCAAATGACAGCATGGATCCTGAAAGGGCACTTCTGGAAAAAGGGGTGTTCACACAGAATAATAGAAAAGTTACTTCAAAGCCGTAAGTTAACTACAAGAAAGATTTACGGAAAGGTATGGAAAAAATGTTCTTCTTTTTGTGAAGGGAAAGAATATAGCTTCAGTGCTAGAATTTTTGCAAGAAGGATTTGAAAAGGGACTGGCAGTAAGTACCCTGAAGAGTCAAGCCTCTGCATTATCAGTTTTCCTGGATTGTAAACTTAGACAAAATGAACTTGTTAATCATTTTTTCAAATCTATTGTACGTAAGAGGCCAGCTACATTTAAAGGCTTTCCTACCTGGGACTTGTCGATAGTTCTAAAAGGCTTGTTGGAACATCCGTTTGAACCCCTAGAAGAGGTTTCAGAAAAATGGTTGTCTCTGAAATTTTGTTTTCTGATAGCGATAACATCTGCAAGAAGGGTGAGTGAGCTTCAAGCATTATCTATCAAATAACCTTATTGTGCTATACTACCAGATAAGGTAATCCTTAGACCCAATCCAATGTTTTTACCCAAAGTCGTAACAACAGACAACAGGTCGCAAGAGAATTCTCCCGACACTGCCTAATGCAGCTGGGAAGGAGGAAGAACTTTCGCTGCTTGATGTCAAAAGAGCACTAATCATATATTTGGAAAGATCAAAAGACTGGCGCCTAGCAGAGCAAATGCTAGTAACTTTTAGTGGGAAAAATAAAGGGTCAGCAGCCTCTAAGGCTACTATTGTGAGATGGATTAAACAGACTATCGCAAAAACATATGAAATTAAGAGAGTGACGCCTCTTGAAGTTTTAGCTCACTCAACAAGGACTATGGCCGCATCCTGGGCAGGATGCCAGCCACGTAAAATGTACGTGGTTGCTTCTCCTCCACTTAAGTGCCAGCCACGTAAAATTCACGTGCCTGGCATTTACCCCTGCTAGCGGGCAAAAAAAAAAAAAAAACTCACCTGACCACTCGTTGGATCCGGCCGGGTCTCCTCTTTAATTTGCTGCCATCCGATCTCCCGTGGGGGGTCGGATGGCTCCTGGAGAGCCCCCGGAATAGCGCCCCCCCCCCCCCTGCTTCGGCAGCAGCAGCTGCTAACTGTAAAAAAAAAACAACAAAAAAAAAATTTAAATTACATTTACTTACCTGCAGTCGCGCTGCCTCCCTCCGGGTCTCCTCTTCACTTGGGGGGGGGGGGGGGGGGGGCTGGCTCTTTGGCTCTTCAGCCCCCCTGGCTCTTTGGCTCTTCAGCTTCGGGGGAGAGCCTGAAAGGGTTCTCCCCCTCCTCTCCCGACGGGTGTCGCTATCTTGCCGTTAATGACGTCACTCACTGGGTGTCGTCCTGGCTCCCTGCTGCTGTTCTTTCAGATGCGATCATGCTGGGCACAGGAGCAGAGGGGCAGGTGATCAGATCATCACCTGCCCCTCTGCTACTGCAGCCAGCATGATCGCATCTGTCATCACATCGAGGGACAAAGGAGCTGATGATCGGAGGTAAGTAAAGTAAAAAAAGTTATTCTAAGCAGACAGCACGTCCTTCTCCAGACATAGTCCTTACATGTGGGTATACCTCCGCCTTCAGCGCCGTGCACTGCAGAACATGAAGAAAACAAGCTCCTCCCGGCCCTACATATACTGGAGGACCTCCCACAAATCCCTAGATTTCTCTGCAGTGCTGAAACTGCGAAGACATGAAGTATCACGCTCTCGCAGGCGAGCGGGGCTTGACAGCCCGAGGCCCTGCAGGACTATTTCCACCCGTCCTCATTGTGATTTTAATGCCTCCCAGCCTGGGCTACGTTGGTCGGGTGAAGGTAGGCAGCACCTAGTGTGCTTACGGAGCTAGACTCCACCGCAATCCCCCTCCATAGGGTAGGCGGTTAAGGCGTATGGTGAGCCTCAATTGGATGCCCCTCCCGCACTAGAGCCCCATGCCCCGTGTAGCGGTGAACCCAGATTATTGGATCACCTTCCTCCCTAGATTCCCCCGTTAAGGGGGGAAAAAGATGGGGGGGGGGTTGTGTGTACGTTGGCTAAACCTTGCCCTAATCACACCAGTCACTTTGCCTTAATGGTTGCTGGAGTCAGGGCCGCGCTTCACTTTCAGTTTTTAGCTTCCCGCAGCGCTTTTATTGCCTTTACTTGGCGCGTACGTCGGCTCTATTCTATTGATGCTTGGCGTTCTATCTCGGTTTTCACCCTGTCTGTTCTCTGAGGTAATTTTTTTCTGACAATATATGTCGCTTCTGATTGGCTGCGCGCCTTCGAGCTTCGCGCTCTCCGGAGGGGGGGTGTGGTTCGGTTTGGCGCGTTCCACGTCATCGCCCGCTCTGGCCCGCCCTTCGAGGTTCGCTTGGCGCCATTTCCTTCTCACATGCGCGTGGTGAAGACGGTCCTCCCCTCGCTGATCTGTAAGTGCCCTCATGGGCGAGTCCTTTCCTAGCTTTGGCTTCTTCGCGCTTGGCTCTGACATTCCTTTCCCCTTGTGTCTTTCAGACCGCGGACTTCGGCGGCTTCTCCCGGCCCGGCGTAGCATCCGGCCCAGACCACTTTAAACAAATTACTCCCACTTCCCAGCGGGTGTTTGGGGCATCCAGGGTTGCTTTACAGCGTCAATCCCTACTGGCATATTAAATATAATAATCACCATATGGAGGCATCTCAGGATATTGTGAACGGGGTTCCTTCGGGACAAGCCCATCTGTGTAGCTTGTGGGGTCTCACCTAGCAGTGGTGACAAAGTACGGGTCTGCGTCCCTTTTGCCCAGCAGGTGCTAGCTAGCCTTCCCACCTCTTCCGAGGCTGGGCCCGCACCTCGCCTTGCTTCCCCTACTCCCCCCAAGCCTGAGCCTAACCCCCAATACTAGTGGGGATTCTCATAACGATTTTGCCACTAGACTGGCTAGCGTGGAACATTTAATCACTGGCTCCTTGGCACGCAAGGCTACGGCCAAAAAGCGTCATTTGAATCCTGAAGCTACTATTCTTCCTGTAGAATCTGACGACTTACATTTGTCTTATGCACATTCTCCCTCAGAGGAGTTTTCTGACTCAGGGTCCTATGACGACGAGTCCAGGAGTCAGGAGGAATCTGGTTCCGATCTTTGGTCCCAGGATGACGTTGACAGATTGCTGTCCCAGATCTTTGATGTGTTATCCCTCTCTCCCCCGCCTGCGGCTCCTCGGCAAAGAGGTGACCTGTTTCATACCGCTAGGGTGCGGTTGGAGTTTCCGGAACAAACTCATTTTAATAATCTATTCTTAAGAGTGGGAACATCCCAGCAAACTCCAGGGGGTCCCTAAAGCTGTGGATAAGAAGTATCCATTTCCTGCCGACCTGATCAAGTGTTGGACTTCGCCGCCTGAAGTCGAAGCCCCGATCCTCGGTCTGTTCAATACCTCTATTATGCACTCCCCTGACACTACTACACTGCGGGATCTGGAGGATCGGCGGGTTGATCAACTGGCATGTCATGCCTTTGCATTTGAGGGAGCTTTGCTCCGCCCAGTTTGCGCCTTAGCCATCACGTCGGTGGCGCTCAGGACTGTGGTGAAGACTGCCCTTGAAGGGGCGGATGACTTGCCATCTGACGCTGCCAATGCTTTGGTTACCTGCGAGACTTTTATCAATTACATCCTGTCTGCATCGGACGATGCTATTAAGCTGAGCGCTAGATCCTCTGCTCTGGTGGTAGCTATACGCCGGGCGGTCTGGTTACGCCAGTGGGCTGCTGACAATGTTGCCAAGAAGGCCCTTACGGGACTTCCATTCAAAGGGCTGTGCCTGTTTGGAGAAAGATTAGATATCTTCGCCAAAGGGGGCAAGCTGCCCCAGCGCAAGAGTCAGAATCGGCCCTTTCGTGGCCCAAGCTCCCATTCAAACCCCTATCGCGGGGCTAAACAGGGTAAAGGGGTGTCCTTCGCCGGGGCTCGTGCAGACTCCTGGAACAAGAACAGAGGACGCCGTCCCAGTTCTTCCTGGGGGCCCAAACCCAAAGCCCCTCCCAAGACCCCCCAAGCATGAAGGGGCGCCCTCGCCCGTCAGGGTGGGGGGACGTCTACAGCATTTTCAGCATCTCTGGAAACGCCACGTCCCAGACCGGTGGATTCAGGAGGTAGTGTCCTCCGGTTACAAGATAGAGTTTGCTGTACTACCCCCTACCAGGTTCATCGGGTCCCGAATTCCACAAGACCCTGCCTCAGCTCAGGTTTTGATGCTAGCGGTGCAGGACCTTCTAGACCTCGGGGTCATTTGCAAGGTCCCCTTAAGGGACAGGGGCATGGGGTTCTATTCCAACCTCTTCACGGTACCCAAAAGAGATGGGTCAGTCAGACCCATTCTGGATTTAAAAATCTTAAACAGATTTGTCAAGAACAGGCATTTTCGTATGGAAACTCTGCGCTCGGCCATTGCTTCCCTGCACCCAGGGGACTTCATGACATCTGTGGACATCAAGGACGCTTATCTACACGTTCCAGTGTTTCCAGGGCATCAAAGGTTTCACAGATTTGCGCTGCTGGATCAGCATTATCAGTTCATGGCCCTGCCATTCGGCCTTACGTCAGCCCCGAGGGTGTTCACCAAGGTGCTGGAAGGAGTAATGTCTCTGTTGAGACTAAGAGGCATACGAGTGTTGCCCTACCTGGACGATATACTCATCACCTCTCTGTCTCTGCGGCAAGCAGAGCTGGACACGCGGTTGGTGGTGTCCACCCTGGAGTCCTTCGGTTGGGTGATCAATTACCCAAAGTCCTCTCTGTCCCCCTCCTCAGTTACCCCGTTTCTGGGGATGATTCTGGATTCAGTTCAGTCAAAGATATTCCTTCCTCCACAGAAGGTGGAAGCTCTTACAACGCAGGTGAGGTCCCTGCTCTCGAGCCCTCATCCCTCCATCAGGCAGGGAATGCAGTTGGTGGGCTCGATGCGGTGCCCTTTGCACAATTCCATTTGAGAACCCTGCAGCTTCACATTCAGTCAGTTTGGAACAAAGACCCAGCGTCCTTGGACGAGACCTGGGTGCTTCCCTTCTCGGTCAGACATTCCCTTGCGTGGTGGCTGGACCACGGGAACTTGACAAGGGGCAGATCCTTCCTGGCTCCCTCCTGGGAGACGGTCACAACGGATGCCAGTCTCTCGGGCTGGGGGGAATTCTGGAGGTCCCTGTGTTTCCAGGGGAGGTGGGGCCCTCAGGAGGCCCATCTACCCATCAATGTCCTGGAACTCAGGGCGGTCAGATTGGTGCTGGGAAAGTTGACCCAGCACCTAAAGGGTCTGGCGATTCAGGTACGCTCAGACAACAGGACATCTGTGGCCTACATCAATCACCAGGGAGGAACCCGGAGCAAGGGTGCTCTCCGGGAGGTGTCTCTGATTCTAACATGGGCAGAGACCAATGTCCAATGCATCTCGGCTGTTTACATTCCGGGGGCGGAAAACCTACTAGCAGATGCTCTGAGCAGGGGGTCGTCCCGTCAGGGGGAGTGGTCCCTCTCCAAAGGGGTATTTCAGTCCCTGTGTCACCGTTGGGGTGTCCCAGACGTGGATCTGTTTGCGTCCCGTCAAAATCACAAGCTCCCGAGCTTTGTATCCCTGTCTCAGGATCCTCTGGCTCTGTCCTCGGATGCTCTGTCAATGTCTTGGAGGGAGTTTCGGCTCCTGTACGCGTTTCCGCCATTTCCCCTTCTGGGCAGAGTGCTACGCAAGATCGCTCTGGAAGGGGTACCCACAATTCTGGTGTCCCCAAGGTGGCCAAGAAGAGTGTGGTTCGCAGATGTGGCTCAAATGGCAATAGATCAGTACGATCTGCCAAGGATACCAGACCTTCTAACTCAGGGGTCTCTACGCCATCCCAATTTACCAACTCTGGCTTTGACGGCTTGGCTATTGAAACCACCATCTTAAAGGAAAAGGGTTTGTCCGCTTCTGTAGTGGTTACCATGGTGCAAGCTAGGAAGAAGACCTCTTCTGCCATATATTATAGGGTATGGCGCGCTTACATTGACTGGTGTGAATTCAGATCTCTTCCCTGCCGGGAATTCTTAGTCTCCAGGGTGCTGGAATTTTTGCAACATGGTTTAGACTTAGGTCTCAAACTTAGTACCCTGAAGGGCCAGGTTTCGGCCCTGTCCATCTTCTTTCAGAAGACCTTTGCCCAGCACTCTCTCATCAAGACTTTCTTTCAAGGGGTCACTCACGTGCGTCCCCCTCGGAAACCTATGGTTCCTGTTTGGGATCTGAACTTGGTTTTGTCGGCCCTGCAGGGTCCTCCTTTCGAGCCTATTCATGAAGCAGCTCTCGCTGTTCTCACGCTCAAGGTTGTCTTTTTGGTGGCTATCACTTCGGTTAGACGTGTGTCTGAGTTGGCTGCTTTCTCTATTCAGCCTCCCTACTTTGAGAGACACCGGGATAAGGTGGTGTTTCGCTTCAAGCCAGACTTTCTGCCTAAGGTTGTGTCTGCATTTCATTTGAATCAAGATATTGTGCTTCCTTCCTTGTGCCCTAATCCCAGTAACCCTAAGGAGAGGGTTTTGCATTCTCTGGATGTGGTTAGGTGTGTCAAGTCTTACCTGGTTACCACTCAGGCCTTCAGGAAGACGGATGCTCTCTTCGTCGTGCCTCATGGGCCTAGGAAGGGTTTGGCTCCGGCCAAATCTACCATCAGTAAATGGATTCGTCAGGCTGTGGTTCAAGCCTATACTACCAAGGGGAAGACTCCCCCCCTTTCGTCTTAATGCTCATTCTACTAGAGCGGTTGGGGCTTCTTGGGCTTTTCAGCACCAGGCCTCTGTGGAGCAAGTTTGCAAGGCCGCTACTTGGTCTTCTGTTCACACCTTTACAAAGTTTTACAAGGTTGATGTTAAGGCCTCAGCTGACGCTGTGTTTGGCCGCAAGGTTTTGCAGGCGGCAGTAGTTTAAACTGCTTGCTGTTGCCTTCTGTTGGGGATCCCACCCTACTTTATGGACACTGCTTTTGGATGTCCCACATGTAAGGACTATGTCTGGAGCTGGACGTGCTGTCTGCTTAGAATAATACCACTCTGTGAAGTACTCACCTGTAGAGTTGATATTATATGCAGACAGCACGTCCTGCTCCACCCCACCCTGGTTTTCACTTTGTTCTGGATCCCCTGTTTGGTAATTGTTATCTTTGATATTTTTTGCCAGTTTTGGGTGGTTGTTTCTCCTGGCCTCTCATTCTCACTGCTTTTCAATGCTGGGGATTTGTGGGAGGTACTCCGGTATATGTAGGGCCGGGAGGAGCTTGTTTTCTTCATGTTCTGCAGTGCACGGCGCTGAAGGCGGAGGTATACCCACATGTAAGGACTATGTCTGGAGCAGGACGTGCTGTCTGCATATAATATAAACTCTACAGGTGAGTACTTCAGAGTTGTATTTTTATTTTTTAATAAAAGTCATTTATTCTTTTGTGTCGGTGTGTTTTTTTTTTTTTTACTGTTAACCCCTTGTGAACTGGTAAGGGGTCAATGAGACCCCTTATACCAGTTCACAAGGCTGGGGGCTGGCAAGTCACCTGCTAGCCGCAAGGGTAAGGGTAAGAGGTCCAAGAGATCCCTATACTAGTTTACAAGGCTGGGGGGATGGCAAGTCACCTGCTAGCCGTAAGGGTAAGAGGTCCAAGAGATCCCTATACTAGTTTACAAGGCTGGGGGGATGGCAAGTCACCTGCGACTAGCAGGTGACTTGCCATTTAGCCCCGGCACCCCCATTACCTGCCTCCCCAAAGCCCGGGGGGGGGCAGAAGGGCCTGTGGCCACGGGCTATGCGGGCTTGTAGCCTGCAGGGGCAGGGGCGACAAAAGCTGGCCCCTGCACCCTGTTTCTACAAGCCCTGCATAGCTGGTCCCGGGCTGGTTACTTTGGGTAAGGGGGACCCCATGTCATTTTTTTTGGATTTTTAAGGGTTTTTAACCCTTAAAAATCCCCAAAAAATGGGGCCCCCCACCCTGGTAGGGTTTTTTTTTCTCAATTTAATCCGTTGTAGTGTGGAGGGTAGTTGTATTTTATTTGTAAATGTTAAAAATTACTTGTTTCAGTTTGGGGGGTCTCCTGGGCAGGAACGGGGGGCTACCGATAAATAAGTGGTACCGTTCTAATCGGTAGAAATGGGGCTTTCACATGCAATATGATTTTTTTTTAATAAAATAAATTTTTTATTGGAAATTAAGGAGACCGTTTTCTAAAAAAAATTTTTTTTTTTTTACTTAATAATAATATTGTAAAAAATAGAATAAAATTTACAAACAAGACATTTCAAGTTAAAGCCTAAACTCTGCTGCAAAAAAAATATGTATACATTTTCCTGAAAATTCCAGCAAAAATGTCGCAAAACATGGCGCAAAATGGGGAAAAATGACCTGTCAACAGAGGGTGACAAAATCTCAAGTAGGCTGTCAATTAAAAAGGTTAAAAGTAGCTATGCATGTTGGGTATTGTTCTACTCGGGGGACCTTGCGCTTTCAGACTTAGCTTGTTTTTTTCTTGTTTGCATATTTATAATTTAGGAAAAGGTGTTTTTTATTCAGCTTTTTTATACATTTTTTAGGGAAACCCTGCGCAAACAAAGAATTCTTTGAGAGATTAATTCCAGAAAGATGAGCCCACTACAACAAGCTGGGTACTCTTAGAAAGCTTAACATGTGTACTTTCAGGGAATATATGGTTTATGGGGGATATTCCAAATGTAAAGGGTTGTTTTGGTTGAAAAATCGCAAGGTGCGCACTTTGTCTGCAGATGCTTTACTTTGGGGTGTTTGGCAACTCTTCCCTTGACAGTAGCAATGCATGTTGGATACCGTTCTGTTCGGGGGATGTTGCTTTTTCAGATGAAACTTGTTTTTTCTTGTTTGTAAATAGTTTTTTTAGGAAAATGTGGCTTTGATTCTGCTTTTGTATCCTTTTTTTAGGGAAACTCTTTGCAACCAAAGAATACATTGAGGGATTACTTCCAAGAAACTATGGCCACATCAACAAGCCTGGTACACCTAGAAAGCTTGAGGTGTGTACTTCCAGAGAATATATAGTTTGTTGGGGGTATTTCAAATGTAAAGGGTTGTTTTTCTGGAAAAACTGCAAGGTGCGCATAAAATCCCCTAAAGCGCTGTTTCAGTTAGGGGGAGTCTCTTGGGCAGGAAAGGTCTATAGGTGTCTACCTATATATATGTAGTACTGCTGTAACCGGGAGAAATTGGGATTTGACAAACTTACATTTTTTATTACAAAAAACATTACAAATTGTAAAAAAAATAGATTTATTTTTATTTTTTTGCACATATTTCACCCAAAAATATTGAGAATACACCTAAAAAGAGACAAACAGGACATTTCATGTTAAAGCCCAGACTATGCTGAAAAAACAATATATCATTTTCCTGGGAAATCCCTTTAAAAATCACATTTGAACATGGGGAGCGCAAAATAGTGCAAAATGGTCTGGCAACAAAGGGTGACAAAAACTCCAGGTAGGCTGGCACTTAAAGGGTTAAACCCCTATGGTCGCCCTGGAATCGCCAGCTGCTAGCCTTCCCCCATGGTATCCTATACCAGATGCCCCGCTTTGTCATACTCCCCGGGGCGCCGTTAATCTTACCTGATTATGGAGGCTCCCTAGACTCTTCTCTGTCTTCGCCGGCGCCCGCATCACTGGCTTCTTGTTTAGATAAGCCAGGCACGGGGAGCGCAAACTCCACGAGGAGCCGTGGGTGTGGCCACCAGCTTCACCTATGCTGGTGCGAAGTTGAAATCGGCGGCTTTATGCCATTCATTGGTGTGTGCTGCATAAAGCGCTGATGAGCACCTGCCCATGCAATCTGGGGGGTTTTACACAGGGGACCATCTTACATCGGGATGCCCCCAGGGCAGGGACCAATCACCAGGATCATCAAAACACGCTTAAACACGCATCCCCCAAGCATTCAATGTGTACAATGTGTACACCTACACCTAACAATGTACCAATTTATGTTCACTGCTGACTCCTTTCTCTGTCAAAACAATTTGTGTCATAGTGTAAACAAACTCATAGAATGTAACCGAAGTTGTTACTCTTTCTGGCCAAAGGGAGGAGGTCAGCTGTTGCAGAGAGAAGATGATACAGAGATTACAATCTAATGTTACCTAGCTTCCAATTTGATTGTAAGTTAAGTGGGTTCAATCACCATTACACTTTACAATAAGACTCAGATCAGCCTGACACCTGACATTCTGGTTGTAAATGTAGTGCTGTGCTACCCACCCACATTACAATCTGCTGGTAAACAACATCCAATATTCTTATCCCTGGGCATCCCAATTTGGGAAGCCTTGCTCTGTAAACCCCCAAAATCACCCAGTATACCTGAAATCCCATGGCGTATGTGTGGCCGCCTTTTCTGCAAACCTCTGAGCCATGAATACTTGGCAGGAATTTCTGAATGGCTCACTCAGGTACACGGGGGTGTGACCAGCTGTGTCCACTCTCTAGTTAGAAAACCAGAAAAAAGCAGAATGGCTGGTCAAGCCGACTATGGAAAGTATGAATGAAGAATGGTTGTCAGGCTGTGCATGCACCATAGGATCGCTGGAAGGTGAGTTTTTTTTCCCCAGACGATCCGCCTTGATATACAGAGCTGGGCATCCCAAGTCAGGATGCCCTGCAAGAGAGGAACAACACACTGGATAGCGGTGTTCCTCTTTAAAACTAATGCTGCCCATGATGTTGAAGAGAAACAAAGCCTGGTATTTTTTGGTGTTTTTTTTCCTTTTCCCTTTGGCATCCTGATTTTGAATGGCCCGCTGTGTGAAACCCCCTGATCACTTGGATCACCTCACTAGCATCCCTATGGCACATGTGCAGATGGCCAACAAATCAGGTTTACTAGGTGTTCATTCATATGTCTGACTATGGATCTTGAATGGTAATCTAACTGCTGGCCGCTCTCCTTCCACTATGTGTCCCTCCCTACACCAGCCATTCAGGGTGCGCGTATCGGCTGGAGGAAAGCCAGGGATGGCGCTGGGGCCCACGACTGCGCTGTGGGATTTCTGTTGTGAGTGAGTGAACGTTAATGTGGAGAATTTTCCGCAGAGGGGTATTGCAATTTGGGATGCCCCAGGGACAGGGAATTAGTTGGACCTAGAGTCTTTAGTTCCTTTTTATAAAGGGTTAGAATGTGCTTTCTATGCATGGAAGCATTGCTAGACACTATACAGATGTTCCCTTGCATTACATAGCCAGAATTTAACTCCACATACACCTCATTTTAATTCTTGCAAATCTTGTACTCCTTTGTGACTAATAATACTCATTCAAGAGGCTGGGAGGAGTATTATTACTCCTATGAAAAATATGTGGCGCAACTTCTGCACCCAAACTTACACAGTGCAATCCAATCTTTCTGCCAGGTTCACTCATCCATATACTGGAGGCCTCTGTGTGCATTTGATGATCACTTAGAAACTAGCGCCAATGTCTCCTTTCTGCCAGTGCTGCTCTAATCAGCAGCTTCACATGTTTCTCTTATTTCTCTCTCAGTGCGTCCAGAGGTGAAGGTCTGGGGTCATCAGAAAGACGGGGTGACAACACTCCACTGTCTGGCGTACGGCTTCCACCCCCGAGCTGTAGATGTGAAGTGGGTGAGGAACGGGGATATCGACCTGATGTCACTGGAAGCCAAGACGATCCTCCCCTATCCTGACGGCACCTATCAGACCAGAACCAGCGTGGAAGTGCCAACAAGGGAGGGCGACTCTTACTCCTGCCATGTGGATCACAGCAGCATGGACGAGATTCTAGCTGTCATATGGGGTGAGAGAAATGGAGAGGAAATAGAAATGTTTGTACTTCTTGATGTCATTATGGCAGCTTTTATTAATATATACTGATTCATGTGGAAGATCACCAAGCTGTAGCGGAAACTATTCCTGCAGCGCACCAATGGCTCCCCCCCCCCCCCAATACCATCATGCTGCTGTTCACTGGAAACTATATCCTGAATTTCAGGGCCAGGAATCGGTATTTGTGCTTTTTCTACCCTTTTGGTCAGTTGGCTATTTCAGTTGGGCCGGAGACACACAATCATGGCTCCTTGGCCTGAACTTTCTTGGATGCAGGCTCCACAGTGCAGTTATGCTTGCCTGTAAAGTCGCCACATGGCCAGTAAATGGGGGGAGGGGGTCTGCACGCACCACCATTGCTCACCAGTGTGCCGTGTGGCCCATTTGGGAACATTAGGTATAGGCATGTTATCACACTTCAGTCACATGATGCTGGAAGCACCCGCACACCCAGTGCCTGTGTCCTCTCTGCCACATTCTCCCTGGTTATCAGGGTAATGGGTTGGGATAATGGGTACAGTGCCATGGACGATGATGGCAAGATGAATGAGTGAAGCTTCTAGACACATATTTTGTTGGGCCAAGAGCTTTGCAAATGATGCTGACACCTAACTGACCCAGCACCCAGACCGGGGGGGGGGGGGGGGGCCTCAAAATCTAATACACAGATAAAAATTGGAGAAAGTCACTGGCCAACCTTGATAGTGAGAACATCTTAAACTAACTTTTCCAGGTGTACAGCACAGCTTGCTTCATTTCAATTCTTTACATGTGGGTAATCCGCCACAGGTGGCCCAATCGACTGCAGGAAGACTTGTGACCCCTCCCGGCCTATAAAAGAGCCAGAATTACTCAGAAGACCCCAGTCTTCTCCTGCAGTCTGACTGCGAAGATGGTCTCTTTCTCTCTCTCTCCATGGACTTCGCAGATAAGCGGGGCATTACTAGCCCATCGGCTGCTGCAAGCCCTATTCCCACCTGCTTCCGGGACCCTTCTTGCCTCCCAGCCATGGCTGCGGATCAGGCGTTCGGCAGAACTACGCTCTGGGCCACAGACTCTTCCTCAGAGTAAGCCGGCCATAGGCTATGGTGAGCCTATAGGTGGGGGGAGGGGAGGAACCACCCTTATTCTTAGTATACAGTACGTCCTGCTCCAAATATAATACTTACACTTGGGTAATCCTCCGCCAGATGGCGCTGTACTGCAGAAGCATGCAAAAACAGGCTCCTCCCAGCCCTTCATATACCCAGGGACCTCCCACAAATCCCCAGATTTCTCTGCAGTGCTGACTGCGAAGACATGAAGTATCACTCTCCCGCAGGTGAGCCGGGCTATCAAAGCCTGCGGACTATTCCCACCCATCCTTTTCGTGATGTGCCTCCCAGCCTGGGCTGCGCTGGTCGGGTGAAGGTAGGCAGCACCATGCGTGCTTATGGAGCCATGCTCCCTCGCAGTCCCCCACCAAAGGGTAGGCGGTTTAGGCTGATGGTGAGCCTCTAGAGGATGCCCCTCCCGCGCTATTGCCCCATGCCCCGTGTAGAGGTGGGCCCTGTACAAAGGGTCGCCGTCCTCCCTCGTTCCCCCCGTAGTCCGGGGGGGAAAGAAAGGGGGGGGGGGGTGTGGTGGTCATTGTATTTTACACGCTCATGGCCTTAGTACTGTCTTTGACTGGTATTCCGGGTGTCAGTGCTGCGCTGTTAAAACTTCAATTGCATCGCTAACCGCCACGCGCACTCCTTCCTTGGCTGAATGTGCCGCGACGAGCGGCGGCGGCGCCTCAGACGTGCTACGTCTTCACTTTGCTATGTGGGCCATACACTTCGCTCTTCTGACATCTTTGAAACTTTTTCAGAGCTTTGCGCTCTTCGAGGAGGGCGGGGACCCGGTTTGGCGCGCTCTGCGTCACAGCCGCTCTGGCCCGCCCTACGAGGTTCTTGGCGCCTTCTGTTGCTGGTCACGTGCACATGTGTTGCCGCCCTCCTCCTCCTTAGGTCGGTGAGTGCCCTCGCGGGCGAGTTTTTTTCTTCCTTTTTGTCCACTGTGCATGGCTCTGACATCCCTATGCCCATTATGTCTTTCAGACAATCGAATCCAGTGGCTTCTCCCGGCCCGGTTAATTACCAGGGGTCCTAGGATAGTTACTCCCACTTCCCTGCGGGTCTTTGGGGCATCCAGGGTAGCTTACAGCGTCAATCCCTACTGGCCTATTGTGCTCATCAATCACCATATGGAGGCATCCCAGGATATTGTGAACGGGGTTCCCTCGGGACAAGCCCGTCTGTGTGTAGCTTGTGGGGTCTCACCTATTAGCGGTGACAATGCGCTAATGGTACTTCCCGCCCCTCCTGTGGCTGGGCCTGCGCCTCACTTCACCTACTCCCCCAAGCCTGAGTCTAACCCCCAATACAAGCGGGGATTCTCATCCTGATGTGGCTACTAGACTGGCCAGTGTTGAAAAATTGCTTGCTAGTTCTCTAGCGCGCAAGACCACTGCTAAAAAGCGGCACATAATCCCTGATTCTGCTCCTTTCCCTACGGAGTCTGATGAGTTTTCACATTTGTATGGCCATACCCCTTCGGATGAAGGGAAGCTATTTTCTGACTCAGAATCTTGAGAAGGCAAGGGGTCATGACGATTCCGGTTCTGACCACTGGACCCCGGATGATACTGACAAACTACTGCTTCAGATTTTTGAAGTTTTGTCCATCTCTCTCCCTGTTAAGGGCCCTAGGCAAAGGGGTGAGTTATTTCATACTGCTAAGGCTCTACTGGAATTTCCTGAGCAAACCCATTTCAATAACCTCGTGTTGAAAGAATGGGAACATCCCAGTAGACTTCCCGGGATCCCTAAGAGTTTGGACAAAAAGTATCCATTTCCTGCTGATATGGTCAAGTGCTGGTCATCGCCCCCCGGGGTCGATGCTCCTGTTTTAGGGCTGTCTAACACCTCTATTATGCACTCTCCTGACACCACTACGCTGCGGGACTCTGAGGACCGGCACATTGACCAATTGGCATGCCATGCCTTTGCATTTGGTGGGGCGGCGCTGCGCCCGGTTTGCGCCTTGGCCATTACTGCTGTGGCGCTGAGGGCCATGGTCAGGATCGCACTTGACAGCCCGGACGAGTTGCCTACTGATGCTGTTAATGCACTGTCTAACTGTGAGGTGTTTGTGAACTTTATCCGGTCTGCATCGGATGATGCTATTAGGCTGTGTATAGAATACAAGAAAAGGAATGCACACCTCAAAACAGTTGGTTGTAAGTTTGCAAAAATAAGTGTATTAAAAATAGTGCATAATATATATACATACATAAATGAAGACTTCTTCTAGATGTACAAAAATAGCCAACATATATGTCTGCAACAGTCACATCCTGCACAAAACCACGTGTCAATAAACATAGTAAGCAGAAGGTTCCCTTTCAGTGTAGCACAAAATATCTACATATTATTGCATACAAATATATAGAGCATGATTCTCATTCACAAGTATAGAGCTAGCAGTACCAGATAAGGCCACTAGATGGAACCAAAGTACAAAACAGTATTGAATGAAATCACACTGGTTGAGCAGAGACTGTCAGACATGAAAATGATCTTTACAGAGAATGCAAACGACACAGCACAACAGTTCAAAAGCTTTACAAGATATAGATCAAGAAAACCAGATACATTACAGCATATGCGGAAATGAAAGTCCCAACGTTTCAGGCCAATTAGGCCTTTCCTCAGGGGAGCAAAAGACAGTGCTAGGGGTGAGGTTTATTTTGAGGAATTGCACCCATTATTGATAATTAGATTTGCTTATGGTGTGCGGGTTTGCTGAATCTAAAATTTCGCTATTAGGCTGTGTGCCAGATCTTCCGCCTTGGTGGTGGCTATACGCCGCGCGGTATGGCTGCGCCAGTCGGCGGCTGACAATGCTGCTAAGAAAGCCCTTACTGGGCTTCCATTTAAGGGCCTGCGCCTGTTTGGGGACTGTCTAGACCTCTTTGCTAAAGGAGGTAAGTTACCACAGCGCAGGCGGCAGCCTTGGCCCTTTCGGAACCAGGGCCCCCTTTCCGCCCCCTACAGAGGTGTTAAGCAGGGGAAAGGGGTGTCCTTCGCGGGGGCTCGTGCAGATTCCTGGCATAGGAGCAAGGGGCGGCGCCCCGGCCCCTCCTGGGGGACCAAACCCAAAGCCCCTCCCAAGACCCCTCAGCCATGATGGGGCGCCCTCGCCCGCCAGGGTGGGGGGGCGGCTACAGCACTTTGCGCATGTCTGGAGGCACCAAGTCTCAGACCGGTGGATTCAGGAGGTAGTTACCTCTGGCTACAAGATAGTTTGCTGTGCGGCCCCCCTCAAGATTCATCAGGTCCCGGATCCCCCAGGACCCGGTCTCGGCTCAGGTCCTGATGCAGGCAGTACAAGACCTTCTGGATCTGGGTGTTATTTGCCAGGTTCCCTTGAGAGAATTAGGAGAAGGGTTCTACTCCAACCTTTCACAGTACCCAAAAGAGATGGGTCAGTCAGGCCCATCTTGTGGCGGAAGTGTAGGATCTCCATACACACATGTAGCCAGCGTCATTTTCTTCCGCCCTTACTAGGAGGGGGCTTTCTGGCCGCATTTTGGCGGTTTTTTGGCGGTTTTTGGCGGTTTCATGGGACTATATAACCTGGGGCAGGCAGTCCAATGCCACACTCTGATGAAGTGGCTTACGCTTAGGCCACGCAACGCGTCAGTGTTGGCGCCGTGAGGGTGGGCATTTTGGACCTATGATATGGTAATGTACACTGTTTAATGTCTTATATATTGAGCCATTTTGCACTTTATATATATGCAGTTGATTCAAGTATGTACATTGTTTACTAGTGATTTATAATCTCTTTAATGGTTGCCCAGGACTCTACTTCTCTCTTTTCCATTCACATCAGCACAGAGCACTAAAGCACTCACTGGTGTCTGTGCAGTTTTAATGGGACAATTTAGTCCCTCTTTGTAGTTCTTTTTTCTCTGTTGTTTCACTCACTTCCATTTGATTTTGCACATCTTATAGGTTTTTGTACTGTTCTATTTTGCACTATAGCACACACTGAGAGCTAGGTCCTGTGGCATCTATTATCATCTCCATCATACTTATATAGACATCATTAGTGTCATTGTTACAGCACCAATATTTTTGTAAATACTTTGTTGTATATATGTACATACTTTATTCAACGAATACAGGTTTTGAGATAGTCCAATTATATCATATTTGCCACACCCCACGGCTGGGGTTTTAATCATGTGTTTTAAATGTATGTCCTTATAGGCTTAATAAAATGTGACTTTTGTAGCAACCTTATTCTGTTGAGCTGCTCATCTGTTTAGATACAGGCGGGGGGGCTTTGGTGAGTTGGGTTGGTTGTTCACCATTTGTTCTTCCTGGATATAAAGATCCTCAACAAATTTGTCAAGCACAAGCGCTTTCGCATGGAAACTCTGCGCTCGGCCGTTGGCTCTCTGTGCCCAGGGGATTTTATGACGACGGTGGACATCAAGGATGCTTACCTTCACATCCCTGTGTTTCCGGGACATCAGAGGTTTCTCAGATTCGCGTTGAACGATCAACATGATCAGTTTGTGGCCCTACCATTTGGCCTCACTTCAGCTCCTAGAGTGTTCACCAAGGTACTGACGGGAGTGATGTCCTTGTTAAGGTCAGGGGGCATTCGCATGCTGCCCTACCTGGACGACATCCTCATCGCCTCATGGGCCCTACAGCAGGCGGGGCTGGACACTCAGCGGGTGGTGTCCACCCTGGAGTCCTTCGGCTGGGTGATCAATCACCCCAAGTCTTCTCTGTCCCCTTCGTCGGTGACCCCATTCCTGGGGATGATTCTGGATACGGTTCAGTCACGAATATTCCTTCCCCAACAGAAGGTTGAAGCCCTGACTGCGCAGGTGCGGTCCCTGCTCTCGTGCCCCCAGCTCTCACTCAGGCAGGGAATGCAGCTGGTGGGTCTGATGGTGGCGAGCTTCGAGGCGGTGCCCTTTGCCCAGTTCCATTCGAGGCCTCTGCAGCTTCACCTCCTCTCGGTATGGGACAAGGACCCTGGACAGGGTTTGTGTGCTTCCCCCGTTGATCTTAAGGTCCCTCTCGTGGTGGCTGGACCACAGGAATTTGCTAAAGGGCAGGTCCTTTCTAGCCCCCTCCTGGAAGACGGTCACCACGGATGCCAGTCTGTCAGGTTGGGGGGGATTCTGGAAGTCCCTGAGGTTCCAGGGCAGGTAGGGTCCTCAGGAGGCCCATTTACCCATCAACATTCTGGGTGGTCAGGTTGGTTCTGGAGCAGTTGACCGGTCACCTGCAGGGACTGTCTGTTCAGGTGCGCTCAGACAACTGGACGGCGGTTGCCTACATCAATCATCAGGGAGGGACCCGGAGCAAGGGTGCCCTCCAGGAAGTGTCGAGGATTCTGACATGGGCGGAGGCCAATGTTCAATGCATTTCGGCTGTTTACATCCTGGGGGTGGAGAATCTCCTGGGCGACTCTCTGAGCAGGGGGACTTCCCCTCAGAGGGAAATGGCGGTCATCCGGCCGGTGCCGCGCTTAGAGATGGGCCTCGGTTTTTACTCCAATCTTTTCGCAGTCCCCAAAAAGGACGGCTCGGTTCGTCCCGTTCTGGACCTGAAATTACTCAACAGGTTCATCCGTATTCGGAGGTTTTGCATGGAAACTTTGCGTTCGCCATCGGTTCTCTTCGGCAGGGGGACTTCATGACGTCCATAGACATCAAGGATGCTTCTCTTCATGTTCCCATCTGCCAGGCTCATCAACGTTTTCTTCGATTCGTGATGAAAGATCAGCATTTTCAATTCGTGGCACTTCCGTTAGCCTTACCTCGGCTCCAAGAGTGTTCACCAAGGTGCTGGCAGGGGTGATGGCCATTTTCAGATCTCGGGGCATTCGTGTCGTTCCTTACTTGGACGACCTTCTCATCATGGCTCCGTCCCTCAATCAATCAGAGACAGACACCAGGATGGTGGTCTCCACGCTGGAAAGCTTTGGTTGGGTGATCAACTTTCCCAAGTCCTCCCTCGCTCCGGCCAGGGTGGTGTCCTTTCTGGGGATGCAGTTGGACTCTTGTCAACACAGAGTGTTTCTCCCTCAGTCCAAAATTTATCTGATTCAGGAGTTGGCTCGGGTCCTACTTTCCAATCCTCGGCCGTCCATCCGTCTGGGGATAAGGCTGATAGGGTTGATGGTTGCCTCATTCGAGGCAGTTCATTTAGCTCAATTTCACTGGAGGACGCTTCAGCTCCATCTGTTGGCGTCCTGGGACCGGCGGCCACGGTTGCTGGATCGGCCCTTCCAGTTGTCCTCCCGGGTCCGGCAGTCCCTCCAATGGTGGTTGGTCTCGGCCAATCTCGTGAAGGGCAGGTCTTTCCTGACCCCTCTTTGGGAAATTGTCACCACGGACGCCAGTCTTTCGGGATGGGGGGGACTCTGGAAGGATCTTCAGTTCCAGGGGCAGTGGGGACCTCAAGAGGCCCACTTACCCATCAATATTCTGGAACTGGGTTCTTGCTCTTCTGACTCAACATGTTCTGGGCCTTCCGGTCCAAGTTCGTTCAGACAATCGAACAGCGGTTGCTTACATCAATCATCAGGGTGGGACTCGCAGTCTGGGTGCTCTCAGAGAGGTGTCCCTGATCCTGACCTGGGCGGAGGCCCATGTTCCTTGTCTCTCGGCGGTGTACATCCCAGGGGTGGAAAACCAGGAAGCGGACCTGTTGAGCAGTCAACAGTCTCCCGTCTGGGAGAATGGGCTCTCCATCCTCAGGTTTTTCGCTCACTGTGTCTCCGGTGGGGGACGCCGGAGGTGGACCTGTTTGCCTCTCGTCACAATTACAGGCTCCCGAACTTCGTGTCTCTCTCCCAGGATCCTCTGGCTCTGGCAGTGGACGCCATGTCCCTGAGCTGGGGGGATCTGGCGTTTCTGTATCTGTTTCCTCCGATACCCATGCTGGGCAGGGTGGTACGGAAGCTGGCTCTGGAAAGGGTGTCCGCCGTTCTCGTGGCCCCAAGGTGGCCATCGTTCGGCTAGCAGTGGACCAGTTCGTTCTGCCTCTTCGGCCCGATCTGCTCACTCAGGGTCGGCTGTGTTACCCCAATTTACCAAACGCTGGGTTTGACGGCCTGGCTGCTGAAACCTCCATCTTGAAGGAGGAGGGTCTTTCTGACTCGGTCATTAAGACTCTGATCAGTGCCCGGAAGAGGTCTTCTTCTATCATCTACTATAGGAATTGGAAAGCCTATATCGCTTGGTGTGAGATTAGATCTTTTCCTTGTAGGGTCTTTTCGGTCTCCAGGATTCTGGAGTTTTTACAATCTGGCCTGGACTCTGGTCTTCAGCTAAGTACTTTGAAAGGGCAAGTTTCTGCCTTATCTATCTTTTTTCAGAAGCGTTTTGCGCTTCATCCTTTAGTTACAACTTTTTTCCAGGGGGTTACGCATGTGCGGCCTCCCAGGAAACCATTACTCCCTGTTTGGGACTTGAATTCGGTTCTTTCTGCTCTTCAGGCTCCTCCCTTTGAGCCTTTGCAAGATATTGCTTTGTCTACCCTGACTCAGAAGATTGTCTTCTTGGTAGCTATCACTTCGGTTCGGCGTGTCTCGGAGTTGGCGGCCTTGTCTATTCAGGCGCCCTACTTTGAGAGGCATCAGGATAAAGTGGTCTTTCGGTTCAAACCAGACTTTCTTCTTAAGGTTGTTTCTGCTTTTCATTTGAATCAGGATATTGTTCTTTCCTCCTTGTGTCCTAAGCCTAAGAATGACAAAGAGAGGGTTTTTCATTGTTTGGATGTAGTACGTTGTGTTAAGTACTATTTGATTATTACTTCTCCTTTTCGTAAAAAGGATGCCTTTTTTGTTGTGCCCTGTGGGCCTAGGAAGGGTTTGGCGCCGCCCAAATCCTCCATTAGCAAATGGATACTTCAGGCTATTATTGGGGCCTATTCTGCTAAGGGGAAAGTTCCCCCTTTTCGTATCACTGCTCATTCTACTCGCGCCGTTGGAGCATCTTGGGCTTTTCAGCACCAAGCTTCTGTTGAACAAGTTTGTAAGGCTGCTACTTGGTCTTCTGTTCATACTTTTTCTAAGTTTTACAAGGTTGATGTGTGGGCCTCAGCGGATGCTGTTTTTGGCTGCAAAGTTCAGCAGACTGCAGTCGTTTAAGTTATGCATCACCTTGCCTTTGGATACCCATCCCTTGTGGACACTGCTTTTGGATGTCCCGATCATAAGAATTAAAGGGGAAGCGGGGTGTGTGGCACACTGAGAATAATACCATTTTGTGAGTACTCACCTGAAAAATGGATATTGTCAGTGTGCCACACACCCCGCTTCACCCCGCCCTTTTCGGTATCCCGAATCCTTTATATGGTGAAGCTTTTATTTATTTTGAGGTTACCTTTAGATTTACTGGTACCTTGTCTTTCTGCTTTTTAAATCACTGGTGTTAAGTGGGAGGTACCAGGTATATATAGGCCGGAAGGGGGTTTGTTACAAGACTTCCTCTCTGCAACGTCGTCACCTGCGGTGAGTAACCCGATCGTAAGAATTAAAGGGGAAGCGGGGTGTGTGGCGCACTGACAATATCCATATTTCAGGTGAGTACTCACAAAATGGTATTTTTCCAAGATGGTCCTTAAAGAATAGAAATGGCCCAACATATTGCCCTCGGTGCCTAAGGGACTGGACTGAAGGTATGCCTTCTCTGCTGACTTAGTTCGTCTCTGGTCTTGTCCCCAGGAGGTGGACGCTCCCGTCCTGAGGCTGTCCAATTCTTCTGTCATGCTGTCTCCTGACACCACTACCTTACGCGACAATGCTGATCGGCGCATGGATCAACTAGCTTGCCATGCTTTCACTTTTGTGGGGGCTGGCCTTCTCCCGGTCTGCGCCACGGCTATTGTTGCCATTGCTATCAAGAAGAGGATTAAGCGGCTTGTTGAGGCCGCCAGATTCCGCAAGGGAGCAGACGAGTATGAGGACATTTTGCTTTGCACTGACTTTATTGCCTTTGTTCTATCTGCCATGGATGATGCTGTCCGGCTTGGTGGTAGGGCTTCGGCCCTGCTGGTTGCTATGCATCAGTCTGTCTGGCTGCGGCAGTGGGCGGCCAACGTTGCCGCTAAGAAGTCCCTCACCGGTCTTCCTTTCACAGGACTCTGTCTTTTTGGGGAGCATCTTGATGTATTAGCCAAGGATGGTCGGCTCCCTCAGCATAGAAAGCATTCTCTGCCCTTTCAGGGGTCTTCTTCCTTTTATCCCTTCCGAGGGGGACGCGGCACCTCCTTCCCTGGTGGTCGCAGGGAATCCTGGGGGCGAGGTAGGGCCTGTGGTCCTCCCGGTCTCTCCTGGGGGTCCAAGCCCCCCACCAAGGCCCCTCAGGCATGAGGAGGCGCCCTCGCCCATCCTGGTGGGGGGGCGGCTTCGGCTCTTTGCTCACGTCTGGAGACAACACGTCTCGGACCGGTGGATTCAGGAGGTGGTGTCCGCCGGCTACAAGATAGAGCTGGCAGCTTGGCCGCCCCCAAGATTCCTTCGGTCCCGGATCTCCCAACGTCTTCTGTTGTCCGGAGTGGTTTGTCCTGTGCCTCTTCAATAATGGGGTCGGGGTTTCTACTCCAATCTGTTCACGGTTCCCTGAGACCCATGCTGGACCTAAAGGGTCTCAACAGATTTGTCAGGTTCAAACATTTCCGCATGGAGACCTTACGGTCGGCAGTGAGCTCTCTTTGTTTGGCCAGATGACTTTGACCACTGTGGACATCAAGGATGCCTATTTGCACGTTCCTATCTTCCTAGGACATCAGAAGTTCCTGAGGTTCGCTCTGGGGGATCAGCACTACCAGTTTGTGGCCTTGCCGTTCGGTATCACTTCGGCCCCTCGGGTGTTCACCAAGGTCCTGGCGGGTGTCATGGCCCTCCTGAGGAGCCAGGGCATTCGCATTCTTCCTTACCTGGATGACCTGTTGATTGCTGCTCAATCTTTTCATCAGGATATCAGGGATACTCAGGTGGTTGTGTCCACCCTCAAGGCCTTCGGTTGGGTGATCAATTATCCCTAATCTTCTCTCTTCGTCATTGGGCATGACGCTGGCTACTTCTCAGGTCATGGTTTTTCTTCCTCAGCAGAAGGTGGAGGGCCTTCAGATGCAGACGCGAGCCCTGCTGTCGTGTCCTCATCCCTCCATCCATCTGGGGATGCAGTTGGTGGGCCTCATGGTGTCTTGCTTCGAGGCTGTGCCCTTTGCTCAGTTCCACATGAGACCTCTTCAGTTGAATCTCTTGACCGTTTTGGTTTGGAGTCAGGAGTCCTTGGAGCAAGTGTTCGTTCTGCCCCATCTGGCCAGACGGTCCCTCACGTGGTGGTTGGACTCGAGGAATCTTCTCGTGGGAAGGTCCTTCCTGCCTCCGTGCTGGGAGATTGTCACCACGGACGCCATTCTGACTGGTTGGGGAGGGGGTTTGGCAATCGTTGAATTTCCAGGGCCAGTGGGGCCCTCAGGAGGCCCACGCGCTGATCAACCTCCTGGAGCTGAGAGCGATCAAGTTGGTTCTCTTCCAGCTGACTCCCCACCTACGGGGTCGTGCAGTCCAGGTCCGCTCGGACAATCAGACGGCGATCGCCTACATCAATCATCAGGGCGGGACTCGGAGCAAACGAGCCCTTAAGAAAGTGTCCCTGATCCTGTCTTGGGCGGAGGAGACTGTTCCCTGCATCTCGGCGGTTTACATCCCCGGGGTGGAGAACCATGAGGCAGTTGCCCTGAGCAGGGGGATTTTTCGTCTAGGGGAATGGTCTCTCAACAACAAGATCTTTCATGCCCTGTGTCGCCGCTAGGGTCAGCCAGACGTGGACCTTTTTGTGCCCCGTCACAATCACAAGCTTCCAAGATTCGTCTCTCTGTCAAGAGATCCTTCATGGACACTGCTGTTGGATGTCCCAAACATAAAGAATTACAGATGAAGCAACCCATGCTAGATTCCAGAAAAATACTATTCTGTGATTACTCACCTGTAGAATTGATTTTATGGTAATCCAGCACTGGTTGCTTCATCCCACCCTTGTTATCATTATCTTCTTTTGCCTTTTTAATGGTGATTTTTGTTGAGAGAGTTTTTTTTAGTTGGCTATGTTTCATAACATGGTTTTGCCTCCCGGCTTCTTGCATTACTGCTTTTCAAACACTGGATCTTCTGTGTAATTCCTGCCCTTTTATGGTCCAGGAGGAGCCGCAAGTCTTCCTGCAGGCGACTGCGCCACCTGGTGGCGGATTACCCAAACATGAAGAATTACAGTCTGACACCTGTTGCCCAAACTGTAGTTTAATCTGAACATCTCACTGAAGGGTTTCGGCATTGCCACCATCTTATATATTGATCTTGTGTTTCTCAGAACCTGACAGAGGTGTGCCGCACTATGGGATTGTCATTGCTGTCATCGCCGCACTCGCTGCTCTTGCTGGAGTGATCGCTGGAGTCATTGTGTACATGAGTAAGTGTCTCTTTTTCCCAAAGTTCAGCTGTCAGCCAATGCCTGAATAAATGAGTGGTGTGTTCAGTGTTTTACCTGCTGAGGTATTTGTAGTTCTGTGAGCTATTTAAATTTCGATAGCAAGCTCATGACTGTCACAGCTGATCACAATAGCAACAATTTTGATTCATCAGCTGCTATAACAATGTAACTCTCACCAGGGACCTGCCAGGCTTTTCAGAATGACTCATCTTGTTTGTTACAGTCATAGAAGGAGGGAGGGATAATGCATCCTGATTTTATTATTTAACTTCTAATGGCACTTTTGCCTATGTAACTATTCAGCAGTGTTGAGCTGACATAGTGTATGCTGCAGCGCCCCATCAGTTTCTGCAGCATAGCCCGTGTGTTTGGGGGGGGGGGGGGGGGGGCGGGGCATGCAGGTATCACTGAAGAAACACTAAACCACCAGATCCTGTAACTCTGTACAGCAGTATCACAAGACTTTATCCAGCTTTCATTCAATAAAGTGTATTTTAACATTTTGCCTGAAAATAAGCGCCACACTCACGCTTTTAGCCTGATTTATCAAGCATCAGAGCCTGTTAATACCAGGTTGTGCCAATATGTATCCGCAGTGCCACATTTAACAAACAAAAAGCTGGCAGTGACAATGCGTTCACCACCCTGCGTCTAATTTATTACTGCCACCATATAGATAAGCTGCGCCGGTTTATAGTGGTGCTGTATGAGCATATAGCATATATGCATATTGTGCATATAGAGCACAATGGGCAGAACTGTACTGAAGTGTTTTATGCTTATAAATCATTTTGATAAATTTGATAAATAATATGATTGGCTCTCACTGGCGCTGTTATAATTGGCATAAGGGTCCAACAGGTGCTGACACATGTCGGCCAATACCTAGTGCCCCAATGCAAGCGAATTATTTATTAGCAGGCGCTGTGACTGTAAAAATAACAGCGCCAATATATAAAGAGATGGCGGCAATTAAAAACTGGTGCTATGCTAGAAAAATGGCGCTAAATGGAGTGCTTCTCAAATAAGGTCCTTTATTTCAAATTAATGCATTAGATAAATTAAGGTGTGATTCAAAGAATAGAGAACAATACTGCTTATATCGGCAGCTGCGCTCATTGTTATAATAACTTGCCCTGCTTCCTCTATCCCTGTCACTGTACAATGCAGCTGTGCTGTTACAGTGGAAAATGCCAGCAGCCCTTTGCTGTGTTACATTGTTACCTTGAGGTGCATGGCTGCTAATACAATTTAACTAGTGCCGCTACTTGCTGTGTTACATTGTATAGCAGCTGACAGCTGTGTTACATTGTATAGCAGCTGACAGCTGTGTTGTACAGCAGCTCACAACTGTGTTGTATAGCAGCTCACAACTGTGTTGTACAGCAGCTCACAACTGTGTTGTATAGCAGCTCACAACTGTGTTGTATAGCAGCTCACAACTGTGTTACATTGTATAGCACGTAACATCTGTGTTACATTGTATAGCACGTAACATCTGTGTTACATTGTATAGCACGTAACATCTGTGTTACATTGTATAGCCTGGGCACTCAAGGAGGGGGGATAGGGATTGTTATTCATAAGGAGAAGGACACCTGGATGTGAAGAATAGGGGAATTTGTGGTTTGTACTGAGTGAGGGCAGCAATTGTCTGTTTAAAATGGTGGCAGTTCGCAGTAGGGGTGGGGTAACCATAGGTGGAAATTTGCATTTCGTTTTTGCACCTAGTGCTGAATTGCCCCTTATTCTGTTGGTGCCTCATGTAGCTGCGACTGTAAAACTGTTACTGATGTTTCTGGTTCTGTGTTATATTCTGGTTCTGCCCTTGTAATGCTGAGCCTGTATTTATTCTCCTTTTTCTCATTACTTTTCAGAGAAGAAACGCGGCTACAAGACCACCAGCAGTAAGTCCTCCTGTGACCTGTTACAGCCATTGCACAAGAGCATGTGATGTGTGATGCACTTTATAGTCTCTCAGTATAAGTAATAGCAGAGCCGTCACCAAAGGGACTGTCCAGGCAAATAATAAACAAGCCTATACTCTTCTTCTCTTCCCTGCAGCAGCTTCCTGGTAGTGCAGACATTTAAAGTAGTCCAAGTCGCATGGCCATCGGCCCTGGAATTTATGAGATTTCAGGGGAGCTAGATTCCTTTTTTCCAGGGCATCCAGAATCGGGATGTCCCACTGTGTGAAACCCCCCCAGGTCGGTATACTCACCTTCTACCCCAGTCCAACGGCGCTTTTATGAGCAGTGCCCATACCCATGCCAAGCATTTGTGAATGGCCGGCTTGGGAACGCTCCCTGTTACATGGTAGCGGGGATGCGGCCATAGGTGCGCTCGGCTAGACTCTGCTCCTTAGATGAGCTTAGAGCCGTGCATGCACCATAGGGCCGGAGTGAAGGTGAGTTGGAGTGGGCAACCTGGGGGATTTAACACTGTGGGGCATCCCACTTCAGGATACCCCCGGGACAAGGACCGAAACTCGGGATAGTCAAAATCCTTGGTTTTGGTCCACTTTTTAAACGTTTCCAATTTCGGAACAGGTCCATCACCATTTGAACGTTCATTAATTCTTTGGAAACTCCTTCACGATTTGCAAATAAACTGTTTGGCAAGGCTCTGCTGCTCGCTGGTGTCACAGTTAATGGAGTGCACAGCTTTATAACAGGGGCGTGTCTGCCAGGTACTGCCTCTTCCCACTCCCACATTGCAGGGCCAAAAGCAGTAACCCACCGCGATCTGCCCGGGAATCTATAAAATTCCAGGGCCGGTTGATTCCCTCCTGTGTGAAACCCCCCAGGTTGCCCCATAAACTTACCCTGCTTCCCGGTCCAACGGCGCATGCGCGAGCCACGGCCTCATCCCCGCTATCACTCTAGCAGGGCGTGTGCCCATGCCTGGCATTTGTGAATGGCTGGCACGGCATGCTCCCTGTTAGAGGGAAGCGGGGGATGCGGCCGCCACCAGCGCTCCGAGTGCTCTTATTGGTCGAGCAGCCGCGCATGCGCCATAGGACCGGGAAGAGGTGAGTTAACTTCAGGAATCTGGGGGGTTTCACGCAGTGGGGTTCCCTAGATCGGGGTGCCCCAGGGAAAAGGACAAAAACCCAAGATAGTCAAAATACTGGGTTTTGGTCCACTTTAAATTACCAGACCCCAAATAAGCTGCTGAAGAGGAGAAACATTTTTTTTATTATTTGTCTCTGATCGGCACTTTACCATTATTAAACCTTTCCAATCCAGAAGGAGACAATTATTATAAAGCTTTGGCAGAAATTCTCATACATATCTATGCATCTTAATTATGTACATTGTTTTTATTTACAAAACTCCTATAAAACTTCTTCTGTTTGTTCCCCGTTTTCATAGGTGAGCTATTGTGTAGCTATTTCAGCACTGACATTGGTCTCAGTAGACATTGATAAAGAAAAGTCTCCATGTTCTCACCACTTTGCACCACTTCTTATAGTTACACCTATTTCTGTTCTTACTCTTACTATTTTGCCTCACCTCTTGTTTTTAGCCCACTTTAATAAATCAGCCTATAAAACAGAAAATAGTGGCAGGGAAAAAACAGAAATAAATCCGGCTTAGTGTGTGTGGCGGCAGCTTGTGTCTGCAGTGTATAAAGTGTCATCATTATATAATAATATCGCACCATTTATACTAGACTCCCATTTCTTTTCCAGCTTCAGATACCAATTCTGACTCCACCAACAACCCAACAGCCTGAGTGTGCGGCCAGAGGAGGAGATCTCGCTTTCTTTTCCTTATTCTGCATTTTGCTTTTTTTTTTCTGCTTCTGTTAATACATCTGATATTATATGATATAAAAGGGTCCTGTCATATACTGCAATCCATTTGGTTTAATAACTGGCATCATGTGACACTGAAAACCTCAGCACTTCATATAACATGTAATACATTCAAAAAGAAATTAAACGTTTTTTACTGCAGAGGCCCCATCTCGGCATCTTCCAGATGTGAAGGATCTTGGGATAGTTTCCCTGATGTCGCTGTACATTTGAATGAGTGATGTCATAAACGATATATTTTATACCCAGCAACACCTGTAACAATCATCCTAACAGGTCCATAGCTTAGAGGAGGAAAGGGCTGTGTAACCTGCTGCAGATGTGCCGGCCTATTACTGTATGTTACCTGACTGCTGTAACTTTATTCAGTTCATTATTTGGTTTGGGCTATTTTGTTGGATGAGATTTAGTGTAAGGATTCTCCTATAAATCAAATAATAAATTACCAAAAGATCTTATGTCACCCTTTTTTCTTCCATCATTTATACACAAATTCATTGTGCAGTGACAGGTTCCTTTTAGTTATAGGATTTATTTAGTAATGATCAACTGCCATGATTTTCAGCCTTTCATTTCTGCAATATATTTGTTTTTTTTTGGTTCATATTTTGGATTCATAGTTTAAAGTCTGATTTGGAAAATCTCTAATATAACATGTGCCATATTCCAGTGTTTCTTCATGAGCGTAATGATCAGATCCGACAGCTGACAAGTAAATATATCCCTACAGTGTGTCCTAGAGCAGCCGATGGTAAATTATATTGTGCAGCCATTGATTATGGGGATTTGGGTTGAGATGGATGAGAAGCGATGGATAATGTAGGTTAGTTAGTAATATTTTACAATGCTTTAGATACAAATACTGTTATATATTTAATATGCAGGAAATAGTGGGGAAATATTTTGGTGGCTGAGGTTCTGCAGTTATTTCTCTGGTGAGCATTTCTTCCAAAATTTCTGGTTGCAGCTCAGATAGCAGTTTGGTGGCCCCATCAGTGCCAGACATGGCCGCCTTGGTCACTGTGGTGTAGGAGCCTGTTCAGAAAGCAGTAGGGGGAGGGGGGTCCCAATAACCACCATGTTATCTACTGTGGAGTCATTTCTATAGAGAGGAGCAAACAGTGATACTAATATGTCCTCCTTTATATGTGACCATGTATTCAGCAATGCAAAGAGGGATTTCTGATGCTCAGCTCCATCTGCACAAAAACTTCTATGCAGAGATCTTCCAGGAATTCTGGAAAAGCCTTCAGGAGATAAAACCACTAATTGCGCTGGAAAATAATCCAAAACTGGCACAACAATATAATAAAGGAAATACTGTTTAGGTGGTAAATTATGATTATTTCCCTGGTGTAATTATTTTGTGATATTTCAAGAATCAATAAAATATTTTGGGGTTTTGTTCTGTTCTTTGTTTTTTCTATGAAATCTACATCTGAATCATTTAACCCCCCTTTCAAAGCTTGAGCTGCCGGCACTGATCTACCTGCAATACTGTAAGGAGAGTTCTGTAAAGAGGAGCTTATGTCATTGCTGATGTGTTGCTAGTTTAGGCAATAGTCACATAACTGATTGTATAACGGGAAACTCTTCTACTGTCTACATATAAATTACCGGCTTCTGCTGTTTTTGCTGTTCTATACCGGGACATTTGTTTAAAAAAAGTGAATGCTTTCCAAAAAGTAGGGGGGGGGTGGGTGGTGGTGGTGGTATGTGTGTAGGACTGGTAGACAGGAAGCAGTAACTTACACGTGCTGCCTGCTGGTCCTCCAATGCCCCACACCACTATATCTTACAGTGCTACTAAGCCACTGACCGCATTCCTCGCTATAATGCGTAGCCTGTGCTTGAATGTTGTCCCTTCATGAAACGCCCACCGTAAATAAGCCACACTCACTAATGGAAGCCGGAATCTGATCAGTTGCATGGGAGCACTGTAAGATATGGTGGTGTGTGTGGCGCTGGGCATTGGAGTGCCAGCAGGCAGCACGTGTAAGTTTAACTGCTTCCTGTCCACCGGCCCTCCATTGCACTCCCTCCTCTCACACTGCCTGTAATGGGAAAGATGCCTGTTTTGGGGGGGGAGATTCTGCACACTGCCTGTTACGAGGTAATAGGAAGGGGGGTACTTCAGCACACCATTTGGTTCAGAATATTTATATTAATTACCTATGCTAAACCCTCGGCGCATCTAATGGTCAGGTGCATGTTATGGAGCAGAAACTATGACATTTTAGTAATATGCTTTATTTAAATAAAGCCTATCCTCTGTGTTTCCAGCTCAAAGTTTGAAAAAAAAAGCACTGAGTTAGGCAACAGTATTGATGTCAGCAGAAAGTGGCAGTGGTGAGCAGCCTTAACCCCCCCCCCCCCGCATGTGCATGCTCACAATGCTTTCAATCACAGTGCTATAGCCTCAGAACAGCCCTAAACCATCATAGGTTTCAGTTTGCCACCTTTTTCCTAAACTCCTAAACACCTCACAGCTCTGCCCTGTCACTTTCTGCTGACTTTAAGTAAAAAAGTGCAGAAGGGAAAAATTCTATTAGTCAAACCCTTTTTTTCTGTAGGTGTTTAATAATAGTTTTCCTTTAAACATGAAAGATGTCCCAAGGCAAGCAGGACACATGGCATTTATGGCTAGGGGATACAGGAGCTGTATTTGTATTGTGCAACCCACTGCTCCTATTGGCTGGAACAGTTAGGCTATGTCACACTGTGTGTTTCCTCTGCACTGTACAAGTGCAGTGTGGTCCTGTGCACTATTGTGTACTGCGCTCCGCCTATGTTGTGAAGGTGGTGGTGGCGGCGGCTGGGGTGAGAGTCGGAGGGTTCTCCCCGGTACTGCAGAATCAATAACAATTGTCGCTACATCTCTGGACCAAGGAGAGCGAACACTAAGGGGGTTATTCATGAAGCTCTAGCGCCAGGTAGTGCCTCATAGCGGCAGGCAGCGTCTGGTGAACACCGGGCCAGATTTAGAGCGCCAACGCTGTGCATGTCCTTTTTTGATAAGTATGATGCGGAGCGGCCGCACTGAGCTGGCACTACCTTTCGCTCCCTGCAGCGCTGTACTGGTGTTAAAGCGCCCAACATGCATCACATTCATCAATGCCGGCCAGGTCACTACAGCGACTGAGGCGCTCTGTTACAGCGCCCGATAACCGATTACAGCATCTACTAGCTGTCCCTATACAGACGCTCATTTGCCGATACCTGGCGTTAGTCATGAATTAGCCTCTAATAATTAGAACAATCCCTTAATATTGCTTCTACACATTTTAGGGATTGTCCAGGCTTAAAGAAACCGCTCTACTCACCTTTTACCCCCCGCAGCTTATCAATCCTAGTCTGCTGCTTGTAAAATCTCCCAATCACTTGATCCAGTCCAGCACCATTGGCATTGACCCCCACCTGACGCACCCTCTCCATTGCAGTAAATGGTCTCATCACCGTGACTGATGGTGGGTGTGGGGGATTACACACATCGGTGCATGCTAAATCAAGATGCCCCACAAAGCAGGAGACCACCGGCCCTTATAGACCAGGCCTGTGGTTCCTTATTAAAGAAGGTAACTTGCAACTTTTGTGGCAAACCAAACTTTTTCATTTCAATAGTTTTCACTGAAGAAAATTAAAAATAAATGTGATGTCATCTCTGAAGATTTTACATGTATAGAGTTCCATTACACAGACAAAAGGCAGAGAAGAGTTTAGCAATGATGCATGAATGATAAAACCAAACAGGTTGTTCACTAGAGCTACAGATCCCTGTCACAATTACTTACAAAGACATATGAAGGTTAACTATATCTGGGATTTGTTCCCTGTCTCATGGGCATCCAAAATTGATTGCGACCACAAGTGCCTACAACTTCTTAGTATATGTCGGGCAGGAAATCATGTCAGTATGTCATCATCACCTAAAATGTAGAACAAGTACATAGGAGTTAATAAACTACATCATATACATATTCAAAATAAGTCTAGCAGGTTATTAACATCCCCAATCACTTTAAGTCTGCATTAATGTATTTCTGCATCCTTGTTTTTGTGATTTTAGTGGCCGTTATTACCACCTGAAATGCCCCCTTGTATATTGCTGCCACACCCAGCTAAGTACCAATAGATCCACCATGCCCCAAACAGTCCCTGCATGGTGGCCATGTGCGCACTAGCTTTCTATTGTAGTAGATAGAAAATGGCGGAGTTCTTCCCACCCTGCCCTCCTAGACACTTAAGCCCCAACTAGCTATGTCCAATTGGCCTGTCTGACTATGCACTTGCAACCCTGGGTAACTAATCCTATTCCTTGTGTGTGCAAATGTAGGCATTTTCATGTACTTGCGCACATGATGATATCCTGCTGGTCACAGTCAGAGCAGTGGCAGGCCGAGTACTAGGGCAAGCCAAAGCAGTCCCAGCCATAGTGGTAGGCCAACCAAGAGCTCCTCAAGCAAAAGTACTAAGGCTAAGCAGAGCAGTGGGAAGACTTGGTCAAGACATAGCAGCACCCAACAACCCCCCCCCCACTGGAGGACAGCAGGACAACTCTAATATGCATTTCCCCCTCTCCCCATTTGCATAATCATGGGCCACCATGGACCAAACACACAGCACCCCAGCCAGCCCTGTTCAGTCTCTTGCCAGTGACCAATCTACCCCTTCAGAAAATCCTCAACACCTATAGCCTAAATGTCCCTAATTCCAGGGAGTACCCAGGGGGATGATGGGCAAAAACCTTTGTCTATTGTACATCAATAGAATTCTACATCTATCCCCACCACAATGTTATACAGTTTGTGTATTCATTGCATATTAAAAGCAAAATTTCATATAAAATAAATGTTTACATTTCATCTCTTGCGACACGTTTTTTACTCCACTTTATGTTCGCATTCCCATATACAATGTTTCCTTAGTCTTGTTCACCATAAAGTGGATCTAAACACATATAAACGATGGCAAACCTATGTTGGCCAACATTTGCAGCGGGGCACTCTGGAGGTTTACCGATGCACAATACAGCTGCATGGGCGCCATTCTAGAGCTACTACAAAATCTGTCAAGTACCACCTGTGGGAGTTGATAGGGTTAACAGTACTAAAATGTACTTGGCCTTCAGTGTTTTACTTTCTGTTGAAAAAAATGATGTTTATGTTTTCCTTCAAGAACCAAGTTTGGAACATTTTTTGGCTGCTGGCTGTATGGCTAGAAGTAAGAGTGTCATGTAAACAATGGCAGCATGGTACAGAAATAACCCAGCCCTTATGGGCGTCAGGCCCGGAGAGGGGCGTGTCAGATGACCAATGAAAATGCTCCAATGTATAAGCAATATATTAGTAACGCCTTTTACTTATAAGAATAAATGTATATCCTTTGTCACTGCGCATGTGCCAGCTACGCCCGGATTTGCTTTGTTCAATAAACCGGGAGCAGTGTGCGCGCCCCCGCTCAGATCTCTGAGTTTCTGCTACACAGCTCGCTTCGTGTATCATTGATTCTTAGACATTGATTTGGACTCTGACAAAAGAAGTAGAAGCTGTGCCCAATTGGGGTATGGACCTAACATTTCTTGGCGCCCGAAAGAACAGGGACCCCTGGATATCGCAAGAGATGCTTTGCTGACCGGACGGGACACAACCTCGGTGCCTCCAGGAACAGCAGATCAAAACCCTGCAGGTGAGAGAACATTTAACTTCTCTTATAATTCTGCTCTTCCATGTGAGGTACTGAGAGTCCTGTCTTGAGGTAAAGTTGGCTTATCCAGTCTCTGCGAAGGGGGGTTATTGAATAGAAACTTTTTAGAACTTCTGTTGTACAGATTGTATTGTGTTGCAACTTTGGACAGTCACAAGACGCCCCACCCCTCTGGCTAGGAGCAATCCGTTGACCCAGAGACCGGTGAATGCAAGTGGTGACTGAAAGAAGTTAAAAGTCAAATCCTTATTCCCTTCTTGTGTGTTTGAATGAGCCATGTCAAGTTGGTATGTGATATTGTCGAGGGTATGCCGAACTGTTTCATGAAAGCGCCTTAACGGGGGTCATGATTCATGCTTAAATCCCGATATATCACATAAACCATTGTCTGGTTGACTGTATGAGCCTGGAATAACTCTATAAGTCCAGGACAAGTATCAATTGAGTTAGATAGAAGAGAAAGAACTTAAGTCCGATACTGGGAGGGTATAAAGTATGCCTGTACTTAGGACGGGACATTCTCCATATGATAGAAGATGTGTGATTGAAGCTCCTGGCCATATTGTTATTTTTGTTATTTGCAATAGGTCTGGGATTGAAGATAATCCAACATCAAAGAGAAAACCCAGGGGAGGTTTTCTGGATTCTAGCTGCCTAAGAGGAAGGCAACGAGGGAAATAGCACAGAGTCTATTTATCCCCAATAAGCTACTTAGGACCATACAGCTAAAGATATGGGAAAAAGTTTGTCCAAAAAAAACCCCAGATGATGAGACTTGGAGTAGTGTAAGATTACAGAACAAAGACATGGAAAAGATGCAGCCAGACAATTAACTCATATATGGAGGGAATTTAAATTGACACATATGGGTTGATTCAAAGAAACATGTAACAGCTTGGATTTGGGTCACGATCATCCTATTTTTCACGTCCGCTCGTGCGTTCGTATGAACTTGCGAGTGATTCAATAAGCAAATACGCTTCTATCCTAAAATATACGTCCGTTCGTATGATATCTCCCGAACTTGCCTCAGTCAGTTGTCAATCGTAAAAATCACGTTCATGTGCCCACCTGTTGCGGCGGCAGCCTGTTTTTTGGCCTGCTTCCATCGTCCACCTCTTCCAATTACTTGCGTTTGCCTCTGGTTTTCATTGGTTCATTGGCGTTCGTATGTTTATAAGATCTTGCGCATGCGCACCCTCAACCAGAAACTTACCTAAACCCCTTAGCGCTTGCATCCTTCTTCATTTCTCGGTCCCTACAACTTACCTAAACCCCTTAGCGCCTGCATCCAACTTCATTTCTCGGTCCCTAAAACTTACCTAAACCTCTTAGCGCCTGCATCCAACTTCATTTCTCGGTCCCTAAAACTTACCTAAACCTCTTAGCGCCTGCATCCAACTTCATTTCTCGGTCCCTCAAACTTACCTAAACCCCTTAGCGCTTGCATCCTTCTTCATTTCTCGGTCCCTAAAACTTACCTAAACCCCTTAGCGCCTGCATCCAACTTCATTTCTCGGTCCCTAAAACTTACCTAAACCCCTTAGCGCTTGCATCCAACTTCATTTCTCGGTCCCTCAAACTTACCTAAACCCCTTAGCGCCTGCATCCAACTTCATTTCTCGGTCCCTCAAACTTACCTAAACCCCTTAGCGCCTGCATCCAACTTCATTTCTCGGTCCCTCAAACTTACCTAAACCCCTTAGCGCCTGCATCCAACTTCATTTCTCGGTCCCTAAAACTTACCTAAACCTCTTAGCGCCTGCATCCAACTTCATTTCTCGGTCCCTAAAACTTACCTAAACCTCTTAGCGCCTGCATCCAACTTCATTTCTCGGTCCCTCAAACTTACCTAAACCCCTTAGCGCTTGCATCCTTCTTCATTTCTCGGTCCCTAAAACTTACCTAAACCCCTTAGCGCCTGCATCCAACTTCATTTCTCGGTCCCTCAAACTTACCTAAACCCCTTTGCGCCTGCATCCAACTTCATTTCTCGGTCCCTCAAACTTACCTAAACCCCTTGGCGCTTGCATCCTTCTTCATGTTGACGACCCTAAAACTTACCCAAACCACATAATGTACATATGTCTATATGTTTCTAACCGTGTTTTTTCTTGTTTGTGTAATTGTTTGTGTTTGCGCATATTAGAAAAGACACATTTATGAAGTATTAAAAGATAAGATTTTTGAAAATTTTTTGTTTTTATTGGGGTGTTTGGTTTCAAACCCCTTTTTTTTTTTTTTTTTTTTTTTGTAAATACAAACATATTAAAATTTTTGGTGGATTGCCTTAAAAACAGATAAAATTTTTTTTTTTTTTAGAAAAAGGCAAAACTTTAAAAAATTTAAAACACTAACAAAGTTTGTAAAACTTTTAACCAAAGTAGCCAGGACCAAGGGCACTAATCCTCCTCGTCTTCTTCATCTGTTGGCCCCAACGTCGCCTGTATGGCCAGCAGCTCGGCCACCAACTCCTTCATTCTTTTTTTTTTGTCCGCCAATGTTTTGGGGATCATCCCTGTAACCAATAGAGAAAGAAACATAAATAGGAGTCCCAGACCGGTTTGTATGCTGGAAATAGATTTGGGGTTAATCAAATACATGTAAATGCATGACATATGTCATTCTTCCAAGGATACAGTTAATGCATTTCCCACAGGTAAGTCTTTAAACTCCTTAAACCGGACCTTCAACATTATTTAATGAAAACCACTAACTATTCCCAAATGATTCTGCACCAGATCAAAGTAAATTTGGGTTTTTTTTTTATTACAGCGCCGCCATCTGGACTCTGAAGCATAACACTTAATGAGGAGTGGAGAGTTGGATAAAGTACAGGGGAGTAGGTTACAGTGGTGCGTTGGGAATCCAGAGCATAGCTGGGTTGAGGGAAAGGTCATCACTCACACAATGCATGGCAGCACCTTCCTTTTTTCAATCTGTATCCCATGCTGCCTGTAAATATTGCGCATTCCATATTCCGCAATTTTGGTTTTGTTCAGTCTAATAACATGCATTAGATGGCTGAAGGGTGTTTTTCCATGTTTCTAATCTGTAGGTACAGTGTGTTGGCTAATTCTTAGGTTCTTAATACAAGTTACGGTCCTCTTTAAGCTAACGAAGTGCCCACATGAAAGTGTGAACTACACATTGGCTACGCCTTTAGTTATGTGTGTGTTATTAGCTAACCAAACATTAATATGAATAATGGCATGGAGACTTACGGAGTTGGTGGCCGACAGATGGCTGGTTGGGGCCAACAGGCTGCCCTTGGTCCTGGCTATGCTGTGAAGAAGTCCCTGGAGAAACATGTGACATTTGGTTAGTACTTGTATAGAGTCACTATTCCCAACATATCTGGCTCCCAGTCTGGCTGACATCACTCACCTTCGCCAGGATCGACTTCCAGCATCTCTGCTGCCTCCTCCTCCACTATTTCACCCGCACCAGAAGCTTCTACAAATACATAATAAAGGATAACTTAGTTTTTGGCCTGCCATGTATATCTTTGTGCCTATACATGAAGAGTGACATACCAGAGCCTTCCCCATGCCTGGCCAGGTATGACTCCACGCCCACGCGGTTGTGCCCCTCCTCTGTGGTAAGGTCCAGGGGCTGGTCTGAGGAGGCCACAGAGGAGGGGTAGGTCCGTCGCCCGGGAGATCCACCACCTTCACTCACAGATGCAGACTCATGCAGCACTGGTCGGCCTGTACGCCTCCGGGTGCGGCGAATTCTGAAATCCATTTCCAACACTACCAAAGAAAAGTCATTATAAATAAAGGCATAACTTATACATTTTGAACATATACCATGCAATTGCTTGGTACTTACTTGGGAAATGGATTCCAAAAAACCTCCGCACCCGGGGCATGTGCAGACGCTTCAGGTCCGACCAATGCTGCATTATCTGGGTGTGAGTGAAGGTGGTGCTGGTGACACGGTGTATCTCCGCGATGATCTCCCGGGCGATGTCCCTTTTCTCGCACACATTGGGCGCGAAGTCATACCGGCGCTGAAGCATGATCTGAAAAACATAATGGACACAGAGATTTTACTTTTACACACACACCCATATGTGTTGCATCACAAGTTGAGAATTTCATGTCATTAACACACACATTTAGAGTGGCAGCCATTTTTGGGGAGTGCCTTAAAGAGGACGTTGACTGTGAATGAGAGTCTGGTCTTATGTTATATGTATCACACACCATGTACATACAGATAATAGCCAACATCAAGAATCAGGCCACCTGCATCTAGGGCATGTTAGGATGGTTTAAACATCCAAGATGTAGGCTAATGCTTAGGCTTTTGGACCACGTGTGTGGCTTCCCGTTTTGTTTTTATGGCTTAGGAAAACAGTGTTCCTCAAACATCCGCATCAAGGTCCGAGACAGGCCAGGTTTGCCAGCTAGCCCCGCTACTCCACAGGTTAATTAACTGTTGCTAAGCCGGAGCAATTGGCCGAATTAGGACATCAGCATAGACAGGTGAAAACGTGGCCAGGCTCGGCCCTTGAGGATGAAGTGTGAGGAGCCACTTCTTAAACATTAAGAGACCCCAAACTAGTTCCAAACGCATCATTTACATTTAGGCCATCATTGACTATTAGATTAAAATGCACAGGCAGCCACTTACCAGCATGAGGATCTCTTCCTGTTGACGGGTGAAGATAGTGGGCGCCATCTTTATGCTTCTTCAAGGCAGCAGATAAGTGAAACCCCAGCGGTTTCCTGGTTCCGCTCGAACGTACGTTCGTACGAGCGCGTAGTCGTGCGCATAGGCGTCACACGCTGGGCTCATTATTTAAAGGTCCCTGCACCCAAAGCTCATTCTCTTTGAGCATTTGTGGAAGATGGCACCTAAAAAGCCTATGACCAAGCGACCCCAGCAAAGCCAGACCGCGGAGGGCCCAACAACAAGGTCCCAGCAAGGTAGGAGAAAGCTGAGAGGCAAGACTACTACCTCGGCCCCACCAAGGGACACTGGACCCTCAGGAACCCAAAAAAGGAGCCCCAAGCCACGTGCCCCTGCAGCCAAAAAGCAGCCAACTGCAGCACCCACCACCTCTGCCCCCAGAAGAGGCCGCACAAGGGAGCCCACACCGGCCATGGGTTCAAGTAGGGCAGTTTGGCAACCCAGGCCCCGCAGCAGGGCCCGAACCCCATCCAGGGCCAGAAGCCCATCCAGGGCCCGCAGAACCCCATCCAGGGCCAGAAGCCCAGCCAGAGGCCGCCGAACCCCATCCAGGGCCAGAAGCCCATCCAGGGCCCGCCGAACACCATCCAGGGCCAGAAGCCCAGCCAGAGCCCGCCGAACCCCATCCAGGGCCAGAAGCCCAGCCAGGGCCCGCCGAACCCCATCCAGGGCCAGAAGCCCAGCCAGAGGCCGCCGAACCCCATCCAGGGCCAGAAGCCCAGCCAGGGCCCGCAGAACCCCATCCAGGGCCAGAAGCCCAGCCAGAGGCCGCCGAACCCCATCCAGGGCCAGAAGCCCATCCAGGGCCCGCAGAACCCCATCCAGGGCCAGAAGCCCAGCCAGGGCCCGCCGAACCCCATCCAGGGCCAGAAGCCCATCCAGGGCCCGCCGAACACCATCCAGGGCCAGAAGCCCAGCCAGAGCCCGCCGAACCCCATCCAGGGCCCGCCGAACCCCATCCAGGGCCAGAAGCCCAGCCAGAGGCCGCCGAACCCCATCCAGGGCCAGAAGCCCAGCCAGGGCCCGCCGAACCCCATCCAGGGCCAGAAGCCCAGCCAGGGCCCGCCGAACACCATCCAGGGCCAGAAGCCCAGCCAGGGCCCGAAGAACCCCATCCAGGGCCAGAAGCCCCCGACCTGGCACCAGCCGGGAACAGAGCCCCCGACCTGGCACCAGCCGGGAACCTAGCCCCCCCAAGAGGGCCCAGAATTTCAACCATGACCACATCTACACCTGGAAGTTCGGTGGCCAGCCACGCAAGAACACCCAGTCCCTTGGCCAGTCCAGTCCAGTCATTGGGAAGCCACCAATCCGGCCATTCCCCTACCCAGCCCCAGGCCATAATGTCACCACATGTGTCTGCACACATGGAGGAGCAGCCAAGCCAACCATCTGGCCGCACATTGCGCCGCGGCCAGTTGAGTGGGAGATTCTCCCATGACCAAAATATGGCATTGGCTAGTGGCCTTACATTATACTATGACGAGCTCTATGGGAGCAAATCAAAACACACCACAAAGCAGCGCAAGATGGAATTGTTTGAAACCATCCTACGACAAGTAAATGCAGCGGGGGAAGAGAGGAAAGATGTGTCCCAAATTCAGAAGAAAATCTCTGATCTGAAGTATGCTGTACGGCAAAAAGAAATTAAAAGGCATAATTACAGGTAAATAAATGTTTTCTCCAAATATAATGTTTAGGATGTACTGTATGCACCTTTTCTGAGTACCAAACGATTTTCTCTTTTCAGCCTGAAAACTGGAGGTGGCTTTCCTTCTAAATTGGAGTTTACCCCTGCTGAGGAGATTGTGCTGGGACTTCTCCATCCGGTCGCGGTCGGTGGACATGCTGGTCTAAGGGACACAGACTCACCGACCCGTACCCACGGTGAGTACTCTTAAATCTGCATGTTTGCCTGTTTGCTAAATAATCTAAAGTTCACTAGTAACAAGATAACGGGATGCCCCTATGGTTTGCCTTGCTTGGCCTCGCACTACTGTGCCTGTTTGTGTCCTCTTTTGGTCCCTGTGAATCACACATTTAGGACCACATCCATTATGACAAAGATCAAATTTCCAATTGTATTGGTAAAGTCATGAAGTTTGTCCTGAAAAGTGATATATTTTGAATCAATCACAAAACACACATCATTATGGATGGGTTGCCTATTTGTTGTGTGAGTTGTGTTTGAGTTAACAATTTAATTAGCCACCCCCAAACATATCTGACCTAGAGCAGCGAGACTCAACTGGCGGGCCGGGGTACCAATGCGGACCTTGGCACCAGATTCCAGGACCCCTGCCCAGACAGCCCTGCACTCAGTTACTTCTGTGTTGACGTGCTCAGAGCTGCCCCCTTGATCGGCGATGTAGTGGTTGTTCTCCTGCCCAATGTCATGGCTCCCTGAAACATAGCATTGCAATATGAAGTACTGCACAGGAAGTGGCATTGCAAGGTACACAGTAACTTGGTAAATCTTTCTCTTGGCACAATCGTGTCCCGCTGCCCCTGCTCTGCCCCATCTGCCACAGTCCCCCCATGCCCCCCCCCCCCACATAAGCCCCATACATTTGTAACAGATTTGCTCCATCCATCCCATCACCATCAATACGTTAACTCCCCCCTTTAGCCATCCAATCCCTGTCCCCTCAGCTCTGCCCCATCCAGCCCAGCAAGGGCAAGCAGCCTTTATTAGTTTGCACTTTGAAATCTCAAGCCCCTCCACCAGTGTGTTTATTTCTAACTAGACACCCCCTGCGTCAGCCCCATGGCCAGACATTCACCTCTCACCACATACCTTTAAATGGACCTTTACAACAATTGTTTGAGTACCCCGGACCTAGCGAATGGTAGGCTAAATCCAAAAATGTGCATTGCAAGTTGTATGCTGACTGGGTACAATTCCTGACTTAGGACTGAGGTCAGTTAGCAGTTTTCGCGAGCCATTGCACCTATCTAAACTTGCGTGTCTTTTAACAAATGTCCCCATTGCTCTAGAGTTGCTTAATATTACAAATAGAGGTTTATTTGATTACCTATCCCAAAAATGGTTATGTGTGTGTTTACGTGGTTTGTTTTTCTCTTCTTCAGCCCAGCATGATCCCTCAGCAAGGGTAAACTCACCCCCCAGTTTGGTTATGCCTACCAGGTCCGTACAGCATAGGAGCCCAGATCCGAGATTTCCGGTAAGTTAATTTAGTACCATAAATACTACCAAGTGCTTAAGAATGTGTTAAACTGTGGGAATCCCAAATTTGGACGCCAACTTACACTTTTTTTTTTATATGTCCCTACAGACCCGCACACTCATGGAAGAGATCCAGGAAATGGAGGAAGATGATGATGTCTCCATGCAGGGCATGTCGGATGACCTCCCCCTGGGTCCCAATTTGGAACTGCTCCATAATGTTTCTCTGGCCAATCCTCAGCAGCAGAGTGAATCTCCATCCATTGTGCATGCACATGGGGAGACTGACACTACAGTCCCCAGTGTTCACTCTGCTGCTGAGGATTTGCAAAGCAGGCCTGTTGCTGTTGAGGGGACGACACCACGCGGCAGGGCACGCCCAAGAGCCAGGGTAATTGTGCGGCGGACTCCATTACGCCGCCCCACAATTTCCCAGGGGAGGCAGAGTGCCCTGCTTCAATTATGGACCCAAGAAAGGGACTCTTATGAGGCACAGCTCGTTACAGAGCGTGAGGAAAGGCATGCCGACATGGTCACCATCAATACCAGTCTACAGGGCATCCTCGCGGAGTTGCGTACCCTCAACAGCAACGTGGTCACTGCAAGTAATGGCATCCAGTCAGCCATGGCTGAGATGACCAATATGCAGAGAAACATTGTGGAGCAGTTTCAAATTCACAATGCTGCCATGGCCCAGGCTAGGTCCCATTCACATGGACCTCCACCTGGACCTCCACCTGGGTATTATGGGCAGCCACCCTATTAAGCCATGGGTGTGTGGGACATCTTTTCTCTTAACCCCCACTGTATTTACTTGTCCTTTGAGGTTTCAAACAATCCATTTTGTGTTGCTCATGCAGGTTGTGTTTTGTATTTGCTCCCATATAGCTCCTTAGAGTAATGCTTAAGGCCACTAGCCAATGCCATAGGTCTATGTGGAGTGTATCTGGCCACTTATGGCTTTAAATATGTATTTGGTTGGTGCTCCTCCTGTTTGCAGACATGTTTGTGTGACATTATGGCCATGCCCAAATATCCCTGGGCACAGGCAATATTAATGACTGGACTAGGCTGGCCTTTGGACTGGGTGTCCTTGTTTGGTTGTGCCACTCACTTCCAGGTGTAGATGTGCTCGATGTTTTTTTTGTTATGTCATCCATTTGTAACCACAGATGTATGTGGAATGTTTTCTGTTAAGCACTATAATTTTTACTTTTCTAAGTAAAAAAAAATTCTCACTTACAATACTTGTGGCGTTTTTAGTGGGAACACATTTTAAACAGCTTGGGCTAAACCAGATAATTTTGGTTTGAAGAGGTGTAACAATGCAAATCTAAAGCTAAGGAAACTACATGAAATACATTAGGCAACAATTAAGGTAAAAATGTTTTACTTTGAGGTAATGCCACATTACGGCAAAACAACATATTTAACAAAAAGGATAACACAGACACACAGAATGTTGAGACACGAAATAAAATTAACTAAAATGCTGCAAGATCAAGTTGGCTCTAACTGATTGGCCAGACTCACTGGGTGGCCCCACAAAATTCTCTACATCATCCTCTACGGCTGAAGAGGGCAGGCTATCCACATAACGTGGGACACGTTCCAGGATGGCAAAATTGTGCAAAACAGCACATGCCATGATTATGTCGATCACTTTCTTGGGATCATATTGCAGGGCGCCCCCAGTATGGTCCAGGCAACGAAAACGTGTCTTCAACAGCCCAAAGGCCCTCTCCACAACAGCCCGGGTCTTGCGGTGCGCACGGTTGTACGCTTCCTGAGAGGCATCCTGGGGCCGCAGCACAGGCGTCATGAGCCAGGGTAGAAGTGGGTACCCGGAATCACCTTAAACAGACAATTAAATGTAATCAAAATTAAAAAGGCAACACAACAAACACAAATAATTTTACATATATCATAATGATGTAAGGTAAAGGGCAAAAAAAAACACCCAGGGCACATTAGCAAAATAAATATTGCCACTAATGTAGTACATAATTAAAAATGGCACTTCAATATACCAATTCATTAACAAACATCTGCACGGCCAAGGGTATTTGGAATTGAAATATATTTTTAGTTTTCAGACATGTTACAATTAGGATGCTGCTGAGGGGCTATCCACATTTAGATGAAAACTACAATGTATGCAGTTTAAGTCCACTTTGACATTTAAAGACCAATAGTACAAAAGGAGCCAAAGCTCACAGATCCTTGGGTATAAACTCCCAACCAATATATTTAGGGACATGGAACTTACAGACATCCTAACTAAAGGGAAAACATTCTAAAGGACAAAGCGAGGCAAGCATTTTTTTTGGAAGTTCATAATATATGACCCAAGAAAAAGGCAGTTTCTGGCTTATGTAAAGAATTCAAATACTAACATATCAACAAATACAAGATTAATCCCACATTTAATAGCACACAAATAGGACACACTTACCAAGCAGCCATGCCCCCGAAAATTCACCTGCCTCAAATCTCCGAAACAACCCAGATCGCCTGAGGATATATGAGTCGTGGGACGATCCTGGGTAGCCGGCAAGGACACTCATAAAACGCATGTCCGGACCAACCACGGCCTGGACATTAAGGGAGTGTCCCATTTTTCGATTCCTTAAGGCAAAAACATACAAAAAGGGTAATTGATATTTGACCCAAAATAAAAAAAAAAAAAAAAAACATGTCTGCACTCTATTGGGAAATACTAATGAAAAGCCTAGATAAAGCAGCTACACAAATGAGGGATAAACAAATATGCTGCCGCAAAGGAAAACAGGTTACATTACACGTTGGCCAACATAATAACCAATCTCAATACCTATATATATACTCGTCGGCAGCCCTAGGTACGAGTGCCACATGTGTGCAGTCAATAGCACCAATAACGTTGGGCATGTCGGCCACATTATAAAACCCAAGCTTAATGGCGTTTCTGGCTGCCATATCATCCGGAAAATAAATATATTTTGGAGTTATGGCAGCCATGCCTTCCAAAAATTTAGATAGTGCGCGGCTCAGCGTAGGCTGTGACATCCCCACGGAGAGGGCACCCAGCCTCTGGAATGAGCCGTTCGCCAAAAATTGCAGGCAGCCAAGCATCTTGGTCATACCTGAAATTGCATGCCCCTTCCTTGTGGTGCGGGCTAACCATGGCCGCAGCTCACTATATAATTTATGGAGGGAAGCGCGATTAAGCCTGGTCAGCTCGAACAGCTCAACATCATTCATGCTATCGATGTTCATGCGACGACGCAGGGGCAATCTGCTCTCAGACATCTCGATCAACTCAATGCCAAAAAGCATAAGCCCTTGATGTGCCACAAACTCGCTCCGCTCCATCCTACTCCCGAGGCCAAATAGCTGCCGGCAAACATTTCGTAAAGCAGCTCTTTAATGGGCTTCAAAACAATTAGCAATCACCTCTCTGAATTGGTCGCAAGCCCATGTGAAGGACGTAAAAAATAGGATCGGACGCAAATAATACGATTTGGACGGGAAAAACACACGAACTAACGCAAATTATACGATTCTCGTACGAAATGCGTATGTTCATATACGTCTATGCGCGAACGATCGTGCGAATACGAAATGGGCAAAAAAACAAGAAAAAATGACAAACACCCACCCAAACTTACGATTCTCGATACGAAATCAATTAACTTTGGCTCTTTGAATCGAGGGGATAGGGACCAATTAGATCCAGAGAAGTGGGAAAGGAGACAAAGAGTCCCTGGGATTTATGCCCTGGAGCACAAACTAGGAACAAATTTAAAATGAAATGTAAACAAGAGTTTAGGGCTAAAAGTAACTGCCTCACCTTACGTACCACCTAAGAAAAACAGCCTCTATCCCTACTTTACTAAGGAAGAGATAGAAGTCTTAATAATCACAGAAGTCAGGAAACAAATGAGCAGCGACAGACAGAAGCTGTTTGCTGATGTTTCTCCGCTAGATAAGGAGGAACACAAGGAGAAAAATGAACTAGTTAAAGATGACAGCTGGGTTTTCTATTGAGGTCCCGCTGCAAATACTAGGAGTAAAATGTGGGGGAATTATAGATGCTTTTTAGGATCCACATAAGATTGGGTTAATATGAAATTATTTTAGAGACATCCCATGCTGTGTGACAGTGTATGGGTTAAAAAGCACGCAGGCTGGCAGAAACGGAATGTGTGTGTGGGAAGAAACAGAGATAATACGCGCTGAGCTGAGAGTAGCAGACTTCAGCAGCACAAGCAATGGAGATAAATACACTGCCCTTACTAATTTCTGACCCCTTCATGCTAAACAGGGAATCATACATAGTTTCACAATAAAAAGCCACAATGAAACCATGAGACTTGTCTAAGATCTCAGGGACATAAATTGTTTAAAAATGCCAACTGCCCTTTAGTGCCTGTCTGCCATCTCTTCTCACCTCGTGACACGGGCTGGTATAGCAACATTGATTTAAGAAATAGTTTTTTTTCAGCGTCCCAGTGGACGAGGAGACACAGCCCATCTTTGCTTTTAGGTCACATTTGCCCTAGGCTTATGTGTATTGGTAAATAGTTTTTTTTTTGTGTAATGATACAATAATCCTCCTCTTAAAGTCTGGACACCCAGCCATGGTTCCGTCCTACTGCAGACAGTTTTCTCCTCTGCAGTTTTGATCGGGAGGCCACCCTGTGGGACAAGAGGGATCATTTTAATTGTCTTTTTGTAAGTGATTATAAAGTGTCTAAAGAGAAGTTGTAATGGTGTCAGGAAAAGTTGAAATACCTGGGTTTTATGCTTCCCCAGGGACAAAGAGAAATGAGCTATAAGAGAATAGCTGCTGTCGTGGGTCTGCCCTGCCCACTTACCAGGAAGGACATGCTAAACTTTCCTTGGTATGATTTGGTTGCTGCCACCAATGGATTCTAGATTGTTCATGTTATGACAGCATATTGAGAGCTGAAATGTATGTTGATAAACCTGACACCCTGAAATGGTTAAATGAAATATGTAATGTGCAATGTTTTGTGTATTTGAGATATGATGATAGCCCCAGGGTTAGGTTTTCCCTATTATGGCAAGATGTCACTTAGTTGCCAGGATTTGTACAACCGTGTGCAGGGCCCAGCATAAGAACATGGAGGTGCCCTGTTGTTGTTTTTTTCCTCAAAGGTGGTCCCTGGGCAGGTACAGGGCAATGCCTGTGTGTCTCATAGCCCTGGCCTTGTGTGTAGTGTTAGTAGAAATGGCATAAACCTTTACTTTTTGTGACATGATACAACTTTACTACTCATAATTAGTTTTTCCTTCTTAAGAACATACACGCAAACAGAAGACATGCGAATGCCCAAGTTAACATCAGACATACTCCTCCCTGACCAGACTTTGACTGACTTACAAACATATGCTATTAACATATCCTAGTACAGAAGTCAGATTCAGAAAAGGGGAGGACACAGGATGCAAATTTTCTTGAATTTCAGGAATCAGATGACTGTCATGATTGTATAGAGTTAATGCAACCAGAAACCATGGGCCTGCCCCATGTACATGACAACCCGTCTGTTTTAAGCTCTAGACAAATATCCCAGGAAACCCACGTTGTTTCAGGTTTTGAGGGTTTACCTAAGGTTGTCAATTTGACTAACTCTCTCAAAGGAAAAATAGGTCCACATATGTTTGTTTCAAAATTTTTAATTCCGGAAACAGCTCCTATGTGTCTGCTGGGAGCAGACATTTTTGGGAAATCTAAAAGCAAATATTAAGTATTCAGAGGATGGACTGGTCACCTTGTCTTTGCCGGACCACCCTGCTGAATTGGAAGCTTGTATGAGAATACAAGCTTATGAGGACTTTCAAACAGAAAAACCCGGTAGAGATACCAGAACTGGTAACTGTACTTACAGTGTCAACTAATTATGACATCCATGGGATATTATCCCAAGTTAACCCTAAACACAACACTTGTCTATGGCCCGCCAACTCAGGTTACAATGTACCCTGCTCTTGCCCCCTAATATAAAGAGATGTTCAACTCTGAATCTTGCCACCTTACTTCCTATACAAAGGTTAGATTCAGAAGGGGGGAAAGAGATTCTTTTTGCAATATAATGACATTGAAGCCAGAGGATTCCTAACAGCAGCAGGAACTCCCATAAGACATGCAGAACTAGTTAAGGAAATTCTGACCAATCTGAATCAGGTTAAAGAAGTAGCTATTATCAAGGTAGCTGCACACACAAAAGGCACAAGTAAAGAGGCTCGGGGAAACGAAAAGGCTGATTTAGCAGCCAAACAGGCAGCTTTGATTCCTTTCAAGAGTGAAGAAGTGAGAACTCTAAGAGAAGAACCGGTAAGTATGGATCGATTAAAGACCTTACAAAAACAGGCTACAAAAGAGGAGAAACAGAAATGGGAAAAGTTGGGAGCAGCTGAGGAAGATGGGATGTGGAGGAAGGAGAACCGATTGTGCTTGCCTAGTTCTCTATTTCCTGAGGTAGCAGCCCTGACTCATCTCCCCACCCATTTGAGTGCTAACTCCATGGTAAGACTAGTCAATAACCATTGGATAGCACCTGGTTTCAGTGTAGCTGCACGAAGATATTGTGCGGCCTGTAGCATCTGTCTGTCCGAAAATCCAGGACAGGTCGTTAAGACGCCCCATAAACACCAGCCGAAGTCCCTATATCCATTTCAAAGACTGCAAATTGACTACATACAACTGCCCAAAAGTGGACCTTTTGAATATGTGCTTGTGTGTATAGATCTGATTTCAGGTTGGCCAGAAGCATACCCAGTGAAATTACAAAAGGCAATGAGGGAATTAAATAAACCATGGCCTGATTGCCTGCCACTAGTCTTGTTCTCAATAAGGTACACCCCTACAGGGAAAACAGGGTTGTCTCCTTATGAGATATTGTTTGGAAATGCTCCAAGAACAGGTTTTTACTTCCCACAGAACCTTGTGTTAAGAGCAGATGAATTAACTGATTATGTCATACAATTACAGAGACATCTCACTAAACTGCACAAAAGTGTTTTTGATTCTCTTCCAGATCCTGAACAAATTACAGGAACTCACAGACTGAATCCTGGAGACTATGTCTATGTGAAAAAGCATTCAAGAAGACCACTTGAATCCCGCTTTGAGGGACCCTTCCAAGTACTACTGACTACACCTATCTCGGTGAAATAAGAAGGGAAGTCTTCTTGAGGGTTATATTTTATGCTTAATAGTAGCTTGGCAATTTATTAATTCTGCCCTCAGGGAAGTGATGAAAGACAGTTTTGCTAGAATGCACCTACAAGCAGCAAACCTTACAAACAGAACTAACTGTTGGGTGTGTAGTGCTAAATATAGACAATCAACTGGGGCTCCATGGGTAGCAATCCCACTGCAACCAGATGAATTTAGTGAAATTAACAAGGTAATAACTTCAGAGACTGTGACGGAAGAAAGGAAATCAAAACCCAGTTTCCTCATAGTGATTTCCGTCCCCCTGTCACCAGGTTTGTGTCTTAACATTTCTAAACCAGGTTCAAAAATACAAGGTCCAACTGTACAGCTGCCCACACCAATCTCACTATAGCAGGGGTATCCTTCCACAATGTAACCATAAATGCCACTGAGATAACAAAGTACAATGACACAAATAATGAAATGTTCAATGCTTCAATGAAGATGACATCATTGCTAACAGCAGTTTTTCAGAATTATTCAGTAATACTAAACAGTGGAATCTATTTCATATGTGGTAGAAGGGCATATGCGTGGATTCCCACAAATGGACAAGGTACGTGTTACATAGGGAAAGTAATGCCAGGTATTAAAATATACAATGACACCGTGAAAGCAGAGATAGAGGCCACCGTACATCTTAAATTTAAAAGGAGTTTGTTCACTATTAGTGACATGTGGTGGGCTTTAACTCCGGAATGGACAGGATGGGGTATGGAGATGATGATCAGACTGAATAATTTCTCCACCTTGATAGATACAATGCTCAATGAAACAATGCAAGCGGTAAACCTAGGTAATCTAGAACTGAGACAGGTGAGAAAGATGGTATTGCAGAACCAGATGGCCTTAGATTATCTATTGTCCAGTCAAGGTGGGTATTGTACCTTTATCGGAGATGATTGTTGTACCTGGATAGATGATGATAGCGACGCGGTAGAGGCACATGTAGAAAAAGTAACAGAATTGCAAAATAGAACAAGAGATATTGGAAAGGATGGGTGGAACCCTTTCCAAGGTATGAGTGGAATCTTTGGAAGTATTGGAAATTGGTTTTATGGAATACTGAAGTCTATTGGCATGTATTTACTGATGGGTCTTATGCTAATATTCATAGTTTATACTTCTATTAAGCTAGCATTATGCTTGGTAAATAAATTAGTAAAAGGAAAAAGCAGTAAAAGATATTACTAATGCCTGGATATCGGCTTGCTAACTCTAGTTTGTTTGCTTTACAGAAAATCCTTATTGACACTCCATCTGAGGTAAAGGACTCTTCTTGGAAAGGATGTGGGTCAAGTACTCAGGGGATGGAGACAGCTTAGAAGATCTGAAACTCCCCCAGACAACTCGTTGGTCTGGGATAGTACCTGAGGAAAGAATTCATTATCACCTTTCCTTGAGGACCCAGCCCAATTTTATTCAGATGAAGATGTCAATGGGGGGAGTTGATAGGGTTAACAGTACTAAAATGTACTTGGCCTTCAGTGTTTTACTTTCTGTTGAAAAAAATGATGTTTATGTTTTCCTTCAAGAACCAAGGTTGGAACATTTTGTTTTGGCTGCTGGCTGTATGGCTAGAAGTAAGAGTGTCATGTAAACAATGGCAGCATGGTACAGAAATAACCCAGCCCTTATGGGCGTCAGGCCCGGAGAAGGGCGTGTCAGATGACCAATGAAAATGCTCCAATGTATAAGCAATATATTAGTAACGCCTTTTACTTATAAGAATAAATGTATATCCTTTGTCACTGCGCATGTGCCGGCTACGCCCGGATTTGCTTTATAAGCTTTGTTCAATAAACCGGGAGCAGTGTGCATGCCCCCGCTCAGATCTCTGAGTTTCTGCTACACAGCTCGCTTCGTGTATCATTGATTCTTAGACATTGATTTGGACTCTGACAACAGAAGTAGAAGCTGTGCCCAATTGGGGTATGGACCTAACAGAGGACATCACCAGGCAGGTTAATAGTGCGCGACCAGCGTGACAGGATGTTGATCAAGTGCAAAGGAAGTCCTTGGTGTATTTGTTTAAGGTTGCAAACTGGAGGTGGAAAACAACAAAAACTATGTGATGCAGCCAAAGAAATGGTGTATGGGCTCTTGAACCCAGCTACACTTCTGGGCTTGCCAAGGACCATCAATTCAGACGTGTGCTGCTGCTGTAGTAGGTACGTAGTTCAATATTTTGGGTTGCTTAGTCTCAAAATATGTATGACTCTTTTCAAGTGACTAGTTCATCAGGGCCTAAGTATTCTTGCTGGAGCATGAAAGGGTAAGATATGAAAAAGTACACATGCCAGCTCACAGCTAATTAATGAACTTTTTATGCACGAGTTTAGGACACACCTTCATGACTTGTAAAACATGGAAGCAGATGGGTCCTTCCTATTTGCCCGGTTGTGCGGCATGTGGCTGAGTGTAAGGTCGCTCAATAGGGGTCATGAGTCATGGAAGCAGGGGTTAGCCAGAATCAACTACAAAAAATAAAAAAACATTATGAGCCACATACATCATACACACATTATCACTAGGGATGAACGAATCGAATCTGACGAATCCGAATTCGTTTCGAATTTTAGAAGAAAATCGATTCCCAACTAATTCGAATATCGCCACGATTCGATCACGCAAATCGTTTCCTTAAACTCCATTTAGTGAGGTCATCTAAAATGGCGGAGCTACATGTTAGGACATGTCCCGTGGGACAAGGAATCCTGGGAAGGCATCACATGCAGCCTATCAGCAGCCAGGCCCCCGGTGATGTCACAGCTCTATATAAGCGGTGGCCATCTTGCAGGCACTTACTTTAGCAGTGTATTGCGGCGAGAACGGGACAGAGTGAGGGAGAAAAAGAGAGACGGAGAAACAGAAAGAGACGGAGAGAAAGAGAGAGACAGGGAGTGACAGTGTAAAGGAAAAGCGATTCTGCACAGGGGACAGTGTGTGTAGCAGAAGCAATTCACTTGTCAGAATTTAAACACTGAAGCAGTGACGGGGAAGGGAAACAGTGTGGTGCAGCAGTGGTGTGTCTGTCTACAATTCCAAAGGTTTAATTTTTTTTTCTTCACAAAACCTAATAGTAGCCAGCCAGTGAGCAGAGCACTAAAAGTGTATTGTGCTCTATGAAGTGTAACCTGTGCGTAAATGTAAACGGTGTACCAATTTGTTGTTGTTATTTAACTGGCCCTCACCAGGGCATCCCATTTAAGCGCATCTGAGAGTTTTTGCATTTTGTTTTATGCCCAGGTCTTGAAAGCCTAGTTACTGTTAAAGGCCACAGACCTGGCCAACAATATCCACCTCTTGTTTTTGTATCAAAACTTTGTTTGAAAGGTTGCTGTAGCCCATGTAACTGACCCTCACCAGGGCATCCCATTTAAGCGCATCTGAGAGTTTTTGCATTTGGTTTTACGCCCAGGTCTTAAAAGCCTAGTTAGTGTTAAAGGCCACACACCTGGCCAAAATTATCCACCTCTTGCTTTTGTACCAAAACCTTGTTTTGAAGCTTGCTGTAGCGCATTTAACTGGCCCTCACCAGGGCATCCCATTTATAGGCATCTAAGTTTTTGCATTTGGTTTTATGCCCAGGTGTTGAAAGCCACACACCTGCCCAAAAATATAGAGCTCTTGCTTTAGTACCCAAACCTTGTTTTAAAGCTGTCTGTAGCGCATTTAACTGGCCTAATCAGGGCATCCCATTCAAGTGTATCTGAGAGTTTTTGTATTTTGTTTTATGCCCAGGTGATTAAAGCTTAATTAGTGTTAAAGGCCACACAAAGCCACACACCTGCCCAAAAATATAGAGCTCTTGCTTTTGTATGCAAACCTTGTTTTAAAGCTTGCTATAGCGCATTTAACTGGCCTAATCAAGGCATCCCATTGAAGTGCATCTGAAAGTTTTTGCATTTTGTTTTATGCCCAGGTGTTGAAAGCCTAATTAGTGTTAAAGGCAATACAAAGCCACACACCTGCCCAAAAATATAGAGCTCTTGGTTTTGTACCCAAACCTTGTTTTAACCCTTTAAACGCCATCCACGTAAAATTTACGTGGCTGCCTCCCCTGCAGTTAACCGCCAGCCACGTAAATTTTACGTGCCTGATTTTCCCCATTAATAGAATAAAAAGTAAAAAAAAAAATCACTTACCTGACCCCTCGTTTAATCCGTCCGGGTCTCCTTTTCAGCCAGGAGGGCTCCGATCGCACCCGGCAGTTCAGCTGTCAGATGCCGGTGATGGCTGGACAGAGAAGGAGGAAGGTAGGCGATCCTCCGATCGCCTGCCTCCCCCCTCCTCTGCCCAGCCGTCACCTGCATCTGATCACCGCGGGACACAGGAGATGAAGATCGGAGGTTAGTAAAGTAAAACAATTTTTTTTTTTTAATAAAGTAATTTGAAAAAAGTACGTTTGTCTTTTTTTTTTACTTTTAACCCTTTGTGAACTGGTAAGGGGTCCATGTGATCCCTATACCAGTTCACAGGGCTCGGGGGTTTGGCAAGTCACCTGCGTGACTTGCCATTAACCCCTGGCCCCCCAAATTACCTGCCTCCCCAAAGCCCAGGGGGGGGCAGAAGAGCCGTGGCCCTAGGCTATGACGGCTTGTAGCCGGCAGGGCCAGGGGCCACTAAAGCTGGCCCCTGTGCCCTGTTCTACAAGCCCCCATAGCTGGTCACAGGCTGGTTACGCTGGGTAGGGGGGACCTCACGCCATTTTATTTTGGATTTTTAAAGGTTTTAACCCTTAAAGTGGACCAACACCCAGGATTTTAACTATCCTGGGTTTTGGTCCACCTCGGTGGGGTGCCCCGCTGTGTGAAACCCCCCAGAAACCCCAAAAAACTCACCTCTCCCCGCTCCCACGTGAACGCCGCAGCCAATTCCCGCCAACGTCTAGGCGGGGGACAGGAACGTACAAGCCTCTTCCGCCGCCGCCTCCCGCGCGTCACTCTCGGCACCCGCGCGCCCGTGCCGGCCATTCACAGAGGGCCGGCGCGGGCGCGCGCACGTCTGGAGGGGCGCGCGAGGCGGCGGCGGCGGAAGAGGCGGCGGATCAGGTAAGGTCTTTTTGGGGTTTCTGGGGGGTTTCACCCCGCGGGACATCCCAATCTCGGATGTCCCGCGGGGTGGGAGGTGATCGGCCCGGGAATCTTATAGATTTCCGGGCCGATCACCCCTGGGTGTTGGTCCACTTTAAAAATCCAAAAAAAAATCTGGGACGGGGGACCCTATGTCATTTTTTTTTAAATTAACCCTATGTTATCTGTAACCCAGTAGGTATAAAAGGCTTCCAGCAGCAGCAGGAGAGCAGAAGCCTAAGTGATTAGCGCGGGACACAGGGATGGATGGGAATTAAGTATTTAAAAAAAATATTTTAAAAAATTTATTTTTTTTAATAAAGTTATTTTTAAAGTGTGTCTGTGTGTTTTTTTTTACTTTTAACCCTTTGTGAACTGGTAATGGATCTACGAGACCCCTATCCCAGTTCACAAGGCTCTGGGTCTGGCAAGTCACCTGCGGCTAGTGGGTGACTTGCCATTAACCCCGAGACCCCCCATTACCTGCCTCCCAAAAAAAAACATAAAATTCCCCCAAGAAATGGTGTCCCCCCCTCGTGAAGGGGGACCCCACACCAATTTTCTTTTTTATTTAACCCTTTATTATGTGGATAGTAGTTGTATTTTATTTGTAAATGTTATAAAGTGCTCTTTTCAGTTTAGGGGATCACCTGGACAGGAACGCGGGGCTACCGATACATATGTGGTATTATTGTAATCGGGAGAAATGGGGCTTTCACATGCAATATGGTTTTCTTTAATAAAATAAATGTTTTTGTTAAAATAAAGGAGACAATTTAAAAAATATACATATATTTGTATTTTTTTACTTATTTACTTAAAAAGTAGAAAAAATACAAACAAGACATTTCATGTTAAAGCCTAAACTCTGCCACAAAAAGAAAATATGCCATTTTCTTGGAATTTTCTGCAAAAATCACAGTTAAACATCACGCAAAATGGTGAAAAATATCCTGTCAGCAGAGGGTGACAAAATCTCAAGTAGGCAAAAGGTTACAGGCACCTAAGCATGTTGGGTATTGTTCTGCTCGGGGGACCTTGCGCTTTCAGATTTACCTTGTTTTTTCTAATTTGCATATTGATATTTTAGGAAAAGGTGTTTTTTATTCAGCTTTTTTATACATTTTTTGTGAAACCCTGTGCAACCTAAGAATTCTTCGAGATATTACTTCCAGAAAGATGAGCCCACTACAACAAGCTGGGTATGCTTAGAAAGCTTAACGTGTACTTTCAGGGAATATATGGTTTATCGGGGATATTCCAAATGTAAAGGGTTTTTTTGGTAGAAAAAGCACAAGGTGCGCACTTTGTCTGCAGAGCTGAAATTTTGAAGTAAAATTACTGCTATGCGCATGCTTTACTTTGGTGTGTTTGGCAACTCTTTCCTTGACAGAACCTATGCATGTTGGGTATTGTTGTTTTCGGGGCATGTTGCTTTTTCAGATTTTCTGGTTTGCATATAGTTTTTTTTTAGGAAAATGTGGTTTTGATTCTGCTTTTCTATTCATTTTTAGGGAAACCCTGTGCAACCAAAGAATACATTGAGGGATTACTTCCAGAAAACTGCACCCATGTCAACAAGCCTGGTACACCTAGAAAGCCTGAGGAGTGTACTTCTAGGAAATATATAGTTTGTAGGGGGTATTTCATATGTAAAGGGTTGCTTTTCTTGAAAAACTTCAAGGTGCGCATATTGCATAGCATAGTTGTATTTTATCTGAAAATCTCCTAAAGCGTTGTTTCAGTTTGGGGGAGTCTCCTGGGCAGGAAAGGGTGTCTACCTATACATAGGTGGTACCGCTGTAACCGGGAGAAATTGGGGTTTCACACGCAATAAGATTTTATTGACAAACTTACATTTTTTATTACAAAAAAATACTACAACTTGTAAAAAATAGGGGTTTTTTTATTTTTTTGTACAATTTTCATCCCAAAATATTGAAAATACACTTAGAAAATGACAAACAAGACATTTCATGTTAAATCCCAGGCTCTGCTGAAAAAAACATATCACTTTCCTGGGAAATCCCTTCAAAAATCACAGTTGAACATGGGGAGCACAAAATAGTGCAAAATGGTCTGGCAACAAAGGGTGACAAAATCTCAAGGTAGGCTGGCAGTTAAAGGGTTAAAGCTTGCTTTAGCACATTTAACTGGCCTAATCAGTGCATCCCATTCAAATGCATCTGAGACTTTTTGCATTTTGTTCTATGCCCAGGTTTCTAAAGCCGAGTTAGTGTTAAAGGCCACACAGAACTACACACCTGCTACTGTTCCAAAAATACTGTTTTAAGTGTAGTGTAGCTTATTGTTTTCCCCTCATATAGGCACCAAGTATGTCAGGCAGAGAAGTGCCAGGATTTGCACAGAGGAGTGGCAGAGGCCTAAATTAATCAGGCAGAGGTCGCAGCAGGCTAGGGGCGAATGGCAGCAGGAGTCGCAGTGAGAGGCCCAATCTCAGCTAGCAGTCGTGTCTCGACCAGCAACGCATCTGCCCTCATTGATTGGTCATCCACTTCATCACAAGTGACATCTGACACCGCCAGTCAACAGTCGGTAGGTTCCTCGGACACAACCCTCAGTTGGCATGGCCCGGGAGCAGTCCCTGTCCTCCCATTGCTTCTGTCCTATGTTGTTCCCTCCCCCAGCGACGTATCTTATGCTTTGGGTTCAGCTCCACTATTCAGTGAGGACGGTCTGATAGAGGACAGTCAGCAGCTACTGCCCAGCCAAGAAGTCGAGTTCCTTTGCTGGGCGGCCAAGTAGTAATGAGGAGAGTGGCATGGTAGGTGGTGTTGCGAGCATTCCGGCTCCTGCAGCAGACACTGTTGAGGAACACGCGGAGGACATCAGTGACTTGCAGACACAACTCGATGATGAAGCCGATCTCACTTGGGAGCCAGGTGCAGAATGGGTCTTCACCATCGTCAGAAGAGGGTTGCGGGTTGCCCATGAGTCAGCAGCTGAGACAGCAAGGTGGTAGCATGGTTGGCAGAATTGAAAAGTCTGGAGGCAAATGTGCCCAGGGTAGACCACCTACTGCATGGCAGGCTACCCTCCCGTGAGGTACTGGAACAGGGGTTCCTGGAGTCGGCGGCAGTAGAAGTGAATTATGCGGACTGTTGGTGGGAAAATCAGCTACTCGGCGGTGTGGCAGTTTTTCATCAAGCATCTGCAGGAGGTTAACATGGCCACATGCAAGATGTGTAGGCAGAAGGTGAAGCGTGGCCAGGGCCCCAATGTTGGCACCATGGCCCTGCGTCAACATATGCAGCATCACCATAAAGCGGCCTGAGAGAACCGAGGCTCCGAACTGGTGGTCCAGCCTGCTGCATCACCTAGTGGCACGCCGCTCCCAGTTTCAGCCAGCCAAGGCTCCACCGCCTCAGCCAAAGGGAGCAGTGTGTCATACCCATCCTCTGTCACTCCAGATGCTCCTGCTCCTCCTACTCTGAGTCAGTCATTCCACCAGCAATCCATCGGCGAAGCCATGTACAACAGTATGCGCCCACTCATCCAACAGTGCAGAAGCTAAATGTGCTCCTGTCCAAGTTGCTGGTGCTGCAGTCCCTTCCTTTTCAAGTGGTGGACTCTGCACCTTTCAGAGAACCGATGGCTTTGCCGATCGAGTTGGAGAGTCCCAAGCTGTTATTTCTTTGCGAAGAAGGCAGTACCAGCCCTGCACAATTTTGTTGATCAGGAGGTGTGCTAGTCCTTGAGCCTGTCAGTGTGTACCAACATGCAAGGCAGTGCCGACAAGTGGAGCTGTAACTATGGTCAGGAACAATACATGTCCTTTACAGCCCACTGGGTTAATGTGGTTCCTGCACAGCCACGACAGCAACTTAGACAGGTCACACCCCTTCCGCCTCCACGCTCTCAGGCTGTTGTGCCTACTCATCCTCCGCTGTCTCCTCAGCCTCCACTGCACGGACAAGCCTCACTGCCCCTCCAGCCTACCATGTGTGCAGGACACGGTGGTGGCACGCTGTTCTTCACATGGTTTGCCTTGGCGAAGTCACACAGGGGAGGAACTGCTAAAATTCATTTATCAAGAAATCAAATCATGGCTTACTCCACGCAAACTGTAAGTGGGAAACCATGGTGACGGACAACAGGAAGAACATCTTGTCTGCGCTGCGAGAAGGAAGTCTGAGCTATGCGCCCTGTATGGCACACGTGTTCATTCTAGTTGTCAAGCATTTCCTGAAGTCTTCCCCCCCATCTGCAAGACATCCTAACAATGGGAAGGAGACTTTGCATGTATTTCAGCCACTCCTACACCACAAGGTACACCCTTCTTGAGCTGCAGCATCAGAATGGTATCCCCCAACATAGTCTGATTTGTGACGTTTCCAACCCTTGGAATTCCACCCTCCATGTGTTGGACGACTATGCGAACAGAGAAAAGTCATCACAGATTTCTTGATGATCCAAGCGGATAGGGGGACTCCCCTGTGTAATTTCAATGTAAACCAGTGGCGGCTCATTACGTGACACCTGCCGATTGCTTAGGCCCTTTAAGGAAGCAACTTTATTAGTCAGTCGCCAGGATTACGGGATAAACAAAGTCATTCCACTGCTTCATCTGCTACAACACATGTTGAAAACCATGGCTGGTAAGGGCACTTGAGATGTGGCGCCTACATCTCATTGCCACATGAACCCTGTGTGGGCTGAACTGGAGGAGGAGGAGGAGGATGAGGGGGAGGGGCACAGTGAAGCACAGTTTAGGTTTGGCGAAATGAGCAGTTTTTCTAGTCATTTGCCTTTTTTACACCCACTGAGAGGGAGGACAAACTGACCTTCTACAGAGACATCCTACATAGTCAGTTGGCCGATGCCTATCTGCGCCATCGTCCATCCTCTCGCAGGTCTGAATCAGGGGGCCCTCTGCACTCACCTTCCACTGCCATGGCTGCTGGGGAGGGGTGGGGGGAGGCAGGAGCAGTACCAGCTCCATCAGCAGCAGCCTGAGTCTACAGTCGCTGATGAGTAGCTTTCTTCACCCACATAGGCAACTTATGACCAACAGCTAGACCTGGAGCAGGACCTGAACCAGCAGGTGGTGGCATACCTTGACATGACCATGCCAACACACTTTGAGAATCCGCTGGACTTCTGGGCAGCCAAACTTGATTTGTGGCCGCAACTAGCAGAGTTTGCCCTGGGAAATCTGTCTTGCCCAGCCAGTAGTGTGCCATCAGTGCGGGTGTTTAGTGCAGCATGGTCCATAGTAACCCCAAAGAGAACTCGTCTGTCCACGGAAAATGTGGAGAGACTCAACAATGTGAAGATAAATCAGGCATGGATCAGCCAGGATTTCCACCCACCAATGCCTGATGCATCAGAGTAAATTGATCATGGTGCCACAGTAACACTTCACAAATATTAATATTGCAAAACAGATTTTTGGCTCTATTCCCCAGTTACAAACATTCCTCTGCATCAGACCTCAAGTAAGAAATTAGATATTGTATACGTAAAACTTTTTATAATATTCTACTGCTGCCAACTCCAAGGTATGTCTTTCAGGCAATATTTGGGCTCTTCATTTTGCTGCCAACTCCAGGGTGTGTCTTTCAGGTAATATATGGGCTCCTCATGCTGCTGCCAACTCCAGTGTGTCTTTCAGGCAATATATGGGCTCCTTATGCTGCTGCCAATTACATAGTGTGTCTTTCATGCGATATATGGTCTCCTCATGCCGCTGCCAACTCCAGGGTGTTTCTTTCAAGCAATATATGGTCTCCTGATGCTCCTGCCAACTCCAGGGTGTGTCTTTCAGGCAATATATGGTCTCCTCATGCTGCTGCCAACCTCAGGGTGTTACTTTCAGGTAATATATGGGCTCCTGATGCTGCTGCCAACGCTAGGGTGTGTCTTTCAGGCAATATATGGTCTCCTGATGTTCCTGCCAACTCCAGGGTGTGTCTTTCAGGCAATATATGGTCTCATCATGCTGCTGCCAACTCCAGTGTGTCTTTCAGGCAATAAATGGGCTCCGTATGCTGCTTCCAACTCCAGGGTGTATCTTTCAGGCAATATATGGGCTCCTCATGCTGCTGCCAACTACATAGTGTGTCTTTCATGCAATATATGGTCTCCTCATGCCGCTGCCAACTCCAGGGTGTTTTTTTCAAGCAATATATGGTCTCCTGATGCTCCTGCCAACTCCAGAGTGTGTCTTTCAGGCAATATATGGATTTCTTATGCTGCTGCCAACTCCAGTGTGTCTTTCAGGCAATAAATGGGCTCCGTATGCTGCTTCAAACTCCAGGGTGTGTCTTTTGGGCAATGTACGGTCTCCTATATGGGCTACTCATGCTGCCAGCTCCAGGGTGTATCTTTCAGGCAATATATGGGCTACTCATTCTGCTGCCAACTCCAGTGTGTCTTTCAGGCAATATATTGGCTACTCATGCTGCTGCCAACTCCAGTGTGTTTTTCAGGCAATATATGGGCTTTTCATGCTGCTGCCAACTCCAGTGTGTTTTTCAGGCAATATATAGGCTTCTTATGCTGCTGCCAACTCCAGGGTGTTTCTTTCAAGCAATATATGGTCTCCTGATGCTCCTGCCAACTCCATGGTGTGTCAGTCAATATATGGTCTCCTCATGCTGCTTTCAACTCTAGTGTGTCTTTCAGGCAATATATGGGCTCCTTATACTGCTGCCAACTCCAGGGTCTGTCTTTCAGGCAATTTATGGTCTCCGCATGCTGCTGCCTACTCCAGTGTGTCTTTCAAGCAATATATGGGCTCCTCATACTGCGGCCAACTCCAGGGTATGTCTTTCAGGCAATACATTGTCTCCTCATGCTTCTTCCAACTCCAATGTGTCTTTCAGGCAATATATGGGCTCATCATGCTGCTGCCATCTCCAGAGTGTGTCTTTCAGGCAATATATGGGCTCCTTATGCTGCTGCCAACTCCAGGGTGTGTATTTTAGGGAATATATGGGCTCCTCATGCTGCTGCCAACTCCAGTGTGTCTTTCAGCCAATATAGGGGCTCCTCATCCTACTGCCAACACCAGGGTATGTCATTCGGACAATATATGGATTTCTTATGCTGCTGCCAACTCCAGTGTTTCTTTCAGGCAATTTTTGGTCTCCTCATGCTGCTGCCAATTCCATGGTTTGTCTTTCAGTCAATTTATGGTCTCATGCTGCTGCCAACTCCAGTGTGTCTTTCCGGTAATATATGGGCTCCTTGTGCTGCTGCCAACTCCAGAGTGTGTCTTTCAGGCATATTGGCTCCTTATGCTGCTGCCAACTCCAGGGTGTGCTTTTCCTGCAATTTATGGTCTCCTCAATCTGCTGCCAACTCCACTGTGTCTTTTAGGCAATATATGGGCTCCTCATGCTCATGCTGCTGCCAACTCCAGTGTGTGTCTTGCAGGCAATATATTGTCAGGTCTGGCCTCCACGGCTTTAGTTCCCCTGCTATATGCCACTTCACCAGCAGCGCCAGTGGGCAGCTAACAACGCTGCTAGGAAGGCTCTCACTGGTTTTCCCTTCAAGGGGCTGCGCCTCTTTGCTGAACGTTTGGACTTGTTTGCTAAAGGAGGCAATTTACCTCAGCGTAGGAGGTAGCCCTGGTCCTTTCAGGGTTCCAGTGCCTTTCTTCCCTCCTTCCGGGGTTCCAGAATGGGACGGGGAGCTTCCTTTGCTGGAGTCCGCAGAGATTTTTGGGGCAGGGGCAGAGGACGTGGCCGCCCTGGTACCTCCTGGGGTCCCAAGCCTAAGCCCTCCCCCACACCCCTTCAGGCATGAAGGGGCGCCCTCACCCATCCGGGTGGGGGGACGGCTTTCGGCTCTTTGCTCACGTCTGGAGGCGTCATATCTCAGACCGGTGGATTAAGGAGGTAGTGTCCTCCGGTTACAAGATAGAGTTTGCAGCCTGGCCACCCCCAAGATTCATCAAATCCCGGATGGCTCAAAACCCCCTGTCAGCTCAGGGTCTGTCCCTTGCTGTCCAAGGTCTTCTGGAATTGGGAGTCATCTGCCAGGTGCCCTTGTGGGAAAGGGGCAAAGGCTACTATTCCAATCTTTTCACTGTTCCCAAGAAAGATGGGTCCATCAGACCCATCCTGGATTTAAAGCGCCTTAACAAATTTGTCAGATTCAGACACTTTCGCATGGAGACTCTGCGCTCAGCTGTGAATTCTCTACGCTCAGGGAACTTCATGACCTCTGTAGACATCAAGGATGTTTACCTTCACATACCAATCTTTCCAGGTCATCAGAGATTCCTCGGGTTTGCTCTGGAGGATCAGCACTACCAATTTGTGGCCTTGCCCTTCGGTCTCACCTCGGCTCCCAGGGTATTCACCAAGGTGCTGGCAGGAGTGATGGCTCTGCTGCGATCTCAGGGCATCTGCATTCTTCCCTACTTGGACGACGTGCTTATCGCTTCTCAGTCCTTCCAACAGGCAGAGATAGATACCCAGCGGTTCGTGTCCACACTGGAGTCATTCGGCTGGGTGATCAACCACCCCAAATCTTTCCTGTCTTCTTTCATGGTGAAGTCTTTTCTGGTACCTCTCCCCAAGCATCCAGAGACCCTGTGGATATATAGTACAGGTGCTACCTCTCCCCAAGCATCGAGGGAACCTGTGGATATATAGTACAGGTGGTACCTCTCCCCAAGCATCCAGAGAACCTGTGGATATATAGTACAGGTGGTACCTCTCCCCAAGCATCGAGGGAACCTGTGGATACATAGTACAGGTGGTACCTCTCCCCAAGCATCCAGAGAACCTGTGGATATATAGTACAGGTGGTACCTCTCCCCAAGCATCGAGGGAACCTGTGGATATATAGTACAGGTGGTACCTCTCCCCAAGCACCGAGAAAACCTGTGGATATATAGTACAGGTGGTGCCTCTCCCCAAGCATCCAGAGAACCTGTGGATATATAGTGCAGGTGGTGCCTCTCCCCAAGCATCCAGAGAACTTGTGGATATATAGTACAGGTGGTACCTCTCCCCAAGCACTGAGAAAACCTGTGAATATATAGTACAGGTGGTGCCTCTCCCCAAGCATCCAGAGAACTTGTGGATATATAGTGCAGGTGGTACCTCTCCCCAAGCACTGAGAAAACCTGTGAATATATAGTACAGGTGGTGCCTCTCCCCAAGCATCCAGAGAACCTGTGGATATATAGTGCAGGTGGTGCCTCTCCGCAAGCATCCAGAGAACCTGTGGCTATATAGTACAGGTGGTGCCTCTCCCCAAGCATCGAGGGAACCTGTGGATATATAGTACAGGTGGTGCCTCTCCCCAAGCATCCAGAGAACCTGTGATTATATAGTACAGGTGGTGCCTCTCCCCAAGCATCGAGGGAACTTGTGGATATATAGTACAGGTGGTGCCTCTCCCTAGGCATCGAGAAAACCTGTGGATTATAGTACATGTGGTACCTCTCCCCAAGCATCCAGAGAACCTGTGGATATATAGTACAGGTGGTGCCTCTCCCCAAGCACCGAGAAAACCTGTGGATATATAGTACAGGTGGTGCCTCTCCCCAAGCATCGAGGGAACCTGTGGAAATATAAAGGTCGATTCAGAGAAACACCAAAAACTTTAGTATTTTTTCCGATCTGTGTTTTTTGGTGTAAATTTTCCGATTTCGTATGAACATTCGAGCGATTCTATAATGCATTTCAAACCGTGTGTAAGTTTTCCGTCCGTTCGTATGGCAGTTAGTGAATCAGTTGAATGTCATTTTCCATCCTGACTTTTCCGTTTCATTTCTCAGGTTTCAAAGTCGGTTTTGGATTTTGCCCTTTTTCCTTTTTTGTCCGGACGAAAATCCTTATGATCTTGCGCCTGCACACTACAAACTTAACTCATTAAAGTGCTGCCTACATATTTGGCTCACTCACTTCTTCTACAATGCTTAGCTAAATCACTTTGCACTTTCTTACATCTTCCATGTCTCACCCCTAAAACTGACCCAAACCCACTGTGCGCTCAGGCGAATCTTCATTTCTGCTTTTTCTTTATTTCATTCGTTTTGTGGTAACCAACCATTAATGAATGTATTTCTAAAAGTAAATCATACATTTTTTTTTTATTTTTTTATTTTGAACTGGCATTTTTTACTTGCGTTTTTTTAATTAAAATTTTTGGTTTCAAATGGTACAACTTTAAATTTTTTGTGTTGTTACCCACACCCTATACATACAGATTGCTCTCCAAATTTTTAAAACACCCAGCATCTTCTGCATGTTATGAGCCTTGAAACAGCCAAGATGGCGGGTCAGGTAATATAAGGCAGCCTGCAAACAGAAAGGGCCTTGTGACTGTGTTGCTCTGCATTCTGGGATTTCTGACCTTTCAAGGCCCCCAGCTCTGCTGTCTCTGAGCAAAACACAGCTGTAACCCGCACCCTGCACTTTATCCCACTCTCCTCTCCTCAGTAAGTGTGATGCATCTGACCGAAGATAAGATAAAATAATTACACAAAGCAAAGGTTGCCAACTACAACAATAAATCCGAAAACAAATTAAGATTCAAGTACAACAACAATCCAAAAAAAAATTAACAAAGGACATAAGTTTAAAAATAAATCGCAATTATATGGATGTGTGGCAAAATAAAGGTTTACATGCAAAGGACTAATTAAGGTCCACATTAAAATGCTTTTATAAGGCATACATGAAATGTATTGATTCAGGTATGCATTGCTATACAATTTATGGCCTCGGCCATGCTGATACATGCAGTTCATTGGAGCTGAAGGCGCGCAGACTCCTCCACATAGCCACAAAACATGTTCAACAATAGCAAATCCGAGTCCTCAAAGGTGTCGGAAGTGGATTTTCAATTAAACGTATTTTTAGGGTGGGAATCAGCTCTCTGAATCACATGGAAACACATCCAATTAACGGAAGTTTTAGGAACGAACGGAAAAATTACAATTTGGTTGGGAACATTTCCGATTTGGTTGTAAAACTTCCGATTTTGTTAGTAAAACTTCCGATGATCGTAAGAGCATATACGAATTCATTCGAACGTTCGCGCGAGTCGGAAATGGCCCAAAAAAAAGGAAAAAATTACTAACACCCACCCAAACTTCCGATTCCCGATCCGAAATCAATTAACTTTTGCATTTAGAATCGACCCTATAGTACAGGTGGTGCCTCTCCTCAAGCATTGAGGGAACCTGTGGATATATAGTACAGGTGATGCCTCTCCCCAAGCATTGAGGGAACCTATGGATATATAGTACAGGTGGTACCTCTCCCCAAGCATTGAGGGAACCTGTGGATATATAGTACAGGTGGTACCTCTTTTACACCTGAATCCAAACGAGCTAGTACTTAAAGTGGACCAAAACCCAGGATTTTGACTATCCCCCGGGGCAACCCGATTGGGGGTGCCTCGCTACATGAAACCTAGCAGATAGCCCAGTCAAACTCACTTCATCCCGGTCCTGCGGTGCATGCACAGCCGCCAATCAGCGCGCTCTGAGCCGCGCATGGACATCAATGGCATGCATGACGTTGAGCTGTTCGAGCTCACCAGACTTAATCGCGCTTCCCTCCATAAGTTGTATACTGAGCTGCGGCCATGGTTAGCCTGCACCACAAGGAAGGGGCAAGCAATTTCAGGTATGACCAAGATGCTTGGCTCCCTGCAATTTTTGGCAAATGGCTCGTTCCAGAGGCTGGGTGCCCTCTCCGTGGGGATCTCACAGCCTACGCTGAGCAGCGCCCTATCCAAGTTTTTGGAAGGCATGGCTACCCTAACTCAGAAATATATTTGTTTTTCTGAAGATATGGTAGCCAGAAACGCGATTAAGCTGGCATTTTATAATATCGCTGATATGCCCAATGTCATGGGTGCCATTGACTGTACCCACGTTGCCCTGGTGCCTCCGGCTGCCGACGAGTACATCTACAGGCAAGTACAATCTGTCATGTTGAACTAAACTTTTTCTTATTTTATGGTGTACTTTCATTTTTTAGTCCCTCCTTGTAAATAATCCCTCCTTGTAATTTTCCCTTCATTGTAAATATTCCCTCCTTGAAAAAATTCCCTCATTGTAACTAGTCCCTCCTTGTAATTATTCCTTCATTGTAAATATTCCCTCCTTGTAAATATTCCCTCATTGTAACTAGTCCCTCCTTGTAATTTTTCCTTCAGTGTAAATATTCCCTCATTGTAATTATTCCCTCATGTTAATTTTTCCTTCATTGTAATTCTTCCCTCCTTGTAATTTTTCAATCCTTGCAAACAGTCCCTCCTTGCAAAGAGTGCATGTGAACCAATGGCCCGTATTTTTGCCTAAAAAAATGTTTCATGTGGTGCAAAGGCAAACATTTTAAAGTGGACTTAAAAAAATAGTAGGAATTTTCAGAGATCAACTTTCTAAGTTATACTCTAACCCCTGCCCGCCAAAAGTGGAAGAGATCTCGGCCTTTATGGAGGGACTTTCCCTGCCCGACATTCCGGATGCATTGAGAACCCTTATGGATTCTGATTTTGATGTTGCAGAAGTTCAAAAAGTAATAGCTGGGCTACAACCTAATAAAAGGCCAGGCCCTGATGGATTCCCTGCCGCATACTATAAATGTTTTACTTCTATATTGGCTCCAAAGCTGACGGCGGTCTTCAATGCGGTTCGAGGAGGTGAGTCCTTCTCACAGGAATCACTCACTGCCTCGATAAGCATGATCCCGAAGCCAGACTCGGACCACACGACTTGGACTAATTTTAGACCAATATCTTTAATTAACCTGGACGTTAAGATTTTCACTAAAGTACTTGCAGATAGACTATCTGGATATTTGCCACTTCTAATCCATAACGACCAGACAGGCTTTATACCGGGGAGGCAAGCGGGGGATAACATTAGGAGAATGCTTCAGATCTCGGGTGTGGCCAGGGAAAGGGATCTGCCCATTTTGATGCTCTCGCTGGATATCAAAAAAGCTTTTGATTCGGTGTCTTGGGAGTATCTTTTCCACCTACTAGAAAAGTGGGGTTTCGTCCCCCATTTTCTGAATATACTAAAAGCAGTTTACAAAGCACCGATGGCCTTTGTGAAATATTGCGGATTTAGGTCGGAGGGACGAGACAAGGGTGCCCATTGTCCCCTTTGCTAATCGCCCTGGCGATGGAGCCATTAGCTCAGATGATAAGAGGTTCCCCAGATGTCCTAGGAGTGGAAATTGGGGGGGAACAACATAAACTTAGCTTGTTTGCAGACGACGTTCTGTTAAGTGTTTCCAATCCCCTTATATCCATACCTAATTTACTGCAAATCCTGGGTCAATTTGCGGCAATATCCGGCCTTCGGGTTAATACCTCAAAATCCAAGGCGTTAAATGTTAACCTCCCAGAAGGACTTTGGCGGCCAGTTATGACTTTAGCTGGGAAGTTAAGGCAATTAAATACCTAGAGATAGCTCTGACTAATACACACGACTCTCTCTATGCAGCAAATTACTTGCCCTTACGCAGAAAATTTAGTACTTTAATGACTCAATGGCAGGAATGCAATTTGTCGTGGCTGGGCAGAATGGCGGCAGTCAAGATGTCTTTGTTACCCAAATTTTTGTACCTAGCTAGAACTCTTCCAGTGAGGCTTCCATCTAAATTTCTTAAGGAGATCCAAGGACAGGTCCTTAGGTTTATTTGGAGTGGGAAACGACAAAGGATAGCGCGGAGAATTATGCTGCGGTCAAAGTCAGCTGGAGGCATGGGGGTGCCAAGATTCGAGACATACTATCAGGCCGCGCAAGCCTCGCAGCTTCTCTCATATCATGCCACCGTTGATATACCAGGTTGGGTCCGTATCGAATCGGCTATGTCCATGTCTTCACCGATTAGTGACCTTCTATGGCTCACACCGAAGGCTAGAAATTTGGGGAATAATCTGATTAACGCTCACTCTCTTCGGCTGGGGGACGACATTAAATTTTCAGGCGGGCTGGCCTCTCCACATATGCCTTTAATGCCGCTTTGGGGAAATCCATTATTTACCCCAGTAATTACTGACCCACTTAGGTTCAGTAGGTGGCGTAATTCGGGGATCCTACACGTGTATAATTGTTGTCACGGTTCCGATATAGCCTCCTTCCAACACCTTAGGGATAAGTTTGGTCTCTTGCCAAAGGACTTCTTTGGATATCTCCAAGTACATCATTTCATAAAGTCTATAGTGAAAAACGCCCCAAACCTTGAAGACTATACTTGTTTTGAACGCCGATGTGTACGCAATCCGAGAGACAAAGGCGCTATTGCTAGTTTATACCACTCACTCTGCAAGAACTTAGATGGTGCCACTCCAATGTATAGGAAAAAGTGGGAATCCGAATTGGGAGGAGAAAGGGCCCCTGAAGTCTGGGATAGGATGTGGCGGGCATCATTTGGTAAAAGAGCCTCAGCACAGGCAATAGAAGTTAACGTGAAGGTGGCTCTGCGCTGGTATTTAGTCCCTACGCAATTGGCGCACGTGTCGGTGGGGGCACAGAATAAATGCTTTCGCGGCTGCGACATGCCAGGCTTGAATAGCCACATTTGGTGGAGTTGTGAGGTCTCCAGAAACTTCTGGGATAAGATTCGAACCTTACTATGTAAGATTTTTGGTACAAATATTATCTTAGATCCCTGAGTTGCATTGTTAAATGAACCTCTAGTAGGAACCTCGGTTAGACAGAGACCATGTCCATGTTATTTGTATTGGCATCCACGTTTTACTTAAGGTGTTATAAGTTAGTGTTTTTTCTATCTTTTTTCCCAGGAACCGCAAAATGGGCCACTCACTGAATGTGCAAGCAGTGGTGGCCCAGGACATGCGGTTCCTTAGCGTCCTCGCAGGCAACCCAGGCTCATCCCATGGCACCTACATCCTTAGAAGATCTGGTTTGTTCCATCGGTTTGAGTCTGGGGAATTTTCCGGTGCATGGCTCCTTGGTAAGTTGAGTCCAATAACGTAATTTTCTTTTCTAGGTATGGCTATGATTTTTGTTTTGTTCTCCTTTCTTAAACTATGCCTTTTTCCTCACCTTGGTAACATGTGAAACACGACTGTACCCATTACATTAGCAAAACAACAAAGCCTTGCAAAATGTTTGTCCTACATTGTGAAAAATCTAAAGAGTAATTTGAGTCAAATTACTAATCAGTCTTCCCCACACTTGTCTGTAATTCTGTTCTTGACTTTATCATAGAGTCTGCGCCATCTTTGCTTAGATGCATTACACTTACTGAGTAGAGGAGAGCGGGATAAAATGCAGGGGCGGGTTAGACCTGTTTTTGCCTCAGACAAAGCAGATAATGGGTCATGAAAACTTAACCCATCCAAGATTGCTGAGCAGCACAGACCTAAACCAATAGCTCTTAACAGTATGCCTGATTGGCCAGCATCCGCAATATTGGTTCTCTAATTTTGCCCCCCATCTATAAGATATGTATGCTCATGTTTTTTTGCCAATGTCACCTAGCCTCTTATTCAGGTAGCTTGAGCGTTTTTTGGCTTCAATGTATGGAGTCATTTTTAAAAATTTTTTCCTTTAATTTTTCCAGGAGATTCGGGATATCCACTCCTCTCGTGGCTGTTGACGCCTGTACTACGCCCACAGAATGCCGCCCAAGAGGCCTATAATAGGGCGCACCGCAAAACCAGGGCAGTGGTGGAGAGGGCCTTTGGACTATTGAAGACCCGATTTCGATGTTTGGACCATACCGGGGGATCCCTTCAGTATGACCCAAAAATGGTCATAGATATCATCATGGCCTGTGCTGCGCTGCATAATTTTGCTATCTTGCAGCGGGTCCCCCGGTATGTGGATTTGCCACCCTCTACACCCGCCGATGAGCCAGAGGACGCCTATGTTGGGCAGCACAGTGCGTCTGGCCAACACATTTTGCTTAATTGTTTTCTCCTTTGTTGTTTTTTTTTTTATTTTTTACCTTGTTTGTTGTTATTGCTTTGTGCCATTTGTTTTTGGCTTTGTGTTTTATTAATAAAAAAACAGTAATGAATTAATTGCAAAAACCATCAACAAAGTTTTTAGACTCTTTTTTTATATTTTTGTGTTTGTTTTTGGGGCTACTTTAAGTCATATTTATTATCCAAAAACCGAAAGACAGCAACTTCATAAACACGTGTATTTTATTTAGTTTTGGATCATTTTTTTTACATAAAAATTGTAGGTGATGGTCACTCCCATAGTTATGGGGAATACATGGACATGAAATTTATGGCAAATCATGCCACATAGCAATTGCACACAGCCTGGATTTACAAAGTAAGGCACTCCAGGACAAAGTTAACCTTGAAAAGAACTTACTAACATATGTGTGCCAAGCATTGTCAAGTGGATAATTCAGAGATGTTACATTTTAAAAATATGGACACAAACACACCCTCTCCTGCTTGGCCACATTTGCCACAGGCACAGGTTGAAAGCAGACATACGTATGCCACATCTACACCTGTTACTCAGTGGCCCACCCAAACAAGAACACCCAGTCCCAATCCAAGTACAGTAAAATCTCAGCCAGGGGCCAAGGTAGTAGTTTGCCAGGCCAGAATGTCACACAATCATGCCTACAAACAGGAGGAGCCACAACCAATGTAATTAGGGCCAAGGCTGCAGCGCAACAGCTTGAGTGGCCGCTTCAGTGAGGCTTGACCTCTGGCATTGGCTAGTGGGCTACCTCAACACTCGAATGAGCTATATGGGTGCAAATCCAAAGCATACAAGCAAAGCCATACCAAAATGCTATATTAGTAGGGCTCACCAGACAAGTCAATACAGTGGGGATGTAGAGCAAAGATGTAGAACAGATTCAGCCCAAATACACCTTAATATGGGGGATGCCCATAGAACCCAGGTTGTTGCCCTTGGTGGTGGGCCCTAACCTGGGCCTGTGTGGCATTCAGAATCTGCAACTGTTCCAAAATGTTTCTTTGGTTAGTTTGCAATTCAGCCATGCTGGCCCTGAATTCGTTTGTCAATGTGGCTGTTATGGGTCCTAAATTCAGTCAGCATGGCACTTAAGTTATTATTGAGGTTCTCTAATTGGGCATTTATATGCTCGTGGTTTTGTTGATTTTGGTGGTGAAATAGCCGCCTCTCATGGTGCCATGCTGACATCATCTGCACACCCCTCCCTTGGGGAACTGGGCGACGTTGCTGAGTACGCCTCCCATTTCCCCGGGTTGTGGGGCGTGCAGATGATGTTGCTCTAGAACCCCCAACCCCCACAGGTATGCTGGGCAAATCCTCAGCAGCAGATCTAAAACTGGGGCCTGGAGGGTCAGTCTCTGCATGGTGCGCACGATGTGCAGGCAGCATGCAGCCAGCTTCCCTCTGCTGCTGAGGATTTGTCGGAGAAACACTTTGGGACAGTTGCAGATTCTGGCCCAGGGGGAGATCTTCATAAGGTCCCATGCTGGTTCCATCCTCCTCCAACTCCTGGATTTCCTCCATCAGTGTGTGGGTCTGTTGGGACATGTTAAAAAAAGCTTCAGTTTGGGCACTACATATGTAAATCAGCTAAAAATAACATGCCAAGTCACATGCATAAGCCACATTTGGAAATGACACTTACCGAAATTATCGGATCCTGGGTCCGTGGCAGCACGGAAGTTTGCGGCATGGACAAACTGGCTGAGGATTTCCCACTAGCTGAGGGATGAGGCTGGGCTGCATTAGAAGAAAACAAACAATGTAAACACACAACTCTGCATTGGTGATGCTTAATAACACATATGCTTAAATCAAACACGTGGCCAAGCTGGAATGGACCCTCCCACAATGGTGCAACTTGACCTTCACTATGAATGCCATTATCTTGAAAATGGATTATGAAACAAGTACACACATTGGTCACCTGAAGCCAACCAAACGTGCAAGTACTGCCTGTTGTGTGTGTTAAAACATCCCTTATAGGCCTTTAAGTGAACACACTCAGCTTTCAAATAGCAGTTACAATAAGATTCTGCTGGTTACCATTGTATCTATGAAAACATTGCATTCCCCCCATCTTAAGCCTTTGGGACCCAAGCACAGCTCAAACCCAAGTGGCCCACAGATAAAGATGTAAGTGTTGGATGTGTTTGAATATAAATACATATCAGGCAGTCCTTTGCTAATCTCAATACTTTACTATTTTTCCTAAATGTTCTGAAACGTCATGTATGGGCAACCAAATTTTCAAATTATCTGTCCACACACATGACACACCCTGGTCAAATTGTTCACTCCAATACAAGGTACACCCTAGGGGCATGTATTTAGATATGCCTTGCTGGCTAATTTCACAGGTTGAACAATTTTTAGGGAAAATAAAACATAACTAACCTGCAGGAATAGGCAGGTTGTCCGTGTCCTGTTGTGCCGAGTGTCCCTCTAACGCAACAGGATGTAGCAGGCCCAGCACCATCTCCTCAGCCTGTGTAAATTTCAATTTAGTGGGAAATCCTCCGCCAGTTTGTAAGCTGAAAAACATAGTTACACAAATTTAGCTCAATGATGTCTATACAAGAAGAATAAAAAAACAAAACTAAGATATGTACCTGAAATGCCGCCTTTTATTCTCTTTCTTCCGTGCGGCATATTTGAGGTCCGATATTTTCCGTTGAATCTGTTCTACATCTTTGAGCTCGTCCCCCGCTGCATTGACTTGTCTGGTGAGTTCTGCCAAAATCTCAGCTTTGCGCTGCTTGCTTGTTGCTTTTGATTTGCTCCCATATAGCTCATCATAATATAACGTGAGGCCACTAGCCAATGCCAGAGTTTGGGCCTCACCAAAATGGCCACTCAAGTGGCCTCTGCGCAATGTGCGCCCTGTTGGTTGTGGTTGTGGCTCCTCATTGTTTCCAGGCAAATGGGGTGACATTCTGGCCTGGGTGTGTGTTGGCGAATTCAAGGACTGCAGGCTGGCTGCTGATCTAACTGGACTGGGAAAGGGACTGGGTGTTCGTGGCTGGGTGGTCACAGATGTTGCAGGGGTTGATGTGGCATAGGGTGATTGGCTGGCCACCTGTGCCGGTGGCGAATGTGGCCAAGGAAGAGAGGGTCTGGATGAGCATGAAGTTGTGCTTGAGGCCCTGTGGCTCTGTGGGCCCTTGGAATGAGCATGGCCCTTTGAGCTACTTGGATGGTCCATGGTTGAGCCAGAGCTTGTGGTTCAGCCACTCTTGCCCGTGGATTGGTAGTCCCGTGCGGGTGGGGATGTGGAGCTTGGGATTCTCTGCCTTTTAGGGCTTTTGGCCATGCTGTGGCTTCTGGGCCGTCTGGGGCTTTGGGTCCTGCTGTGGCTTCTGGGCCGTCGGGGGCTTCTGGCCCTGCTGTGGCTTCTGGGCCGTCGGGGGGCTTCTGGCCCTGCTGTGGCTTCTTGGCCATCGGGGGCTTCTGGCCCTGCTGTGGCTTCTGGGCCGACGGGGGGCTTCTTTGCCGGCTTGGGCTCCTTTCATGGTGGGTTTGCTCACTGCCTTGGTGCCACGTGGGGGGGGAATGTGGGCCCGGGGGGGCTGGGGCTTCGCACCCTCTTACCAGTTTTTAGCACCTCCCTTGTGGTAGGCTTGGTGGCCTGTGTCTTGCGCTTGGCTTGTGCCTCCTTTTTTTTTGGAGTAGTGGTGGGTGGCTTGGGCGGAGCATTGCGTTTTTGACGCACTTTGGTTTTGGGCATTTGTGAATGAGTTTTTGGCCCTTCTGAAGCCTCCTGCCGCTTGGGTGCCTTTTTCCCGCTTGCCGCTGCTTGCTTCTTTGGTGCCATTTTGCACGGACTCAAAAAGAGAATGAGCTGTGTGTCCAGGGATCTTTAAATAAGATTGGCGGCCTGTGACGCCTACGCGCTCGCATACGCGTGCGTACGGCCATTCGTTCGGCTGTGCGGAACCCGGAAACTGCTGGGGCATTATTTATCTGCTGCGGAGAAGAACAAAGATGGCGCCCACAATCTTCACCCGCCAACAAGAAGAGATCATCATGCTTGTAAGTGTCTTTTTATCAGTTTGATTTGCCAGCTAAATGCATGTCTACCCATTAAGGAAGCGCAGGAAGTAAGCGCTTTATTTAAAAGTGGCTACAACTCCGTGCACAACCAAAGTCACGGCACACACGTGCCAAACACCAGTTCGGCCAGCTTCAAGGATTTGATTAGCCTAGAAATGTGTGTGTTAATGTCATTTAGTCAAAGGATCTATTTTTGACAGATATTGGTAGCCAGTTTGAACTAAATGCTATGTTTGCTTTATGTTTTGTAGACCATGCTGGAGCGCAGGTACGACTACCTGCCCAACTCTTTTGATAAACGCACCGTCGCCCTGGAGATCATCGGGCAAATACAGCAACACACCGACACCAGCTTCACCCACACTCAGATCATGCAGCATTAGTCGGACCTGAAGTGGCTGCACATGCCCCGGGTGCGGAGGTTTTTCGGCATCCATTTCCCTAGGAAGTACATAGCGATTGCATGCAAGATGTAACTAAGACAGAAGGTAGGCCTTTAGTTAAAATGCCTTTTCTTTGGTAGTGTTGGAAATAGATTACCGTATACGCCGCACCCGGAGGTGCACAGGCCGACCAGTGCTGCATGAAGCTGCAGCTGGAAGTGAAGGTAGTGGATCTCCAGGGCGACGGTCCTACCCCTCCTCTGTTGGGTCCTCCGACCAGCCCCTGGACCTTTCCACAGAGGAGGGGCAGCACGGCATGGGCAGGCAGACGTACCCTGCCACGCATGCGGGAGCCTCTGGTATGTGACTCTTCATGGATACGCACACACATATACATTCTAGTTACTACCAAGCTGATTCCCTTCATCTGTTTTTATAGATGCTTCAGGAGCAGGTGAAGTTGTGGAGGAAGCGGCAGATCAGCCACAGGAAGAACATGGAGAAGGTGATTGATGTGACCCAGACATTTAAATAGACATTTTATTACTGTTGAATAAGACATAAAAACTAACTGTAATTGCCATGTTTCTCCAGGAACTTCACAGCAGAGCCAGGGCCCAGGACGTCGGGTTGTCCTCAACGAGCCCTCTCTCGGCCACCAACCAAGTAAGTAGTAATGCCATTATTTGCAGTATGTGGTAATTGACATGAACACACAGATACATCAAGCCCTAGTCAATGGCATTCGAAGAATGACCTCTGGTCACTTCCTTAGCTTAATGACTTGGCAGAATCACCTCTGGCCACTTACTTAGCTTAATGACTTGGCAGAATGACATATGTGGCCTTTATGTAATTAGCTAACTAAAAAACATTCAAACCACAGGTGACAAACATGTATTGTTCTCCAAGTAATGTTTTATTCTCAACTTGTTACAGGGACCACACGCCAAGCAGTTTTTGAACTGAATAGGAGGGTCCTTGCGTTGGTGGCCGATATGAAGGTGGTGGTTGCCTTGTTGGGGACAACAGAAGAAGAAGAAGATTGGAGTCCTGGGTCCTGGCCCTGTTTAGTTTATACATTTTTTAAAAATTACCCCTTTTATTTTTTTATAAAAAATAAAACATATAATGTACATAGTCCGCTTTTTAAATAAAATGTTTATATAAAAAATCTTTACAGATAAAAAATCCAAAAGCAAACAAAGTTTCATTGTCATTTATTTAAACACATTTACTCCAAAGAAAGGGTCAAAGACATATTTTTCTATCAAGATTCAGATGTCCGCAAAGTGGTTTGGGTAAGTTTTAGGGGCCTAAAATGGAAGAAGAACCTAACCGCGAAGTGGTTTGGGTAAGTTTTAGGGGCCTAAAATGGAAGAAGAACCTAACTGCGAAGTGGTTTGGGTAAGTTTTAGGGGCCTAAAATGGAGGAAGAACCTAACCGCGAAGTGGTTTGGGTAAGTTTTAGGGGCCTAAAATGGAAGAAGAACCTAACCACGAAGTGGTTTGGGTAAGTTTTAGGGGCCTAAAATGGAAGAAGAACCTAACCGCGAAGTGGTTTGGGTAAGTTTTAGGGGCCTAAAATGGAGGAAGAACCTAACCGCGAAGTGGTTTGGGTAAGTTTTAGGGGCCTAAAATGGAAGAAGAACCTAACCGCGAAGTGGTTTGTGTACGTTTTAGGGGCCTAAAATGGAAGAAGAACCTAACCGTGAAGTGATTTGGGTAAGTTTTAGGGGACAAAAGGGAAGATGGAGGATAGGGCTAAGTGGTTGTGGTGTGCTTTAAGGGTCCAAAAGGGAAGATGGAGGATAGGGCTAAGTGGTTTGGGTGAGCTTTAAGGGTCCAAAAGGGAAGATGGAGGATAGGGCTAAGTGGTTTGGGTAAGTTTTAAGGGTCCAAAAGGGAAGATGGAGGATAGGGCTAAGTGGTTTGGGTAAGTTTTAAGGGTCCAAAAGGGAAGATGGAGGATAGTGCTAAGTGGTTGTGGTGTGCTTTAAGGGTCCAAAAGGGAAGATGGAGGATAGTGCTAAGTGGTTGTGGTGTGCTTTAAGGGTCCAAAAGGGAAGATGGAGGATAGTGCTAAGTGGTTTGGGTGAGCTTTAAGGGTCCAAAAGGGAAGATGGAAGATAGGGCTAAGTGGTTTGGGTAAGTTTTAAGGGTCCAAAAGGGAAGATGGAGGATAGTGCTAAGTGGTTGTGGTGTGCTTTAAGGGTCCAAAAGGGAAGATGGAGGATAGTGCTAAGTGGTTGTGGTGTGCTTTAAGGGTCCAAAAGGGAAGATGGAGGATAGTGCTAAGTGGTTTGGGTGAGCTTTAAGGGTCCAAAAGGGAAGATGGAGGATAGGGCTAAGTGGTTTGGGTAAGTTTTAAGGGTCCAAAAGGGAAGATGGAGGATAGTGCTAAGTGGTTGTGGTGTGCTTTAAGGGTCCAAAAGGGAAGATGGAGGATAGTGCTAAGTGGTTGTGGTGTGCTTTAAGGGTCCAAAAGGGAAGATGGAGGATAGTGCTAAGTGGTTTAGCTAAACATTGTAGTAGAAGTGAGGGTGTCAAATTTGTAGGCGAGCACTTTAATGATTTAAAGGAGCAGTATCGCGAAATTTCGCTTGGAACACAGATTTAAAATGTACTTTCCATGTGAGTACATATAGTGATCAGAAGGCAATATGTGTTTCCAAAAAAGTTGTAGATTGTGCTGCTACAGAATGGCAGCTGACGGGCTGACTGACGGGCTCCGTCACTTCAGGCTATACCAAGTGCTGTGCGGGGGGAGAACGGCTCACTGCCACTGCTATGTAAGGAGCGCAGCGTTGAGGACGCTGTGTGTTAAACAATGTGTTGGACGCGCACAGCCCACTGCTTGTCACCAAAGGGGGGTGCTAGAACCCTCTGTGCCTGTCTAAACCAAGACAAGTAGATAAGAAAAGGGATTTCTGGAGATCCCAAACAGGTCCCCAGCGGGTCTGCACTCCACCCGAAAGAATTTTTTTATGTGAATACTCTCAGTAAACCACAAAAAACCAATATTAGAAAAATTATACAATTTATTAAATAATTAAAAAGGACTCCTAGAGAGGCCCATGCACATGCAAATACACAACAACAATGCTAAAAAACATAAACACACAAGTACGACAAACACAGGGGAAAAATTAGGGGATGAATGGGCTTTATATGTATATAGCAACTACTATTATTCATCACAATGAGCTTGTCTCATGAGCCCGCAGTACAACTGTAATAAGTATCCTTATCTCTCTAATTCATATATCCAGATGTTAATAACATGTAGCATGGATACAAACAAATGGTCAAAGAAATGTATGTAACAATAAGGTAGAAGGAATGTCTGTTACACAGACATGGACAGGCTAGTAATATGCAAGCTGATGAGAGACATAAGCAGCTGACAAGAAAAAGTCAAATACACATTACCACATATCATGAGTCGCCCTCCTCTAATCCCCCGTGTAGGTACTGGCCCGCCGACGCGTTCCGTGGATCCCCACTTCACCTGGGCACCGAAATGGCCACGCTGTGTGTGTCTTTGCTGGCTGGGAGATGGCTGCTGTGTGTGTGTGTTTGCTGGCCGGCCAGGAGATGGCTACTGTGTGTGTCTTTACTGTCCGGCTGGGACTAGAGAAGAGACTGCAGGACAAAAGGAGAGAGATACCCCTCGATTCAAAGAGCAAAAGTTAATTGATTTCGTATCGAGAATCGTAAGTTTGGGTGGGTGTTTGTCATTTTTTCTTGTTTTTTTGGCCATTTCGTATTCGCACGATCGTTCGCGCATAGACGTATATGAACATACGCATTTCGTACGAGAATCGTATAATTTGCGTTAGTTCGTGTGTTTTTCCCGTCCAAATCGTATTATTTGCGTCCGATCCTATTTTTTACGTCCTTCACATGGGCTTGCGCCCAATTCAGAGAGGTGATTGCTAATTGTTTTGAAGCCCATTAAAGAGCTGCTTTACGAAATGTTTGCCGGCAGCTATTTGGCCTCGGGAGTAGGATGGAGCGGAGCGAGTTTGTGGCACATCAAGGGCTTATGCTTTTTGGCATTGAGTTGATCGAGATGTCTGAGAGCAGATTGCCCCTGCGTCGTCGCATGAACATCGATAGCATGAATGATGTTGAGCTGTTCGAGCTGACCAGGCTTAATCGCGCTTCCCTCCATAAATTATATAGTGAGCTGCGGCCATGGTTAGCCCGCACCACAAGGAAGGGGCATGCAATTTCAGGTATGACCAAGATGCTTGGCTGCCTGCAATTTTTGGCGAACGGCTCGTTCCAGAGGCTGGGTGCCCTCTCTGTGGGGATGTCACAGCCTACGCTGAGCCGCGCACTGTCTAAATTTTTGGAAGGCATGGCTGCCATAACTCAAAAATATATTTATTTTCCAGATGATATGGCAGCCAGAAACGCCATTAAGCTTGGGTTTTATAATGTGGCCGACATGCCCAACGTTATTGGTGCAATTGACTGCACACATGTGGCACTCGTACCTAGGGCAGCCGACGAGTATATATATAGGTATTGAGATTGGTTATTATGTTGCCCAACGTGTCATGTAACCTGTTTTCCTTTGCGGCAGCATATTTGTTTATCCCTCATTTGTGTAGCTGCTTTATCTCGGCTTTTCATTAGTCTTTCCCAATAGAGTGCAGACATGTTTTGTGGTTAATTTATTAGTTTGGGTCAAATATCAATTACCCTTTTTGTATGTTTTTTCCTTAAGGAATCGTAAAATGGGACACTCACTTAATGTCCAGGCCGTGGTTGGTCCGGATATGCGGTTTATGAGTGTCCTTGCCGGCTACCCCGGATCGTCCCACGACTCCTATATCCTCCGGCGATCTGGGTTGTTTCGGAGATTTGAGGCAGGTGAATTTTCGGGGGCATGGCTGCTTGGTAAGTGTGTCCTATTTGTGTGTTATTAAATGTGGCATTAATCTTGTATTTGTTGATATGTTTGTTTTTGAATTCTTTACATAAGCGTCCAACTGCCTTTTTCTTGGCTCATATATTAGGAACTTACCCAAAAAATCCTTGTCTCGCTTTGGCCTTCAGAATGTTTTCCCTTTAGTTAGGATGTCTGTAAGTTCCTTGTGCCTAAATATATTGGTTTGGAGTTTATACCCAAGGATCTTTGACCTTTGGCTCCTTTTGTACTATTGGTCTTTAACCCTTTCGCTGCCAGCCTACCTGCAGCATTTGCCACTCCCTGTTGCCAGACTGAGTTTGACTGTTTTGCGCTACACATGTTCAACTGTCATTTTCGAAGGGATTTCCAGGGATTTCCCAGGAAAATTATATATTGTTTTTTTCAACAGAGTCTGGGCTTTAACATGAAATGTCTTGTTTGTGTTTTTTAGGTGTATTCTCAACATTTTTGGGTGAAATGTGTGAAAAAAAATAAAAAATATATATTTTTTTACAATTTGTAGAGTTTTTTTGTAATAAAAAATGTAAGTTTGTCAATAAAATCTTATTGCGTGAGAAACCCCAATTTCTCCCGCTTACAGCGATACCACATATGTATAGGTAGACACCCTTTCCTGCCCAGAAGTCTTTTATAGCTGCTGGATGACAAATGGTTAATTAAAAAAAAAAATGACATAGGGTCCCCCTTCCCAGGGAGGGGGACCCCATTTTTTTTTGGATTTTTAAGGGTTAAAAACCCTTAAAAATCCAAAAAAAAAAATGACGTGGGGTCCCCCTTACCCAAAGTAACCAGCCCGGGACCAGCTATGGGGGCTTGTAGGCACAGAGTGGGGGGGCCAGCTTTGGTGGCCCCCCCACCCTGCAGCCTACGAGCCCACATAGCCTATGTGGGCCCGGGCTCTTCTGCCCCCCCCTGGCCTTTGGGGAGGCAGGTAATGGGGGTGCGGGGGTTAATGGCAATGCCACCCCCCCAGCCATGTGAACTGGTATAAGGGGTCTCATGGACCCCTTACCAGCTCACAAAGGGTTAACTGTAAAAAAAAAAACACCACACAATAAAAAAAAGTATTTTATTAAAAAAAAAATAATTTTTTTTTACTGTACTTACCTTCGATTGCAAGCTCTTGTCCCTCGCCGCTCAGCTGACAGATGCCTGTGATCGGCATCCAGAGAAGGAGAAGGCAGGAGATCAGAGGATCTCCTGTCACCTCCTTCCAGGGCACCGATCACCGGCATCTGAGAAGCTGAGAAAGCTGAAGCCGGTGATCGGGACCGGGATGACGTCATAAGCCCCGCCCCCAAGGGGGCGGGGCTTAGAGGCAAGATGGCGGTCGCCATCTTGAAGAAGAGAGGAGAGAGCCTCCCAGGCTCCCTCCTGAAGATCGGTAAGTCCTGGGGGGGGATCGGAGGCCCCCCAGGTGAAGAGGAGGGACAGCGGGAGCCAGCGCACATGGAGGTAAGTGAATGTCATTTTTATTTTTTTTTTTTTTTTACAGTTAGCAGCTGCTGCTGCAGAAGCGGGGGGGGGGGGGCGGCTTATTCCGGGGGCTCTCCTGGAGCCATCCGACCCCCCACGGGGGATCGGATGGCACCAAATTAAAGAGGAGACCCGGCCGGATCCAACAAGGGGTCAGGTGAGTATTTTTTATTTTTATTTTTTAAACTAGAAGCGATCAAAGTCAAGCACGTAACACCTACGGGCTTGGCACTTAAGGCCCAGCCAAGCCAGCACGTAGGTGTTACGTGCTTGGCAACAAAAGGGTTAAATGTCAAAGTGGACTTAAACTGCATACATTGTAGTTTCCAGTGAAATGTGGATAGAGATCTTTGACCTTTGGCTCCTTTTGTACTATTGGTCTTTAAATGTCAAAGTGGACTTAAACTGCATACATTGTAGTTTCCAGTGAAATGTGGATAGGGATCTTTGACCTTTGGCTCCTTTTGTACTATTGGTCTTTAAATGTCAAAGTGGACTTAAACTGCATACATTGTAGTTTCCAGTGAAATGTGGATAGGGATCTTTGACCTTTGGCTCCTTTTGTACTATTGGTCGTTAAATGTCAAAGTGGACTTAAACTGCATACATTGTAGTTTCCAGAGAAATGTGGATAGGCCCTCAGCAGCATCCTAATTGTAACATGTCTGAAAACTACAAATATATGTAAAATACAAATACCCTTGGCCGTGCAGATGTTTGTTAATTAATTGGTATATAGAAGTGCCATTTTTATTTAGGTTATACCTTAGTGCAATTTTTGGGGGCCCTAATGTGCCCTGTTTTTTTGGCGGAACACTTTACCTTACATCATTATGATATCTGTGAAATTTTTGGTGTTGGTTGTGTTGCCTTTTTAATTTTGATTACATTTAATTCTCTGTTTAAGGTGATTCCGGGTACCCACTTCTACCCTGGCTCATGACGCCTGTGCTGCGGCCCCAGGATGCCTCTCAGGAAGCGTATAACCGTGCGCATCGCAAGACCCGGGCTGTTGTGGAGAGGGCCTTTGGTCTGCTGAAGACACGTTTTCGTTGCCTTGACCATACTGGGGGGGCCCTGCAATATGATCCCAAGAAAGTGATCGACATTATAATGGCATGTGCTGTTTTGCACAATTTTGCCATCATGGAACGTGTCCCACGTTATGTGGACAGCCTGCCCTCTTCAGCCGTCGAGGATGAAGTCGAGAATTTTGAGGGGCCCCCCAGTGAGTCTGGCCAATCTGTTCGAGCCAACCTGATCAGCCAGCATTTTAGTTAACTTTTTTCCCTGTCTCACCATTCTGTATGTCTGTGTTATCCTTTTTGTTACATATGTTGTTTTGCCGTAATGTGGCATTACCTCTAAGTAAAACATTTAGACCTTAATTGTTGCCTAATGTATTTCATGTAGTTTCCTTAGCTTTAGCTTTGCATTGTTACACCTCTTCAAACCAAAATTATCTGGTTTAGCCCAAGCTGTTAAAAATGTCTTCCCACTAAAAACGCCACAAGTATTGTAAGTGAATATTTTGTTTTACTTTGAAAAGGAAAAATTATAGTGGTTAACAGAAATCAGTCCACATACATCTGTGGTAACAAATGGATAACATTAAAAAAAAACATCGAGCACATCTACACCTGGAAGTGAGTGGCACAACCAAACAAGGACACCCAGTCCAAAGGCCAGCCTAGTCCAGTCATTAATATTGCCTGTGCCCAGGGATATTTGGGCATGGCCATAATGTCACACAAACATGTCTGCAAACAGGAGGAGCACCAACCAAATACATAGGTAAAGCCATAAGTGGCCAGATAAACTCCACATAGACCTATGGCATTGGCTAGTGGCCTTAAGCATTACTCTAAGGAGCTATATGGGAGCAAATACAAAACACAACCTGCCAGAGCAACACAAAATGGATTGTTTGAAACCTCAAAGGACAAGTAAATACAGTGGGGGTTAAGAGAAAAGATGTCCCACACACCCATGGCTTAATAGGGTGGCTGCCCATAATACCCAGGTGGAGGTCCAGGTGGAGGTCCATGGGAATGGGACCTAGCCTGGGCCATGGCAGCATTGTGAATTTGAAACTGCTCCACAATGTTTCTCTGCATATTGGTCATCTCAGCCATGGCTGACTGGATGCCATTACTTGCATTGGCCACGTTGCTGTTGAGGGTACGCAACTCCGCGAGGATGCCCTGTAGACTGGTATGGATGTTCACCATGTCGGCATGCCTTTGCTCACGCTCTGTAACGAGCTGGGCGTCATAAGAGTCCCTTTGTTGGGTCCATAATTGAAGCAGGGCACTCTGCCTCCCCTGGGAAATTGTGGGGCGGCGTAATGGCGTCCGCCGCACAATTACCCTGGCTCTTGGGCGTGCCCTGCCGCGTGGTGTCGTACCCTCAACAGCAACCGGCCTGCTTTGCAAATCCTCAGCAGCAGAGTGAACACTGGGGACTGTAGTGTCAGTCTCCCCATGTGCAAGCACAATGGATGGAGATTCACTCTGCTGCTGAGGATTGGCCAGAGAAACATTATGGAGCAGTTCCAAATTGGGACCCAGGGGGAGTTCATCCGACGTGCCCTGTACGGAGACATCATCATCTTCCTCCATGTCCTGGATCTCTTCCATGAGTGTGCGGGTCTGTAGGGACATATAAAAAAAAAAAGGCTAAGTTGGCGTCCAAATTTTGGATTTCAACAGTTTAACACATTCTTAAGCACTTGTTAGTATTTATGCTACTAAATTAACTTACCGAAAATCTCTGATCTGGGCTCCTATGCTGTACGGACCTGGTAGGCATAACCAAACTGGGGGGTGAGTTTACCCTTGCTGAGGGATCATGCTGGGCTGAAGAAGAGAAAAACAAACCACGTAAACACACACACATAACCTTTTTTAGGATAGGTAATCAAATATAGCTCTATTTGTAATATTATTCAACTCTAGAGCAATGGTGACCTTTGTTCAAACACACGCAAGTTTACATAGGTGCAATGGCTATGAAAAACTGCTAAGTGACCTCAGTTCTAAGTCATGAAGTGTACCCAGTCAGCATACAACTTTCAAGGCACATTTTTGGATTTAGCCTACCATTCGCTAGGTCCGGGGTACTCCAACAATTGTTTGAAACGCCCATTTCAAGGTATGTGGTGAGAGGTGAATGTCTGGCCATGGTGCTGACGCAGGGGGTGTCTAGTTAAAAATAAATACACTGGTGGAGGGGCTGGAGATTTCAAAGTGCCAACTAATAAAGGCTGCTTGCCCTTGCTGGGCTGGATGGGCCAGAGCTGAGGGGACAGGGATTGGATGGCTAAAGGGGGGAGTTAACGTATTGATGGTGATGGGATGGATGGAGCCAATCTGTTACAAATGTATGGGGCTTATGTGGGGGGGGGCATGGGGGGACTGTGGCAGATGGGCCAGAGCAGGGGCAGCGGGACACGATTGTGGCCAGAGAAATTTTTAAAAAGTTACTGTGTACCTTGCAATGCCACTTCCTGTGCAGTACTTCATATTGCAATGCTATGTTTCAGGGAGCCATGACATTGGGCAGGAGACCAACCACTACATGGCCGATCAAGGGGGCAGCTCTGAGCACGTCAACACAGAAGTAACTGAGTGCAGGGCTGTCTGGGCAGGGGTCCTTGAATGTGGTGCCAAGGTCCGCATTGGGACCCCGGGCCGCCAGTTGAGTCTCGCTGCTCTAGGTCAGATATGTTTGTGGGTGGCTAATTAAATTGTTAACTCAAACACAACTCACACAACCCAAAGGCAACCCATACATAATGATGTGTGTTTTGTGATTGATTCCAAATATCTCACTTATCTTGCGAAACTTCATGACTTTAACAATCCAATTGGACATTTGAACTTTGCCATAATGGCTGTGGGCCTAAATGTGTGATTCCCAGGGACAAAAAGAGGACACAAACAGCCACAGTAGTGCGAGGCCAAGCAAGGCAAACCATAGGGGCATCCCGTTAGCTTGTTACTAGTGAACTGTAGATTATTTAGCAAACAGCCAAACATGCAGATTTAAGAGTACTCACCGTGGGTACGGGTCGGTGAGTCTGTGTCCCTTAGACCAGCATGTCCACCGACCGCGACCGGATGGAGAAGTCCAAGCACAATCTCCTCAGCAGGGGTAAACTCCAATTTAGATGGAAAGCCACCGCCAGTTTTCAGGCTGAAAAGAGAAAATCGTTTGGTACTCAGAAAAGGTGCATACAGTACATCCAAAACATTAGATTTAGCGTAAACATTTAGTTACCTGTAATTATGCCTTTTAATTTCTTTTTGCCGTACAGCATACTTCAGATCAGAGATTTTCTTCTGAATTTGGGACACATCTTTCCTCTCTTCCCCCGCTGCATTTACTTGTCGGAGGATGGTTTCAAACAATTCCATCTTGCGCTGCTTGGTGGTGTGTTTGGATTTGCTCCCATATAGCTCGTCATAGTATAATGTAAGGCCACTAGCCAATGCCATATTTTGGTCATGGGAGAATCTCCCACTCAACTGGCCGCGGCGCAATGTGCGGCCAGATGGTTGGCTTGGCTGCTCCTCCATGTGTGCAGACACATGTGGTGACATTATGGCCTGGGGCTGGGTAGGGGAATGGCCGGATTGGTGGCTTCCCAATGACTGGACTGGACTGGCCAAGGGACTGGGTGTTCTTGCGTGGCTGGCCACCGAACTTCCAGGTGTAGATGTGGTCATGGGGGCAATTCGGGGCCCTCTTGGGGGGCTAGGTTCCCGGCTGGTGCCAGGTCGGGGGCTCTGTTCCCGGCTGGTGCCAGGTCGGGGGCTTCTGGCCCTGGATTGGGTTCGTCGGGCCCTGTAGGGGCTTCTGGCCCTGGATGGTGTTCTTCTGGCCCTGTAGGGGCTTCTGGCCCTGGATTGGGTTCTTCGGGCCCTGTCGGGGCTTCGTGCCCTGGATTGGGTTCGGCGGGCCCTGTAGGGGCTTCTGGCCCTGGATGGTGTTCTTCTGGCCCTGTAGGGGCTTCTGGCCCTGGATTGGGTTCGGCGGGCCCTGTAGGGGCTTCTGGCCCTGGATTGGGTTCTTCTGGCCCTGTCGGGGCTTCGTGCCCTGGATTGGGTTCGGCGGGCCCTGTAGGGGCTTCTGGCCCTGGATGGTGTTCTTCTGGCCCTGTAGGGGCTTCTGGCCCTGGATTGGGTTCGGCGGGCCCTGTAGGGGCTTCTGGCCCTGGTTTGGGATCTGCGGCCTCTGGATGGGCTTCTGGCCCTGGATTGTGTTCGGCGGGCCCTGTAGGGGCTTCTGGCCCTGGTTTGGGATCTGCGGCCTCTGGCTGTGCTTCGGGGCCTGGATGGGGTTCGGGCCCTGGATGGGGTTCGGGCCCTGGCTGGGCTTCGTGCCCTGGATTGGGTTCTTCGGCCTCTGACTGTGCTTCGGGGCCTGGATGGGGTTCGGGCCCTGGATGGGGTTCGGGCCCTGCTGCGGGGCATGGGTTTCCGAACTGCCCTACTTGAAGGCATGGCCGGTGTGGGCTCACTGGTGCTGCCTGTTCTGGGGGCAGAGGTGGTGGGTGCTGCAGTTGCCAGCTTTTTGGCTGCAGGAGGGGCACGGGGCTTGGGGCCCCTTTTTTTGGTACCTGAGGGTCCAGGGTCCCTTGGTGGGGCCGAGGTGGGAGTCTTGGCTCTCAGTTTTCGGCCAGCTTGCTGGGACCTTGTTGTGGGGCCCTCCGCGGTCTTGCTTGCCTGGGGTCGCTTGCTCATCGCCTTTTTTGGTGCCATCGTACACAAATGCTCAAAGAGAATGAGCTTTGGGTGCAGGGACCTTTAAATAATGAGCCCAGCGTGTGACGCCTATGCGCACGACTACGCACTCGTACGAACGTACGTTCGAGCGGAACCAGGAAACCGCTGGGGTTTCACTTATCTGCTGCCTGGAAGAAGCATAAAGATGGCGCCCACTATCTTCACCCGTCAACAGGAAGAGATCCTCATGCTGGTAAGTGGCTGCCTGTGCATTTTAATCGAATAGTCAATGATGGCCTAAATGTAAATGATGCGTTTGGAACTAGTTTGGGGTATCTTAATGTTTAATCACTGGCTCCTCACACTTCATCCTCAAGGGCCGAGCCTGGCCACGTTTTCAACTGTCTATGCTGATGTCCTAATTCGGCCAATTGCTCCGGCTTAGCAACAGTTAATTAACCTGTGGAGTAGCGGGGCGAGCTGGCAAACCTGGCCTGTCTCGGACCTTGATGCGGATGTTTGAGGAACACTGTTTTCCTAAGCCATAAAAACACAACGGGAAGCCACACACGTGGTCCAAAAGCCTAAGCATTAGGCTACATCTTGGATGTTTAAACCATCCTAACATGCCATAGATGCAGGTGGCCTGATTCTTGATGTTGGCTATTATCTGTATGTACATGGTGTGTGATACATATAACATAAGACCAGACTGTCAATCACAGTCAACGTCCTCTTTAAGGCACTCCCCAAAAATGGCGGCCACTCGAAATGTGTGTGTTAATGACATTAAATTCTCAACTTGTGATGCAACACATATGGGTCTGTGTGTAAAAGTAAAAGCTCTGTGTCCATTATGTTTTTCAGATCATGCTTCAGCGCCGGTATGACTTCGCGCCCAATGTGTGCGAGAAAAGGGACATCGCCCGGGAGATCATCGCCGAGATCCACCGTGTGACCAGCACCACCTTCACTCACACCCAGATAATGCAGCATTGGTCGGACCTGAAACGTCTGCACATGCCCCGGGTGCGGAGGTATTTTGGGATCCATTTCCCAAGTAAGTACAAAGCAATTGCATGGTATATGTTCCAAATGTCTAAGTTATGCCTTTATTTATAATGACTTTTCTTTGGTAGTGTTGGAAATGGATTTCAGAATTCGCCGCACCCGGAGGCGTACAGGCCGACCAGTGCTGCATGACTCTGCATCTGTGAGTGAAGGTGGTGGATCTCCCGGGCGACGGACCTACCCCTCCTCTGTGGCCTCCTCAGACCAGCCCCTGGACCTTACCACAGAGGAGGGGCCAAGGCGCGTGGGCGTGGAGTCATACCTGGCCACGCATGGGGAAGGCTCTGGTATGTCACTCTTCATGTATAGGCACAAAGATATACATGGCAGGCCAAAAACTAAGTTATCCTTTATTATGTATTTGTAGAAGCTTCAGGAGCGGGTGAGATAGTGGAGGAGGAGGCAGCAGAGATGCTTGAAGTCGATCCTGGCGAAGGTGAGTGATGTCAGCCAGACTGGGAGCCAGATATGTTGGGAATAGTGACTCTCTACAAGTACTAACCAAATGTCACATGTTTCTCCAGGGACTTCTTCACAGCAGAGCCAGGACCAAGGGCAGCCTGTTGGCCCCAACCAGCCATCTGTCGGCCACCAACTCCGTAAGTCTCCATGCCATTATTCATATTAATGTTTGCTTAGCTAATAACACACACATAACTAAAGGCGTAGCCAATGTGTAGTTCACACTTTAATGTGGGCACTTCGTTAGCTTAAAGAGGACCCTAACTAGTATTAAGAACCAAAGACTTAGCCATCACACTGTACCTACAGATTAGAAACATGGAAAAACACCCTTCACCCATCTAATGCATGTTATTAGACTGAACAAAACCAATATTGGGGAATATGGAATGCACAATATTTACAGGCAGCATGGGATACAGATTGAAAAAAGGAAGGTGCTGCCATGCATTGTGTGAGTGATGACCTTTCCCTCAACCCAGCTATGCTCTGGATTCCCAACGCACCACTGTAACCTACTCCCCTGTACTTTATCCAACTCTCCACTCCTCATTAAGTGTTATGCTTCAGAGTCCAGATGGCGGCGCTGTAATCCCCAAAAAACCCTAAATAACTTTGAGGTGGTGCAGAATCATTTGTGAATAGTTATTGGTTTTCATTAAATAATGTTGAAGGTCCGGTTTAAGGAGTTTAAACACTTACCTGTGGGAAATGCATTAACTGTATCCCTTTGAAGAAGGACATATGTCATGCATTTACATGTATTTGATTAACCCTAAATCTATTTCCAGCATACAAACCGGTCTGGGACTCCTATTTATGTTTCTTTCTCTATTGGTTACAGGGATGATCCCCCAAACCTTGGCGGGAAAAAAAAAAAGAATTAAGGAGTTGGTGGCCGAGCTGCTGGCCATACAGGCGACGTTGGGGCCAACAGATGAAGAAGACGAGGAGGATTAGTGCCCTTGGTCCTGGCTCCTTTCTTAAAGTTGTTTTTAAATTTTTCCAAATTTTAAAACTTGTTTTATCGTTTTGGTTAAAAACCAAAAAAGTTGTTTTTTAAAAAAAACAAAAAAAAAAAAAAAAAAAAAATGTGTTTTACTGTTAAAAAAATACAAAATATTTATATGTGTTTTTACTTGACCAAAAAAAAAAAAAGGTTTACCAAAAAAAACCCAAAAAAAAATAAAAGTTTTTACCATTATTCCAAAAAAAACAAAGAAAATATTTAAAATAAATTATATTTTAAGCCTTCCGAAATGTGTCTTTTCTAATATGCACACACCCAAAAAATTACACAAACCAGAAACAACACACTTAGAAACATATAGACATATGTAAATTATGTGATATTCTTACGTTTTATGGACCGAGAAATGAAGTGGGATGCAGCCGCTACGGGGTTTAGGTAAGTTTGAGGGACCGAGAAATGAAGTTGGATGCAGCCGCTAAGGGGTTTAGGTAAGTTTGAGGGACCGAGAAATGAAGTTGGATGCAAGCGCTAAGGGGTTTAGGTAAGTTTGAGGGACAGAGAAATGAAGTGGGATGCAAGCGCTAAGGGGTTTAGGTAAGTTTGAGGGACCGAGAAATGAAGTTGTATGCAAGCGCTAAGGGGTTTAGGTAAGTTTGAGGGACCGAGAAATGAAGTTGTATGCAAGCGCTAAGGGGTTTAGGTAAGTTTGAGGGACCGAGAAATGAAGTTGGATGCAAGCGCTAAGGGGTTTAGGTAAGTTTGAGGGACCGAGAAATGAAGTTGTATGCAAGCGCTAAGGGGTTTAGGTAAGTTTGAGGGACCGAGAAATGAAGTTGGATGCAAGCGCTAAGGGGTTTAGGTAAGTTTGAGGGACCGAGAAATGAAGTGGGATGCAGCCGCTAAGGGGTTTATGTAAGTTTGAGGGACCGAGAAATGAAGTTGGATGCAAGCGCTAAGGGGTTTAGGTAAGTTTGAGGGACCGAGAAATGAAGTGGGATGCAAGCGCTAAGGGGTTTAGGTAAGTTTGAGGGACAGAGAAATGAAGTTGGATGCAAGCGCTAAGGGGTTTAGGTAAGTTTGAGGGACCGAGAAATGAAGTTGTATGCAAGCGCTAAGGGGTTTAGGTAAGTTTGAGGGACCGAGAAATGAAGTTGGATGCAAGCGCTAAGGGGTTTAGGTAAGTTTGAGGGACCGAGAAATGAAGTTGTATGCAAGCGCTAAGGGGTTTAGGTAAGTTTGAGGGACCGAGAAATGAAGTTGGATGCAAGCGCTAAGGGGTTTAGGTAAGTTTGAGGGACCGAGAAATGAAGTGGGATGCAAGCGCTAAGGGGTTTAGGTAAGTTTGAGGGACAGAGAAATGAAGTTGGATGCAAGCGCTAAGGGGTTTAGGTAAGTTTGAGGGACCGAGAAATGAAGTGGGATGCAAGCGCTAAGGGGTTTAGGTAAGTTTGAGGGACAGAGAAATGAAGTTGGATGCAAGCGCTAAGGGGTTTAGGTAAGTTTGAGGGACCGAGAAATGAAGTTGTATGCAAGCGCTAAGGGGTTTAGGTAAGTTTGAGGGACCGAGAAATGAAGTTGGATGCAAGCGCTAAGGGGTTTAGGTAAGTTTGAGGGACCGAGAAATGAAGTTGTATGCAAGCGCTAAGGGGTTTAGGTAAGTTTGAGGGACCGAGAAATGAAGTTGGATGCAAGCGCTAAGGGGTTTAGGTAAGTTTGAGGGACCGAGAAATGAAGTTGTATGCAAGCGCTAAGGGGTTTAGGTAAGTTTGAGGGACCGAGAAATGAAGTTGGATGCAAGCGCTAAGGGGTTTAGGTAAGTTTGAGGGACCGAGAAATGAAGTTGTATGCAAGCGCTAAGGGGTTTAGGTAAGTTTGAGGGACCGAGAAATGAAGTTGGATGCAAGCGCTAAGGGGTTTAGGTAAGTTTGAGGGACCGAGAAATGAAGTGGGATGCAGCCGCTAAGAGGTTTAGGTAAGTTTGAGGGACCGAGAAATGAAGTTGTATGCAAGCGCTAAGGGGTTTAGGTAAGTTTGAGGGACCGAGAAATGAAGTTGGATGCAAGCGCTAAGGGGTTTAGGTAAGTTTGAGGGACCGAGAAATGAAGTTGGATGCAAGCGCTAAGGGGTTTAGGTAAGTTTGAGGGACCGAGAAATGAAGTGGGATGCAGCCGCTAAGGGGTTTAGGTAAGTTTGAGGGACCGAGAAATGAAGTGGGATGCAGCCGCTAAGGGGTTTAGGTAAGTTTGAGGGACCGAGAAATGAAGTGGGATGCAAGCGCTAAGGGGTTTAGGTAAGTTTCTGTTTGAGGGTGCGCATGCGCAAGATCTTATAAACATACGAACGCACGAATCTAAGAGGCCAAAAACCAATGAAAACCAGAGGCTAACGCAAGTAATTGGAAGAGGTTGACGATGGAAGCAGCCGAAAAAACAGGCTGCCGCCGCAACAGGTGAGCACATGAACGTGATTTTTACGATTGGCAACTGACTGAGGCAAGTTCGGGAGATATCATACGAACGGACGTATCTTTTAGGATAGAAACGTATTTGCTTATTGAATCACTCGCAAGTTCATACGAACGCACGAGCGGACGGGAAAAATAGGATGATCGTGACCCAAATCCAAGCTGTTACATGTTTCTTTGAATCAACCCAATAGTGACTGCATTATGGAACATTTGGGTCGATTCAAAGAAACATGTAACAGCTTTGATTTGGGTCACGATCATCCTATTTTTCCCGTACGCTCGTGCGTTCGTATGAACTTGCGAGTGATTCTATAAGCAAATACGTTTCTATCCTAAAATTTACGTCCGTTCGTATGGCAGTTCGGGAATCAGACCTATGTCAGTTTCCATCCTGAATTTTCCGTTTCATTTCTCAGGTTGCAACATTGGTTTTGCCCTTTTTCCTTTTTTGTCTGGACGTAAATCCTTCTGATCTTGTGGCTGCGCACCACAAACTTACCTCATTAAAGTGCATTCTAAATATTTGGTCTTTTATTTTTCTTTATTTCATTCATTTTGTAGTAACCAACCATTAATGAATGCATTTGCATAAGTAAATCTTACTTTGTTTAATTTTTAGTTAACTTGCATTTTTTACTTGAGGATTTAATTTAAATATTTTGGCTTCAAATGGTACAACTTAAAATTTTGGGTGTGGTTACCCACACCCTCTACATACAGATTGCTCTCAAATATAAAAAAACACCCAGCAACTTCAGCATGTTATGAGCCTAGAAACAGCCAAGATGGCGGCTCAGGTATTCTCGGGCAGCCTGCAAACAGAAAGGGCCTTGTGACTGTGTTGCTCTGCATTCTTTGATTTCTGACCTTTCCGTGCCCCCAGCTCTGCTGTGTCTGTGCAAAATACAGCAGTAACCCACATCCTGCACTTTATCCTGCTCTCCTCTCCTCAGTAAGTGTGATGCATCTGACCAAAGATGTGCTTAAATAATTAAACAAAGCAAAGGTAAACAACTACACCAATAAATGCAATCTAAAAATATTATTCTAGTACCTCAATTTAAAAATAAATAACAAAGGACATAAGTTTCTTTAATTAACGCAAATATATGGATGTATTGCAAAATAAAGGTTTACATGCAAAGGACTAATTAAGGTCCACATTAAAATGCTTTTATAAGGCATACATGAATCAGGTATGCATTGCCATACAATTTATGGCCTCGGCCATGCTGATACATGCAGTTCATTGGAGCTCAAGACGCGCAGACTCCTCCACAAAAACCTGTTCAAGAACAGCAATACGACTGCTAAAAGGTGTCGGCAGTGGCTTTCTTTTAAAACGTATTTAGAGGTTTGAAAACTGTTCTCTGAATCACACCTAAACACATCCGATTATCCTAAGTTTTACGTTTTGATCCTAAGTTTTAGGATTTGATCCTAAGTTTTACGTTTTGATCCTACAATTTAGGAACGAACTTGCGATGATCGTAAGAGCATATACGCATTCGTACGTAGGCTCGTGCGAGTCGGAAATGGCCAAAAAAACAGGAAAAAATGACAAACACCCACCCAAACTTACGATTCTCGATCCGAAATCAATTAACTTTTGCTCTTTGAATCGAGGGGATTGTTTCAGATATGTTGCCTTATAAAGTGTAGTTTAAGGCTGAATGGCTCATCAGATAGAGCATTTAGGTATGGTACAGAGGGGTCTAAGGTTTGAGCCCAGCTCAGAATTGTATTTTTTTTTTTTTTTTTACTTTTTTCTCCAATTGGATTTTTTTCTTTCTTTTTACCTCTGCTGCTGTCGGCAGTATCTTTCCGATTCCCATTTTCTTTTTTTTTACAGCTTTGTGTGTTTCAAGCAGAACAAAACCATTCACTAGTCTTTTTCTTGCACCGGGGGCATCCCAACTAGGTGACCCCCCCCCCCCACCAGTTCAGCTGTCAAAATATACCTTTCCCTGTCCCATTGGGCATGCACAGGCTGTCATCCAATCGCACACAGAGTTTTGTAACGAGAACCTAGAGCGGCAGCATCCCTGGGCACCCAGCCTCTCTGAATGGCTATCCATGGTAGCGTGCCTCATCCCGAAGATGCTGAGGATGCGGCTGCAGCTATCTACATCACCATGGGAGCCAGGGAAAAGGTGAGTATTGCGGCGACCCGGGCAGTGTTTCACACACTGGGGCATCCCATATTGCGATGCACCAAGGGACTTCTTTTAGGTTTTAGACTCCAGGGTTGGCCACTCAGGGTTTTTGTTCCACTTTAAAGTGGACCAAACCCCAGGATGTTGCCTGTCCTGGGTTTTGTTCCTTACCCCCCGGGCACCCTGATCGGCATGCCCCACTGTGTTGCCCGATCTCACCCTTTCACGGTCCTACAGCCCATGCGCAGCTGTCAGCGCGCTCGGATTCGCTCCCGCCCCTTCGTCTAAGGCGAGCGGATCAGAACACACTGTCTGCCGCATCCCCTGCTACCCTTTAACATGGTTGCCCGTGCTGAACATTCACAAATGCCTGGCGCAGGCATGCGCCCTGCTAAGAGTATAACGAAGATGCAGCCGCTGCTCTCGCATGCGCTGTTGGACCGGGAAAGAAGGTGAGTTTTCAGTTGACCTGGGGGATTTGACACAGCGGGGCATCCCGAATCTGGAGCAAGTATGCCTGCCCTGGAGTCTCATATAATCTAGGGTGGATTTTGGTCCACTTTAATACCTTTATATATATAATGATTGTGCAGTCAAAGTGGATTTTTTTTTCAGTAAGTTTATTTAGTAGAAATGTTATATATATATTGAGTCACCTGGTGGTCTCATCACAGAAGCAGCACCTCACACACACACACACAGAGCTGTTACTGCCGTGTACAGTGCTGCCCTGGGAAGAAAGCTGGAGCAAGTTTACTGCGCCTGTTGCTAGGAGACCAGTGGCCTAAATGTGGCAACTCTTAATCACCTCACTGAATAAAAAACAGCAGATCCCCCCATTCAGCAAATGGACTGAACCATTTTCATTTTACAATTTGAAAGTAAGGCATACATGTTTTTTCTTTTCTATCGCCACATTATTTATACACGTGTTAGAAGCTATTGTGTGGCTATTTAATTATTTATCTTTTTGAATGCAAATGTTCGCGATACTGCTCCTTTAAGTTTGTAGTGCGCAGGCGCAAGATCGTAAGGATTTCCGTCCGGACGATTATTTATTGAAAAAGTGAAACAGAATCTATCGGGAAACGTAAAGGATTCGTGTGAGGATACGATGGGAAAAGGGCAAAAAACGAAAGCCTACGTTGTGACCTGAGAAAATGAATCAGAAAAGTCACGCTGGAAAATGACATCCTCGTACTCTGGCATACGAACGGATGGAAACGTTACAGAAGGTTTGCAATGCATGCATAGAATCGCTCGCACACTCATACGAGAGCGGGAACATTTTAAAATAATACGAAATCGGCACAAAAACGAAAGTCTTTTTTTGTCTCTCTGAATCGAGCCTAATGTGGCCCCATTAGGTAGAAAATGGGCGTGGGACAAAAGTGGGGCAAGTCCTGTAATCTTGTAGCGTTGGACCTTCACGGAGCATCCAAAATCAGGATGCCCCACTGTGTGACACAAAAGTCACTTTCCTGGCTCCCTTGCTGATGTAAACCCCGGCAGCCACATTCCCATCATGTCTGGGCTGTGCGCACGCTCATACGCCGTTCAGAACGTGCCTATAGCTGGGGATGCGGCTGCTCTCGCTCCCGTTTGCTGACCATTACAATGCACAACGGCTCTGATTGGATGAGAGCTTGTATATACATCGCAGGAGCTGGGAAAGGTATGTTTTTCTGAAGCTGGGGGGTTTCACACAGTGGGGCATCCCAGATCGTGCCCCAGGGCAGGGAAGGAAACCCAGGATAGTCAAAGTCATGGGTTGTGTTCCCCTTTAAAGGCCATAAAGGGCCCAGACACAATAAAGGCTGGGGGTCACCCTCATTCATCATTAGTGCTGGCAGTAATAGCGCGGCAGTCAGTAGGTCTCATACCAGGGCCGCCTGGCTGGGGCCCCCTTCCTGCAGCCCGGTCCCTGGGGCCCTCACTGAAGTCTTGGCTGCACTGAATCGCAAATACACAAGAACCAGAACATTGGATTTTGTTTGGGGGTGGAGAGACACTTACATGATGGAAAGACATTGTTTTGAGACATAAAAAGCTTATTTAATGAAAAGCACAAACCTTTAAACTATTCCCCAGCATCTAAAATTAATATATTTTACATTTTTTGTCACTTATTATTCTTTCCTCCACTGGCCTGCAACTCTGTTCAGGGCTCTAGGATACGGGCGCCGCCATCTTGCCTCAGAAGCATCACACATACAGAGGAGAAGAGAGGGGGAAAAGTGCAGAGGGCGAGTTATAGCCGTGCTTTGCACAGAGTAGAGCCAGGGTCAAGGACAGCAATCCCAGAATGCAGAGCGACACAGTCAGAAGACACCTCCTGTCTGCAGGCTACCTGAGACTCCATGGTAATTGAGAAACATGAGAAAGTTGATGAATGGTAAAAATCTTAAACCGGACCTTCAGCATGATTATTGAAAAGCCCAAACCCTTAAAAAAACTATTCATTAAGCATCTAAAATTAATATATTTTAAGCTTTTAAAATGTTATAAATGCAGGTAGGATGATTTTTAAGGTGGGCAATCTGTATGTACAGGGTGGGGGAAACATATAAGATAGGCTCTTATTCAGGGTGAGGGTCCGGATTAATGTGAGCAATCTGTATGTACAGGGTGGGGGAAACATATAAGATAGGCTCTTATTCAGGGTGAGGGTCCGGATTAATGTGAGCAATCTGTATGTACAGGGTGGGGGAAACATATAAGATAGGCTCTTATTCAGGGTGAGGGTCTGGATTAATGTGGGCAATCTGTATGTACAGGGTGTGGGAAACATATAAGATAGGCTCTTATTCAGGGTGAGGGTCTGGATTAATGTGGACAATCTGTATGTACAGGGTGTGGTAAACATATAAGATAGGCTCTTATTCAGGGTGAGGGTCTGGATTAATGTGGGCAATCTGTATGTACAGGGTGTGGGAAACATATAAGATAGGCTCTTATTTAGGGTGAGGGTTCTGATTAATGTGAGCAATCTGTATGTACAGGGTGGGGGAAACATATAAGATAGGCTCTTATTCAGGGTGAGGGTCCGGATTAATGTGAGCAATCTGTATGTACAGGGTGGGGGAAACATATGATAGACTCTTATTCAGGGTGAGGGTCTGGATTAATGTGGCAATCTGTATGTACAGGGTGTGGGAAACATATAAGACAGGCTCTTATTTAGGGTGAGGGTTCGGATTAATGTGAGCAATCTGTATGTACAGGGTGGGGGAACATATAAGAGCAGGGGCAGCAGCAGCCATGAAGGGGTGTGCCCTAGATACTCGCATGAGCGAGAATTGTGAGGAATAAATAGGGTTGTGTTCGGAGCCCTTCCATGGGAGATATATAAACGCGTGGGGAAGGTTTCCACAGCCACACTAGCTTCGTAAAAAACACGACTCAATGTCCCTGTAAGTAACAAAATAAACCAAATCTCAGCACCGATTGGCCTTCCTCGGTCACTTGACCCTCTGGCCGCGAGGCCTCCTGGGAGTTGTAGTTTGTTTCTCCTCCCTCCGCACTGAGCGAGGGGCTTCTCGAACTGCTCCCAGGATTCCTAGCGCGGCTCAGACGGTCCCCGCAAACGACCGGGGCGGGGCCGGCAGGGTCACGTGACGCTCTGGGAGGCAGCGGGCAGGTATGGCCTCGTCTCCGCTATTATTGTGCAATTGTTTGTTGTTGGTGGCATCATGTGACTGCTCCGGCATGGCGGGGACCTGGCCGGGGCTGTCACCAGCATGGCGCTCATTGTGCAGCGTGCAGGAGAGGGATGGAGGGGGCGCCATGATGGAGGGGGGATTCGAGGAGCACAATACTTAGAGGGTGACGTCACAGCTCAACTTTCTGACATCATTTATGGAGATGATATGGCGCTGCACATGTCAGAGCTCAGCCTGTGAATGCAATGGCGCGTGAGGTGCTGAAGGTGTAATGGGGTGGGTGAGGGTGTGCTGGGCAGACGCCCATTGATGGAGATTGGTGGGTGCTAACTGTGATGGGGCGAGACTGGCATGTGCAGACTGTGATGGGGCGAGACTGGCATGGGCAGACTGTGATGGGGCGAGACTGGCATGGGCAGACTGATGGGGCGAGACTGGCATGGGCAGACTGTGATGGGGCGAGACTGGCATGGTCAGACTGATGGGGCGAGACTGGCATGGTCAGACTGTGATGGGGCGAGACTGGCATGGTCAGACTGTGATGGGGCGAGACTGGCATGGACAGACTGTGATGAGGGGGAGACTGGCATGGTCAGACTGTGATGGGGTGAGACTGGCATGGGCAGACTGATGGGGCGAGACTGGCATGGGCAGACTGTGATGGGGCGAGACTGGCATGGGCAGACTGTGATGGGGCGAGACTGGCATGGGCAGACTGTGATGGGGCGAGACTGGCATGGGCAGACTGTGATGGGGCGAGACTGGCATGGTCAGACTGTGATGGGGCGAGACTGGCATGGTCAGACTGTGATGGGGCGAGACTGGCATGGTCAGACTGTGATGGGGCGAGACTGGCATGGTCAGACTGTGATGGGGCGAGACTGGCATGGGCAGACTGTGATGGGGCGAGACTGGCATGGGCAGACTGTGATGGGGCGAGACTGGCATGGGCAGACTGTGATGGGGCGAGATTGGCATGGTCAGACTGTGATGGGGCGAGACTGGCATGTGCAGACTGATGGGGCGAGACTGGCATGGGCAGACTGTGATGGGGCGAGACTGGCATGGGCGCAGACTGTGATGGGGCGAGACTGGCATGGGCGCAGACTGTGATGGGGCGAGACTGGCATGGGCGCAGACTGTGATGGGGCGAGACTGGCATGGGCGCAGACTGTGATGGGGCGAGACTGGCATGGGCGCAGACTGTGATGGGGCGAGACTGGCATGGGCGCAGACTGTGATGGGGCGAGACTGGCATGGGCGCAGACTGTGATGGGGCGAGACTGGCATGGGCGCAGACTGTGATGGGGCGAGACTGGCATGGGCGCAGACTGTGATGGGGCGAGACTGGCATGGGCGCAGACTGTGATGGGGCGAGACTGGCATGGGCGCAGACTGTGATGGGGCGAGACTGGCATGGGCGCAGACTGTGATGGGGCGAGACTGGCATGGGCGCAGACTGTGATGGGGCGAGACTGGCATGGGCAGACTGGCTCATGCCCGGGCCGCGGCCGCATACCCACTATCCCTCTAGCAGGGAGTGTACCTGTGCCAGTCATTTGTGAATGGCCGACGCGGGCATGCTTCCTGTTAGAAGGTAGTGGGGGGTGCGTCCACCTGCGCGCTTGGAGCCGCTGGCCTAAGACGCCGTCTTAGATGGTGTGACGTCGGCGGCTCCGAGCGTGCTGATTGGATGAGCGGCCGCGCATGCGCCTTATGACCAGGAAGAGGCGAGTTTCTTCTGGCGTTCTGGGGGGTTTCACACAGCGGGGTGCCCCGGGGGAAAGGATAGTCTAAATCCTGGGTTTTGGTCCACTTTTAACAATTGACATACAGAGCAAGACAATAGGAAGCAAGAGCGCCCCCCATCCCCTTTAGAGGCAGGTGCGATCTTGGCCTATTTGAATGGCTGGGTGCGGGAGCACACCTCAGCTCAGGGATGCTGGGGACTGAGGGCGACGTTGTGAGCCACTTTAACACTATTAATGTGGACTGAAAGCAGGAGCAGGATCGGACCAGGAATCTATAAGATTCCCGCCCCTATCCATTCCCTCCCTCCGGGCCATCCAAAATCGGGATGCCCCGCTGTGTGAAACCCCCCAGGTTGGCGCCACACTTACCTTACTCCCTGGTCCAACTACGCATGCGCGGGCCGCGTCCCGGCTATCCCTCTAGCAGGGTGGCGTCCCTGTTAGAGGGAGGCGGGGGATGCGCCCACCAGCGCGCTCGGAGACGCTGTGCTAAGACGTCAGATTAGATGTCCATAGCTCAGCGGCTCCAAGCACGCTGATTGGACATGCGGCCGCGGGATGAGGTGAGTTGATGTGGGGGATCTGGGGGGAAGGACCAAAACCCAGGATAGTCAAAATCTCGGGTGTTGGTCCTCTTTAAATCTAGAAGAAATGGTAAAATAATATACCAAAGCCATCAGAGCTGCCATGTTGGCGCACCCCTGCACATCAGTGCGACGCCCTTCAATCCGTGGCGTGTCTCTCCTGAGGTACACAAACGGTGAGCTGGAAGGTGCTGATTGGCTGCTGTGCGCTGCGCTATACATGCTGCCAGACCCTGGGTGGTCCCAGCAGCCATTAGATGCTTCATGGAGAAAAGTGGCTAAACATTCACTTGTCCCTCCAAGCTGTGCCGGTGCTTCTTACCTCCTCCACAAGCCTCCATTGTGCTGCATCTCCTGCTGCTTCAGTGTACCCAAAAGCTGGGACTACAGCACTCAGCGTCCCATGTGGGATTAAGCAGAAAACCTGGACATTGATCTAGTAGAAAATAACCGGGTGTCACTGGCACAGGGATCCCAAAGAGCATAGGTTTCAAATCCTCCTCCTGGACCTACAGCCACCAACAGACCGGGATCAGCAGATGAAGGTGAAGTGATTAGCGCTCGGGCAAAGCTATAGACGCGGCTCTATGGGAATCCATAACACATGAGCTGCTTGCGGGCCCCTGAGAAAAGGACTCGACACCAGGGCCTCGATTCTATAAGGGTTGAAAAAAATTCTCATGGTAGTAAAGAATTCAATTCATGAGAAAAAAGCCTGAGAATGTCACTGTTACTGAATCACTAGATAAAAAGACAATGAAAGTCAATGGCAGCTTTTACTACAGTGTAGAAAGGAGGAAACACTTCTCTACTTTTCTTAGGAGTAAAAAAGTGCCATTGACTTTCATTGTTTTCCTATCTAGTGATTCAGTAACAGTGACATTCTCAGGCTTTTTTCTCATGAATTGAATGCTTTACTACCATGAGAATTTTTTTTAAACTCTTATTGAATCAAGGCCTTGGTCTCTGGCTTTCCACACTTAAAGTGGACCAAAACCCAGGATTTTGACTATCCTGGGTTTTGGTCCTTGCTCCCGGGGCACCCTGGTCTGGGGTGTGAAACCCCTCAGGTTGCCTTTTCCTGAAGCCGCTCGTCCAATCAGCGTGCTCCGATCCACTGATGTCTCTTCATCTAAGGCGAGCAGCTCCGAGCGTGCTGATGCCTGCATCCCCCGCTACCCTCTAACAGGGAGCGGGGGATGCGGCTGTCGGCGCGCTTGTATCTGCTCGCCCTAGGCGGACTGACTTGAGCGGATGCACATGTGGCGCAGGCCTGGAAAGAGGCGCGTTGGTTTCCTGGGGGGGTTTCACACAGCGGGGCACCTCCAAAACCCAGGATAGTCAAAATCCTGGGTTTGGTCCACTTTAAACCAGATCAACTGCCTGGCACAATTGAAAAAGTTAGTGGCCATTTTGGAGCCTCCTCTCCCAGCATCTCAGCCATGCTGCTGCCTGGATTCCACTGACATAACTGACAATGCACAGTAACAGGAAGCCCAGCAGCACTTTTTGTTTGCAGGCGGCTTGCAGATCCATGAGCCGCCATCTTGTTTTTAGATTCCCGGGCCGATCACCTCCCTCACCGCGGGGCATCCGAGATCGGGATGTCCCACGGGGTGAAACCCCCCCAAAAATACCTTACCTTATCGGCGACGGATCAGCCGCCGCCGCCTCCCGCCCGCCCCTCTAGCAGTGCCCGCGCCGGCCGTTTGCGAATGGGAGCGGGAGTTGCACGGGAGGCGGCAGCGGCGTCTTATCCGTGGCTTGTCCGTCGCCGAAAAGGTAAGTTTTTGGGGGGGTTTCACACAGCGGGGCATCCTGATCTCGGATGCCCCGCTGAAGTGGACCAACACCCAGGATAGTGAAAATCCACTTTAAGTCGTGTTTTGACTTTTGGTCCGCTTTAAAAACAAATATCCTGACCTCATAGAAATAAATGATGTGTCTCACCTGTAAAAAATGCCCCATCACGGGTACAGGTGATTTTGGGGGAAATAGTTAGAATTGCAATTTTTGTTGTCGAAACACTAATAAGATCCCTGAGATGCAGGTTGCAAGTCACACTGGCTCCACCAATATTTAGCCTGACCCCCCAATGCCGTGTGTAGCTCCACACAATGGTATTACTTCCTGCCTCAAGTGGACCTAAAGGAATTGTTACCATAAGGAAAGCCCATTATCAATTGCTATCTGGTATGTGCGGACTAGTTGTGGGCCCTGGTGCACAAATTGATTGCAGTGTATGACACATCGGGGAGACCTGGTTGAAAAGCTTCATTTATGGACTATTTTATAAAAGTTTTAAGTGTTAAATTGTTTGGTACTTTGTTTGTGCTGAGCTTAGTCATAAATTAGTTTACGGCTTTTTTTCTTTGACTAATCACCGAATGTTGCCGCTGGTTTTTAGCTCTTTCGCATGGTTTATAGATTAATAAGTATGAATTGTTATTGTTAATAAGATTTATTTTAGCACAGTTGTACACAAGCTTTTTTGATCATATTTACAATGGGATTACTATTAAAGCGGACCCTCACCCTGAATAAGAGTCTATCTTATATGTTTCCCACACCCTGTACATACAGATTGCTCACATTAATCCGGACCTTCACTCTGAATAAGAGCCTATCTTATATGTTTCCCACACCCTGTACATACAGATTGCTCACATTAATCCGGACCTTCACTCTGAATAAGAGCCTATCTTATATGTTTCCCACACCCTGTACATACAGATTGCCCACATTAAAAATTATCCTAACTGCATCTACTGCATGTTATGAGCCTTTAAACATCCAAAATGGTGGCTCATGGAGCATCAAGTGTCTTCTGACTGTGCATTCTGGGATTGCTGTCCTTTCCCTGACCCCAGCTCTGCTCTGTCTGTGCAAAGCACAGCTATAACCCCACCTCCTGTACTTTATCACATTCTCCTCAGTATGTGTGATGCTTCTGAGTCAAGATGGCGGCGCCCGTATCCTAAAGTCCTGAACAGAGTTGCAGGCCAGTGGGGGAAAGAATAATAAGTAACTAAAAAAGTAAAATATATTAATTTTAGATGCTGGGGAATAGTTTTATTATAGGTTTGAGCCTTTCATTAAAATCATGATGAAGGTCCGGTTTAAGTGTACCTGGGCTTTGAGTTGAAGGGCAGGGCAGCTGCAGGGGATCATGGGAGTCACTGGACTCCTATATTGGGTAGAACTACATTTATAGCGTGACGTTTCCCATGGTGGGCAATGGTTTTTGGGGGTTTGCATGTAAAGTTGAGCCCATGTGACTTTTTCTCGTAGTGAAAGACATGATGGAGGAGAAGATGCTGCAGTGAGCGTCTGTACAGGGATGAATGAGAGATGAGCGCTAAGTGAGGAACATTCCGAAGATGTGATGATGGAGAAGCACCAGGCTACGGGTTCACTTGGTAAGGGATTACGCCATGTGTTTCATTTACTCTGTCCTCCATTTCCCTCACCTGTACAATGCTTGTCTGTAATTGCTATATTGGGACACTTAGCAATGACGAAAAAGAGGATACTCACCTTTTCCCTCCCCCACAGCTACCTTTTCCAGGTGCGGTGCTCAGAAAAGCATTGATTTCTGGAAAGGGGACGCCCGCCATGCGCACGACTATTGGTGCTGCATCCCCGCATCAGTCACAGCCAGGCTTCATTCACTGTAATGGCGGAAGCAGTGCCCGGCGCATCGCTTTCTCTGCAGTGTGCTCCTAGCTCTGACTGACTGGGGGGCGGCAAATGTTTTAATGTTTACAGTCCCCTTAAAGCGGACCAAAACCCACATTTTTAACTAGCATCCCCTGAATTGCTCCCCCCATGAAGACTACCATTTTCCAATTTTCACTGCTCCTGCTTCACTCTAATCCCAAATAATGGCGCCTGTTTTGCCTGTAAAGCTCCGCCTCCTCCATTCATTGCCTCTGTTGTGTGTGCCAATGATGTCATTGCCACACCTATGTAATGACCGATCCCCTGCCATCTTACAGAGAGGGACAGCAAATAGGAAGATTCGAAAAAGCAAAAGTATCTATATCTAGTTCTACACCCAAAGAAGGGAATATCGGCAGGGGCTTTGGCTACATTTATTTCACAAGTTCAGCGGCTTTTGTTCAGCTTTAAAGTAGACCAATCACCAGGATTTTTACTATCCTGGTGACTGTTCCTTGCCCCGGGGGCATCCCGATGCAGGATGCCCCCCCTGTGTGAAACCCCCCAGATCACCCAGTCTCACTCACCTTTCCATCATTCCCACGGCGCATGCACGGACGCTCGTCCAATCAGGGCTTTTTGCGGCGCATACTAATGTGTGGCATAAAGCCGCCAATTGAACTTCGCTGGGTGTGGGGGGCGTGCACAGCTACAGGGAAGCCAGGGATGCTGCCCCCCGCAGAGATGGCACTTCCTTCCTCAGTGGTGGCATCCCAATTTTCAGTACCACACTGCACATCCCCACATGCATTGCCTTGTTGGCTGTGGCCAGCAGCATATAAACCAAATGGGCTTTCAGGGTGAGCAGTGGTCGCGTGGGCTGATGATCCAGTGGCCAGCTTCATTGGAATGCTTGTGCAGGTGGGTGCAGGTGTGGGTATCCAAATCAGGGATGCCCCCTCCCCAGCAATCTAAGCTGACCAGCAGTAAGTTTACAGTGGACAGGCAACTTTTACTATTCACTTCTCTGCCTTATTTGAGGTGTGGGGCACCGCAGAGTTAACCCTTCCGCCATCTTTCATCCTAGCAAGCTAAGAGGCGGGGGTGTGTAGAGTTACTGTATAGTCTGCCATCCTAGCAAGCTCGCACGCTTGTGATTGGCTTCTTCAGATGAGATCACAATCTTGTGTTCCGATGGCTAAATGGTTCTCACCTGGGGAGGGGTCCCTGTTATTACTGCTGCCTGATTTTATTTCCAGACTCTGCTTTCTAGGGGGAGGGAAGCTCATCCTTGTCAGCAGAAGGCTTCTGGGAGTTGTAGGCAGCTGCTACACTAGGGGCTTTACTCAAGGCCAGGAAAGCCACGCCCACTTTAGTGGCACAGACCCACAGCAATATAGGAAACTTGGAAACGGCATGCTGATCAGTTAATCACTGTGCTGGGGGCACATTCCAAAAGAGGAAAGAAATAGAATACCAAAAATCTGACAACAACTCAGCTTTTCTATAAATTTGGGCAAATTACTGCTAACGTTAAAAGTATTTCTATACAACAAACTGGACAAGACCCGGAATCTTGATTATCTGGGTTTTAGTCTAGGCCCCCAGAGAATCCCATTATGGAAAGCCTAGATTCTGGCGCATATTAATGACGCCAATCAACGCTGAATGTAATGATTGCCGGGTGGCTCCGGCTGCACGCACCCACTGTCAGGCTGGTTTCACTCTGGGGTGATGGCCATCCTCTCCACATATGCCCGAGGCCTGACACTTGAAGTGTGGGACCTGGTGTGCAGATCCGCCCAAGATTCTGGCCCCTGAGAGAGAGCAATAGATACTGCAGGAGCGGCTGCGGGTAAGTAGCGGAGCCTCATATCACAGCAGCGGATCGGGTCTGGGGTGAGCTGTATGCAGCCGTTACACTGACTTAATAGACCTTCATGTGATCCCTGTTCAGTCATTGGCTATAAACCATTGTTAATGTTTGATTTCAGGCCGCGCCTGTATAAAAATTGAACGTGGAATTCGTCCCTGTGCAGCCGACCAACTAAAACATGAGGAAAGTCCGATGGGTCAGTATAACGAAATGACTTTCTGTTTATTTGTACCAAGTTACATTCATTGTGGTGCCACACCAAGAGAACTGATGGCAAAATATAGCCAACAAGATAATACTGTCCAGCACCCCTGACCGTGTCTTAACCTTTGCTGGCTACTGGCCGAGAACAGGACATGTGACTGCTGCCAGACAATCGGCTGCATTGCAATACAGCCAGCAAGATAATACTGTCCAGCATCCCTGATATTTGTGTGTTACCCTTTGCTGGCTACCGACAGAGAACTAGACACGTGACTGCTACCAGTCAATTGGCTGCATTGCAATATAGCCAGCAAGATAATACTGCCCAGCACCACTGACCTTTGTGTCTTACCCTTTCTTGGCTAACGGCCCAGAACTGGACATGTGACTGCCACCAGCCAATCGGCCGCATTGCAATATAGCCAGCAAGATAATACTGCCCAGCACCACTGACCTTTGTGTCTTACCCTTTCTTGGCTAACGGCCCAGAACTGGACATGTGACTGCCACCAGCCAATCGGCCGCATTGCAATATAGCCAGCAAGATAATACTGCCCAGCACCACTGACCTTTGTGTCTTACCCTTTCTTGGCTAACGGCCCAGAACTGGACATGTGACTGCCACCAGCCAATCGGCCGCATTGCAATATAGCCAGCAAGATAATACTGCCCAGCACCACTGACCTTTGTGTCTTACCCTTTCTTGGCTAACGGCCCAGAACTGGACATGTGACTGCCACCAGCCAATTGGCCGCATTGCAATATAGCCAGCAAGATAATACTGCCCTGCACTGGGCTCAAACCCCTGAGCTTTGTGTCTCATCCTTTGCTGGCTACCGGCCGAGAACGGGACATGTGACTGCCACCAGCCAGTCGGCCGCATTGCAATGTAGCCAGCAAAATAATACTGCCCAGCCCCCCTGACCTTTGTGTCTTACCCTTTGCTGGCTACTGCCCGAGAACTGGACACGTGATTGCCGCCAGCCAATCGACCGCATCTCGTTTGGGGGGGGGCGCAGTGATGGACCAACGCGTAGTATACTAACACTCATTTTTTTACTAAATGGGTGTTGGTTCAGTTTAAATGTTTTGAGAGGAAGCATATCCATGTAAGCCAGGCTTCTCGGATCTGTTAAAGGGGACCTCTGCACCAAATCACCACCACTTCCTCCCTCAGTGGTGGCATCCCGATTTTCAGTACCGCGCTGCACATCCCCACATGCATTGCCTTGTTGGTGGTGGCCAGCAGCAGCATATAAACTAAATGGGCTTTCATGGTGGGCAGTAGTCATGTGATGATGCAGTGGCCAGGTGCATTGGAATGCTTGTGCAGGTGTGGGTATCCAAATCAGGGATGCCCCTTCCCCAGCAATTAAGCTGAGCAGCAATAACTTTACAGCGGACAGGGGCTTAGTCAGGCAACTTTTACTATTCACTTTCTGCTTACTTGAGCTGTGGGGCCGCGCAGAGTCAACCCTTCCGCCATCTTTCATCTTAGCAAGCTAAGGGGTGGGGGCGTGTAGATTTATCACTGTGTAGTCTGCCATCCTAGCAAGCTAAGGGGCGGGGGGGGGGGGGGGTGTAGAGTTAACACAGTAATAGTCATCCTAGCAAGCTATCTGCCATCCAAGCTGAGGGGCGGGGGTGCATAGATTTATCACTGTATAGTCTGCCATCCTAGCAAGCCAAGGGGCGGGGGTAAGTAGAGTTAACACTGTTATAGTCTGCCATCCTAGCAAGCTAAGGGGTGGGGGTACGTAGAGTTAACACAGTTATAGTCATCCTAGCAAGCTAGAAGACAGGGGGGAGTAGGGTTAACACTGTTATATTCTGCCATCCTAGAAAGTCAAGGAGTTGGGGTGCGTATAGGTATCACTGTATAGTCTGGCATCCTAGGGGCGGGTGTGCATAAAGTTATCCCGATTATAGTCTGCCATCCTAGCAAGCTAAGGGGCAGGGGTACGTAGGGTTAATACTGTATAGTCTGCCATCCTAGCAAAGTAAGGGGCGGGCGTGCGTAGGATTAACACTGTATAGTCTGCCATCCTAGCAAGTTTGCACGCTGCACAGCAATTGTGGCTGTCAGAATCGCACAGTAGTTCAGTTCCCTAGACACAGCTGCCAGACAGTATTGGCAAGAATCTGGTGATGTGATACAGTTCGCGATTCTGTCTGGTAAGGTAAGGTTAGAGGGCGTCCTAGGGGGTTTAACACAGCGGGGCATCCCGATTTTGGAAGCCCCGCAGGGAGGGATCGGATCGGCCTGGGAATCTTATAGATTCCCGGGCCGATCAAAGAGGATGTTGGTCCACTTTCAGTTGCCTACTCTCAGCGCACGCTCCTTCAACTTATTTAGCGGAATAAAATAACTAATAGGACAAGCACGTCGCCTTCTATGAGAGAGTTTGTCACTTCCTATGCAGCGAGCACCTTAAAGTGGAGCAAAACCCAGGATAGTCAAAAGTTTTGACTATCCTGGGTTTTGGTCCTTGCCCTGGGGGAACCCCGATCGGATGGAGGAAGAGGGGGGGCCCTGACTGGCTTATGTTAGATCTTTTCCGGAACACACCGTGGGAGGAGATCAACGAAAGGAGGGTTGTAGCTTGGATGCCTTTCTGTATGATTACAATATTTTCCTACATCATGAATATTGTTTGTGTTTTCAGCGTGTGTCATTGTGCGGCAGGAGATGCTGGCCCACCTGCCAGAGCTGACCGATGATGACGAGTTATCTGGTATGATCTGTTCATCTTTTTATTATTCACTGTCACAAGATTTACAATGCAAGTAAGGTTTTGATTTGCTAATTCAACCAGTTTCTTCCACATCATTTTATCAAAAAATTTTCTTTTATGGTATCCGCTACCTAAAGTGGACCTTCACCCTGAATAAGAGTCTATCTTATGTTTCCCCCACACTGTACATACAGATTGCTCACGTTAAAAAATCATCCTACTTGCATCTACTGTATTTTCTGAGCCTTTAAACATCCAAGATGGAGTCTCTGGCTGCCTGCAAACTGGAAGTGTCTTCTGGCTGTGCTGCTCTGCATTGTGGGATTGCAGTCATTTTCCTGATCCCCAGCTTTGATCTGTCTGTACAAAGCACAGCTATAACCCCGCCCCCTGCCCTTTTCCCTCCTCTCCTCTCCTTAGTATGTGATGCTTCTGGGGCAAGATGGCGGTGCCCTTATTCTAGAGTCCTGAACAGAGTTGCAGCCCAGTGGGGGAAAGATTAATAAGTAAGCGACTAAAACATAAAATATACTAATTTTAGATGCTCTGGAATAGTTTTTAAAGGTTTGGGCTTTATATTAAATGATACTGAAGGTCCAGTTTAATTTAGGTTCCAGGGCCGGCCACTGGCCTTCCCACTGACCCGCTGTGTGAAACCCCCCAGATTGCCAGTACAAGCTTACCTGTTCCTGGTCTAATGGTACATGTTTGGGCTTTCGTCCAATCAGAGCTGTTTGCCGTGCCTATGTCATTCAGCAAACGCCTCTGACTCTTCCGGCTGTACGTACACTAACTACTTTTTTTTTTCAGTTCCTCCATGACCACCTGCAAATGTGGTCACATGTTAAATATCAACTGCAAAGCCCAAAGAGCAATCCCTTCTTTAAAGAGTAGCCTGTTGTGCCGGCCATAGACTCTAAAATACTCCACGGCAAGCCGATTAAGAATTCTTGCTGTTTGATCCTCCCAACCTCCCCATCCCCACTGCCTGCAATCACTTATGTTTCCGGTGATCCCATGCCACGTTTCCGGGCCACGGTTACTCCCCTATGCCGGAGATCTCTGCTCATCGCTGTATGCTGTGAATTAGCTTTATACTCACATTTTGTCCCCCACAGATCAGCAATCCTAGCCCATGGCTTACTGACTAACCTGATGGGCAGATCCACGTCCCTGCTGCCTGACCCGATCATCCAATGCTTCCTCATTCTTGCCATGGTGCTGTCCCCGCCATTAGTCACAGTAACACTACCATTGCAGTCAATGTAGGAGGTGTGAAAGGTCTTGGCACACCCTCTCCCTCTCCATTTCAGTCAATGGAAGGGACGTGCTAGTGTTATTGAGACTGATGGTGGTGGTGGGGCGCTGCCGCCATTTCAAGAACGAGGAGCAATGACTGATTTGAGCAGCGCAGGGCATGAATCTGCTGATCAAGTAAGGCAGCCAGCATGGGGCTAGGAGCGATTATTTGAAGGGGACAAAAGGTGACCACACATCAGTTTTTATTTTGACCTGGACACTGTCTTTAAAGTGGAACCAAACCCTGGACTGGCTCTGGAGTCTAAAAGACTTCAGGCCCGGCCTTCCCCCTTGGGCATCCTGAATTGGGATGCTCCGCTGTGTAAACCTACACCTCGAGTCACTGCAAACTCACCTTTGCCCTGACGTCCATGGCCATTGAGAGCTGGAGACGGGAGCGTGCCCTAGTCTAAAGGGAAACAGGATGTGGACGCTCCTTATTTCCGATCTCCATGTGTAAACAGAACCTTATGCGGATCATTAATATGCACGGCATAGGGCGCCAATTGCGCGAGAGCGTGTGCATGGGCTGTAGGAAAGGTAAGTTTCTATGGGCGACCTGGTGGGTATCACTTAGCAGGGCATCCCAAATCGGAATCAAAACCCAGAATGTTGAAAACCCAAGGTTTTGTTCCACTTCAATGTAGACTCGCCCCCCTTCCAATCCATCCCCACCAATAAGCCAAATGTGGCCATATCTGGAAGCAATAGCTTCCCACTGTGAATATCATAAGTTACTCAGGATCCTTGGTGCACAAAAACCAGGCTCCAAGCATTGAGCATTGAGCATGTGAGGGGGGTTCTCCATGGCGGATGCTACAATACTCAAAAGGTGAGTATTGTTTTTTTCTTTTGTTTATGCCTGGAGAGCCCCTTTAGCCTTTGCCGCATCTGTACACAGTGAGAATGCAAATCCAGAAAACCTCACCAAACATATTTCCAGTGCAGATTGTGGTCATTTAATCTGTTTATTTTTCACGCCTAGACTGTATCTACTTGGAAATCGATTCTGACTCGGATCTAGAAAATGAAGGCGAGTCGCCGTTCAGTGACCCAGAAGAAGAGGAAGATGATGACGACTCTTCAGGTGACCAGAGTTAAGGGCAGCAATCTCGAAGTGAATCAGAAGGGCCCCTTATAACCTATAATGTGATGGCTGGGCCCTTAGTTTACACAAAGTATTCAGACTTTATAGGAAACTCAATTTAAAACTAATTTCAATCACATTACCGATTATGGGAGGGCCCAGAGATTGTGGTTGTATGGGGCCCAAAAGTTTCCGATGGCATCCCTGTTATACTGCATTTTATTTGCCTTTGTATAGTATGGACATGTGGTTCATCCAGTACAGAAATTCTGGTGGGGGCTCGGGGTCACAGCATCAGCAAATTGGGGTGCCCAAAAAAGTGAACCTAAACTTTGGATGGTCAAAATCCTGCCTTTTGGTCCATTTTAATGACAAGCATTCCTTAGAGCAAAACTGGGCATTGTACGGCCCTTTGATTGGCTCTGACCGGGCTGGCGGAGTGATTCGGCGTCCCTCCGCTCGTGAAGCCTGTGAGGCGGCTGCCCGTTCCTCTTCGCAGCGGGTCGGCGCCTCCTGCACTGTACACAGGCGATCACTTAAGCAGTAGCTGATCGGCCGCACGGCTCTTCTGGCACGTTCTCCCTTCCTCACTAAGTGCTTAAATGATTGCCTGTGTACAGTGCGGGAGGCGCCGACCCGCTGCGAAGAGGAACGGTCGGGTGCCCAACAGAGAAGAAGAGCCCAACCAGGGGAGGAGAAGGAGGTAGGCTCCGGCGCCATCTTGCCTGGGTGGAGGGGAGGGAAATACAATTAATACAATACAATTAATATGCAGAATTGAGTTCAGCCTTTTGGCCCGGCCCCCCACAATATTTTTAGTTTCTCATGTGGCCCCATGGAAAAAATAATTGCCCACCCGTGCCTTAGAGCAAGGTCCAGGGGGGCGAATGCGGCCCTCCAAGTCTTTCTATGTGGCCAGACAGTGAAGGCTGGGCAATGCCCCTTCTAGCTGGCCTGATCACTTCAAGGCTTCTGACACATCGCATCTGTGTGAGGTGCTACTGAGTGATGCACTGGTACGCTGCACTCCACTGTGGAGCAAAGTACTGCCTCTAATCCCTGGTGCGGCACCTATAAAATAAGCTGGTACCTGCCTTTTTAACACTTTGAGGAGCAGAAGATAGTAGTGTCTGCAACTGTTCTGTGTCTCTCTGCAACCTGCTTTCACCACACAGGCCACCAAACTAAATGTCACCACAGAGGGCGCTACATCTGCTGCCAGGTGTGAAAAAAATTATATTCTAAGTATGTCACACACCCCGCTTCAAGACATTCATTACATGTGGGTTATACTGACCTGTAGATGGCGATATTGCAGAGATGTAAGGAAAAAAAGAGAGCCCCTCCCGGTCCATAAATACCTGGGACCTCCCACTCATCACCCAGTCTTTCATCTCTGCAGACGGCGAGCAAGTCAGAAGATGAGGTCTCCTCCTTGCACAGGGGGATTTCAGGTAGCCGGGATGACTCCCGGCCCTCTATTTTATCTATTTCCGCCCGGATCCCTTTTTGTTTTATCCTGCCTCCCAGCCTAGGCTGCTGGTCCGGGCGAGGGTAGATGGCATCCTAGGTGCTTAGGAGCTAATGCTCCACCGTGAGACCCTATACTAGAGGGTAGGCAGTTAACCGGGTTAGTGATCCCGGTTTGGGATGCCCTGTCCCATGGTCCTTCCCTGGATTAGATTCCCACTCTCCCAGGTAACCTTAGGGGGCGGGGGGGGGGGGGGGGGCGGGTCCCTTATGGGTTCCTTTATGGTTCCTTTATTTATTTGTGTGTATGTGTTAGTGTACTTGTGTGTGCCCATGAGGGCTTCTTCTCCTCCGTGGAGGGGGGGCGGGGCCGGGCGCTCGCGCGCCTACGGCCCGCCCCCGTGCTGAGTACGTCGGTCTCGTCCCGGATTCTGGCTGGGAGTGATGGGGGAGGGGCGGGGCGGGCACTCGCGCGCGTCTACGGCCCGCCCCCGTGCTGAGTGCGTCGGTCTCGTCCCGGTTTCTGGCCGGGACAGACAGGGGAGGGGCGGGGCCGGGTGCGACACGCGTATTGCACCGGCCCGCCCTCCCTCCTGCACACTGCACGTTGCCTGCGGTCTCGCCCTGGACGACAGGTGGACCATTGAGGTCGGGTGAGGGGCCTGGTGGCCGTTATTATCTATTGCTGTGCATGGGGTTGAATGTGTGTTTTATGTTCCAGGTGGACCATTGAGCATGTTAAAGGGGGGTTCTCCCGGTCCAGTATCCCTGATTAACATTTAGCTGGCCTAAAATCCTCCCACTCTGGACTTAAAGGGGCATCCCGGGTGGCATAATTGTGTAATTCCCAAACAACATAATGCGCATTGTATATACATTGTATATACATTTTAGTACAAAAAATCACCATATGGAGGCTTCCCCGGAAACTGGGCTTGTGCACCCCTCGGGGCAATCCAGGCTGTGTTTGGGGTGTGGGGTATCCCTTTTGGGGGATGATGTGTTTTTTATTTATGTGTACCCTGTGCGCGGCGGTCTATTACGCGGCAGACCGGATCTCAGGCGTCTGGTCTCCTCCCCGTCTCCCCCTCGCCTGACACGTGCGTGTGATGTGGTCATTGGCGGGGAGTCGCAATCTGTGGTGTGTGCCAGATTGGCCAATCTTGAAGAATTGTTTTCCAGTGCCCGCGCCAAAAAGGGCCACGGCAAAGGGAATACATTTGTATTCGGCTGCACAGGCCTTTGATAGGGTGGGCTCTGACTCCCTGGATTGGTCTGATTGCTCCCCGCGTGAGGAAGGGGAGCTGTATGAGGGGTCTGAGGATTCCGACGATCAGCAGTTTGTGGGCGCTGATGCCGAGCAGGGCCAGGGGGATTCCTCGGATTCTTCCGGGGTCCTGGCTCATAAGTTTGAGCTTCTGGCTTTTTCTCCCACCGAGGCGGCTCCTCCGCTGAAGGGGGAGTTCTTTGAAGAGACGAAGCCTCGCTTGGAATTTCTGTATCAAAAGCTTTTTGATGGTTTCATTCGCAAGGAATGGGAGAGACCGATGCGGCTTCCGGGTGTCCCACCGGGTTGGGACGAGAAATATCCCTTTCCGGTGGACGTGGTGAAGCACTGGTCGTCTCCCCCCGAGGTGGATGCTCCTTTTGGGGTTGTCCAGCTCCTCAGTCCTCCATTCTCCGGAGTGCAATACTCTCAAGTATGGTGAGGATAAACGCATTGACCAGATGGCTTGTCATGGTTTTGCCAGTGTTGGATCGGCTTGGCGGCCAGTTTGTGCTTCTGCGCTTGTACTGGTTGCTGCCAGGTCGGTTGTTAGAGGATTGTTGACCTCGTCCGGGGTCGACCCGATTAGTGAGGAATTTGCCGACCTTAAGCGCTGTGAGTTATTCTTATCCTTTGTACTGTCCGCCCTGGACGACATTTTGGTGATGTGTAGCAAAGCTACGGCTCTGCTTGTGGTTATCTTCCGGTCGGTTTGGTTAGGCCAGCAGGCGGCTGATTTTGTGTCCGATACGTCGCTCACGGCCCTTCCCTTTGTGGGGTTGCGGCTCTTTGGAGAAAGATGGGATTCGGTGGCATACTGAGGTAAGTTACCTCAGCGTAAGAAGCTGCGTCGCCCCTTTCGGGGGGCGGCTTCCTTCTCTCAGTCCTTTCGTGGGGCTAGAGACGGTAGGGGTTCGGCTTTCCCCTCGTCCAGAAGTGTTTTCTGGACCAGGGGCAGGGGTCGGGCCCGTCCAGGACACAGTTGGGGCTCCATGCCTAGAGTCGCTGCCACGCCGGCTCAGCAATGAGGGGGCGCCCTCACCCTTGCGGGTGGGGGGACGGCTGCTACTCTTCTCCCGGGTTTGGGTTCAAGAGGTCTTGGACAGGTGGAGTTAGGAAGTGGTGTCTTCCGGTTACAGGCCGGAGTTCGAGTTCCGGCCCCCTCCCAGATTCTTCAGTTCTCGGGTGCCGTCAGATCTTCTGGCCGCCCAGGGGCTGCGGGCGGCAGTAGCAAGTCGCTTGGACATGGCTGTCATCTGCCGGGTGCCTCACTCAGACTGGGGACTGGGCTTCTATTACATTTTGTTCACGGTGCCCAAGGAGGACTGTTCCGTTCGTCCCATTCTGGAAATGAAGTTGATCAACAGGTTTGTTCGTCCCCGGAAGTTCCGTATGGAATCTTTGAGCTCAGTCATCCACTCATTGCGTCTGGGGGACTTCATGTCGTCCACAGGCATCAAGGATGCTTACCTGCATTTCCCAATATTTCCGGCACACCAGATATTCCTCAGGTTTGTCTTGGACATTCCACATTTTCAGTTTGTGGCGCTTCCGTTTGGCCTTACTTTGGCTCCAGGCAGGCGCAGCTGGATACCAGGACTTTGGTGTCCACTCTGGAGAGTTTCGGTTGGGTGATCTACTATCCCATGTCCTGCCTCACTCCCTCCAGGGTGGTGGAGTTTCTGGGAATGTCGCGGGATATTTCTCAGGCCAGGGTGTTTCTCCCCCGGGCCAAGGTTCTTCTGATTCGGGAATTGACTCAGCGTCTTTTATCCATTCCCCGTCCGTCCATCCGGCTAGGGATGCGACTTGTGGGATTGCTGGTGGCGTCGTTCGGGCCGGTTCCCTTTGCCCAGTTTTCTCACAAGGACGCTCCAGCTCCATCTCTTGGCGGTCTGGGATGGGTCCCTGCTGTCATTGGATCAGTCTTTTATGCTGTCCCCCCGGGTGCGGCGTTCCCTTTGGTGGTGGCTAAAACCGAGCAATCTGACGAGGGGCGGGTCCTTTCTGACCCCTCGTTGGGAGACGGTCACCACGGATGCCAGCCTGTACAGGTTGGGGGGGGGGGGGATTTTGGAAGGATATTCAGTTTCAGGGACTGTGGGGGGCCTCTGGAGGCTCACGATCCCATCAATGTTCTTGGGTTGAGAGCCATCGGGCTGGTTCTGGCTCACTTGACTCTTCAGTTGCGGGGCCTTCCGGTCCAAGTTCGGTCGGACAATCGGACGGCGGTCGCCTACATCAATCTCCAGGTGAGGGACTCGATGCGGGCGTGCCCTCGGGGTAGTGTCCTTGACCCTTGCCTGGGCAGAGAGCGATGTCCCATGCATCTCGGCGGTGTTCATTCCGGGAGTGGAGAACATGGAGGCGGACTCCCTGAGCAGGGGGTCATCTCACTGGGGGGAAGGGTCGCTCTGCCCCAAGGTGTTTCGGTCGCTTTGCCAACGATGGGGGGTCTCCGGTGGTGGCGCCCTTTTTGCCTCTCGTCACAATCACAATTCTCCAGCATTTGTGTCTCTCTCGTGGGATCCACTGGCTCTGGCGGTGGATGCCATGTCTCTGAATTGGAGGGATCTGGGGTTTCTGTACCTGTTCCCTCCGTTTCCCATGGTGGGCTGCGTGGTGCGCAAGCTGGCCCTAGAGGGCGCGTCGGCAATCCTGGTGGCTCCAAGGTGGCCAGGACAGGTGTGGTTCGCAGACGTGGTAAGGTTGGCGGAGGTTCAGTTAGTCCTGTCCCTTCTGCTGAATCTGCTCACTCAGGGGCCGCTGCTGCTCTATCCCAATTTGCCGACGCTGGTTTTGACGGCGTGGTTGCTGAAACCTTCATCTTGAGGGCTGAAGGTCTTTTTTCTGCTGTCATTCAGACTCTGGTTAGGGCTAGGGGCCTTGCCTTGCAGGGCTTTCTTTATTCCTGGGGTTTTTGGAATTTCGGCACCATGGCCGAGGTTTGCAGCTTAGTACGCTGAAGGGGCAGGTTTCTGCCCTGGCGGTTTTCTTTCAAAAATCCTTTGTCCTTCATCCGCTGGTTCAGACCTTTTTTTCCAGGGGGTTACGCTTGTGCGTCCTCCTAGGAAGCTTTTGCTCCCAGTTTGGGTTTTGAATTTGGCTTTGTCTGCCTTGCAGGGTCCTCCTTTTGAACTTTTGCAGGACGTTGCATTTTCTACATTTACGCAGAAGTTTGTTTTTATGGTCGCCATAGTCTCCGTTCGGTGTGTTTCGGAGTTTGCAGCCTTGTCTGTTAAGGCTTCTTTCTTTGAGAGGCGTCAGGACAAGATTGTTTTCTGCTTCAAACCAGATTTCCTTCCTACGGTGGTCTCTGCTTTTCTTTTGAATCAGGATATTGTTCTTCCCTCCTTGTGTCCTAAGCCTAGCAAGGACAAGGAGAGAGTCTTGCATTCCTTGGATGTGGTTCGCTGTGTGAAGTACTATTTGGTAGTTACGTCTTCCTTTCGTAGGACTGATGCTCTTTTTGTGGTGCCCTCCGGGCCCTGGAAATGTTTGGCGCCCGCCAAGTCTCCCATTAGTAAATGGATTCGCCAGGCCATTGTTGGGACCTATTCTGCCAAGGGTAAGGTTCCCCCTTTTCGTGTTTCTGCTCATTCTGCTCGTGCTGTTGGGGCGTCCTGGGCCTTCCAGCACCAGGCCTCTGTTGAGCAAGTTTGTAAGGCTGCTACTTGGTCTTCTGTTCACACTTTTTTCCAAGTTTTACAAGGTTGATGTGCGGGCCTCAGCGGATGCTGTTTTTGGCCGCAAAGTTCTGCAAGCTGCAGTGGTTTAAGTTGTGCTTTATTGCCTTGTTTGGATCCTCGCACTTTATGAACACTGTTATTGGATGTCCCACATGTAATGAATGTCTTAAGCCGGGTGTGTGACATACTTAGAGTAATACCATTTTGTGAATACTCACCTGTAAAATGGGTATTATAAGTATGTCACACACCCCGCTTCACCCCGCCCTTTTGTATTCTGGATCCTTTATATGGTGAACTTTTCGTTGTTATGACTTATATTTGGCTCTTCTTGGTCCCTTACCTTACTGCTATCTTTATACTGGGTAATGAGTGGGAGGTCCCAGGTATTTATGGACCGGGAGGGGCTCTCTTTTTTTCCTTACATCTCTGCAATATCGACAACTACAGGTCAGTATAACCCACATGTAATGAATGTCTTGAAGCGGGGTGTGTGACATACTTATAATACCCATTTTACAGGTGAGTATTCACAAAATGGTATTTCTAGTGTTGTTCTAGGAAATAAATAATTCTGGATCTGTCCTGGGAAAAATAATTCTGGATCTGTCCTGTGAAAAATAATTTTGGATCTGTCTTGGGCAAAATTATTCCGCATCTATCCTGGGCAACATAATTCAAAAGCTGCATCTGTCCTGGGCAAAATAATTCTGCATCTGTCCTGGGCAAAATAATTCTGCATCTGTCATGGGCAAAATAATTTTGGATCTGTCCAGGGCAAAATAAATCTGTATCTGTCCTGGGCCAAGTTTATTCTGAATCTATCCTGAGCAAAATAATTCTGCATCTGTCATGGGCAAAATAATTCTGTGTCTGTCCTGGGCAAATTAATTCTGGATCTGTCCTGGACAAAATAAATCTGCATCTGTCCTGAGCCAAGTTATTCTGCATCTACCCTGCGCAAAATAATTCTGGCTCTGCCCTGGGCAGAATAATTCTGTATCTATATTGGGCAAAATAATTCTACATTTGTCCTGGGCCAAGTTTATCCTGAATCTATTCTGGGCAAAATAATTCTGAATTTATCCTGGGCAAAATAATTCTGCATCTGTCCTGGGCCAAGTTTATTCTGAATCTGTCGTGGACAAAATAATTCTCCGTCGGTCCTGGGCAAAAAAAATCCATGGCTGACCTGAGCAAAATATGCCTGTCTGCATCTGACCTGGACACATCAAACATTTGTATGGTCGTGTTTGCATTCTGTTTTGTGTCTGTTTTTAAGCTGTTTGAAGGCAACCAAAATGCTGACACGACCCTCTGTGAAAATGAGTTTGGCACCTCTGCTTTAGAGCGTACCAAACCTGCCAGTAATACAAAACCAAATAAGCCCAGAAGGGACATGCTTCAGACCACTGACTAGAAGTCCTACTGACAGGAACCTTGCAAAGCCTTTCCTTTAGGGACCGCGATTTGCCTGTATACTCTAAACTTAATAAGAAATTCTTTCCTCTCTATGTACAGATTGCATGTTTGTGGAGCCTGAAGATGTGTCCGTGGGTGACCTTAAAAAAGGGACAAATCACACTGATGACGACGACTCGGGTAAGTGTCACCACAAAATGGGCATGGTGGGCGCAAATTCATGTGATTGTCACAGCTAAAGCCTGAGCAAAACAAAAATAGCATAATACAGAACTGTGTATGTATACATATAATCACATACATGAAAATTCTTTCTTTGGTATTTGGGCCATTCTGATTATAAATCATTATAATTCCAGCAATGTTTCCTCATCCTTTGCAGGCCCCGAAATAAAAATTGCCTGTCCTCTGGTCTGTTCCTGTAGAGCTGCAACATGTGACTGTAATGTTGTGATGCAGCTTCCATTAATGCTGCACAATCTGCACCCCGCATTATCAATTGCAGCCCTCAGCACCCCTAGGGAGTTTATAGAGTTGCTTTGCCTGCAGTGCAAGCGGCTGGCCACTAACGGGGGGGGGGGGGGTACTTTCCATGGAAGCCTTCAGTGAACAGAGATTTCTCCCCTACAAAAGCTAAATTCTACATTCAAGAAAACTGCGCTCTTTGTTTTTCCTCATTCCAGGGTGTATAGTTGAAGGTTAAGTTCATTTTTGAAGTGGACCAAAACCCAGGATAGTCAATTGTTTTGACCCTCCTGGGTTTAGCTCCATTTCCCGGGTGCACCCAGATCGGGGGTGCCCCGCTGTGTAAAACCCCACAGGACGCTGCAGCCAACTCACCTCTTCCTGGTCCCACAGCGTGTCTAAGAGCAGCGGCTCTGGCAGCCTCATCCTCCGCCTCCCTCTAACAGGGAGCGTGCCCGCGCCGGCCATTCATAAATGCCTGGCGTGGGCACGCGCACTGCTAGAGGGAAGCGGAGGATGCGGCCGTCAGAGCCTCCGCTGCTCTTAGACGCGCCATGGGACCGGAAAGAGGTGCGTTGCTGTGGCGATCTGGGGGGGGGGGTTACACACAGCGGGGCACCTCCGATCAGGATGTCCCCGGGGAAAGGACCAAAACCCAGGATAGTCAAAATCCTGGGTTTTGGTCCACTTTAAAAGTGTATATTTTTTCTTTACCCTCATGAAGGTGCTGAGCTGATCTAGTGGTTTTTTAGTAACTTAGTATCTTTTAGTGTTTTATAGAAGCCGTTTTCACTACCTGCAATCTTTTGCTATTGGCAGCCGTACACTTTAACCTTTAAGTCTGCCACTTGCTGTCTAGCATGTTTATATGGATTACAACTTGAGGCGTTCCTTGGCCTAGTGGTAAGGAAGTGATCTTGTAGCCCTGCAAATGCTCCCCAGGCGCCATTGTTAGGGCAGCCCACCACTCTGAGCACGTGTACACTCACTTATTTTGTTTGTTTTACTGCATAGATTGGTTGAATGTATGTGCTGCGCAAGCATAAAAATACAATTCTTTGAGTACTCACCTGTAGAATTGATTTTGTAGTATACAGCTTGTCCTGTTCCAGTAATTCCTTACACTTGGGTTATTCCGCCACAAGGTGGCGCAGTGGACTGCAGAAAGACTTGTGGCCACTCCCGGCCCCATAAATAGCCAGGAACCTCCCATCAATTTCCAGTGTTCACAGGCAGTTACACAAGAAGCCGGGAGAATAAAAAAATGGATAAGAACCCAAAATGAACTTTTGAACAATCACCTTACAGAGGTAACCAAGAAAAATAACAAGGGAGGGATGGAACAGAACGTGCTGTATACTACAAAATCAATTCTACAGGTACTCACAGAATTGTATATTCTTAGTATACAGTACGTCCTGCTCCAGATAAGATTCTTTACGTCTGGGTATTACTCCGCCAGATGGCGCTGGACTGCAGAGACATAGAAATTGGCTCCTCCCGGCCCCTCAAATACCCGGGACCTCCCACAAATCCCCAGATTTTCTCTGCAGTCTGGACTGCGAAGGACAAGAAGATGGCTCTCTCTTCTCGCAGGTGAGCGGGGCTATTAGCCTGCGGCCCTGTAGGACTTTTCCCATCCGTTCTTTATTAATGTGCCTCCCAGCCTTGGCTGCGCTGGTCGGGTGATGGTAGGCAGCACCGCTGTCAGGTGCTTAGTAGCGCTGCTCCACCGCAATCCCCCACCAAAGGGTAGGCGGTATAGGCGTATGGTGAGCCTTATCGGATGCCCCTCCCACGCTGTTGCCCCTTGCCCCTGACTATCGGTGGGCCCTACATTAGGTGGCTGCTGCCCTCCCTCGCTCTCCCTTGTAGTTTCTCTGGGGGGGGGGGGGGGGGTGAGTGTGTGCTTTGTACATTCTCCTTATTATTTGTGCTTGGTTTGCCTTTAGTTCTGTCACCACACAGACTTTGGTTGCACTGGTTGCTTGTTTGAATTTACCGCCGCCGCTGCGCGCACGCTTCTACGGCGTTCCATGGTTGGCCTCTTCGGGGGGGCGGGGCCTGCGGATGGCGCATTCCACATCACTGTCTCCGCGGCCCGCCCCTCAAGGTATACTCGGCACCATTTTTTCTTGCTTCTTCGCGCTGCGTGGCTGGCGCCTACCTACCGCGTCCTTAAGTGCCCTCGCAGGCTGTTTGTTTTTACTTTTAATGTCATGTATGCATGTCACTTACGGGGTTTTTTCGCTTATGTCTTACAGGTGGGTCAAACTCCATTGGTTTCTCCCGGCCCTAACCCCTCTATTTAGTTATTAAACTTTTTTGAGGCCTAGTGTGCTAATTCCTCCCACTTCCCTAGTGGGCTATTGGGGCATCCCGGGTTGCTTTTTATAGCGGGAATCCCTGTCGGCCTATTGTGCCGCTATAATCACCATATGGAGGCATCTCACGATAATGTGCTCGGGGTTCCTTCAGGACAAGCCCGGCTGTGTGTAGTGTGTGGGGTGTCCCCTACAAGTGTTGACAATGTGCGGGTTTGTGTACATTGTGCCCAGCAGGTGCTTGCGCTGCAGCCTGGTTTACCAGCAGCTGGGCCTGCGCCACGTATGGCTTCACCTACTCCCCCAAGCTTAAATTTGACTCCCAGTGAGCTGCAAACCAGTGGGGAATCTCAGCCTGATGTGTCTACTAGACTGGCTAGTGTTGAAAAGTTGCTTGCTAATACCATAGGGCGTAAGGCCTCTGCTAAGAGGCGGCATTTGACGCCTGATGTCACTCTTTTCCCTATGGAGGCTGAAGAGTTCTTTGAACTGTCTGGTTATACTCCCCTGGAAGAAGGGGAATTGTTCTGACTCAGAGTTATCTGATGAGCGGCCCAAGGGTTATGATGATTCTGGTTCTGATCCCTGGGCCCCAGATGATACTGATAGGCTTTTGGCTCAGATATTTGAAGTGCTTGCTATCTCTCCCCCGGTCGCGGCTCCTAAGCATCAGGTCGAATTGTTTCATATTGCTAAGCCACATTTAGAGTTCCCTGAACAATCTCATTTCAATAATCTTGTGCTCAAGGAATGGGAGCGTCCTAACAGGCTCCCCGGAGTCCCTAAGAGTTGGGATAAGAGAGATCCTTTTCTGCTGATGTGGTAAAACGTTGGTCATCCCCTCCAGAAGTGGGGACCGCCTGGACCTGTTTGCTAAGGGAGGCAGGTTACCCCAGCGCAGGGGGCAGTCTCGGGCCCTTTCGGGGCCCGGGCTCCTTTTCTTCCCCCTACCGTGGATCCAGACCAGGGAGGGGGGGTCTCCTTTACGGGGGCCTGAGGAGATTTCTGGGGTAGGGGCAGAGGACGTGAACGCTTGGCTCATCCTGGGGCTCCAAGCCTAAGCCCACCCCCAAGCCTCCTCAGGCATGAAGGGGCGCCCTCACCCATCCGGGTGGGGGGACGGCTTCAGCAGTTTGCTCACGTCTGGAGACTTCATGTCTCAGACCGGTGGATTCAGGAGGTAGTGTCCTCCGGTTACAAGATAGTTTGCTTCCTGGCTGCCCCCGAGATTCATCAGATCCCGGATGTCTCAGGACCCTATGTCAGCTCAGGCTCTGATTCTGGGGGTGCAAAGCCTTCTGGAGCTGGGGGTCATCTATCAGGTCCCCTTACTAGAAAGGGGCACGGGTTTTTATTCCAACCTTTTCACCGTGCCCAAAAGAGATGGGTCAGTCAGGCCCATCCTGGACTTGAAGATCCTCAATCAGTTCTATCCTCAATCAGTGCTATCAGTTCCCTGCGTCCAGCTTCATGACTTCTGTGGACATCAAGGATGCTTACTTTCATATTCCTGTCTTTCCAGGTCATCAAAGATTCCTCAGATTTGCTCTGAAGGATCAGCACTGCCAATTTGTGACATTGCCCTTCGGTCTCACTTTAGCTCCCAGAGTGTTCACCAAGGTGCTGGCAGGAGTGATGGCTCTGCTCAGGTCTCAGGGCATTCGCGTTCTGCCCTATTTGGACGACATTCTCATCACTTCTCAGTCCCTCCAACAGGCAGAACTGGATACTCAGCGAGTAGTGTCCACACTGGAGTCATTTGGCTGGGTGATCAACCATCCCAAGTCTTCCCTGTCTACCTCCTTTGTGACGCCATTCCTGAGAATGAATCTGGATACAGTTCAGGCAAGGATTTTTCTTCCTCAGCAGAAGGTGGACAGTCTGATTGTGCAGGTTTGGTTCCTGCTATCTTGTCCTCATCCCTCCATCAGGCAGGGAATGCAGCTGGTGGGCCTGATGGTGTCGTGCTTCGAGGCGGTCCCTTATGCCCAGTTTCACTTGAGGCCTCTGCAACTCCACCTCTTGTCAGTGTGGGACAAGGATCCTGCGTCCCTGGACCAGGACCTTATTCTGTCCCCCCTAGCAAACCGTCCCTCTAGTGGTGGCTGGACTCCAGGAACCTGTTGGTGGGCAGAACCTTTCTGGCCCCCTGCTGGGAGACTGTCACCACAGATGCCAGTCTGACAGGTTGGGGGGCTTCTGGAAGTCCCTACAGTTCCAAGGGAGGCGGGGCCCTCAGGAGGCCCAGACACCTATCAACATTCTGGAATTGAGGGCGATCAGGTTGGTTCTGGCTCACCTGACCCAACACCTTCGGGGCCGGCCTGTTCAGGTTCGCTCGGACAACCAGACGGCGGTTACCTATATCAATCATCAGGGAGGGACCCTGAGCAAGGGGGCCCTCAAGGAAGTGTCTCTGATTCTGGCCTGGGCGGAGGACAATGTTCCCTGCATCTCAGCTGTGTACATTACGGGGGTGGAGAATCTGCAGGCAGACTCTCTGAGCAGGGGGACCTCTCGCCTGGGAGAATGGTCCCTCTGCGACAGGGTGTTTCACTCTCTGTGTCACCGTTGGGGTCAGCCAGATGTGGATCTGTTTGCGTCCCGTCACAATCACAAGCTCCCAGCCTTTCTTTCCCTGTCCCAGGATCCTCTGGCCTTGGCCACAGATGCTCTGACAATGTCATGGCAGGATTTTCAGCTTCTGTATGTCTTTCCCCCGTTCCCCCTGTTGGGCAGGGTTCTGCGCAAGATAGCTCAGGAAGGGGTGCCAGCAATCCTGGTGGCTCCCAGGTGGCCAAGAAGAGTGTGGTTCGCAGACATAGTGCAGCTGGCAGTAGATCAGTACACTCTGCCCAAGGTTCCAGACCTGCTCACGCAGGGACATTTACGCCACCCCAATTTACAAACACTGGCTTTGAAGTCCTGGCTGCTGAAACCTCCATCTTGATGGAAAAGGGGCTGCCTGGTCCTGTTGTTAACACCATGATCAGGGCTAGGAAGAAGTCTTCTTCCATTTACTATAGAGTATGGCATGCCTACATTGACTGGTGTGAGTCTAGGTCTCTTCCCTGTCAGGTGTTCTCTATTCCCAGGATTCTGGAGTTCTTCCAACATGGCTTGGATCTGGGGCTTCAACTCAGTACTCTGAAGGGTCATGTCTCTGCCCTGGCTGTTTTCTTCCAGAGATCTTTTGCTCAGCATTCTCTGATCAGGACCTTTTTCCAGGGGGTTACTCATGTGCGTCCTCCACGTAAGCCTATGTTGCCTGTCTGGGATTTGAACTTAGTCCTGTCTGCCCTGCAGGGTGCTCCCTTTGAACCTGTGCAGGAGGCTGCCTTGTCCATTCTTACTCTCAAGGTTGTATTTCTGGTGGCTATCACTTCTGTTAGGCATGTTTCTGAGTTGGCGGTGCTTTCCATCCAGCCCCCCTACTTTGAGAGACACCAGGACAAGGTGGTGTTTCGCTTCAAGGCAGAGTTTCTGCCTAAGGTTGTGTCTGCCTTTCATCTAAATCAGGACATTGTTCTACCTTCCTTGTGCCCTAATCCTAGTAACAATAAGGAAAGGGTTTTGCATTCCTTGGATGTGGTCAGGAATCTGAAGTACTATCTGGTGGCTACTGCACCTTTCGGGAAAACTGATGCTCTTTTTGTGGTCCCTTCTGGTCCTAGGAAGGGTTTGGCTCCTGCTAAATCTACTATCTGCAAATTGATCTGTTAGGCTGTGATTCAGGCCTACACTGCTAAGGGGAAGAATCCTCCCTTCCGCCTTACTGCTCATTCCACTCGTGCTATTGGTGCCTCTTGGGCTTTTCAGCACCTGGCTTCTGCTGAACAAGTTTGCAAGGCCGAGGTGTAGCTGAAGAGGTCTCATGTGAAACTGAGCATAGGGTACCGCCTCGAAGCAAGACACCATCAGGCCCACCAGTTGCATCCCCTGCCGGATGGAGGGATGAGGACAAGAAAGAAGAAACTAGGCCTGAGCTTGAAGACTCTCCACCTTCTGTTGAGGGAGAAAAACCTTGACCTGAGATGTATCCAAAGTCATGCCCAAAAAGCACCTCACCAGTGACAAGGACAGAAAAGACTTGGGATGGTTGATCACTCAGCCGAAGGACTCCAGTGTGGACACCACCATCTGAGTATCCAGTTCTGCCTGATGGAAGGACTGAGACATGATCAGAATGTCATCCAAATAAGGAAGGATGCGAATGCCCTGAGATCTCAACAGAGCCATCACGCCTGCCAGCACCTTGGTGAATACCCTGGGAGCCAAGGTGATACCGAAAGGCAAGGCCACAAATTGGTAGTGCTAATCCTACAGAGCGAACATAAGAAATTTCTGATGACCTAGGAAGATTGGTACATGAAGGTAAGCGTCCTTGATGTCTACAGAGGTCATGAAGTCGCCCAGGCGCAGTGTATTGACTGCTGAGCGTAGGGTCTCCATGCGAAAATGCTTGAATCTGACAAACTTGTTGAGGCGCTCCAGGATAGGCCTGAGGGACCCATCCTTTTTGAGAACCATGAATAGATTGGAGTAGAAGCCTCTGCCCCTTTCCCTGAGAGGCACCAGGCAGATGACCATCAACTCCAGAGTTTTTTGGGCCGCAAGGCGCTAGCCCTGAGCTGATGCGGTTTTGAGCCATCCGGGATCTGACGAATCTTGGGAGCGGGCAGGCTGCAAACTCTATCTTGTAACCGGAGGAAACCACCTCTTGAATCCTCTCCTCCCGCGTCATCAGAGGCCCCATCTAAGAGACACTTAAGCAGCCCTTTAATAGCAATAGCCGTTATGGCAGAGGCACAAACTGGGCGCAGTGCAGTCCCCACACAGGCAAAGGCATGACAGGACAGCTGATCCATGCGCTGGTCCTCACCATTCCAGCAGTGTAGAAGTGTCAGGTGAGTGCATGATGTATTAGACAACCCTAGGACGGGCGCGTCCACCTCGGGAGGACATGACCAACGTTTACCACGTCAGCAGGACGTCCCAACTCTTGGCCACCCCAGGTAGCTTACTAGGCCGTTCCCACTCATTGAGCACCAGATTATTAAAGTGATTCTGTTCAGGGAACTCCAAGCATGGTTTAAAGTGGACCAACCCAAGATATTCTTAGTATACAGTACGTCCTGCTTCAGATATAGTACTTACACTTGGGTTATCCTCCGCCAGATGGCGCTGCACTGCAGAGACATGTAAAACAGGCTCCTCCTGGCCCCTCAAATACATGGGACCTCCCACAAATCCCCAGATTTCTCTGCAGTGCTTACTGCGAAGACATGAAGTTATCACTCTCTCGCAGGTGAGCGGGGCTATTAAGCCTGCGGCCCTGTTGGACTATTCCCACCCGTCCTTCGTGTGATGTGCCTCCCAGCCTGGGCTGCGCGGGTCGGGTGAAGGTAGGCAGCACCATGCGTGCTTATGGAGCGTCCCCCACCAAAGGGTAGGCGGTATAGGCTGATGGTGAGCCTTTATGGATGCTCCTCCCGCATTATTGCCCCATGCCCCGTGTAGCGGTGGGTCCTGTACAAAGGCCCGCCATCCTCCCTCATTCTCCCTGTAGCCTTCGGGAGGAAAGGAAGGGGGGGGGGGTGTGGGTTAGCCTGTAGCGTGATTCGCGCGTACAGCGTTTGTCATGTCTTTTGACTAGTATATGTGGTGTCTGCCGTCGCGCAGACTTGTCTTTTTTACTTTTGCAAATGCAGGCACCGCACGCGTCTTTTCCTTCATTTGGATGTTCCACGGCGGCTTTACCTCAGACGCTTCTGTGTTATCATTGGCTGCTTGCCTGTGGGCTTCGCGCTCTTCGGGGGTCGGGGCGGGGCCTGGCTTGGCGCGCCCTGCGTCACAGCCCGCTCTGGCCCGCCCTTCGAGGTACTCTTGGCGCCCTTTTGTCAGCGCGCGCACGCGTGTGGCGGTTATACTTACTGCGGTCCTTAAGTGCCCTCGTGGGCGGTTGTTATACTCATTGTAGTGTTTGATTCTGACACCCCTTCTTCCCTCTGTGTCTTTCAGACGGGTGAAGCCATTGGCCTCTCCCGGCCCGGTGTAATTGATAATTGGGCCTTGTATAATTACTCCCACTTCCACAGCGGGTCATTGGGGCATCCAGGGTTGCTTATAGCGTAAATCCCTACTGGCATATTGTGCCTAATAATCACCATATGGAGGCATCCCAGGAACCGGGGTCCCCTTGGGACAAGCCTGGCTGTGGGTAGCGTGTGGGCAGCATCGTGCTGACGCTGACAAGGCACAAGTCTGTGTACCCTGTGCTGAGCAGGTGCTTGCATTGCAATCTGGCCTGCCAGTGACTGCGCCTCGTTTCACTTCACCTACTCCCCCAAGCTTAAATCTCACTCCTGTTGAGTTGCATACTACTGGGGATTCTCAGCCTGATGTGTCTTCTAGACTGGCTACTGTTGAACAGATTATTGCGAGGTCTTTAGAGCGTAAGGGCCCTGGTAAGAAGTGGCACTTGACGCCTAATGTTACTGTTTTCCCTATGGGAACTGAGGAGTTTATGAATCTGTGTGGCTATACCCCGTCTGATGAAGGGGAGCTCCTTTCTGATTCAGGCTCATCTGATGAGTGACCAAGGGGTCATGACGATTCTGGCTCTGACCCCTGGGCCCCGGATGACACTGACAGATTATTTACCCAGACCTCGAGGTTCTGTCTATCTCTCTCCCTGTTGAGGCTCCCAGGCAAAGAGGGGAGCTTTTCCATACAGCAGAATCACGTTTGGAGATTCCAGGGCAGGCACATTTCTATAACCTAAGGAATGGGAGCGCCCCAGTAAACTTCCCGGGGCTCCAAAGATTTGGGATAGGAAGTATCCCTTTCCTGCTGAGGTGGGTAAAGGTTGGTCATCCCCCCCCCCTCGAGGTGGATGCCCCGATCCTAGGGCTATCTAACACCTCTGTCATGCATTCCCCTGATTCTACTACCCTGCGGGATGCTGAGGACCAGCGCATTGACCAGCTGGCCTCCCACGCCTTTACATGTGCAGGGACGGCGCTGCGCTCGGTCTGTGCCTCTGCTATTACTGCAGTGGCCACTAGAACCCTTATCAGAAATATGCTTGATAGTGCCCCTGATGATTTGCCTTGTGAGGTGTTTATTGCACTCTCTAGTTGATGTTTTGTGTAAATTTTGTCCTGTCAGCATTGGATGACACCATCAGACTGTGTGCCAGAACTTCTGCCCTCGTGGTGGCTGTGCGCCGCTCGGGTGTGGCTGCGCTAGTGGGCCGCTGACAATGCTGCCAAGAAGGCCCTCACTGGTTTTTCCCTTTAAGGGACTGCGTCTGTTTGGAGACCGCCTGGACCTTTCTTGCTAAGGGAGGCAGGTTACACCAGCGCAGGCGGCAACCTCGGCCCTTTAGGGGTTAGGGTTCCTTCTCCTCCCCTTACCGTGATGCAAGACAGGAAAGGGAGGTATTCTTCCCTGGGGCCCAGGGAGACTTCTGGGGTAGAGGCAGAGGACGTGGATGTCCGGGCTCCTCCTGGGACCCCAAAAGCTAAATCTTCTCCCAAGCCCCCTCAGGCATGTTGGGGCGCCCTCACCCATCTGGGTGGGGGGACGGCGGCAGCACTTCGTTCAGGTCTGCAGGATTCATGTCTCGGACCGGTGAATTCAGGAGGTAGTGTCCTCCGGTTAGTTTGCTGTTCGAGTTTGCTGCCGATCCCCCTTCAAGATTCATCAGGTCCCGGATTCCTCAGGACCCTGTGTCAGCTCAGGAGCTAGTGCAAGCGGTGCAAGGCCTCCTGGAGCTGGGGGTCATCTGCCAGGTGCCTTTAGGAAGAAAAGGCAAGGGCTTTTATTCCAACCTATTCACAGTACCCAAAATGGATGGTTCTGGCAGGTTCATCCTGGACTTAAAGATTCTTAACAAGTTTTTGTCAAGGGCAGGTGCTTTCGCATGAAGACTCTGCGCTCTGCCATCTGTTCCCTGTCCCAAGGGGATTTCATGGCTTCTGTGGACATCAAAGATGCTTACCTTCATATTCCTGTGTTCCCAGGTCATCAAAAGTCCCTCAGGTTCACTCTGATGGATCAACATTACCAATTGGGGCCTTGCCCTTCGGCCTCACTTCAGCTCCCAGGGTGTTCACCAAGGTGCTGGCTGGCATGATGTCTCTACTCAGATGTTAGGGTGTCAGCGTGCTTCCCTATCTGGATGACATCCTCTTCACTTCCACAGTCTCTGCATCAGGCAGAGTTGGATACTCAGCTGGTGGTGCCCATTCTGGAGTCATTAGATGGGTGATCAACCACCCCAAGTCCTCACTGTCCCCTTCCTTGGTAACTCCAATCCTAGGAATGGATCTGGATACAGTTCAGGCAAGGATCTTCCTTCCTCAGCAGGAGGTGGACAATCTGATTGCACAGGCTCAGTCCCTCCTTGCTTGTCCCCATCCCTCCATCAGGCAGGGGATGCAGCTGGTGGGCCTAATGGTGGCGTGCTTCGAAGCGATCCCTTATGCTCAGTTCCACTTGAGGCCTCTGCAACTTCACCAATTGTCTGTATGGGACAAGGACCCAGCGTCCCTGGACAGGGTCTGTGTGCTTCCCCCCCCCCGGTCAGAAGGTCCCTCTTGTGGTGGATGGACTCAAGGAACCTGTTGGGGGTTTCTGGAAGTCCCTGCGGTTCCAGGGGAGGTGGGGCCCTCAGGAGGCCCACACATCTATCAGTGTCTTGGAGCTGCGAGCGATCAGGTTAGTTCTGGCTCGCTTGACTACTCATCTTTAGGGCCTGCCTGTTCAGCTGGCGCTCGGACAACCAGACGGCAGTTGCCTACATTAATCATCAGGGAGGGACCCGGAGCAAGAGGGCCCTCCAGGAAGTGTCTCCAATCCTGACCTGGGTGGAGGCCAATGCGTATCAGCGGTGTACATTCCGGGGGTGAAAAATCTGCTGGCAGATCCTCTGAGTAGGGGGACCTCTCGCTGGGGACCTTGGTCCCTCTGCAACAGGGGGTTCCAATCTCTGTACCACCGTTGGGGCCAACCAGATGTGGATCTGTTTGCATCCCGTCACAATCACAAGCTCCCGGCCTTTGTCTCCCTGTCCCAGGATCCTCTGGCCTTGGCCATGGATGCCCTAGCAATGTCATGGCAGGAATTCAGCTCCTGTATGTCTTTCCTCCATTCCCCCTGCTGGGCAGGGTTCTGCGCAAGATTGCTCTGGAAGGGGTGCCAGCAATTATGGTGGCCCCCAGGTGGCCAAGAAGAGTGTGGTTCGCAGACGTGGTGCAGATGGCAGTAGACCAGTACGTTCTGCCAAGGGTGCCAGATCTGCTCACTCAGGGCCCCTTACGCCATCCCAATTTACAAACTCTGGCCTTGACGGCCTGGTTGCTGAATCCTCCATCTTGATGGAAAAAGGCTTGTCTGCCTCGGTGGTTGATACCATGGTGAAGGCTAGGAAGAAAACTTCTTCTTCCATCTATTACAGGGTATGGCGTACCTACTTTGACTGGTGTGAGTCTAGGTCTCTTCCCTGTCGGGTGTTTTCAGTCCCCAGGGTTCTGGAGTTCTTACAGCATGGGTTGGAGTCGGGACTCCAACTCAGTGCTCTGAAGGGTCAGGTTTCTGCCCTGTCTGTTTTCTTTCAGATGTCTTTTGCTTAGCATTCTTTGATTAAGATCTTTTTTCCAGGGGGTCGCTCATTTGCGCTCCCCACGTAAACCTGTGGTCCCTGTTTAGGATTGAACTTGGTTTTGTCTGCCTTGCGGGGTGCTCCCTTTGAACCAATGCAGGATGCTGCTCTGGCTGTTCTTACCCTCAAGGCTGTCTCTTGGGTAGCCATTACTTCGGTCAGGCGTGTGTCTGAGTTGGTGGCTCTTTCTATTCAGCCCCATACTTGGGGAAGACACCAGGACAAGGTGGTGTTCTGCTTTAAGCCAGATTTTCTACCTGAGGTAGTGTCTGCCTTTCATTGAATCAAGATATTGTTCTTCCTTCTTTGTCCCCTAATCCTAGCTACACTAAGGAGAGGGTTTTGCATTCCTTGGATGTGGTCAGGTGTTTGAAGTATTACCTGGTGGTCACTGCGTCCTTCAGGAAAACTGATGCTTTTTTTGTGGTCCCTTCTGGCCCCAGGCAGGTTTTGGCTACTGCCAAGTCTATTATTAGCAAATGGATCCGTCAGGCAGTGATTCAGGCCTATTTTTGCTAAGGGGAAGGGTCCTCCTTTTCGCCTTACTACTCATTCTGTGCGTGCTATTGGTGCCTCTTGGGCCTTCCAGGACCAGGCTTCTGTTGAACAAGTTTGCGAGGTTGCTACTTGGTCTTCTGTTTATACCTTTTCAAAGTTTTACAAGGTTGATGTTTGGGCCTCAGCTCATGCTGTTTTTGGCCGAAAGGTTTTGCAGGCGGCAGTGGTTAAACTGTCTGCTGTTACCTTCTTTGTTGGGGATCCCACCCTACTTTATGGACACTGCTATTGGATGTCCCAAGCAGGATGTACTGTATACTAATAATAATACAATTCTGTGAAATACTCACCTGTAGAATTGGTATTATAAGTATACAGTACGTCCTGCTCCACCCCACCCTGGTTTTTGCTTTTTTTCTAAATCCCTAAATCACCTGTTTGGTGATTGTTATCATTGTTATAGTTACCAGTTTGGGTGGTTAATTTCTCCCAGCTTCTCGTTCACTGCTTTTCAATGCTGGGGATTTGTGGGAGGTCCCCGGGTATTTGAGGGGCCGTGAGGAGCCTGTTTTACATGTCTCTGCAGTGCAGCGCCATCTGGCAGAGGATAACCCAAGTGTAAGTACTATATCTGGAGCAGGACGTACTGTATACTTATAATACCAATTCTACAGGTGAGTATTTCACAGAATTGTATTTTTGACTGTCCTGGGTTTTGGTCCACTTCGGTGGGGCACCCCGATCGGGGGTGCCCCGCTGTGTGAAACCCCCCAGAAACCCCCAAAAACTCACCTCTCCCCGCTCCCACGTGACCGCTGCAGCCAATCCCTGCCGACGGACAAGCGCAGCCACCTCCCGCGCGTCACTCTTACAGGGTGCGCACCCGCGCTGGCCGTTTGTGAATGGTCCTGCTACAGGGACGCCCGATCGGGGTGCCCTGCAGTCAGGGGACTGATCAGTCCAGGAATCTTATAGATTCCCGGGCCGATCAGTGGAGGGTGTTGGTCCACTTTAAAGGAGCAGTATCGCGAATTTTTCTTGGTGACTTATATTTAAATGGTACTTTGAATGTAGGTAAGTGTTGGAGTAAGAATTACAAATTTAGAAAAAAATGATGTGTGTGTTGAGCAGCTGGAGACTAATAGCTAGCTCAAGCTCATGTTTATGTCTGATGAGTGTCGGTCCCGACACTCTGGCCTGTTCCGCTGAGGAGAGGGGTGAAACAATGCATCAACAAGAAAGTATCAATTGTTCAGTGCTGGCAGCCGTCCAGCATAAGATAACATTGCAACATTGCCTGGCCAGAACTTATATATCTAAAACAGAGAGAAAAGCTCTAGAAGTCATTTAGCTGATTTTGACAGTTTCCCCTTCATGTTGGCTCTGCTGCAAAATCTTTCAGTTTACCATTTTCTCTCTCTTTTCTCAACACATTTTTCCATATGATCTTTCTTTCAGCTTTGTGTGTTTTGAGCAAATCCCAACCCAGGATTTTCACTATCTGGAGTTTTGTTTTGTGCCCCTAGGGGCATCCTGACTTGGGATGCCTGATATGTGAAATATCCCCAAGTTCGCCTGTGAAAACGTACCTTTCCCTGTCCCACAGCGCATGTGCGGGCTCTCATCCAATCAGCTCTGTTTGCACACAGATGGGGAGCCTGAGCAGTAACCTTCCTGGCCGCCCGGCCTGTCTAAATGACTATCTGCGTGAGCGCGCCTGAAAAATGGGGGGATCTGTGGTTATCCAGGGGTCGTTTCACACAGTGGGCATCCTGATTTAGAATACCCAAGGGGCAAGGTCAATGGCTGGGTCTTATAGACTTCAGGGTCGGCCACTCAGGGTTTTGTTCCACTTTAATACCTTTAGATTTTCCTGCACAGTTATTCAAAGAAGAATTTCAGTCATTTTTAGTCAGTTTAGTTTATTTTGTATAGATTTTACACATTTGAGTCACCTGGTCTCATAACAAAAGCAGCACCTCACACACACACAGCCGCTACCACTGATTACAGTGTCAGCCTCTGAGGTAAAGTGTTGCTAGGAGACCAGTGGGCTAAATGAAGCAGCTCACTAAATACAACCCAGCAGATCCCCCTATTCAGCAAATGGACTGAGCCATTGTAATTATACAATTTAAAAGAAAGGCAGATATTTTTTCCTTTTTCTATCGCCAGATTATTTATACACATGTTAGAAGCTATTGTGTGGCTATTTAATTATTTATCTTTTTAATGCAAATTTCGCGATATACCGCTCCTTTAACAGTATGGAAAAGCTCACCCTGCTGCTGTGGAGCAACGGCAGGAGGGGAAATGCAAAGCACATCAAAAATGTGAGTCAGTAACCTGTCAGTGTCATCTGAAGACCATGGGTCTTCTCCAAAAGGAGACCCGGTACCACCATATAACTTAGATTGTTCCTCAGAGGATTCTGAATCGGAGAATAATTCCCCCTCCTCAAGGGGGTAAAGGCCAGAAAAGGAGTAAAGTCTCATCCTCCACAGGAAAGAGGGAAGCAGCAGGAGATAAATGCCGCTTCTTGGCAGAAGCCTTACGCGGGGCTGACCCAGCAATATGCTTTTCAATGCTGGCCACCTGTGAAGCCAAGTCATACTGAGACTCCCCGCTAGTGTGCCCCTCACTGGGAGTCAGATGCAAGCGTGGGGGGGGGTTGGCGAAGCAGAAGGGGGCGCAGCACCGGGACTTGTAGCAGACGACCCAGGCTGCAGTTCAAGTACATGCTGGGCGCAGGGCAAACATACCCTGACACCGTCACTAACAGGGCATACCCCACACGCAACACACAGCTGGGCTTGTCCCGAAGGAACACAAGCACATTGTCCCCGGAAGCCTCCATATGGTGATTTTAGATACAGAAGCAACGGCCAGTACAGGGACACAGCTAGCAATAGTCACTAGCTAGGGAAGGTGGGAGATTGGTAAGGGGCAGGGCCGGGAGAACCACAGTCAAAGGTGACCCACCTGCAAGACACAATAAGTACAAAATAAACATCCCCAGCGCATACGGAGTAAAGCAATATAAAAACCCCGTAAGGGACTCAGGGACCAAGCGGACAGATCGCCCAGAGAGGTAAAGCACAGCCAGACCGCGTCGCAACACCGCAAGGTCGAGGCCACAAAATGGCGGCGGCAGCATTACTTAGAGGGGCGGACCGCGAGCGCATGACGCAGAACGCATCAAACCACGGTTCCCGCCCCCCCGAAGAGTCCGAAACTGTGATCACGTGAGACGCTGGTGCCATGACAGAACCAAAAAATACATAGCGCCAACCACGGCGGAGCGCCGTACAAAGGCCCGCACACACCAATAATAAAAAAAAATAACACACACAAATCACGGACCCCCCGGGCGCCCCCTGCCAGCCGAGCGACCACAACAAAGGGTTCGCGCACAACCTTCTAGAGGGGAGGGGAGACAGGGTGAGGGAACAAGGACCCAAGATTTGAGGCTGGGGCATCCCAATGAGGCCCACCATAGAAAGCCTGTCGCCGGCTACCCTTTGGTACAGGGTCTTGCGGCCCGGAGCAGCGCTCCTTCAGCACCTGACCCTAGTGCTGTCCTACCTTCACCTGAACAGTCAGCCGAGGCTGGGAGGCAGTGGGTCCAGAACGGGTGAAAATAAGCCTGCAGGGCCCTAGGCTTAAAAAGCTCTGCTCCCTGCGTAATAGAGAGCCATCTTCTATCTTCGCAGTCCAGACTGCAGAGAAACACTGGAAATTTATGGGGCCGGGAGTGGCCACAAGTGTTTCTGCAGTCCACTGCGCCACCTTGTGGCGGAATAACCCAAGTGTAAGGAATTTCTGGAACAGGACATGCTGTATACTTGGAAAATGGCCATAAATGTGCAACAATCCCCCACCCCTTAAAAAAAACAAAAAAAAAAATTCAGTCTTCTTTAAGCTGACCTTTTGTTCTATCTCCTGATATGTGCAGATTGTATCTATGTGGAGTCCGAGGAGGAGGAAAGAAAAGAGCTGGGGGTGAAGGATCCTGAGAAAGATCAGAATGAAGATTCTTCAGGTAAGTTCATGGCTGTAACAGTGACATTCTATAAATTGTTGTTTCATTAAACTTAAAGCAGAACAAAACCAGAGAGACGGCTAGGAGGAGGGGGAAGAGGGAGGTTGTGAGGATAATTCTATCCAGATCCCCGTCCTCAATTCAAAGCCAGCTAAGTATTCTGTGGTCTAAAGCAAGTTTAAAACCCATGGTCTCCATGTTAAAGTGTATTGCTTTCTTATAATATGTTGGGTAATAATAATTAATAAAAACATTTTTTAGGAAATCTTTTACTTCTTGATGGGGTACTTTGGGCTCGATTCAGAGCCTAGTGAGAATTCCCACTCCTTTTTTAGAAGAGAAAACTGGCATTCACTTTCAATGTCTACCTTGGGGCTGATTCAGAGCCAGGTAACAATTTACACCCAGTAGACAATATAGGTGAATGGCAGTTTTCTCTCTAAAAAAAAAAAAAAGAGTGAGAATTCTCACCTGGCTCTGAATCGACCCCTTTGTCTTTTTTCCAATAGTAAGCTGTAGCCTGATTTGCTGCTAATAGAACATAGATCATAAGCTTATGCTGGAATATCCTGATTTCATTAGGCTTCACATGCCATAGAGCGCCTATGGGTCCTTTTGCACAGTCTTGGCTGTAAGAGTATTTTTGAGACCAAATGCCCCAATCTGGACAGGTCCACTAAGTGTGTACAGCTGAGCCCTACTCTCGACAGCCTCTAAATCTATAACTGAAATATCCCGGGTTGTTGAAGCTTTTAAAGTGTACCAAATTACACAAGATGATGGCCCTGGTGTCAACTAGGTGCCCGATTTGGCATGCCCCCCCCCCCCCCCCCCCAGATCGCGAGAACCTTACTTTTTCCAGGCGCTTACAGTGATTGCCGGCCATCGCATGCCCAGCATCGCTGCAGCTCTGCACACTCCCCCGCCCAGCTATTCAGAAAGGCCGGGCATGTGGGAGCCCGCACTCCACGGGGGAGCCAGGGATGCGTATGCTGCCACTCCCTGTGCCGCCGTGCATTAGTATGAATGGCATAAAGCAGAGATTGGACAAGCGCTCGTGGGGTGCCCCTGGGGCAAGGAGGAAATCACCAGGATAATCAAAATCCTGGTCATAGGTCTACTTTAATTACATTGAATAAATGTGGACACTACAAAGTCACTGTGCGACATCTTTCATGTACTTTTATTATGACTTTCTGAAATTTACTATATTTTTTTTCTGCAGAGTGGATAATAGAAGATGTTGTCACACCAGTTCTCCACCATGGTCAGAACTCATCGGGGGCAGGAGAGATAAACTATTGGTTTGTGAAGAGAGTTGCAACAACCAATCACAATATCCTCAAGAAAACCTCATCTAACCAATCCGCGCATGTTCCAAATCAGAAGGAGAATATAACTGTGGTGTCCTCGAAGCCTATGCTTCCTCGGAAAGAGGTGGCCAGTGTGGATAAGGAGCATTCTCTAGACTTGCAGTTCACATGTCCCATGTGCCCAGAGACTTTTGAAAACGTCTCAGAGTTCTTTGAACATCAAAGGGTCCATATGAGTAACTTGTCTGTCTGCTCGGAGTGCGGAGAACAGTTTGCTGACAAGTCGTCGTTGGAGGAACATCTCCTGTTGCATTTAGAGGAGAAGATCCGCATCTGTGACGAATGTGGTCAGTGCTTTACCACTCAGGCCGAGCTGGAAGCCCACAGGAAAACCCACAAAGGGGACAAGCAGTGGGTGTGCCCTCAGTGTGGAAAATGTCTCTTTTCTAGAAATGGTCTAAATCGGCACCAGCTCATCCACATACGGGACCAACTTGTCCCCTGTCCTCTGTGTGGAAAATGTTTTGCCAAACAATCCAACTTTGAGATGCACATGCGCCTCCATGCCGGGGAGGAGCTCTACCCTTGTACCCTCTGTGAGAAACTCTTCCCTAGTAAGCAAGCCTGCGAGAGGCATATTAAAGCTCACACCATAGAACGCCCCCACGCCTGCCCGGAATGCGGAAAGCGCTTCCTTTACAACGGCTGCCTGATCAAACACATGCGCGTTCACACCGGGGAAAAACCATTTGTGTGCGATTACTGCGGCAGGCGCTTTGCCCAACGCTCCACCCTTAACAGCCATCGGAAGCTCCACGAAGACGAAAAACCATTTGTTTGTCCCGAGTGCCACAAATGTTTCAGCAAGAAGTTCACTTATGAGACGCACATCAAGATTCACGCCAAGGAGAGGCTGATCAAAGAACTGGCCGAGCTCAAACGTGACAGTGGCATTACCATACTGCCACCTACTGGAGAGGCAGATAGTGAAACGTTAATTGTAAGCGCCCTCTTGGATAAGGAGACTGCATCTGGTGCTGGTACAATCAAGGATGTTAAACTCAGCAAGGAGACCTCACGGGATGTTAAACTCAGCAAGGAGACCTCTCGGGATGTTGGCAAGACACCAGATTTAGACAAATCAATTGCAGAGAAGGTCCCAGAAGATGTCTCATCACTACACGAGAGGCCTGCTACAGATCGCGCATGTAGTGAGGAGTCCAAAAAAGATGTCTCACCGGGCAAGATACCAGCTAAAGATCACTCCCCTAGTGAAGAGAACATAAAAAATGCCCCCGTAAACGATCGGCCACTTAGCAGTATGGCCACGACCCCTGTGCCACATTGTGAGAAGCCAGTTAAAGGTGTAACTGATACTGATCAGCCCTTAAAAGAGATCTCATTGAGCCTAACACCAGTCAAGGATGTCTCACCTTGTGGTAAGAGTTTAAGAGATGTCTCGCTGAGTGAAAGGCCAACTGGCAATATGCCCACAAGCCCTGAGTTCATAAAAGTGTCTCCTAGTGCTGATTCCAAAAGAGACATATCTTGTAGTGGTGGGCCTTTAAGAGAGGTAACTCTTAGTGATGTCTCGCCCTCTAATAAGTCTGTAAAAAATGTGCCGTTAAGGTGTGGGTCCATAAAGGAGGTCTCGCCAAGTGACCGACTTTTAAAACATGACTCTATAAACGATGGGTCCATGAGGCATATTTCTGTTAGTGAGCCTAAAAGACATTCCGCAATTACTGATGGGCCCATAGGTAATGCCTCTATAAGCGATGTGCCTAATAGGCACACCTCTGTTGCTGAGGGGCCCGTGGGGCATGCTTTCATTAATGATGGGCCCTTAAGGCACACTTCCATAAGCTATGGACCCATGGGGAATACCTCTGTTAGCTATGGGCCTATAGGGAATGCCTCAGTTGGCTGTGGGCCCATAGGAAATTCGTCAGTGGCTTATGGACCTACAGGGAATTCCTCCGTTAGATATGGGCACACAGGCAGTCCCTCCATTCAATTTGGGCCTATAGCAAATTCCTCCGTTAGCTATGGACCCCTAGGGAACTCCTCAGTCAGCTATGGTCCCATGGGAAATGCCCCTGTTAGTTATAGGCCCATGGGGAATGCTTCCGTTAGCTATGGACCCATTGAGAATTCTGCCATTAGTCATGGGTCTATGGGGAATGCCTCCGTGGGCTATGGGCACGTGAGGAGTGCCTCCTTTAGCCATGAGCCTTTAGGAAACGCCTCGGTTACCCATGGGTCCATGGGAAATTCTTCTGTTGGCTATGGACCCATGGGAAATTCCACGATTAGCTATGGACCTATGAGGAATTCCTCTGTTGGCTATGGACCCATGGGAAATTCCTCAGTTGGTTATGGGCCCATGGCAAATTCTTCCCCTGTTGGTTATGGGCCTGTCACAAATTCCTCCGTTGGCTATGGGCCTATGACGAATTCATCCATTGGTTATGAATCCATGAGAAATCCATCTGTTAGCACTACTTCGGTTAGCTATGGTCCTATGGGGAATGCCTCAGTTGGCTATGGGCCCATGGGAAATGCATCTGTTAGTTATGGGCCCATGGGGAACTCCTCTATTGGCTATGGCCACATTGGAAATACCTCAGTTAGCTATGGGCCTATGGGTAATGCCTCAGTTGGCTATGGGTCCATGGGGAATTCCTCTGTTGGGTATGGGCCTATGGGGAATGCTCCGGTTGGGTATGGGCCCTTGGGCAATGCCTCAATTGGCTATGGGCACATGGGGAATGCCTCTATTAGCTATGGACCCACGGGGAATGCCTCTGTTAGCTATGGACCCACAGGGAATGCCTCAGTTAGCTATGGACCCACAGGGAATGCCTCAGTTAGCTATGGACCTACAGGGAATGCCCCTGTTGGCTATGGGCCTAATGTCGCTGTTAACTATGGGCACATTGGAAACTCCTTGCATAGTGATGTATCAAGGCAATCTTCTGTTGAGCCATTAAGGCATGCTTCCGTTAGTGATGGGCATATGAAGCATTGCCCCATAAGCGATGGGCCCATGAGGCATTTCTTCAATAGTGATGGACCTGTAAGGTACGCTTCCTTTAGCGAAGAACATGTAAGGCACGCCTCTGTTAGAGATGGCCCAGTAAAGCACATATCTGTTAGCGATCGACCTTCAAGACATCCCTCTTTTGTTGAAGAGCTCACAAGTCATGCTTCCGTTAGTGCTGGGACAGTTAGACAAGGCCCAATTGATGATGGGCAAGTAAGGCATGCTTCCATTAATGATGATCCTTTAAGGCACACCGCTGGCTATTCTGGGCCTGTCAGGCACTCATTTGCTTGTGATGAACCCATGAGGCATTCTTCTGTTAATGTTAAACCCATAATACATGCCTCTGTTGTTAATGAGCCCGTGAGGGAGGACTCTGTAGAAAACAAACCTGTAAAGCATGCCTCTGTTGGGAATGAGCTAGTAAGGCAAGCCTCTGTTGACAACAAGCCTGGGAGGCATTTTTCTGTTGGCGATGAGCCTGGGAGGCATTTTTCTGTTGGCGATGAGCCTGGGAGCAATTCATCTGTTGGCGATGAGCCCGGGAGGCGCTCCTCTGTTGCCGATGAGCCCGGGAGGCGCTCCTCTGTTGCCGATGAGCCCGGGAGGCGCTCCTCTGTTGCCGAGGAGCCGGGGAGGCGCTCCTCTGTTGCCGAGGAGCCGGGGAGGCGCTCCTCTGTTGCCGAGGAGCCGGGGAGGCGCTCCTCTGTTGCCGAGGAGCCGGGGAGGCGCTCCTCTGTTGCCGAGGAGCCGGGGAGGCGCTCCTCTGTTGCCGAGGAGCCGGGGAGGCGCTCCTCTGTTGCCGAGGAGCCGGGGAGGCGCTCCTCTGTTGCTGAGGAGCCGGGGAGGCGCTCCTCTGTTGCCGAGGAGCCCGGGAGGCGCTCCTCTGTTGCCGAGGAGCCCGGGAGGCGCTCCTCTGTTGTCGAGGAGCCCGGGGGGCGCTCCTCTGTTGCCGAGGAGCCCGGGAGGCGCTCCTCTATTGCCGAGGAGCCCGGGAGGCGCTCCTCTGTTGACGAGGAGCTTGGGAGGCGCTCGTCTGTTGGCGATGAGCCCGGGAGGCGCTCTTCTGTTGATGAGGAGCTTGGGAGGCGCTCCTCTTTTGGCAATGATTCTGGGAGGCGGTTGTCTGTTGCTGATGAGCCTGGGAGGAGCTCCTCTGTTGCTAATGAGCCTGGGAGGCACTCTTTGGTTGCAAATGAGCCTGGAAGGCTCTCCTTGGTTGCTAATGAGTCTGGGAGGTGCTCCTCTGTTGCTAATGAGCCTAGGAGGCGCTCCCCTCTTGCTGATGAGCCTGGGAAGAGCTCCTCTGTTGGCGATGAGCCTAGTAGTTGCTCATCTGTTGGTGTTGAGCCTGGGAATCGGTCATCTGTTGGTGATGAGCCTAGTAGTTGCTCATCTGTTGGTGTTGAGCCTGGGAAGAGCTCCTCTGTTGGCGATGAACCTGGGAAGCGTTCCTCTATTGGCGATGAGTCTGGGAGGTGCTCCTCTGTTGGCGACAAGCCTGGGAATTGCTCATCTGTTGGCGACGAGCCTGGTAGTTGCTCATCTGTTGGTGTTGAGCCTGGCAGGTGCTCCTTAGTTGGCAATGAGCCTACTGGGTGCACCTCTGTTGGTAATGAGCCCCTAGGTTGCTCCTCTGTATGCGATGAACATGTTAAGAACATCTCTCTTGGTGATGAGTCAGCGAGGCACTACTCTCTTAGCAATGAGCCTGTGAAGCATGTCTATGTTAAAGATGAGTCTGCTGGGCGCACTTCTGTTAGCAGTGAAACTACAAAGTGTATCCCTGGCAGCGATGGGCCTGTGGTGAGTGCCTCTGTTAGTGATGGGTCTGTGGTGCATGCCTCTGTTAGTGATGGGCCTGTGGTGCGTGCCTCTGTTAGTGATGGGCCTGTGGTGCGTGCCCCTGTTAGTGATGGGCCTGTGGTGCGTGCCTCTGCTAGTGATGGGCCTGTGGTGCGTGCCTCTGTTAGTGATGGGCCTGTGGTGCGTGCCTCTGTTAGTGATGGGCCTGTGGTGCGTGCCTCTGTTAGTGATGGGCCTGTGGTGCATGCCTCTGTTAGTGATGGGCCTGTGGTGCATGCCTCTGTTAGTGATGGGCCTGTGGTGCGTGCCTCTGTTAGTGATGGGCCTGTGGTGCATGCCTCTGTTAGTGATGGGCCTGTGGTGCATGCCTCTGTTAACGATGGACCTGTGGTGCGTGCCTCTGTTAGTGACGGGCCCGCGTTGCGTTTCTCTTCTGTTAGCGATGGGCCTGTGATGCACGCCTCTGTTAGTGATGAGACCGCGAGGTACGCTTCTGTTAGCGATATATCGGTCAGACACGTCTCTGGTAGCGATATGACTGTAAGGCACTCCACTCTTAGTGAGGACCCCTTAAAGCATGCCTCTGTTAGTGATAATCCCTTAAAGCATGCCTCAGCTGGTGATGAATCTATATGTCCGTCCTCCCTTAGTGATGAGCCCATTACTGTCTCCACGAGTAATGGCCACCAGACAGATGCATGCTTCAGTGAGTCCGCAAGCATTGAAGTCTCAATAAGCGATTCATCTGTGACGGATGAGTCTCTCAGCGACATGTCCGATATTGATTCCAGTATTTATGATAAGGCTGGGCTGCTGAATGAGGAGCGGGGTCAGCATATCTGCCCACAGTGCGGCAAACGCTTCTTTTCTACTGGCTGCCTCATCAAACACCTACGCATTCACACAGGAGAAAAACCTTACGCCTGTACAATGTGTGAAAAACGTTTTGCACAGAAGTCTACACTAATTTGCCACATACGAACTCATACAGGCGAGCGCCCCTTCCAGTGTCCGCTGTGCGGCAAAGGCTTCATTAGCCAGTCCCACGTGGCCCGCCACCAGGCCGTTCACATGACAGATCGGGTGTTCTCATGTCCTGGCTGCGGGAAGGCGTTTGTAACAAGGCCTTACTTGTTGAAGCACCAGAGGAGAAAGAACTGTGGACTACAACTCTGACAACTTTTACTTCTTTTTATAATATAAATATTTTACTTTTATTTTAATGTCTGTGTTTTCTGATTTCATATTGGGAATTGTATGGCTTTCAGATTGATGGCTTGAGCAAACTGTGTACACCTGTCTCTCTGCTGCAGCACTTCTTATGGTGGTATCTGAAATCCTAATTTACTAGTCATGTTCTATAGCTACATAAACAGAAAAAGATACAAACCTGAAAGTGTGGGCCCCCTGAAAAGCAAGGAGAGGGAGACTATAGAGGGGGAATGCAGAGAAAATCAAATTACTAAACCTCTACTTTGCTTCCATATTCTCAAGGAACATGATATGTCAGATGGAATGCAGAGAAATAACCCAAATTCTCAATTAATGTCTAGACATAGCAGAAGTGCAATACCATCTTAAACAGATTAAATCAGACAAATCCCTTGGTCCCGATGGCATTCCTCTACATGTTGTAAAGAAATTAAATACAGTAATAGACAAGCCAATATTTTTAAGATTCCATAATGACAGGGACTGTTTCACAGGATTGGTGCATGGTAATTTGTAAGTTTAACATCTGTGGTTGATAAGCTTTTTAAAGGTTTTCTACGCGATTCTATCCTGGAATATCACAGTGAAAGTGACCTTATTACTCCATATAGATATATATTACATCTAGTAACGGGTCCCGATCCCAAACCGAAAAGAGGTGAAGTTGAAGAGGCCTCATGTGAAACTGAGCGTATGGAACAGCTTCGAAGCAAGACACCATCAGGCCCACCAGCTGCATACCCTGCCGGATGGAAGGATGAGGGCAAGATAGAAGAAGCTTGGCTTGAGCTTGCAGACTGTCCACCTTCTGAGGGAGAAGGATCTTGACATGAGATGTATCCAGAGTCATGCCCAGAAAGGACTTGACTTGGGATGGTTGATCACCCAGCCGAAGGACTCCAGTGTGGACACCACCATCTGGGTATCCAGCTCGGCCTGCTGGAAGGACCGAGACGTGATGAGAATGTCGTCCAAGTAAGGAAGGATGCGAATGCCCTGAGATCTCAGCAGAGCCATAATGTCCGCCAGCACCTTGGTGAATACCCTGGGAGCCGAGGTGAGACTGAAGGGCAAGGCCACAAATTGATAGTGCTGATCCTCCAGAGCGAACCTGAGGAAACTCTGATGACCTGGAAAGATTGGTATATGAAGGTAAGCATCCTTGATGTCTACAGAGGTAATGAAGTGCTCCGGGCGTAGTGAATTTATAGCTGAGCGCAGAGTCTCCATGCGAAAGTGTTTGAATCTGACAAATTTGTTGAGGCACTTTAAATCCAGGATGGGTCTGATGGACCCGTCTTTCTTGGGAACAGTGAAAAGATTGGAATAGTAGCCTCTGCCCCTTTCCTTTAAAGGCACTTGGCAGATGACCCCTAACTCCAGAAGGTTTTGGACAGCAAGGTGCAGACCCTGGGCTAAAAGGGGGTTTTGAGCCATCCGGGATTTGATGAATCTTGGGGGCGGCCAGGCTGCAAACTCTTATCTTGTAACCGGAGGACACTACCTCCCAAATCCACCGGTCTGACACGTGAAGTCTCCAGACGTGAGCAAAAAGCCGAAGCCGTCCCCTCCCACCCGGATAGGTGAGGGCGCCCCTTCATGCCTGAGGTTTGGTGAGGTTTTTGGCTTGAGACCCCAGGAGAGGCCAGGACGGCCACGTCCTCTGCCCCTACCACAATGGTCTCCACGGGCCCCAGTAAAAGAGACTCCACGGTTAGTTCTGGAACCACGGAAGGATGGGAGAAAGGCACCTGTCCCCCGAAAGGACCGAGACGGCCTCCTACGTTGAGATAACCTACCACCCTTAGCAAACAAAGCCAACCGTTCCCCAAAGAGACGCAGGCCCTTGAAGGGGAAACCAGTGAGAGCCTACTTAGCAGCATTGTCAGCAACCCACTGACATAGCCAGACAGAGCGGCGTATAGCCACCAACAGGGCAGAAGTCCTACCACACATTCTAATGGCATCATCCATATATGCAATAAATTCCTCACAAAGCAGGAGAGATCTATACGCCTCTCTATCCGCATCCTCAGATTCCCCATCCAAAATACACTTAAGCACCCCTTCAATGGCAATAGCCGTAATAGCAGAGGCACAAACTGGGCACATCGCCGTCCCCACACATGCAAAGGCATGACAGGCCAGTTGGTCCAAACGCCGGTCCTCTGCATCTCGCAGGGTAGTAGTGTCAGGAGAATGCATGACAGATGTATTGGACAACCTTAGAACGGGCGCATCCACCTTGGCTGCTCAGGAAACTCTAGTCTTAACCCTATGAAAAAGTTCACCCTGCTGCTGCGAAGCCACTGCCGGGGGAGAAATACAAAGCACTTCAAATATGTGACTCGACAATCTGTCAGTCTCATCAGGGGACCCTGGGTCTTCCCCAAAGGGAGTCCCAGTACCACCGTATATCTTAGGTTGTTCCTCAGAGGATTCTGAATCAGAAAATAATTCCCCCTCCTCAAACCCTAAGCATACAGCACGTCCTGCTCCAGATGTAGTAATTACATGTGGGTAATCCTCCGCCTGAGGCGCTGTGCACTGCAGACATGTAGAAAACAGGCTCCTCCCGGCCCTACATATACCGACGGACCTCCCACAAATCCCCCCAGATTTCTCTGTAGTGCTGACTGCGAAGACATGAAGTATCACGCTCTCGGAGGCGATCGGGGCTTTACAGCCCGAGGCCCTGCGGGACTATTTCCACCCGTCCTCATTGTGAATTAATGCCTCCCAGCCTGGGCTGCCTTGGTCGGGTGAAGGTAGGCAGCACCTCGTGTGCTTACGGAGCTTGGCTCCACCGCAATCCCCCACCATAGGGTAGGCGGTCAAGGCTAATGGTGAGCCTTCAGTGGATGCCCCTCCCACATCAGTGCCCCACGCCCCGTGTAGCGGTGAACCCAGAGTATTGGGTCACCTTCCTCCCTAGTTCCCCCCGTTAGTGGGGGGAAAAAGAGGGGGGGTTGTGTGCACGATGGCCTAACCTTGCCCTATTACACTAGTAAGCTTATAGCCCTTGACGGTTACTGGGTGTCAGAGCCGCGCTTCACATTTATGTTAAAGTTAGCCGAAGCGCCTTTACTGTATTTGGCGGCTCTGTTCGCGGACGCTACGGCGTTTATTCCTGTATTCTATCCTGTCATGTTTTGTCTCTGAGGTAATTCACTCGGTCTCGTTTCAGTTGCTAACTACTGTTTTCTGATTGGTTACGCGCTTCGAGCTCTCTGGGGGGGCGTGGTCTGGTTTGGCGCATTCCGCGTCATCTTCAGCTCTGGCCCGCCCTTCGAGGTTCGCTTGGCGCCATTTCTTTCTCACGTGTGCGTGGTGAAGACTGTCCTCCCCTCGCTGTTCTGTAAGTACCCTCATGGGCGACTTTAGCCTTTGCTCCTTCTCGCTTGGCTCTGACATCCCTGTTCCCCTTGTGTCTTTCAGACCGTGAACTTCGGTGGCTTCTCCCGGCCCGGTGCAGCGCTCGGTCCAGACCATTAAAAAATCACTCCCACTTCCCAGCGGGTCATTGGGGCATCCAGGGTTGCTTTATAGCGTCAATCCCTACTGGCATATTGTACCTAATAATCACCATATGGAGGCATCTCAGGATATTGTGAACGGGGTTCCTTCGGGACAAGCCCGTCTGTGTGTAGCTTGTGGAGTCTTACCTAGCAGCGGTGACAATGCACGGGTCTGCGTCCCTTGTGCACAGCAGGCGCTAGCCGGTCTTCCCACCTCTTCTGAGGCTGGGCCCGCACCTCGCCTCGCTTCACCTACTCCCCCAAGTCTGAGCCTAACCCCCAATACCAGTGGGGATTCTCATACTGATTTTGCCACTAGACTGGCTAGTGTGGAAAACTTAATTGCTGGCTCCTTGGCGCGCAAGGCTACTGCCAAGAGGCGTCATTTGAATCCTGAATCTACTATATTTCCTATAGAATCTGATGTTTTACTGCTTTCTTATGCACATCCCCCCTCAGATGAAGGGGAACTGTTCTCTGACTCAGGGTCATATGACGACGAGTCCAGGGGACAGGAGGAGTCTGGTTCTGATCATTGGTCCTCGGATGACATTGATAGACTGTTGACCAAGATCTTTGACGTATTGTCCCTCTCTCCCCCTGCCGCGGCTCCCCAGCAAAGGGGTGATCTGTTTCACACCGCTAGGGCGCGGTTGGAATTTCCCGAACAAACTCATTTTAATAGTCTCGTGCTGAAAGAATGGGAACATCCCAGCAAACTTCATGGGGTTCCTAAAAGTGTGGATAAGAAATATCCCTTTCCTGCTGACCTGGTCAAGTGTTGGACATCGCCACCCGAGGTCGATGCCCCAATTCTAAGTCTGTCCAACACCTCTATTATGCACTCCCCTGACACTACTACGCTACGGGATTTGGAGGATCGGCGTGTTGACCAACTGGCATGTCTTTGCATTTGGGGGAGCGTCGCTCCGCCCAGTTTGCGTCTTAGCCATCACAGCGGTGGCGCTCAGGACTATGGTTAAGACTGCTCTTGAAGGGGCAGATGACTTGCCCTCTGATGCTGCCAATGCTCTGGCCACCTGTGAAACTTTTGTGAACTATATCCTATCTGCATCGGACGATGCTATTAAACTGAGCGCTAGATCTTCTGCTCTGGTGGTAGCCATACGCCGAGCGGTCTGGTTGCGCCATTGGGCCGCTGATAACGTCGCCAAGAAGGCCCTTACGGGGCTTCCATTTAAGGGTCTGCGCCTGTTTGGAGAAAGGTTAGATGTCTTTGCCAAGGGTGGCAAGTTACCCCAGCGCAAGCGTCAGATTCGGCCCTTTCGTGGCCCAAGCTCCCAATCGACCCCCTACCGTGGGGCTAAGCAAGACAGAGGAGTGTCCTTCGCTGGGTCTCGCGCAGATTCCTGGAACAAAAATCGAGGACGCTGTCCTGGTTCCTCTTGGGGGCCCAAGTCCAAGGCCCCTCCTAAGACCCCTCAGGCATGAAGGGGCGCCCTCGCCCGTCAGGGTGGGGGGACGTCTACAGCACTTCAAGCAGGCCTGGAGACGCCACGTCCCAGACCGGTGGATTCAGGAGGTAGTGTCCTCCGGTTACAAGATAGAGTTTGCTGTACGGCCCCCTACCAGGTTCGTCGGGTCCCGGATCCCACAGGACCCTGCCTCAGCTCGGGTCTTGATGCTGGCTGTGCAGGACCTTCTGGATCTAGGGGTCATTTGCAAGGTCCCCTTAAGAGACAGGGGCATGGGGTTTTATTCCAACCTTTTCACGGTACCCAAAAAGGACGGGTCAATCAGACCCATTCTGGATTTAAAAATCCTGAACAGATTTGTCAGAAACAAACATTTTCGTATGGAAACTTTGCGCTCGGCCATTGCCTCGTTGCGCCCAGGAGACTTCATGACATCTGTGGACATCAAGGATGCTTACCTGCACGTTCCGGTGTTTTCAGGACACCAAAGGTTTCTCAGATTTGCGCTGCTGGATCAGCATTACCAGTTCGTGGCCCTGCCATTCGGCCTCACTTCGGCTCCCAGGGTGTTCACCAAGGTGCTGGCAGGGGTGATGTCTCTGTTAAGACTAAGGGGCATACGCGTGTTGCCCTACCTGGACAATATACTCATCACCTCTCAGTCTCTGCGGTAGGCAGAGCTGGACACTCAGTTGGTAGTGTCCACCGTGGAATCCTTCGGCTGGGTGATCAATTACCCCAAGTCCTCTCTGTCCCCCTCCTCGGTGACCCCGTTCCTGGGGATGATTCTGGATACAGTTCAGTCAAGGATATTCCTTCCTCCACAGAAGGTGGATGCTCTGACAACGCAGGCGAGGTCCCTGCTTTCGAGCCCTCATCCCTCCATCCGGCAGGGAATGCAGTTGGTGGGCTCGATGGTGGCAGGCTTCGAGGCGGTGCCCTTTGCCCAGTTCCATTTGAGAATCCTTCAGCTTCACCTTCTGTCAGTTTGGAACAAGAACCCAGCGTCCTTGGACGAGATCTGGGTGGTTCCCCCCTCGGTCAGACAATCCCTTGCGTGGTGGCTGGACCACAGGAACTTGACAAGGGGCAGATCCTTCCTGGCTCCCTCCTGGGAGACGGTCACAACGGATGCCAGTCTGTCGGGTTGGGGGGGATTCTGGAAGTCCCTGCATTTCCAGGGGAGGTGGGGCCCTCAGGAGGCCCATCTACCCATCAATGTCTTGGAACTCAGGGCGGTCAGATTGGTGCTGGAACAATTGACCCATCACCTGAGGGGTCTGGCGGTTCAGGTACGCTCAGACAGCAGAACGGCGGTTGCCTACATCAACCATCAGGGAGGGACCCGGAGCAAGGGGGCTCTCCAGGAAGTATCTCTGATTCTAACATGGGCGGAGGCCAATGTCCAATGCATCTCGGCTGTCTACATTCCGGGGGCGGAGAACCTGCTGGCAGATGCTCTGAGCAGGGGGTCGTCCCGTCAGGGGGAATGGTCCCTCTGCAACAGGGTATTTCAGTCCCTGTGTCACCGTTGGGGTGTGCCAGATGTGGATCTGTTTGCGTCCCGTCACAATCACAAGCTCCTGAGCTTTGTATCCCTATCTCAGGATCCTCTGGTTCTGGCCACGGATGCCCTGTCCATGTCTTGGAGGGAGTTTCGGCTCCTATATGTGTTTCCACCAATTCCCCTTCTGAGCAGAGTTCTACGCAAGATCGCTCTGGAAGGAGTACCCGCGATTCTGGTGGCCAAGAAGAGTGTGGTTCGCGGACGTGGTTCAAATGGCAGTAGATCAGTACGATCTGCCAAGGTTGCCAGATCTTCTAACTCAGGGGTCACTACGCCATCCCAATTTACTAACTCTGGCTTTGACGGCTTGGCTATTGAAACCTCCATCCTGATGGAAAAGGGTTTGTCGGCATCTGTAGTGGCTACTATGGTGCAAGCCAGGAAAAAGACTTCGTCTGCTATTTATTATAGAGTTTGGCGTTCTTAGATTGACTGGTGTGAGTCCAGGTCCCTTCCCTGTCGGGAATTCTTAGTCTCTAGGGTGCTGGAGTTTTTACAACATGGTCTAGACTTAGGTCTTAAGCTTAGTACTCTGAAGGGCCAGGTTTCGGCCCTGTCTATCTTCTTTCAGAAGACCTTTGCCCAGCAACCCCTTATCAAGACCTTCTTTCAGGGGGTCACTCACGTGCGTCCCCCTCGAAAACCTACGGTACCTGTTTGGGATTTAAATTTGGTTTTATCGGCCCTGCAGGGTGCTCCTTTTGAGCCTATTCAGGAGGCTGCTCTTGCTGTTCTCACGCTCAAGGTTGTCTTTCTGGTAGCTATCACTTCTGTTAGGCGTGTGCCTGAGTTGGCTGCTTTATCTATTCAGCCTCCCTACTATGAGAGACACCAGGATAAGGTGGTGTTCCGTTTCAAGCCAGACTTTCTGCCTAAAGTTGTGTCTGCATTTCATTTGAATCAAGATATTGTACTTCCTTCCTTGTGCCCTAATCCTAGTAACCCTAAGGAGAGGGTTTTGCATACCTTGGATGTGGTTAGGTGCGTCAAGTATTACCTAGTTATCACTAAAGCTTTCAGGAAGACTGAAAGCCAAGTCTACTATCAGTAAATGGATTCGTCAGGCTGTGGTTCAAGCCTATTCTACTAAGGGGAAGTCTCCCCCCTTCCGTCTTACTGCTCATTCTACTCGAGCTGTTGGGGCTTCTTGGGCTTTTCAGCAGCAGGCCTCTGTGGAACAAGTTTGCAAGGCCGCTACTTGGTCTTCTGTTCATACCTTTACAAAGTTTTACAAGGTTGATGTTAGGGCCTCAGCTGATGCTGTGTTTGGCCGCAAGGTGTTGCAGGCGGCAGTAGTTTAAACTGCTTGCTGTTGCCTTTTCTGTTGGGGATCCCACCCTACTTTACGGACACTGCTATTGGATGTCCCACATGTAATTACTACATCTGGAGCAGGACGTGCTGTATGCTTAGAATAATACAATTCTGTGAAATACTCACCTGTAGAATTGGTATTATATGCATACAGCACGTCCTGCTCCAACCCACCCTGGTTTCACGTTGTTCTGGACCCCCTGTTTGGTGATTGTTATCATTGTTATTATTGCCAGTTATTGGGTGGTTGGTTTCTCCCGGCTTCTCCTTCTCACTGCTTTTCAATGCTGGGGATTTGTGGGAGGTCCCTCGGTATATGTAGGGCTGTGAGGAGCCTGTTTTCTACATGTCTGCAGTGCACAGCGCCTCAGGCGGAGGATTACCCACATGTAATTACTACATCTGGAGCAGGACGTGCTGTATGCATATAATACCAATTCTACAGGTGAGTATTTCACAGAATTGTATTTTTCTGTTTGTCCTATGGGAACTGAGGAGTTCACTACTCCGCGTGCCTATACCCCTTCTGATGGAGAGCTGGTTTAAGTTTAAGTATTATATCTGGAGCAGGACGTACTGTATACTTATAATACCAATTCTACAGGTGAGTATTTCACAGAATTGTATTTTTTATGTGGTGTCAGCCACCGCGCTAACTTGTCATTTTTACTTGGCTAATGCCGCCACCGCACGCGCCCTTTTTTCCTTCATTTGGATGTTCCGCGCCGGGTGGCGGCGTTACCTCAGACGCTTCTGCGTCCTCATTGGCTGCTTGTTGGACTTCGCGCCCATTGGGGGGCGGGGCCTGGCGCGCCCCGCGCCACAGCTCGCTCTGGCCCGCCCTTCGAGGTACTAGGCGCCATTTTGTCAGTTCGTGCGCGCGTGTGACGTTCTTACTTAACGTGGTCCGTAAGTTCCCTCGCGGGCGGCTTTATACTCATTCTAGAGTTTTTCGGTTCTGACACCCTTTCTTCTCATTGTGTCTTTCAGACGGGTGAATCCATTGGCTCCTCCCGGCCCGGTGTAATTGATAGTCGGGCCTTGTAAAATTACTCCCACTTCCCTAGCGGGTCATTGGGGCATCCAGGGTTGCTTTACAGCGTCAATCCCTACTGGCATATTGTGCCTAATAATCACCATATGGAGGCATCTCAGGATAATGTGACCGGGGTCCCCTTGGGACAAGACCGGCTGTGTATGGCGTGTGGACAACCCCATGCTGACGCTGACAGGGCACGGGTCTGCATACCCTGTGCCGAGCAAGCGCTGGCTCTGCAATCGGGCCTGCCAGCGGCTGCACCTCGTTTCACTTCACCTACTCCCCCACGCTTAAATCTCACTCACTTCTGATGAGGGAGAGCTCTTTTCTAACTCAGACTCATCTGGTGAGAGGCCGAAGGGTCATGACGAAGCTGGCTCTGATCCCTGGGCCCAGGATGACACTGACAGATTACTGATCCAGATCTTTGAGGTTCTGTCTATCTCTCTCCCTGGTGAGGCTCCCAGGCAAAGAGGGGAGCGTTTCCATACAGCAACGTCTCGTTTTGAATTTCTAGAGCAGGCACATTTCCATACCCTTGTGCTCAAGGAATGGGAGTGCCTCAGTAAACTTCCCGGGATTCCAAGGGATTGGGATAGGAAGTATCCTTTTCCCCCTGAGGTGGTTAAATGTTGGTCACTCCCCCCCCGAGGTGGATGTCCCTATCCTAGGGCTATCTAACACCCCTGTCTTGCATCCCCCTGATTATACTACCCTTCGGGATGCTGAGGACCGGCACATCGACCTGCTGGCCTCCCACGCCTTTGCATATGCGGGGACGGCGCTGCGCCCCCGGTCTGTGCCTCGGCCATTACTGCTGCGGCCGCTAGAACACTCATCAGAAAAATGCTTGATCTTGCCCCCGATGATCTCCCTTGGGAGGTGTTTAATGTGTTTGTAAAATTTGTCCTTTTAGCTTTGGATGATACCATCAGAATGTGTGCAAGAACGTCTGCCCTTGTGGTGGCTATACGTTGCTTGGTCTGGCTGCGACAGTGGGGTGCTGACAATGCTGCGAAGAAGGCCCTTACTGGGCTTCCTTCTAAGGGGCTACGCCTGTTTGGGGCCCGTCTAGACCTGTTTGGTAAGAGAGGCAAGTTACCCCAGCGCAGGCGGCTGTCTCGGCCCCTTCGGGGCCAGGGCCCCCCTTCTGCCCACTACCATGGTGTTAAACAGGAACCAGGGGTGTCCTTCGCGGGGGCTCGCACGGATTCCTGCCCCAGGAGCCCTGCCTCCTCCGGGGTGGCTAAGCCCAAATCTTCCCCCAAGTCCCCTCAAGCATGATGGGGCGCCCTCGCCCGTCAGGGTGAGGGGACAGCTGTGGCACTTTGCTCATGTCTGGAGGCATCACACCTTGGACCGGTGGACTCAGGAGGTAGTGTCCTCCGGCTACAAGATAGAGTTTGCTGTGCGGCCTCCCCCAAGATTATCAGGTCCCGGGTACTCCTGGTCCCTGCCTCTGCTCAGGTGTTGACGCAGGCCGTGTAAGGCCTGCGGGGTCTGGGGGTCATTTGCAGATTTCCCTTAACAGACAGAGGCAAGGGACTCTACACCAACCTTTCCACAGTTCCCCAAAAGGATGGGTCAGTCTGGCCCATCCTGGATTTACAGATCTTCAGCAAATCGTCAAGTACAGGCGTTTCTGCTTGGAAACGCTGTGCTCGGCCATCAGCTCCTTGCGCCCTGGGGGCTTCATGCCGTCTGTGGAGATCGAAGATGCTTATTTTCACATCCCTGTGTTTTCAGGACACCAAGGTTCCTCAGATTCGCGTTGGAAGACCAACACTGCCAATTTGTGGCCTTGCCATCTGGCCTCTCTTCAGCTCACCATGGTGCTGACGGGGGTGATGTCCCTGATGAGACCAAGGGGCGTCCGCGTGCTGCCCTACCTGGACGTCCTCATCACTTCCCAGTCTTTACACCAGGTTAAGTTGGTTACTCAGCTGGTGGTGTCCATTCGGGAGTCATTTGGATGGGTGATCAACCACCCCAATCCTCACTGTCCCCTTCCTTGGTAACTCCATTCCTAGGAATGAATCTGGATACAGTTCAGGCAAGGATCTTCCTTCCTCAGCAGAAAGTGGATAATCTGGTTACACGGGCTCAGTCCCTCCTAGCTGTCCCTCCACCAGGCAGGGGATGCAGCTGGTGGGCCTGATGGTGGCGTGCTTCGAAGCGGTCCCTTATGCTCAGTCCCACTTGGGACTTCTGCAACTTCTCCTATTGTTTGTATGGGACAAGGACCAAGCATCCCTGGACAGGGTCTGTGTGCCTTCCCCCCTGGTAAGGAGGTTCTTCTTGTAGTGGATGGACTCAAAGAACCTGTTGGGGGCAGATCCTTTCTTGCCCCTTCCTGGGAGACGGTCACCACGGGTGCCAGTCTATCAGGTTGGGGGGGGGGGTCTTCTGGAAGTCCCTGCGGTTCCAGGGGAGGTGGGGCCCTTAGGAGGCCCATACACCTATCGATGTTTTGAAACTGTGAGCCATCAGGTTAGTTCTGACTCGCTTGACTACTCATCTTCAGGGCCTACCTGTTCAGGGGCGCTAGGTCAGTCTGACGGCACTTGCCTACATCAATCATCAGGGAGGGACCCGGAGCAAGAGGGTCCTCCAGGTAGCGTCTCTGATCCTGACATGGGTGGAGGCCAATGTTCCCTGCATATCAGCGGTATACATTCCAGGGGGGTCCCTCTGCGGCAGGGTGTTCCAATCTCTGTCACCGTGGGGACCACCCAGATGTGGATCTGTTTTGTGTCCCGTCACAATCACTAACTCCCGGCCCTTGTCTCCCTGTCCCAGGATCCTCTGTCCGTGACCACGGATGCTTTAGTAATGTCATGGCAGGACATTCTGTTCTGTATGTCTTCCCTCCATTCCCCCTTTTAGGCAGGGTCCTGCGCAAGATTGCTCTGAAGGGGTGCCAGTGATTCTGGTGGCCCCAGGTGGCCAAGAAGAGTGTGGTTCGCTGACGTGGTGCAGATGGCAGTAGATCAGTACATTCTGCCAGAAGTGCCAGATCTGCTCACTCAGGGCCCCCTTACGCCATCCCAATTTACAAACTCTGGCCTTGACGGCCTGGCTGCTGAAACCTCCATCTTGTTGGAGAAAGGCTTGTCTGCCTCGGTGATTGAGACCATGGTGAAGGTTAGGAAGAACACTTCTTCTTCCATCTATTATAGGGTATGGCGTACCTATATTGATTGGTGTGAGTTTAGGTCTCTTCCCTGTCGGGTGTTCTCAGTCCCCGGGGTTCTGGAGTTTTTACAGCATGGGTTGGAGTCGGGTCTTCAACTCAGTACTCTGAAGGGTCTGGTTCAGCCCTGTCTGTCTTCTTTCAGAAGTCTTTTGCTCAGCATTCTTTGGTTAAGACTTTCTTTCAGGGGGTTGCTCATGTGCGTCCCCCACGTAAAGCTATGGTCCCTGTTGGGATTTGAACTTGGTCTTGTCCGCGTTGCGGGGTGCTCCCTTTGAGCCTATACATGATGCTGCTCTGGCTGTTTTTACCCTCAAGGTTGTCTTTCTGGTGGCTATTACTTCGGTCAGGCGTGTGTCTGAGCTGGCGGCTCTGTCTATCCAGCCCCCATACTTGGAGAGACACCAGGATAAGGTGGTGTTCCGCTTTAAGCCAGACTTTCTGCCTAAGGTGGTGTCTGCTTTTCATTTGAATCAAGATATTGTTCTTCCTTCATTGTGTCCTAATCCTAGCAACGCTAAGGAAAGGGTTCTGCATTCCTTGGATGTGGTCAGGTATCTGAAGTATTATCTGGTTGTCACTGCGTCTTTCAGGAAGACTGATGCTCTTTTTGTGGTCCCTTCTGGTCCTAGGAGGGGATTGGCTCCTGCCAAGTCTACTATCAGCAATGGATCCGTCAGGCTGTGATTCGGGCCTATTCAGCTAAGGGGAAGGAACCTCCCTTCCGCCTTACTGCTCATTCTACTCGTGCTATTGGTGCCTCTTGGGCCTTCCAGCACCAGGCTTCTGTTGAACAAGTTTGCAAGGCCGCTACTTGGTCTTCTGTTCATACTTAGTTTTACTAGGTTGATGTTAGGGCCTCAGCTGATGCTGTTTTGGGCCGCAAGGTTTTGCAGGCGGCAGTGGTTTAAACTGTCTGCTGTTACCTTTTTTGTTGGGGATCCCACCCTACTTTATGGACACTGCTATTGGATGTCCCAAGTGTAAGTACTATATCTGGAGCAGGACGTACTGTATACTAAGAATAATACAATTCTGTGAAATACTCACCTGTAGAATTGGTATTATAAGTATACAGTACGTCCTGCTCCACCCCACCCTGTTTTTTTTTTTGCATTATTCTGGATCCCCTGTATGGTAATTGTTATCAGTTATCATTACCAGTTTTTTGGTGGTTAAATTCTCCCGGCTTCTTGTCTACTGCTTTTCAATGCTGGGGATTTGTGGGAGGTCCCGGGAGGAGCCTGTTTTGCATGTCTCTGCAGTGCAGCGCCATCTGGCGGAGGATAACCCAAGTGTAAGTACTATATCTGGAGCAGGACGTACTGTATACTTATAATACCAATTCTACAGGTGAGTATTTCACAGAATTGTATTTTTTATCATTGGCCCATTTTTTCACTATAGTTCTCCTTTAGGGTTCATTGTTCTTCATCTTCGTTCTTACCGAGTACTTACAATAGTGTAATATCCTCCTGTCGCGTATATTCATAACAAAACCAGTAGATTGAGCATGGTAAGGCTCTATCGCGTAGTTACCTAATAATATAAAATCCCTATAAACATGCTGGAAAACTGAGACCAATTCCTGACGTGCTTGTGGTTTTCTGCTGGTAGCAATAGAGGTGACATCTGGAAATGAGTGGCAAAATTTATTCAGCTAGCGAAAAGGAGGAACAGGACAAGATGACACCATTCTGTCATCAGGGATGAGTACTCCGGGGATGAAGGACGAGGACCTGCAGACAACAGGATAAGACTGCATAATTGCCAACCAAGAAGTGGGTAACCAGGTACTGAAAGGGTACTTACCCAGCTAGAGATAGAGGCCTGGCCAAAGGCGTAAACTGGACCAACAGCCTGGCACAGTTGGAAAAGAAAGGTAGCGGCCATTTTGGAGATTCCTCTCCCAGCTTCTCAGCCATGCTGCTGCTTGGATTCAACTGACAATGCACAGTAACAGGAAGCCCAGCAGCACTTCCTGTTTGCAGGTGGCCTGCAAATGCATGAGCCGCCATTTTGTTTCTAAAATGTACTACGGCAGGATTTAGAAAAAGGTAAATGAATATTCTTAGTATACAGTACGTCCTGCTCCAGATATAATACTTACACTTGGGTTATCCTCCGCCAGATGGCGCTGCACTGCAGAGACATGCAAAACAGGCTCCTCCTGGCCCCTCAAATACCCGGGACCTCCCACAAATACCCTAGATTTCTCTGCAGTGCCGACTGCGAAGACATGAAGTATCACTCTCTTGTGCATGTGAGTGGGGCTATTACAGCCTGCGGCCCTGTTGGACTATTCCCACCCGTCCTTTTGTGACGTGCCTCCCAGCCTGGGCTGCGCTGGTCGGGTGAAGGTAGGCAGCACCATGCGTGCTTATGGAGCCATGCTCCACCGCAGTCCCCCACCAAAGGGTAGGCGGTTTAGGCTGATGGTGAGCCTTCAGGGGATGCCCCTCCCGCATTATTGCCCCGTGTAGCAGTGGGCCCTGTCCAAAGGGTCGCCATCCTCCCTCGTTCCCCCTGTAGCTCGGGGGGAAAGAAAGGGGGGGGGTGTGTGTGTGGCGGTCTCAGTGTACTGTTATCACACGCTTATGGCCTTAGTATTGCCCTTGACTGGTGACTGGGTGTCAGAGCCGCACTGTTTGCCTTTTTATTGTGTATCGGCCGCCGCCACGTTCTTTCTTTTATTAGATGTGCTGCGCCGGCCGTCATCGTCGCTCCAGACGCTGCGGCTTCTCCATTAGCATCGTAGTGGCTCTTCTGAAGTAAGCCCTCGATTAAATCATTCTAAGTGTGTCATACTCTTGCTGTCTATATTGACTACGGTTTTAGAGCTTCGCGCTCTTCGGGGGGGGGGGGCGGGTACCTGGCTTGGCGCGCTCCGCGTCATGGGCCGCCCTTCGAGGTTCGCTTGGCGCCATTTTGCTGTTAGTCGCGCGCGCGTGGTGACGGTCCTCCTCCCTTGGTCTGTAAGTGCCCTTGCGGGCGATTTTCATGGTTCTTTTTTATTGTGCATGGCTCTGACACCCTTTGTTCCCATTATGTCTTTCAGACCGTGGAATTCGGTGGCTTCTCCCGGCCCGGTGTAGTTCCCAGTTGGGGCTAGTAAAAATACAATTCTGTGAAATACTCACCTGTAGAATTTATATTATATGTATACAGTACGTCCTGCTCCAGATATAATACTTACACTTGGAATATCCTCCGCCAGGAGGCGCTGTACTGCAGACATGAGAAAACAGGCTCCTCCCGGCCCCTTAAATACCCAGGGAGAATTAAACCACCAAAAAACTGGTAACTATAACAATAACAATCACCATACAGGGGATCCAGAATAATGCAAAAACCAGGGTGGGGTGGAGCAGGAGGTACTGTATACGTATAATACCAATTCTACAGGTGAGTATTTCACAGAATTGTATTATTCAGTACGTCCTGCTCCAGATATAATACTTACACTTGGGACATCCAATAGCAGTGTCCATAAAGTAGGGTGGGATCCCCAACAAAAAGGCAACAACAGGCAGTTTAAACCACTGCCGCCTGCAAAACCTTGCAGCCAAACATAGCATCAGCTGAGGCCCTAACATCAACCTTGTAAAACTTTGAAAAGGTATGAACAGAAGACCAAGTAGCGGCCTTGCAAACTTATTCAACAGAAGCCTGGTGCTGGAAAGCCCAAGAGGCACCAATAGCATGAGTAGAATGAGCAGTAAGGCGGAAGGGAGGTACCTTCCCCTTGGCAGAATAGGCCTGAATCACGGCCTGACAAATCCATTTGAATCCATTTGGCGGGAGCCAAACCTTTCCTAGGCCCGGAAGGCACAACAAAGAGAGCATCAGTCTTCCTGAAAGCCGCAGTGACTACCAGGTAATACTTCAAACACCTGACCACGTCCAAGGAATGCAGACCCCTTTCCTTATCGTTGCTAGGATTGGGACACAATGAAGGAAGAACTATATCCTGATTCAGATGAAAAGCAGACACCAGCTTCGGCAGAAAGTCCGGTTTGAAGCGGAACACCACCTTGTCCTGGTGTCTCTCATAGTACGGAGGCTGAATAGACAGAGCAGCCAGCTCAGACACACGCCTAACTGAAGTAATAGCCACCAAAAAGACAACCTTGAGAGTAAGAATAGCCAGAGCAGCATCATGAATAGGCTCAAAGGGAGCACCCTGCAAGGCAGATAAAACCAAGTTTAAATCCCAAACAGGGACCATAGGTTTACGAGGGGGACGCACATGAGTGACCCCCTGAAAAAAGGTCTTAACCAAATGATGCTGAGCAAAAGACTTCTGAAAGACGACGGACAGGGCAGAAACCTGACCCTTCAGAGTACTGAGTTTTAGACCTAACTCCAAACCATGCTGTAAGAACTCCAGAACCCTAGGGATTGAAAATTCCCTACAGGGAAGAGACCTAGATTCACACCAGTCAATGTAGGTACGCCATACTCTATAATAGATGGCAGAAGAAGTCTTCTTCCTAGCCTGCACCATAGTACCTACCACAGAGGCAGACAAACCTTTCTCCATCAAGATGGAGGTTTCAGCAGCCAAGCCGTCAAAGCCAGAGTTTGTAAATTGGGATGGCGTAAGGAACCCTGAGTGAGCAGATCTGGTGCCCCTGGCAGGTCGTACTGTTCTACTACCACGTCTGCGAACCACACTCTTTTTGGCCACCTGGGGGCCACTAGAATCACAGGTACCCCTTCCAGAGCAATCTGAGCAATCAGCGCTGTTGTCTGAGCGCACCTGTACCCGCTCCAGCACCAACCTGACTGCCCGTAATTCCAGAATGTTGATGGGTAAATGGGCCTCCTGAGGGCCCCACCTCCCCTGGAAGCGAAGGGACTTCCAGAATCCCCCCCAACCTGACAGACTGGCATCCGTTGTGACTGTCTCCCAGGAGGGAGCCAGAAAGGACCTGCCCCTTATCAAGTTCCTGTGGTCCAGCCACCACGCAAGGGACTGTCTGACCGAGGGGGGAAGCACACAGACCCCGTCCAAGGACGCTGGGTTCTTGTCCCACACTGACAGAAGGTGAAGCTGCAGAGGCCTCAAATGGAACTGTGCAAAGGGCACCGCCTCGAAGCTCGCCACCATCAGGCCCACCAGCTGCATTCCCTGCCTGATGGAGGGCTGGGGACACGAGAGCAGGAACCTCGCCTGCGCAATCAGAGCTTCCACCTTCTGTTGAGGAAGGAATATCTGTGACTGAACCGTATCCAGAATTATTCCCAGGAACGGAGTCACCGAGGAAGGGGACAGAGAGGACTTGGGGTAATTGATCATCCATCCGAAGGACTCCAGGGTGGACACTACCAGCCGAGTGTCCAACTCTGCCTGCTGCAGAGACCGAGAGGTGATGAGTATATCGTCCAGGTAGGGTAGCATCTTGTCCCTTATCAGGGACATCACCCCTGCCAGCACCTTGGTGAACACCCTGGGAGCTGAAGTGAGGCCGAATGGCAAGGCCACAAATTGGTAATGTTGAACTTTCAGTGCAAATCTAAGAAACCTTTGGCGTCCTGGAAACACCGAGATGTGAAGGTAAGCATCTTTGATGTCTACGGACGTCATAAAGTCCCCTGGGCGCAGAGAGCCGATGGCCGAGCGCAGAGTTTCCATGCGAATGTGCCTGTTCTTGACAAACTTGTTGAGGATTTTTGAATCTTTCTTGGGTACTGTGAAAAGGTTGGAATAGAACCCCATGCCCCTGTCTCCTAAGGGGACCTTGCAAATGACCCCTAGATCCAGGAGACCCTGCACGGCCAGCAACAAGACATGAGCTGAAGCCGGGTCCTGTGGAATCCGGGACCCAATGAATCTGGTGGGGGGCCGCACAGCAAATTCTTTTTTTTTTTTTTTAATTCTTTATTTTTATTTTCAATAAAGAGACAAGTAAGAAAGTACAGCATTTGCAGATATACAGAGCCAACTCGCAAGTACAAGTAATCAGGAAACTTATAGCTGGGGCCATAGTGCATCAAACAAATACTATATGGAAAATAGGGGGGAAAAAAACAGGGGAGGTAGGGCAAAAAATAGAAGAAAGAGGAAGAAAAGTGGTAGGGGAGGGGGAGGAGAGGGGGGAAGGAAGCCAGGAAGGAGAGGGGGACAAGCCAGGGGGTGGATAGCTTATCATCACGCTTCCTTCGGGGTTGACCGGTGCACACATAGCTTGTGCATTGCAGTTAAATGAGGGTGCCACCAAACCACAGCGGTTTCAGGTGCCCAAGGTCTCAGAGGGAGGAGGGGGAGGGTCAGGGACCACAAGCTGCTTAAACTTCTCCGTCTCTTTAAAGATAAACCACGGCGTCCAAGTCCGAAAGAATTGCGTTGTACTCTCATGGACCTTGGCGGTGAGCTCCTCCATCTCCATTATGTGGTTAATCTCCCCGACCCAGTCCCCCACCGAGGGGATCACCTCAGTTCTCCACATCCTGGGAATCATCGCCCTGGCTGCATTTACAAGATGTCTCAGAAGTGATTTCTTATAAGTCTTCAAGGGAGTGTCTGCCAAGTGCAAGAGGAGCAGGGAAGGGTCACAGGCCGCCGGGTAGCCCAGAATTTCCTCGGAGATTCCAGCCACCAATCGCCAGAAGGGTGCGATCTTGGGGCATTCCCAGAAGATGTGGAAAAAGCTCCCCACTGCTCTCCGGCACCTCCAGCACTCGTCAGAATGGGACGGGGAAAAACTATGCAATCTCTCCACAGAGTGTAGTACCACCTCGTGAGGCATTTGTAATTTGCTTCTTGGATCTGTCAGCTGTCTGTCCAGGTCTCTCTCCCAGTCCGCACACAATCGGGGTGCCTCACCAGCCTCTTCACACCCCAGAAGAGCATACAGCTGAGAGATAAGCTTCGCAGGGGGTTCCCTCGCCCTTGCCAGATGCTCAAAAGGGGTAAGATTCCTCAGCATCACCTGTCTAGGCCCTAAACTCAGTAGGAAGCTTTGGAATGTGAACAAGAGCCACTGGTCAAGCAGTTGAGTGTCCCATTTATCCCGCAGATCCTCCAAACGCGCCCATCCAGAGGGTAGGACGAGGTCCATTCCTCTCGGGATCCCTTTCTCCACAAAGCACCCGCGGAGACGAGGGAGAATATCTACTGGGAGGGAGGGTTGTTCACCAGCGGAACCAGTGGGGTCGGCCACGGGGATATATACTGTCTGTCCCTCAATTTATCAAAGGCTCCGAGGGTGGCGGAAATAAGCGGGTGATCTCTGCAGAGGGGCTTCCCCCTCCTAACTGCCCACAGCACGTCCCTGAGCGGGGAACGGAGCCAGGTTGCCTCCAGGGCCACCCATTTCTTTCTTGATCCATGGTGGTGCCAGTCTAGAACTCTTTGGAGATGGACCGCTTGCCAATACCGCAGGAGATCTGGGCAGGCAAGCCCCCCCAACTGTTTAGGCTTAAAGAGAAGCTGTAGCCGCAATCTAGATTTACGCCCCTGCCAGATGAAATTAATAAAAATTGAATTGAGGGATTTAAAGTATGCTCTGGGGATTTGAATCGGAAGAGTCTGGAGCAAATACAGTATCCTTGGCAGCACTGTCATTTTAAGTATATTGATCCTACCCACCCACGAGAAGGTAGGGAGGTCCCACTTCGCTAAGTCGTTTTTAAGTCTTGATAGAAAAGGAGCAAAGTTTGCTGCGTAGATTCCATCCATCTTTTTTGTTATTTTAGTGCCCAGGTATGTAATGGCTGAGGGTGGCCATCTAAATGGGAAAGATGCCCTCAAGCGGGTCTCCACCTCCCTCGTGATATTCACCCCTAGGGCCTCCGATTTATCTTCAGATAAGATAACCTGCCGAATCTCTCAAATTCCCTCAACAAGACCGGAAGGCCCACTGCTGGGTTAGTAAGAAAAAACAAAAGATCGTCCGCATAGGCCGAGACCTTATGCGTAGTTGCGCCGGTCACAATCCCTCGGATGTCCCCCTGTCCCCTGATTCTACACAAAAAGGGTTCCATAGATAGGGCAAAAATCAGAGGAGAGAGTGGGCATCCTTGCCTAGTGCCATTCCTAATGTCAACCTTGCCCGAGAAAGCACCGTTTACCTTAATTCTTGCAGATGGGTCTGAGTATAAGGCCATTATCAGCTGTAAAGCTTTGGGACCTAGGCCAATATGTTCCAAGACTGCTCTGATGTACTGCCAATTTACCCGATCGAAGGCCTTCTCGGCATCAGTGGAAAGCAAAACAACCGGTTCCCCAGTCTGTTCAACCCTATGTATCAGGTTTAACACCCTGGTCGTGTTGTCCCTGGCTTCCCTACCCGGGACAAAACCTGACTGGTCACCATCCACCAAGGCCGGCAGCAGCCCGGAGTCTGCTAAAATTTTTGCAAAAAGTTTGAGATCCACGTTCAGTAGGGAAATGGGTCTATAACTACCACAGGACAAAGGGTCCTTCCCGGGTTTCTGGATAATTGTGACAAAAGTGGTTAACTCTTCACTCGGGATGGTGGCCGGGTCATTGGATGCGATCAGGGAATTAAAAGCGGAAAGGAAATGTGGAGTGAGAAGTGGGACAAACTGCTTATAATAGGCAAGGGAGAACCCGTCCAGCCCCGGTGATTTCCCGCTGGGGGTACCCTTGATAGCTGTGTGTAACTCTTCTGTGGATATTGGGCTTTCCAGTGCCTCCCTATCAGCATCTTGAAGTACAGGCATTCCTGATTCCTCTATATATCGCTTAATCTGCTCCAGATGTCCCCGCTCCGGGTCTGTCCCTGTAGGGCGAATATTGTAAAGTTTCTGATAGAAAGACTGGAAGGTCTTTGCAATCTCCGGGGTACTGTAATGCTTTTTTTGTTGCCCATCAGTGATTGCCTCTATAAAGTTTAGCGTTTGATGTTTCCTGAGTGCTCTCGCCAAAAGTGCACCACTCCTATTTCCCCATTCAAAATATAGTCTCTTACATCGCTTTATAATGTATGCTGCCCGTGAGGACAGTAGGGAATTTAAAGCAGCCCTGGCCTCAGTGAGCGCTAAAAGGTTACTTCTGGCTAGCGAGGCTTTATGCGACCCCTCCAGCTCCTGCACCTTCTCAATTCGCCTCTGCAGTTCCTGCTCCCGATCCCTCTTCTTTGCGGTGGCGTGTTTGATGAGCGCGCCCCTTATAACCGCCTTGTGAGCCTGCCAGTTGTTAAAAGGAGAAGTATCCTCACTTTTGTTGAGCTCGAAAAAGGTTTTGATAGTATTTTGCAGGTCCTGGGCCAATGGCTCACTCTGCAGAAGGGACACGTTCAGCCTCCACGTCCACTCCCCCCTCGTTCCCCCGGGCAAATTGACAGTGAGGGCCACCGGGGCATGATCTGAAATAACCGTGGGTTCTATTTTAGCGTCTACCACTTGGGGCAAGAGTCCATGGGATACCAGAATGTAATCAATTCTGGAGTACGTGGCATGCACTGCAGAATAAAACTAATAATCTTTAGTGGAAGGGTGGCTGATGCGCCAGGGATCACAGAGCTGAGCCCTCTGGAGGGCTTTCTTTATTCTTTTCAATGCCACGTACGACAGAGCCGACCACCCGGTGGATGAATCCAATAAAGGGTCCAGTGCCACGTTTAGGTCCCCCCCAAGGATAATGGGACCCTCCTGTACAATCAACAGCTTGTTTATAAAAGCTTCAATAAAAGGATACAGAGTTGGGGGCGTATGCCACCGCCAGAGTATATTTTTTATTGAACAGGGAGCCCTTAAGTATTAGGTATCTACCCTGCTCATCCGCTATCCTTTCGGACATTCGGAAGGGGGTGTTCCTGGCGCCACTCCCCTCGCTTTTGCATCTGGCGCGTTGCTTGTGTAGGACTGGGAGAAGGACCTGGAGGACAGCTTGGGGGCCCCCTCGCCTCTAAAATGTGTTTCCTGTATGAATGCAATATTCGCTTTGTGCCTGATCAGTTCTTGAAATAGCTTGGATCTCTTCAAGGGGGTATTCAAACCTCTGGCGTTGATAGATATCGCCTTGAGCTTTTGAGTGAGAGGAGGAGCAGGGGCACCCGGGAAGGAGGCGCCCGACGGGCCATCCCCAGTCCGGGACATCTCTCCAAACGAGAGGCTAGAGACCACCCTGGGTTAGAGAGATCACTTTATATGAGCCAAGAGCTTGAATCCGTTTACAGCACCTAAGACCCCGCTCAGGAAGTGGAAAATGGGAGTGAGGGGCAGAGAGGGGGGGGGCAGTAGATCAGGGAGGTTGGACAGAGGGGGGGGATTGGAAAAAAAAAGGGGGGGTGACGGTTAGGAGGGGGGGTGAAAGAATACAGAAGAAAAATAAATGAGAAAGTTATATAACAAGACTTCAAACCAACTACCTCTAAATCCTAACTTGTTAGAACTAATTTGTTGATCACCGGGGTGGGCAACACCCACACCGGGATGGGCACTGGGGGTCTGCCAGTGAGTTGGCCCCAGCTATGGGCTACCGGCCCCGGCACACGATGCCCCAGCGCACCTAAGACGTGGGGACAGAGAGGCCACGCAGCAGGGTCAGTGACCTGCGTAGGCATCACCGAATCCACTAGAACGAGGTGAGGGTCCGCCCCCGGCAGTCAACAAACAAACAAACGAAATATAAATTGATAACCATTTAAAACTGTTAAGCTTGAGAGCCCAAGTGCTTTAGATACTAGGCTAACATTTCACCACGCCGCCCGTTCGGTCAAGAAGTTCGCCCCTGCGGCGGGGCCCGGGGCAGTGGAACCCGGGGGTCCCCCCATCAGACAGGGAGGAGACTCATCCCCAAAGGCCCAGGCCCATCCTAATACGGGTCCCTTAGTACAGGGTCGTGAACGACCGGACGGCCTAGTCCACGCAACCACATGTGTTACAATATATGCTACAAATATGACTAATTAAACAACAACACCGGAAGTTAACGACCCGGCCAGGAATGTCCATAAAACATGGGGTGAGGAGAAGGCCGCAATCGGGCCAACGGCTGATCCGTCAGACAACTGGTCAGACCATGCTACGGGTTGGTAGACCGGGGGTCCGCTCTTCCTCTCAACTGCAAAGGATAAGGCTCTGGGGAAAGCGAAAGCCAGTCCGGGACCCGGACAGGGCACAAGTCAAACTGGCGAAACAAGCCAGGAAGGTCTTCATGCTTGCGAAGAGAGAAGGTCTTGCCTTGTTTTGAGGCAATTAACGCAAAAGGAAACCCCCATCTATATGTGACATTATTCTGTTTAAGAGTCTCCAATAAAGGCCGAAGTGCCCTCCTCCTCGCCAGGGTGGACCTCGACAGATCTGAGTAGAAGTGTAGGATCGCCCCATCAAAGTCCAGCGGACCCTTCCTTCTTGCAGCCGCCATGATTGCTTCCTTTTCTTGGAAAAAATGAATCCTACAAATGACGTCTCTTGGAGGGTCGTTCTGGCGAGGGGGGGGGGGGCGATCGCTCTGTGTGCCCGATCTATCTCAATCTTGGTATCACCATTTGACGATTCGCCCAGCAATGTAGAGAAGATTCCTTGCAAAGTAGGAAGAAGGTCCTCTGCTCGCGTCGCTTCGGGAAGCCCCCGTATTCGAATGTTGTTCCGACGGTTACGATTCTCTAAGTCCTTTAAATGGAGAGCCAGGGCAGCAGTCGCTGATTCTTGCGCCTGCAAGCGGTGCCTGAGTTGTTGAATGGTGGATTTGTCCTCCTCTCGCTGTTGCTCGACCCCAGCAAGCCTGGTGTCCAGCAGCTTAAGATCTCCTCGCAGAAACCCCACCTCCTCAGACAACTTCTCGCTGATAGAACGGGTAATCGTGGAGAGGTCTTCTTTAGTCGGCATGGATCTCAGATGGGCCCAAATCTCAGCCAAGGTATTGTCAGATGTGGTGGGCCTCGAGCTTGTGGACATCCCCCCCCCCACACCCGCAGCCCCCCCCCCCCCCCCCATTTGCCCCTCCCGGGGGTTCTCCTCGTCATAGCCCGATTCCCAGACGGATTCTGTGGGTTTGGATATGTAGCGGTTTAGGTCACCCTGAGTGCTTGCTGCTGAGCTCCTTGTCTGACCACGGCCATCTTTAGGTTTGCTACCGCCCCCCATTTCCAATCTTCTCAACTTAGGAGGTGGGGAATCCAGCCCGTAATGCTTGAGGACGTTTAAATGAGGGAGGTCTGGGCCTGGATGCTTTGAAGGAGTTTAAGTGAGGTGTATCCGGTTCAGAAAGCTTAGGAGGCACTTCCACTAGAGTTGTCGGTTCCCGGGTGTTTTAAAAGGACTCAAAGAAGGACACTTCAGTAAAGGTGGGCAGGCCCAGAATGCCTTGAGGACGTTAAGTAGAGGATGTCCAGCCCCGGGAGCAGAAAAGGTGCACAGATGAAGAGTGACCAGCTCGAGGTGCTCTGAGGGTGCCTACAGGGTGTCCAGCCCTGGATGCTTTGAGGGCGTTTCACAGAGGACTGCCAGTCCCCGATTGCTTTGAGGAAGTACAAGTGAGGGTTTTCCGGCCCAAGCTATTGAAAAAGGCTTCTCTGAGGACTGTAGGCTCCCAGATGTCTGAAGGGGCGCAGGTGAAGGAGTAAAGGGTACCCGGCTAGTAATGCTGTGAAGATGAAAATGCTCGAGCAGGGGGCAAACAGCACAGGGTGTTCCAGAGCCCTGTGGGGGTCAAGGAGGGACGCCAGGGCACGCAGAGGGCTCTAAGTACCAAATCTCCTCAGAGATATCCACAGGGGCTGTTGGTCAGCTTAGCTTGTTTGCTCTCTCCTAGGAGCTCTTCTAGGAGCTATATGGACAGGTCCTCTGTCTGTGCTCTCCCCTGATGTCAAGAGGTCGTCCTCCTTCCCCACAGCACAATGGGTGGGCAACTAAGCAGCTCCTATATACTGCCACCAGCCGCTCCTTGGTTAAAAGGTTGGGCAAAAAGATGTGAGTGCTGTCAACACAGCCAGCACCAGCTCAAAGGTCCCTCTCGCAGAGAGAAAGGAGGGAGGGAGCCGACACCCCCACCCGCTCCTCAGCCCCTGCTTACCGCGTCACCGGGGGCTGTGTGCTGCTGTCGCTCCAGCCGTGTGTTGTCCCGCTCTGTCTGGGCTTGTGTCACCGGGGAGAAGAAGCAGGGAGGGGGCCCCTCCCAGATACGCAGCCCACCTCCTCCACCGCAGCCTCCGCGCACCTCTCCACCGCCGCGGGCACCAGGGTCGGCAATCCAAGATGCCGACCCCTGCCGCAGGAGCCGCACGCTGCTCCACTCCGTTCAGACCTGCATCCATGGGGAGAGGAGGTGGGGAGAGGGTCCCCCAGCAATCCGGAGCCCGCCGCTTCTCCCCACGCACCTCCGCAGCCACTCCACCCAGGTCAGTTCCAACGCCCGCAGCTCTGAGCAGCGGCGATCAAGATGGCGGCTGCCTCCACGCCGCTCCAGGCCGCCGACAGTTCCCCAGGTCGCACAGCCTCGCCAAGACCAGCCAGGGACCAGGCAGGTGAGGTCCGACGGTCAGCAGGAAAGTGAGTTCCAAAGCTTGGGCAGGTAAATACGTTTTAATGCTTATAAAATGCTAATACTGCCGGGAGCGGACTGCCAGCATGTCTTCACCGCTCCATGGCAAGCCCCGCCCCCGCAAATTCTATCTTGTAGCCGGAAGACACTACCTCCTGAATCCACCGGTCTGAGACGTGGCGTCTCCAGACATGCTAGAAGTGCTGCAGACGTCCCCCCACCCTGATGGGCGAGGGCGCCCCATTCATGCCTGAGGGGTCTTGGGAGGGGCTTTGGGCTTGGACCCCCAGGAGGAACTAGGATGGCGTCCTCTGTTCCTGTGCCAGGAATCTGCGCGGGACCCAGCGAAAGACACCCCTTTTCCCTGTTTAGCCCCACGGTAGGGGATTGAAAGGGTGCCCTGGCCCCGAAAGGGCCGAGTCTGCCGCCTGCGCTGGGGTAACTTACCTCCTTTGGCGAAGAGGTCTAGGCGGTCCCCAAACAGGCGCAGCCCCTTAAATGGAAGTAAGGGCTTTCTTAGCAGCATTGTCAGCAGCCCACTGGCACAACCAAACTGTGCGGCGTATAGCTACCGCCAGGGCAGAGGATCTGGCACACATCCTAGTACCACCATCCGATGCAGACAGGATAAAGTTCACAAACACATCACAGTGAGACAGTGCATTGATAGTATCAGGTGGCAGCTCATCTGGGCCATCGAGTGCATTCCTGACCATGGCCCTGAGCGCCACTGCCGTAATGGCACAAACCGGGCGCAGTGCCGCCCCCCCAAATGCAAAGGCATGGCATGCCAATTGGTCAATACGCCGGTCCTCAGAATCCCGCAGCGTAGTAGTGTCAGGGGAGTGCATAATAGAGGTGTTGGACAACCCTAGAATAGGAGCATCGACCTCGTGGGGCGATGACCAGCACTTGACCATGTCAGCAGGGAAGGGATACTTCCTGTCCAAACTCTTAGGGATCCCGGGGAGTCTACTGGGATGTTCCCATTCTTTAAGCACGAGGTTATTGAAATGGGTTTGCTCGGGAAATTCCAAACGAGCCTTAGCAGTATGAAAGAGCTCACACCTTTGCCTGGGAGCCGCAACAGGTAGAGAAATGAACAAAACCTCAAAAATCTGAACCAGCAGCCTGTCTGTATCATCCGGGGTCCAGTGCTCGGAACCAGATTCGTCCTGACCCCTTGACTTCTCGTCAGATAACCCTGAGTCAGAGAACAGCTCCCCTTCGTCCGAGGGGGTATGGCCATAAGCATGCAACAACTCATCAGATTCCGGAGGGAAAAGAGCAGGGTCAGGGGTTAGACGCTTCTTTGCGGTGGCCTTGCACGCTAAAGAATTAGCAAGCAATTTTTCAACACTGGCCAGTCTAGTAGCCATATCAGGATGAGAATCCCCGCTTGTATTGGGGGTTAGACTCAGGCTTGGGGGAGTAGGTGAAGTGAGGCGAGGTGCAGGCCCAGCCACAGAAGAGGCGGGAAGAACCTTTGCATTGTCGCCGCTGCTAGGTAAGACCCCAAAAGCTACACACAGCCGGGCTTGTCCCGAAGGAACCCCGGTCGGGGATGCCTTCATATGGTGATTAATCGGCACAATAGGCCAGTAGGGATTGACGCTGTAAGCTACCCTGGATGCCCCAATAACCCGCAGGAAAGTGGGAGTAATTTTTAATAGGCCCCACTGGGAGCTACACCGGGCCGGGAGAAGCCACCGGATTCCACGGTCTGAAAGACATAAAGGGAACAAAGATGTCAGAGCCATGCGCAAGAAAAAGGAATAAAGAAAATCGCCCGCGAGGGCACTTACAGACCGATGGGGGAGTATGATCTTCACCACGCGCGCCGACTAGCAGTAAAATGGCGCCAAGTGAACCTCGAAGGGTGGGCCAGAGCTGGCCGTGACGCGGAGCGCGCCAAGCCTGGGCGCCCCCCGGAGAGCGCGAAGCTCTAAAAAAAACCCGTAGTCAATGTAGACAGCAGGGGAATGACACGTAAAAAGGAATTGATCGAGTGGCTTACCTCAGAAGAGCCACTACGACACTAAAGGAGACGCCGCAGCGTCTGCAGCGCCGCTGCCGCCCGTGCAGTACAGACAATACAGGGAAAAAAGCGGTGGCGACCGATACAATATAAAGGCAAACAGCGCGGCTCTGACAATCATTCCCAGTCAAGGGAAAGACTAAGACCATAAGCGTGTAATAGGGTACACTGAGGCCGCCATACGCACACACCTCTCCCCCCCCCTTTCTTTCCCCCCGTGCTAAGGGGGGAACGAGGGAGGATGGTGACCCTTTTCACAGGGTCCACTGCTACACGGGGCGTGGGGCAACAATGCGGGAGGGGCATCCCCTGAAGACTCACCATCAGCCTAAACCGCCTACCCTATGGTGGGGGATTGCGGTGGACATGGCTCCATAAGCACACATGATGCTGCCTACCTTCACCCGACCAGCGCAGCCCAGGCTGGGAGGCACATCACAAGGAGGACGGGTGGGAATAGTCCAACAGGGCCGCAGGCTGTAATAGCCCCGCTCACCTGCGAGAGAGTGATAATTCATGTCTTCGCAGTCGGCACTGCAGAGAAATCTGGGGATTTGTGGGAGGTCCCTGGGTATTTAAGGGGCCGGGAGGAGCCTGTTTTCTCATGTCTGCAGTGCAGCGCCTCCTGGCGGAGGATATTCCACGTGTAAGTATTATATCTGGAGCAGGACGTACTGTATACTTAGAATATTACTCCCACTTCCCCACGGGTTATTGGGGCATCCAGGGTAGCTTACAGCGTCAATCCCTACTGGCCTATTGTGCCTATTAATCACCATATGGAGGCATCCCAGGATAATGTGACCGGGGTTCCTTCGGGACAAGCCTGGCTGTGTGCAGCTTGTGGGGTCTTACCTATCAGCGGTGACAATGCACGGGTCTGTGTTCCTTGTGCACAGCAGGCGATATCAGTACTTCCCGCCTCTTCTGTGGCTGGGCCTGCACCTCGCCTCACTTCACCTACTCCCCCAAGCCTGAGTCTAACCCCCAATACAAGCGGGGATTCTCATCCTCATATGGCTACTAGACTGGCCAGTGTTGAAAAATTGCTTGCTAATTCATTAGCGCGTAAGGCCACCGCAAAGAAGCGGCATTTAACCCCTGACTCTGCTCTTTTCCCTATGGAATCTGATGAGTTTTTGCACCTATATGGCCATACCCCCTCGGACGAAGGGGAGCTGTTCTCTGACTCAGGGTCATCCGACGAGAAGTCAAGGGGTCATGACGATTCTGGTTCTGAGCACTGGACCCCGGATGATACTGACAGACTGCTGGTTCATATTTTTGAGGTTTTGTCCATTTCTCCCCCTGGCAAAGGGGTGAGCTTTTTCATACTGCTAAGACTCGTCTGGAATTTCCCGAGCAAACCCATTTCAATAACCTCGTGCTTAAGGATTGGGAACATCCCAGTAGACTTCCAGGGATCCCTAAGAGTTTGGACAGGAAGTATGTCTTTCCTGCTGATATGGTCAAGTGCTGGTCATCGCCCACCGAGGTCGATGCTCCTATCCTAGGGTTGTCCAACACCTCTATTATGCACTCCCCTGACACTACTACGCTGCGGGATTCTGAGGACCGGCGTATTGACCAATTGGCATGCCATGCCTTTGCATTTGGGGGGGGGGGGCGGCACTGCGCCCGGTTTGCGCTTTAGCCATTACTGCTGTGGCGCTCAGGGCCATGGTCAGGAATGCACTCGATGGCCCGGATGAGTTGCTACCTGATACTATTAATGCACTGTCTAACTGTGATGTGTTTGTGAACTTTATCCTGTCTGCATCGGATGATGCTATTAGGATGCGTGTCAGATCTTCCGCCTTGGCGGTAGCTATACGCCGCGTGGTATGTTTGCGCCAGTGGGCTGCTGACAATGCTGCTAAGAAAGCCCTTACTGGGCTTCCATTTAAGGGGCTGCGCCTGTTCGGGGACCGTCTAGACCTCTTTGCTAAAGGAGGTAAGTTACCCCAGCGCAGACGCCAGTCTCGGCCCTTTCGGGGCCAGGGCCCCCTTTCAATCCCCTACAGAGGGGCTAACAGGGAAAAGGGTGTCCTTCGCTGGGTCCCGCTCAGATTCCTGGCACAGGAACAGAGGACGCCATCCTGGTTCCTCCTGGGGGTCCAAGCCCAAAGCCCCTCCCAAGACCCCTCAGGCATGATGGGGCACCCTCCCCTGCCAGGGTGGGGGGACGACTGCAGCACTTCGAGCACGTCTGGAGGCGCCACGTCTAAGACCGGTGGATTCAGGAGGTAGTGTCCTCCGGCTACAAGATAGAGTTTGCTGTGCGGCCCCCCACCAGATTCATTGGGTCCCGGATCCCACAGGACCCTGCCTCAGCTCAGGTCTTGATGCTGGCCGTGCAGGGTCTCCTGGATCTAGGGGTCATTTGCAAGGTCCCCTTAAGGGACAGGGGCAAGGGGTTATATTCCAACCTTTTCACAGTACCCAAGAAGGATGGGTCAGTCAGGCCCATTCTGGATTTAAAAATCCTCAACAAGTTCGTCAAGAACAGGCACTTTCGCATGGAAACTCTCGGCTCTCTGCGCCCATGGGACTTTATGACATCCGTAGACATCAAAGATGCTTACCTTCACATTCCAGTGTTTCCAGGACACCAAAGGTTTCTCAGATTTGCGCTGAAAGATCAGCATTACCAATTTGTGGCCTTGCCATTCGGCCTCACTTCGGCTCCCAGAGTGTTCACCAAGGTGCTGGCAGGGGTGATGTCCCTGATAAGGTCAAGGGGCATACGCGTGCTACCTTACCTGGACGACATACTTATCACCTCTCGGTCTCTGCAGCAGGCAGAGTTGGACACTCAGCTGGTGGTGTCCACCCTGGAGTCCTTCGGTTGGGTGATCAATTACCCCAAGTCCTCTCTTTCCCCCTCCTCGGTGACTCCGTTCCTGGGAATGATTCTGGATACGGTTCAGTCAAGGATATTCCTTCCTCTACAGAAGGTGGAAGCTCTGACTGCGCAGGTGAGGTTCCTGCTCTTGTGCCCCCAGCCCTCCATCAGGCAGGGAATGCAGCTGGTGGGCCTGATGGTGGCGTGCTTCGAGGCAGTTCCCTTTGCTCAGTTCCATTTGAGGCCTCTGCAGCTTCACCTTCTGTCAGTGTGGGACAAGAACCCAACGTCCTTGGCCGGGGTCTGTGTGCTTCCCCCCTTGGTCAGACAGTCCCTTGCGTGGTGGCTGGACCACAGGAACTTGCTAGGGGGCAGGTCCTTTCTGGCCCCCTCCTGGGAGACGGTCACAACGGATGCCAGTCTATCAGGTTGGGGGGATTCTGGAAATCCCTGCGCTTCCAGGGGAGGTGGGGCCCATCAACATTCTGGAATTACGGGCAGTGAGGTTGGTACTGGAGCAGTTGACCCATCACCTGAAGGGCCTGTCAGTGCAGGTATGCTCAGACAACAGGACGGCGGTTGCCTACATCAACCATCAGGGAGGGACCCGGAGCAGGGGTGCCCTCCAGGAGGTGTCAAGGATTCTGACATGGGCGGAGGCCAATGTCCAATGCATTTCGGCTGTGTATATCCCGGGGGCGGAGAATCTGCTAGCAGACTCTCTGAGCAGGGGGACTTCCCGTCAGGGGGAGTGGTCCCTCTGCAACAGGGTATTCCAGTCCCTGTGTCACTGTTGGGGTCTACCGGATGTGGATCTGTTTACATCCTGTCACAATCACAAGCTCCCGGCCTTTGTCTCCCTGTCTCAGGATCCTCTGGCCTTGGCCACGGATGCTCTGTCCATGTCATGTAAGGAGTTTCGGCTCCTGTATGTCTTTCCGCCATTCCCCCTTCTGGGCAGGGTTCTGCGCAAGGTTGCTCTGGAAGGGGCACCTGTGATTCTAGTGGCCCCCAGGTGGCCAAGAAGAGTGTGGTTCGCAGACGTGGTACAAATGGCAGTAGACCAGTTCGACCTGCCAGGGGCACCAGATCTGCTCACTCAGGGCTCCTTAGGCCATCCCAATTTACAAACTCTGGCTTTGACGGCCTGGCTGCTGAAAACTCCATCTTGATGGAGAAAGGCTTGTCTACCTCGGTGGTGGGTACCATGGTGCAGGCTAGGAAGAAGACTTCTTCTGCCATCTATTATAGAGTATGGCATACCTACATTGATTGGTGTGAGTCTAGGTCTCTTCCCTGTAGGGAGTTTTCAGTCCCTAGGGTTCTGGAGTTCTTACAGCATGGTTTGGAGTTAGGTCTAAAACTCAGTACTCTGAAGGGTCAGGTTTCTGCCCTGTCCGTCTTCTTTCAGAAGGCTTTTGCTCAGCATCACTTGGTTAAGACCTTCTCTCAGGGGGTCACTCATGTGCGTCCCCGACGTAAACCTATGGTCCCTGTTTGGGATTTGAACTTGGTTTTGTCTGCCTTGCAGGGTGCTCCCTTTGAGCCTATTCATGATGCTGCTCTGGCTGTTCTTACTCTCAAGGTTGTCTTTTTGGTGGCTATTACTTCGGTTAGGCGTGTGTCTGAGCTGGCGTCTCTGTCTATTCAGCCTCCGTACTATATGAGACACCAGGAAAAGGTGGTGTTCCGCTTCAAACCGGATTTTCTGCCTAAGGTGGTGTCTGCCTTTCATTTGAATCAGGATATCGTTCTTCCTTCATTGTGTCCCAATCCTAGCAACGATAAGGAAAGGGTTCTGCATTCCTTGGACGTGGTTAGGTGTTTGAAATATTACCTGGTGGTCACTGCGGCTTTCAGGAAGACTGATGCTCTTTTTGTGGTGCCTTCTGGGCCTAGGAAGGGTTTGGCTCCCGCCAAGTCTACTATTAGCAAATGGATTCGTCAGGCTGTGATTCAGGCCTATTCTGCCAAGGGGAAGTTACCCTCCTTCCGCCTTACTGCTCATTCTACTCGTGCTATTGGTGCCTCTTGGGCTTTCCAGTACCAGGCTTCTGTTGAACAAGTTTGCAAGGCCGCTACTTGGTCTTCTGTTCATACCTTTTCAAAGTTTTACAAGGTTGATGTTAGGGCCTCAGCTGATGCTGTGCTTGGCCGCAAGGTTTTGCAGGCGGCAGTGGTTTAAACTGTCTGCTGTTACCTTTTTTGTTGGGGATCCCACCCTACTTTATGGACACTGCTATTGGATGTCCCAAGTGTAAGTATTATATCTGGAGCAGGACGTACTGTATACTAAGAATAATACAATTTTGTGAAATACTCACCTGTAGAATTGGTATTATAAGTATACAGTACGTCCTGCTCCACCCCACCCTGGTTTTTGCATTATTCTGGATCCCCTGTATGGTGATTGTTATCATTGTTATGGTTACCAGTTTTGGTGGTTAAATTCTCCCGGCTTCCTGTTCACTGCTTTTCAATGCTGGGGATTTGTGGGAGGTCCTGGGAGGAGCCTGTTTTGCATGTCTCTGCAGTGCAGCGCCATCTGGCGGAGGATAACCCAAGTGTAAGTATTATATCTGGAGCAGGACGTACTGTATACTTATAATACCAATTCTACAGGTGAGTATTTCACAGAATTGTATTTTTTATGTGCAGAAATCTAAATTGCCATTGCACAGAATATGAGCACTGTTTGTTGTGTTGGTCTAGTTTGTCATTTTTGACTGCTGGTCCGCATTAAACTTTTTTGTTTCAACTAAAACCATCCCAGCAATGAAAAAGCCACGGAATGTCATGGATTTCTCATCGGAGAAATCCCAATAGTAGTAAATGACCAGAATTAGACTGAGAGACAGAGGCGGATACACATCAACCAAGCTGCTATATACATATATACACATACATAAACCAGGAATCATGAAACACACTCAGGAAACCCCTTGAGGTGTCCTAGAGCCAGTAGGAAGAATTCACCATGTGCAAACTGAGGTGTTTTAAATTCGCGGGCACGTAAGGGAACTTCAAGGCCTTCTTTAGGAATACCAGAGGGACAGTGATCAGGATCAGTCTTGGCAGGGCGATTGTCAACCTCGACAGACTCGGCAGGGCGATCGGCAAACTTGGCAGACTCTGCAAAAGAGTATCAGACACGATAGAAAAATCAGACTCAACAATAGGTTTGGGCTCACAGACAGGCTTAGGATCAAACTCGAGGGCAGACACTGGATCACAGACAGACTTAGAAGCAGACTTACAGACAGGTTCAGGCATGAGTTTAAAGTGAGGTTTAGGTTGAGTCACTAGAGTTACTGGAGCACCCTAGTGGCCTGGACAGAACAGATGGATGGTGGTCATCCTCTGAATCTGATATCTCAATCCAGGCATCAGACCCACTGGCATCCTCATCCTCCACTTCAGACACAGAGCCAATAAATTTAGCTGGAGTTTCTGATTTCTGGGCTGAACAAACTGCAGTCAGATTCAGGTCAGCCCCAGGAATACATAAATAAGATGTGGCTATGAATTTAAGAAACTCTACAAAATTCTCACTGAGGCTATGATTCAGCCACGCTTCAGCCCAGAAAAACAAATCATCTTCAAAAAGAAAATAATGATGATGACTCCAGGATGTCATGTGAGACTGGTGAATGTAAGGCTTCTGCACTAACTTTAAAGCAGCCTGGAGAATCTGGGGGTAGGTAGCCAGAGTAAGCTCCTTATAACGAGGAGGAGGAACAAAAATATACCGATCTGTGGAACGATCAGAAATTGTGCTAACAGATGTCCTTGTGGACACCTTGGGGCTAGATCAGACTTGCACATGCAGACAGACAAAAACAGACAACCCGCCTGTGCCGCCAAGGAGGCAAGCTGCCGACCACTGAGGACGTAGGTAATCCGGTACTCGAGGAGCCTGTAATCCGCCCACTTCTTCAACAAAGCTTCTAATGGTGAAGTTGCACGGGCCCAGGTTGCTGTGAAGTCAGAAAACATACGTGCTAGGAGTCCAAAGTCCAACAATGGCTATGACTGAGGCTAAGGCAGAAGTCCTGGGTACAGACCTCAGATTACAGAGGTTCAGGTTCAAAAGACAGATTAATGCTGATCCGCTGAGGCCATGTGTTGATCAGCTTATATAGGCCAGGAAGTCCCACAGGTGCTGGCTGATTAACACACATCAGCAGGACAGAGCCATCTGCTGGTGGAGCAGAATAATGCAGGTGAAATCAGGCTGTGGAGGAACTCCAGGCCTGCCACGGAAGCTTCCAATCATGCCAACAGAGATCCACAGAATAAGGTCTGAAGCCATAGCTAGTGCCAAACCACCCATATCAAACATCACTATACAAGAAAAAAAAGCTGTTTTATTCCTTAAAGTGGACCAAAACCTAGGATGTATACTATCCTGGGTTTTGGTCCTTGCCCCTCTCAGGCATCCCCATTGGGGGTGTCTCGCTGTGTGAAACACCCCAGGTTGCTCGTTCTGACTTACCCTTCCCTACGACACCTGTGTGGCCTCTTGTCCAATCAGCGCACTTGAGCATGCTGGCAGCCACATCCCCCACTACCCTCTAATTGGGAGCGTGCCTACACCCACCATTCAAAAAAGAAATCGTGGGAATGCAGCCGCTGCTTGCGCATGTGGTGTTGGGCCACACAGCGGGGCCTCCTGATTCTGGATGCCCGGGGGGGGGGGGGGAGGGACAAGTGGCCCTGGAATCTTATAAATTCCAGGCCTGTTTGTGGGTTTGGGTCCACTTTAAAGGGATTGTCCAGCCAAAAATTAAATGGCAGGGTCATGTGGACACTCCCCCTACATTGGCCTGATTGTAGTGGGCACTATCTCCTTTTTCTCTAATTTTTATCCCCAGTGGGTTTGGATGGTGGAGCTGCCCTGGACAAAAGGGGAGTATAGCTGTTTTTTATTTTTGGCTGGTTAATGCCTTGTGAAAAGACTCAAATATCACTCAAAGAAAATTATAAAAAATAGTGGAGCTATAGAAATGTTCTTTCATCCACATAGTAATATATCCAATTATGCTGCGGATCTTCCACCACCTTCACTCAAGCGCGCTTACCAAAAGTTTTGGGCACTCTACAAAGGAAAGTCAAACCTGCTTAGATAAGCAACCATAATCTGAATGTCCTCCTTATTTGATCCTTTGCATCCACATCCCAACGTCGACACGTTTCGTCCGTAGGCAGACTTTGTCAAGACATGAAGTGCCTAGGGAAAATCTCAGATTTAAAGGACTATACATCCTGCCCCCTACTTTTAAAGTGGTCCCACGCCAATTTACCAGCAAACGGGTGCAGGGCCATATGATGAGAGGCTCAGAGAGGGAATCTAGATTTTTGAAGCCGTCCAATGACTCCCACAACACCCGAGATCCTTACCAGAGACTCGTTCCTTGGCCGAAATGCAGTCCTACGATTGGCTGGTGGCGGTCGCATGAACTGGCCTTGACCGGCAGTGGATAAACAATGGACTGACCAGTCAGAGGACCACATTTTGTCTGAGTAACAAGGTTCAAGTACGGATTTCGGGGTTTTTCTGTGGGGCCTCCACCAATCTGGTTGCCCTCCCCCCCCTTCCCCGAGCCTGTCGCTATGCGGTCCCGTACCGGTCCACTGGAGAGCAGGTGTGGGACTGCTTTAACCCTCTCAGGAGCAGCAGAGATACCAGTCCAGGATTTCCCTTGGGCTTATAAAGTTTATACATTCTGATTACTCTCCCCTTACCTCCTCTGCACTGACATACATAAAGTGCCTATAGATATACATGTCAAATATAAAATATTACAAATTATCTATAAAACAGACATTTAGCCCTGCCGATTCTAGGGCTGGTTTCAAGCATCAAAATCCATTTGGACTTCTGTTTTGCACCCAAAATGACCAACCTGTTTATGTTGATTTAGTGATGAAAATGAAGATTTTATGTTTATTGCAGATTATGACCTTGAATACAGACAGATTATTTAGTTTTTAGGTAAGCATTGGAGTGTCTTGAAAGGGGACATCATCGCATTGGGACCTTTTTTAACCAACAAACTTAAGGTAGTGTTTAGAAAAGCCCCCAACCTTAAAGTGGATCAAAACCCAGGATTTTGACTATCCTATGTTCTGCAGGAAAAAAAATACTTAATCTGTTTATTTTCTAACATTCTACCTTTGATGTTTATCTTATTAGTTGCAGCTTACAATATGTTGGGCGCACTAAACAACTTAAAGTGGACCAACACCCACGGGTGATCGGCCCGGGAATCTATAAGATTCCCGGGCCGATCACTTCCCTCCCCGCGGGACATCCGAGATCGGGATGTCCCGCGGGGTGAAGCCCCTCCAAACTCCTTACCTTATCTTCGGCGGCGGCCGGCCGCCGCCTCCCTCGCGCCCCTCTAGACGTGCGCGCGCCTGCGCCGGCCGTCTGTGAATGCCCGGCGCGGGTGCGCGCGCGTCAAGAGTGACACGCGGGAGGCGGCGGCGGAGGAGCCGCTTGTCCGCGGCTTGTCCGTCGGCGCGGGGAGAGGTGAGTTTTTCGGGGGGTTTTCACACAGCGGGGCACCCCGATCGGGGGTGCCCCACCGAAGTGGACCAAGACCCAGGATAGTCAAAACCGGGCCAACACCCTTACTAGAAGCAGTGCTCATATGAATCGGGGCAATTCAGATTGCTGCACATAACTGTTTATCGTTTTTGTAACTACAAACAAAATAGTGTACCATGGAGCTGCAGGCCACCTGCAAAGAGGAAACGCTGCTGTGTAATGTGGGAATGACAGTTGAATCCAGGCAGCGGCTCGGTCAGGATGCTGGGGAAGGAAGCTCCAAAATCGCTGCTTTACCACTGGAAAATCAGTGAGGAGGTGTTTCAGCTTTTAGTGGATGCAAAGGCACATGTAAGTGCTGACAATGCTTCAGTATCATGCATGCTGATGGGGCAGGAGAGCCTGTGCCAGGCTGTTGGTGCACCTGAGGGAGCATTTTTATTATTTTAATATAAAGTGGGGATATGAAAGGCCATCGCCCCCGTTTTAAGATACATCACCATTCTAATAAAGCTTAGGGAAATGGCGCACTGGCGGGGGGGGGACTTCAAAAAAGGAGTCCAAATGGATTTTTACGCTTGGAACCCACAGGGCTAAATGTTGAATTCGGGAATTGAAATCAGAACAGAACCCACCAGCGGCCAGGATACACAGTGAAGGCTGCCAACTATCACATGACCACAGTAGCCAATCGCAGGGCTCGAGCTCTCCGGGGGATCATTGTGGAAGGTAAGATTTCTTTATTTTAAATGCTTTATGTGCTGCCAAAAGCAGTGTTGTTCCCGGTTTAAATTATATTTCGATTTTCACTATTCTGGGTTTTATTACTCTTGCTGGGGGCATCCCAATTCTGGATGCCTGGCTGTGTGTTTCCCCCCATATCGTACATCCTGATTCAGGATGCCCCAAAAAGAATCTTATAGACTTTAGGAAGGTTGTTGCTCCTCTTTGCAGCTACTAACACATAACTCATAACATCAGTCATGCTAATGCCATCAGTTCACCTCCCTATTCCTGATAGACAGAGAATTAGTTACTATTTGTTGCTGCCACATTCCTGTACAAGCCATTCTGAAGTGAGAAAGCAAGTGCGATGACTAGCGAAACATAAAGCAGGTCCTGTTGCCTTGATGTATTAGTACAGATCACCCTGACCTGGGTGAATGAGATCCATCAGCCAGGAATTGCAATACGCTGTTAATGTAACAGGATGATTCAGGAGGAGCCATTATAACAGGACAGGTCTGTCCCATTCTATAAAAGAATAATGGGACATTATAAACCTGACACCTCCAACCAACTCGGGATGCCCCAGAGGAGCAAATCAAAACTTGGGATAGTGAAAATACCACTTTAAAGAGGAACACCACAAAGGGATTTCAATTTCATGTGTTGTTCCTCTCGAGGGGCATCCCGGATTGTATTGGGGCAGTTATGGCCTAGAGGTAGGGAAACAGGCTTGTGACCAGAAGGTGTCAGGTTCAATTCCTAGCCATGGGGCTGCATGGACCCCCCCCCCCCCCCCCGGATCAGCCGTTCCACTCACCTATTGTTTTCACTCTCCCAGTGCCCTCGCCACTTCTCAGAGCCTGTGGCCGCATCCTCGCTCCCCTCTAGTTGTGTGCGCCAGGACTTTCTCGGCCAATCAGCGCACTTGTTTTAACTCAGCCATTCAGGCGGCTTAGCCACTGACAGAGCCAAGAGCAAAGTGCCCCGCCGGCCGCATCCTCCGTTCTGCATCTAGCTGTGTGCGCCAGGACTTTCTGGATGGGTGGCGCAGGCACACCACAGCTAGATGCGGCCAGTGGCGCACTTGGCTCTTACATGTTCAGGCGGCTTAGCCACTGACAGAGCCGGGTGAAAACAAGTGCGCTGATTGGCCGAGCAGGCCAAGTGCGTTTTTACGGCAACCTGGGGACGGGGGCTACATGATAATAGTGATAATACTGCAATAGTAGCCATTGTGTGCCAACACACACATGGAATTCTTCCTCCACATTCACCCATCCACATGTGAACAACACATCTTTGTGAATGCACCAGTGAACCATACCTGTAAAATGGGTATTATAAGTATGTCACACACCCCGCTTCAGATAGTAAATCATTAGTCATGGGTTATACTCACCGCTAGGTGGCACTGTTTGCAGAGAAGTCCAGAAAGCAACAAGCCCCTACCGGTCTATACATACCTGGTACCTCCCAACAACTCCCCAGCTATTCAAACAGCAGTAAAGACAAGGTACCAGGAAAAAAACAATGGTAACCCTCAACTGTAAATAAAAAAGCTTCACCATATAAAGAACCAGGATACCAAAAAGGGCGGGTGAAGCGGGGTGTGTGACATACTTATAATACCCATTTTACAGGTGAGTATTCACAAAATGGTATTATTCTAAGTATGTCACACACCCCGCTTCAGATAGTAAATCATTAGTCATGGGACATCCAACAGCAGTGTCCAAAAAAGGCGGGTATCCAACCAGGCAATAATGCAGAAACTCAAACCACTGCAGCCTGCAGAACCTTGCGGCCAAAAACAGCATCCGCTGAGGCCCGCACATCAACCTTATAAAACTTAGAAAAAGTGTGAACCGAAGACCAAGTAGCAGCCTTACAAACTTGTTCAACAGAAGCCTGGTGCTGAAACGCCCAGGACGCTCCAACCGCACGAGTAGAATGAGCAGTAACACGAAAAGGGGGATCCTTCCCCTTGGCAGAGTAGGCCCCAACAATCGCCTGATGAATCCATTTGCTAATGGAAGACTTAGCCGGAGCCAAGCCCTTCCTAGGCCCACAGGGCACCACGAAAAAGGCATCAGTCTTACGAAAAGAAGACGTAATACGCAAATAGTACTTGACACAACGTACAACATCCAAGCAATGCAACGCACTCTCCTTGTCATTCCTAGGCTTAGGACACAAAGAAGGAAGAACAATGTCCTGATTACGATGAAAAGCAGAGACCACTTTAGGGAGAAAGTCTGGCTTGAAGCGAAAAACCACTTTGTCCTGATGTTTCTCATAATAAGGAGCCTGAATCGACAAGGCTGCCAACTCCGAAACACGCCGAACCGAAGTGATGGCCACCAGAAAGACAACCTTCTGAGTCAGAGTAGACAGAGCAATATCCTGCAAAGGCTCAAAAGGAGGAGCCTGTAACGCAGAGAGCACCAAATTCAAATCCCAAACTGGGAGCAAAGGCTTCCTAGGAGGCCGCAGATGCGAAACCCCCTGGAAAAAAGTCTTGACCAAAGAATGGAGTGCAAATGACCTCTGAAAAAAGATAGACAAGGCAGAAACCTGCCCCTTCAAAGTACTCAGCTGAAGACCAGAGTCCAGCCCTGATTGAAGAAATTCCAAAATCCTAGAAATAGAAAAGACCCGGCAGGGCAAAGATCTAGCCTCACACCAATCAATATAAGATCTCCAAGCCCTATAATAGATGGAAGAAGAGGATCTCTTCCTGGCACTAATAAGAGTCCGAATGACCGAATCCGAAAGACCCTCCTCCTTTAAGATGGAGGTTTCAGCAGCCAAGCCGTCAAAGCCAGCGTTGGTAAACTGGGGTAACACAACTGACCCTGAGGGAGAAGATCCGGCCGAAGAGGCAGATCAAACTGATACACTGCCAGACGAACGATGTCTGCGAACCACACCCGCCTTGGCCACCTTGGAGCCACGAGAATGGCGGGAACTCCTTCCAGAACCAACTTTCGTAGCACCCTGCTTAGCATGGGGATCGGAGGAAACAGATAAAGAAACCCCAGGTCCCTCCAGCTCAGGGCCATGGCATCCGCCGCCAGAGCCAGAGGATCCTGAGAAAGCGACACGAATGTCGGAAGCTTGTGATTGTGACGAGAGGCAAACAGATCCACCTCCGGCGCAAAAACATATAACTAAGCATAAGTACTAGCATAATCCATAACTATGGATACCATGTAAAACACCAGGGAAAAACCCCATATGGCACCCAGCATGCCAACTATCCTGCAATAATAATAATAGCAATAAAAAATGCCCCCAGCCGGGAGACCACCTTAACTATAATAACCGCCCCAGTCTACCTTAACACAGTGCAGACGACCGAAGCAGCAATGGCGGCACCGCGAGGAAGCAGCAGAGGGAAAGGAAGGGCGGGCCCAGCACGCGCGGGAAGCGCTGAGGCCCCCGCCCCTCCACCAATCAGAGCGAAGCGCGGGCCGCGCGCGACGCGGCCCCGCCCCCACCACCTCCACAGAGCCCAGCCAATGGCGCCCGCACCGATAGCCGAGCGGGCCGGCGGCACAGACGCCACCCGGCCCCACCTGCACACTTAGCGCCAACGCCGGGGAGAACACAACCGCGGGCACCAGAGGCACCCGCGCCGCCCGACCCCTGAAAGGAAAACACAGTCTGGGGGGGGCCCAGCAGAGCCCCCCCCCAAAACACACACAGACACCTGGCATCACAGGGACCCCCCCCCAAGGGCGCAGGGAGAAGGGACCCAACTGGGAGATCTAGTAGGGACAAAAGGGCCGGGGCATCCCAAATCCGGATCACCAGGCCGGATAACCGCAATTGCCCCGTAAGGTAGGGTCTAGCGGAGGAGCTAATCTCCTAGGCACTCTGAGTGCCATCTACCCTTGCCCAGCCTACAGCCTAGGCTGGGAGGCTACCATGTATAGGAAAGGGACTAAACAAAAAAGGCCGGGCAGAAATAGACCATGGGGGGGGGGGGGGGGGGCGAGGTCTGACCCCGGCTACCTGCAAGCAGGTCTTGTCGCCACCTTGCAGAGAAGAACACTGGGGAGTTGTTGGGAGGTACCAGGTATGTATAGACCGGGAGGGGCTTGTTGCTTTCTGGACTTCTCTGCAACAGTGCCACCTAGCGGTGAGTATAACCCATGACTAATGATTTACTATCTGAAGCGGGGTGTGTGACATACTTAGAATAAACACTATATTAGTGGCTACACAGAGGTGAATTACACACAGTGGACACACCAGTGGATAAAGTCTATATTACACAGGTGAATTACACTCAGTGACATGACTGAAGTGCCCTTGAGCAAGGCCCCTAACCCCCAATTGCTCCCCGAGCGCTGAGTTTAGGGCAGCCCACCGCTCCTGGAACATGTGCACTTCACTGCCGCTTAGTGTGTTATTCACTTGTGTATAGTTACTCACATGGTGTTTATTCACTGGTGTGTCCACTGTGTGTAATTCACCTCTGTGTAGCCACTAATATAGTGTTTATTCACTGGTGTATTCACGGAGATGTGTTGTTCATATGTGCACGGATGGGTGAATGTGGAGGAAGAATTCCATGTGTGTATTGGCACACGATGGCCACTATTGCACTATTATTATCATGTAGCCCCCTACCCCAGGTTGCAGTAAAAACCCACCTTCCTGCGGCCTGCTCGGCCAATCAAGCGCGCTCGATTTCAGTGGCTGAGCTGTCTGAATGGCTAAGCAGCCAAGTGCATCTTCCGTTCTGTATCTAGCTGTGGTGTGCCTGCGCCGCTCGTCCAGAAAGGCCTGACACGGGTGCATGCACACAGCTAGAAGGCAGCGAGGATGCGGCCACGGCGCTGAGAAGTGGCGAGGGCCATGGGAGAAGGTGAGTGGAGCAGCTGATCGGGAGGGGGTCACACAATAGGGCATTCCAAGAAGTGGAACTGGGTTGGCCCTGGAATCAAAGCGAAAAACTAAACCCAGCAGGGTCGGCCCCGAATTCTAAACGATTTGTTTTTATATACACATGGGGTATCCCAAATCAGCATGACCCACTGTGTGATCCCCCAGGTACACAAAACTCACCATCTTCCTGGCTCCATAGCCGGCGGCCATATTCCCACATCATTGGTTCGTGTGCACAATGCACGGCAAAATGCCGATTGTATACCTTCCAAGCGTCCCCGATTTGGAGGGACTGTCCCTCTTTTTGGGCCATGTCCCCCTGCCCCTCGTTCTCATTTGTCCCTCTTTGAGGTGTAACATGCAGATCTGCAGCAATAAATTATTCATTTGCCCCTTTGTTTCTATTGTTTTAGTTGTTACAATCTATCTTCTATCTATCAATCAATAAAGGGGCGTGGCTTCAGGGCAGGAAACAAATCCTGGGTTTTGTTCTGCTTTAGTGGCTGCCTCAGACATGACCACAGCTAGATTTTAGGTGGGATGTGGCCCACCACGCTCATACCTCCTAAGTGTCGCGGATTTGGAGGGACTGTCCGACTTTTGGGGCCATGTCTCCCTGTCCCTCATTGTGCTCATTTGTCCCTCGTTGAGGTATAACCTGCAGATCTGCATCAATAAATGATTTATTTGCCTATTTGAAGTGTTTCTATTGCTTTAGCTGTTACACTCTATCTCCTATCGATAAATCAATGAGGGGGGGGGCGTGGCCTGATTTAACAAATCCTGAAAAGTTGGTAGGAATGTGATTGGACAAAAGCCTGTGCATGCGCCGCAGGTCTGGAGAAAGGTACGTTTTTTTCTGGGCAATTTTGAGGGGGGGTTCAGAAAGCGGGACATCCCAAATCAGGATGCTTCAGGGCAGGAAACAAATCCTAGGTTTTGTTCTGTTTTAAAGTGGACCAAAACCCAGGATTTTGACTATCCTGGGTCTTGGTCCACTTCCCCGGGGCACCCTGCTATGTGAAACCCCCAGATCATGTGAAAAATATCACCTCACCCTGCTCCTACGGCGCATGCGCGGCCGCTCGTCCAATCAGCTAGCTCGGAGCCGCTGTGGTATGCGCGTCCAAGTGACGTACAACCACAGTGGCTCAGAGCACGCTGGCGGCCGCTCTAACCTCTAACAGAGAGCGCGCCTGCTCCGACCATTCACAAATGCTAGAGAGAAGCGCGGGATGTGGCCGCGGCCCGTGCATGCGCAGTTGGATTGGGATCAAGGTAAGGTGAATGGGGCGTCCTGGGGGGTTTCACACAGCGGGGCATCCCGATTTTGGATGCCCTGTGGGGAGGGATTGGTCTGGGAATCTTATAGATTTCCGGGCCGATCCCCCCAGGGTGTTGCTGCTGCAGACATGGCCACAGCTAGAGTTTAGGCGGGATGCGGCCTACCACGCTCATACCTTCCTGTCCCTGATTGGGAGGGACTGTCCCTCTTTTGAGTCCATGCCCCCCTGTCCGTGTTGTTCTCCTTTGTCCCTCTTTGAGGTGTAACCTGCAGATCCGCGTCAATAAATGATTCATTCCTCTATACAAAGTGTTTCTATTGTTGTAACAGTTACACCCTATCCATCTCCCAATGAGGGGGTGTGCCCTAATTTGACAATTGTCCCTCTTTCCCACCTTGAAAAGTTGGGAGGTATGCACGCTTTCTGAATGGAACATGAGCAAAATAGGGATAATTGCGCAGGAGGAACATGACCCAAGTTAGTGAACATTTGGCTGAGAGCTGGGCAGCAGAGGGACCAGCCCTATGACCGCTGCCGGCCCTGGTATCCAGCCCGCCTCGCGCCTCTTCCTCCTCTCCAGCCCCATCTCGCTTGTTTGAAATCCCTCACCAGCCTCTCCGCGCTATTGATTGGCTGGCCCGCGGGGCATTGTGGGATTGGTAGTCCTGCGGCGCTCGTGCTCGGCGCTTGGCTGCGGCCGCAGGACTCCATTTCCCAGCATGCTCAGGGGTAAACAGGAAAAATCGGCCGCGCTTCCTGCCCGCACTCTTCATTTGTGCCCGCAGCAGGTATGGCGGCTACTTTGTAGCGAGTGTGTGTGTGTGGTGGGGCGGCCATTGTGCCCCTCTGCCTGTGCAGTTAGTTCCGGGAGCAGTATGAATGGCGGAGAGAGCTTTGTTGTGTGACCCCCAGGGCCATGCTGTGGCGGCAGCGTGCCGAGCACACAATGCATATGTGCCAAGAATGGGGGATAGAAACTCGCTGCAGCCTCCCCGAGCAGCCAATCACGTGGCTGCTTGCTTTAGGTTGATGAAAGTTTATTGGTTGCTTTGAGCAGCTGGTTTAGTAAATCTCATAGTATTTCTTATAATGTGAGAGCTAAAGTTGGGTGCCTGAGCTCTATAGGTGCAAAGGGGGCGAGCACCCAGAAAAAGGGGCTCCCACGCTTAATGGCCTTTAAAGTGGACTGAAACCCATCTTGGGTGGTGATGAGACTCCAGGGCTGCATTATTGCCTCTCTCTGGGGCTGATTTGGGATGCCCCTCTGTGAACCCTGCCCGACAAATCCCCAATAAATATATATCATATATCCATCGATCCAACAGCATGGGCCGTAGCCACACTTACACGATACATTCAGCGCGCCGCGGGCCCATGCTGAGCATTTTTCAATAGGCAATACAGGCACGCCCCCTTCTAGAGGCTAGCGGGAATGCAGCTGACGTAGGACTGGGGAAAGTTTGAGTTTTGGTGGATCTGGGGGGTTTCACAAAGCGGGGCATCCCAAATCAGGATACATTGGGGGGTGAGGACCAATATCCCAAGTTTTGGTCCACTTTAAACTGGACCTTCAGCCTCAGTTAATGAAACGCCTAAACCATAAAAAAAAAAACTATTCCCCAGCATCTAAAATTAATATATTTTAAGTTTGTAGTCACTTATCATTGTTTCCCCCACTGGGCTGCAAATCTGTTCACGACTCTAAGATACGGGCGCCGCCAACTTGACTCAGAAGCATCACATACTGAAGTGAGGAGAGCGGCTTAAAGTACAGGGGTTATAGCTGTGCTTTGCACAGACAGAGCAGAGTTGGGGTTAGGGAAAGGACAGCACTCCCAGAATGCAAAGCAACACAGTCAGAAGACGCTTTTGTCTGCAGGCTGTCTGACGCTCCATGAGCTGCCATCTTGGATGTTTAAAGGCTCATAACATGCAGTAGATGTAGATAGAATGATTTTTAATGTGAGCAATCTGTATGAATAGGATGTGGGAAACATATAAGATAGACTCTTATTCAGGGTGAAGGTCCGCTTTAATGACACCCTGTAACTGGGTCCTTTGCATAGGGGGCAAGACCTGGTCTTGGGACCCTGCAGATTTGGGCATCTATAACATTGATTCCCTCCCTCTGGGGCATCTACAATCGGGATGCCCTGCTGTGTGAAACCCCCCAGGTCACCCCATACTCTTACCTTGTTTTCCGGTCCAACGGCGCGAGCCACGGCCACATCCCCGCTTATTCCTCTAGCAGGGCATGTGCCTGCGCCAGGCATTTGTGAATGGCTGGTGCGAGCGTACTCCCTGTTAGAAGTTAGCGGAGGATGCGGCCATCGGCGTGCTCGTAGCTGCTGCTCTCAGACGAAACCTTAGACAACCTTACAGCGTCTCTGAGCACGCTGATTGGACGAGTGGCCGCGCATGTGCCATAGGACCGGGAATAGGTGAGATGACTTAGGCGATCTGGGGGGTTTCACGCAGCATGGCATCCCCGATCAGGGTGACCTGGGGGAAAGGACCAAAACCCAGGATAGTCAAAATGGGTTTTGGTCCACTTTAAAGTAAATTTTCAGGCAAATAACAAAAAACGCTATACTCACCTTTTCTCCCAGACAGCTAATTGCGCCTAATCTCACCGGATTGCTGGATCCGGGTCCATTGCTGCCCGTCCCCCCGGTCTTGTCACTGTGAGCTGGCTCGCCCCCTCCATTCACAGCAATGGAAAGGGGACGTGTTGGATCTTCACACGCCTCTTTACATTGCAATGAATGGAGGGGGCGTGCCAGCTCGCAGTGGCTGATGGTGTAGGGCAGTGGTCCCCAAACTTTTCACCATGGACCGGTTCAGGATTTGGTAATTTTACCGCGGCCCGGTGGGGCACGGGGGGGGGGGGGCTAGGGGTGTGGCTGGGGGCGGTGCAGCGGCATTGATTGTTAATATTGTTTTGATTCAATCATTTTAATGTTAACATATTTAAACATGCCTTCGAAATAAAATACAGTTACAGAAAAAAATAAGTATGGGACAGAACTGGAAAAAGAGAGATGGGATGGGATAGGACAGAGCTAGGAAAAGAGAGATGGGATGGGACAGAGCTGGGAATAGAGAGATGGGATGGGACAGAGCTGGGAAAAGAGAGATGGGATGGGACAGAGCTGGGATTATAGAGAGATGGGATGGGACAGAGCTGGGATTATAGAGAGATGGGATGGGACAGAGCTGGGAATAGAGAGATGGGATGGGACAGAGCTGGGAATAGAGAGATGGGATGGGACAGAGCTGGGAAAAGAGAGATGGGATGGGACAGAGCTGGGAAAAGAGAGATGGGATGGGACAGAGCTGGGAAAAGAGAGATGGGATGGGACAGAGCTGGGAAAAGAGAGATGGGATGGGACAGAGCTGGGATTATAGAGAGATGGGATGGGACAGAGCTGGGATTATAGAGAGATGGGATGGGACAGAGCTGGGATTATAGAGAGATGGGATGGGACAGAGCTGGGAATAGAGAGATGGGATGGGACAGAGCTGGGAATAGAGAGATGGGATGGGGCAGAGCTGGGAATAGAGAGATGGGATGGGACAGAGCTGGGATTATAGAGAGATGGGATGGGACAGAGCTGGGATTATAGAGAGATGGGATGGGACAGAGCTGGGAATAGAGAGATGGGATGGGGCAGAGCTGGGAATAGAGAGATGGGATGGGACAGAGCTGGGATTATAGAGAGATGGGATGGGACAGAGCTGGGATTATAGAGAGATGGGATGGGACAGAGCTGGGAATAGAGAGATGGGATGGGACAGAGCTGGGATTATAGAGAGATGGGATGGGACAGAGCTGGGAATAGAGAGATGGGATGGGGCAGAGCTGGGAATAGAGAGATGGGATGGGGCAGAGCTGGGAATAGAGATGGGATAAATCACCCACCTGCTGTCTTTCGTACTCGTCGCACATGCCGCCTTTCCTCCTGTCCGTCCTACCCGCCTGCTACTTTCCCTCACGGTCTCCGGCCCCGCCCCCTGCTTTCCCTTAGTCTCCGGCCCCGCCCACTGCCTTCCATTCCGGCCGACGGCCCCGCCCGCTGCCTTCCCTCCCCGTCTCCGGCCCCGATATCCCCCGACACCCGTCTCTGCACCCACCCTCCTGTCCATGGGGTCCGGAATCCTAGCTGCCGCGGGTTCAGTAGGGACGGGGGTTTGGAGCGCGGGGCGCAATAGCCTCAGGGCCCGGTACCATTTGAGCCACGGACCGGTAGCGGTTCTGCTGCCCGGGGGTTGGGGACCACTGTAGGGCATTGCTGCATCGAAGAAACAGGAAGAGATGGACAATGGACCTGGACCCAGCAATCAGGTAACAGCTGCGGATTAGGAGCAATGGCCTGCGTGGGAGAGAAGTTGAGTATAGTGGGTTTTTTTTGCCAGCAAACAAATTTGCCAGTGGATCAAAACCCAGGATGTTGACTATCCCATTTTTTGGTCCTTGCCCCCGGTGGCGCTCCGATGTGCGATGCCGCGCTGTGTAATCTGCCGCCCTCCCTCCCAGGTTACCCATTCTGATCCACCTTTTCCTGGTTCTTCGGCACATGCCTCGCGGGCTCTCGTCCATTCAGCGCACTCAAATGGTCTGACGGCATGTGCCTTCGGATTGGGGAGAAGGAAGCCTGGATGCCCCGGGGGAGGGAGTAAGCCTGCCCTGCAGTATGATAGACTCCAGGGTGTTCTTTGGTCCAAAAAGCACTGGTTTAGAGTTGGGGTGGTGGTGCCCCTCCTAGCAGGGAATCCCTATTTGGGATGCCATGATACATGTGCCATTAGAGTGGCATCCCTCTGACTGTTACGCACTCTCGTGCCAAGCTTTTCTGAATGGGCAGCGTGGGTAGGCACTGACAGGGCATAGAGCAGGGCGTTCAGTGGCATAGAACAAATCAATTTGGCATCCATTTCAGGATGCCCAGCTATGTGGACCCCAATCGGCCGATATGCTTACCTTTCCAATGCGCATCTCTCGCATCTTTCTCAGGCTGTGTGGAACCTCATCCGCTGTAGCTAAATGGCTGGTGTGGCCGCGCACAGTCTTAGAATGGTGCAGGGGGTGCCGATGGTGAGTGCAGCTAGATTTCCATTCAGCTTCTGCAGCCACACAGTAAAGCGGTTCCACAACCTTTTTGTAACATATGGGGGAAATCCTTACCTTCACCTCGATCCTTGGACAAAAATTATGTCCTCCGATTGGCCACCATTGGTCACTTTGGCCAACTTTCCTGATGGCCGGTCAAGGCCGGCCCACGTGACCGCCAATGCCCAATCAGGGGATAGCATTTTGGCCATGGATTGAGGTGAAGGTAAGGATTTCCGGGTGTTGCAGGGGCTAATGTGCCATCCAAACCCATGGTTGGTGAAAATCCCAGTTATTGGTCCACTTCGATGAGCAGTACAGAATGACTGGAGAAGAGCCCGTACATGCACTGTGGGCTCACTGGTAAGGTAAGAATACCTGGAGGGATTCACACAGCGGGATGCCTCCTGGACAAATACATTCAGAGGAGTGAAGATTTTGACCATACTGAGTTTTGCTCCATGTACCCAAGGCATCCCGATTTGGGATGCGGCCATTTTTAGGTTGCGGTATACGCCAGCAATTCACAGTGCAGGCTCTTCAATTGTTCTCTATGGCGCACATATTCATTCACGGCATAGGGAGTGGCCGGCATCCTCGGGGTTCCAGTCGTGCACTCCTATACCCAGCCTATCTGGACCCGAATCATGCGTCAGCCGAGGAAAGCTGTATATGCCTCCTGCTCATCCACTGTGTGATCACGCGGGTAAGATAAGTATACGTCCAAGGGAGTTTCACACAGTGGGTCATCCCAAATCATGATGCCCTGGGGGATAGTCAGACAGTTTTGGCCCACTTTTAAGTGAAAATTCACTGCTGCACACTGATAGGACAACTGCTGCTGATCTGCAGGGGTGTAAGGCAGCAGGGTGCAGTCAGACTGTGCTTCAACTTCAAAGCAGACCTCCAATAAAAAAATCCCTGCGAACAATTGGAGATGCCGCTCATTTTGCAACGGTAAGTTCCAAACTGAGCAGAGGTGCTTACTCACTTCTGCGTTCCTGTGAGTCCTAGCAAGCAGCAAGTCCTGTGGGCAGCAAGGTAACGCACACATTGGGATGCCCCTAAGCTGCAGGGGTCAGAGGATTCTGAGTCATTTTGCCTAGAGGTCCACTTTAAAGAACAAAAAAAAAACCCCTGTCTATCCGATCTGGGATTCCCCGCTGTGTGAAATCATCTCATTTACTTCCCTTGCCCACAGCACAGCACATGCACAGGCTCTCCTCCGTTCAGCGGATAGAGCTCCATTACGCTTTACTAAGCCATTCTGAGTCAGTGTATAGTGAAGCTAAATGAAGTGATGCTTAGTTAAAGTGGACCTTCACCCTGAATAAGAGTCTATCTTATATGTTTGTTTACAAGGTTGGGGGGGAGGGGGAAAGGTAATATGGGTAGGAGGGGTGCTCCTAGGGAAGGGCGTTGGTGCTGTCGGGTAACAGGCTCCTGACTAGTCATCAGGGAAACTAATAGTGCAGAAAAGGGGTTGGTTCTCTCTCTGGGGAGGGAACCGGGATGTGCCTGTTTTTTACCCTAAATTATGAGCTTCCCATGATGTGCATATAAAGTAGTCCTGTTTATTCATGCAGGTACATCATATATACATTATTTACATTTTTTTACACATATTTTTACCAATACACACATATTTGTCAACATATTTTACCTATTCACATATATTTACACAGTTTTCCACTTTTAGTGGTGTTCAGTCTAATTGACTGATATTTCACTGATTGTCCATTGGTCTATTTGAATCTTATAAAGGGGAAAAAGGGATACGGGCCTCTGTTGGCCTTATCCCTCTCCAGTGCTCCCTTCGCAGTGTTGGGGGACCCCGTTTGTAGCCAGGTGTCAAATTTTGGATTTAATACCTCCAGTTTGCAGCACTTGCATACGCGTTTCGCTTAAAACGTAGCTTCCTCAGTGCATTACTGTGTGGAGGATTATAACAGAAAAAAAGGGGAGTAAGTAATGCCGCCCTTTAGGGGGATAGGACAATACAATTAGCACCTTGCGAGGGAACAGCGGGCATGAGCCAAACCTACCATGCAAGCAGTGAGTAAACAATGACAATTGAATCTTTCTTTATTCTCCCCTATCCCCCTAAAGGGCGGCATTACTTACTCCCCTTTTTTTCTGTTATAATCCTCCACACAGTAATGCACTGAGGAAGCTACGTTTTAAGCGAAACGCGTATGCAATTGCTGCAAACTGGAGGTATTAAATCCAAAATTTGACACCTGGCTACAAACGGGGTCCCCCAACACTGCGAAGGGAGCACTGGAGAGGGATAAGGCCAACAGAGGCCCGTATCCCTTTTTCCCCCTTATAAGATTCAAATAGACCAATGGACAATCAGTGAAATATCAGTCAATTAGACTGAACACCACTAAAAGTGGAAAACTGTGTAAATATATGTGAATAGGTAAAATATGTTGACAAATATGTGTGTATTGGTAAAAATATGTGTAAAAAAATGTAAATAATGTATATATGATGTACCTGCATGAATAAACAGGACTACTTTATATGCACATCATGGGAAGCTCATAATTTAGGGTAAAAAACAGGCACATCCCGGTTCCCTCCCCAGAGAGAGAACCAACCCCTTTTCTGCACTATCTTATATGTTTCCCACACCCTGTACATACAGATTGCTCACATTAAAAATCATCCTACCTGCATCTACTGCTAGTTATGAGCCTTTAAACATCCAAGATGGCGGCTCGTGGAGCATAAGGCAGCCAGCAAACAGGAAGTGTCTTCTGAATGTGCCGCTCTGCATTTTGGGGATTGCTGTCCTTTCCCTGACCCCAGCTCTGCTCTATCTGTGCAAAGCACAGCTATAACCCTGCCCCCTGTACTTTATCCCGCTCTCCTCAGTATGCTACTGAGCCAAGATGGTGGCGCCCATATCCTAGAGTCCTGAACAGAGTTGTAGCCCAGTGTGGGAAAGAATAATAAGTAAGTGACTGAGAACTTTAAATGTATTAATTTTAGATGCTGGGAAATAGTTTTTTAAGGGCTTGGGCTTTTCATTAAATCATGCTGAAGGTCCAGTTTAAGGTGATGCTGCTGCACTGATTGACTAATAAGTCGGTCACAGATGGGGCTGCAGTTCCCGACATAGAAGTGCTGAGTACAGGCATTTTGTATAAGTTTAGAACCTATTTAAACAGGAACTATCACTCCCCTAGAGTCTATAGGACTTTAGGGGAGGTTGACTCATTATGGGGCATTCTGAATTGGGATGCTGAGGTCACCTGAGCCCACTGTGCATTTCCGCTATGCTTTTAACTGGAATGCGTACCTGTGCCAGGCAGTTGTGAATGACTGGTACAGACATGCCCACAGCTAAAGGCGAGCGGGGATGCGGGCGGCAGTGCTTACTCTATGCAACAGGAAATCTGAATGGAATGTGAGGCAGCCTGCACAGGTGCCATAGGAATGAGTGTAGCGATAACCCTTATCGCCGGAGGGCTTCACCGCCCGAGACGTCCTTTTCCAATGGTGAGAGGTGCTGCAGGAATCCCAGAGTCATCCGTGAGGAAACAGGAACAGCCCTTACAAGGGCTAGTGAATTGTAATATAGCGTTTCCCCCAATAAGAGACAGAACTCAGTATTGAGGGTGAAGATGAACTCCATGGACCATGGACCTGATGGAGGACTGCATGACAAATACACGGACCAATGGGAGCAGGGCACACAATCCCTCAACTCTGCCGGTGACGCAATCAGCAACACAATAGACGTCTGTAACACAATCAATCAGAACAATGCCATTGTCTGTGACGTAATCAATCAACACAATGGCAGTCTGTAACATGTAATGGGTCTATGCAAAAACAGTGCCTTTAAAATCCAAAGGCATAGAGTCTGTCACAATGAGGAACTGTAAGTTTACCAGACAAGTGACAGAGGGCACAAAGCGTAGCACTTACCTCACCATTGCTCGGCCTCCCACAGCCTCGGTTTGTGAAGCGGCTCCTGATAACAACAATGGATGCCTCTATTTATGGAAGTTTCCAGTGTATGGAGGTTGACATCGTTTTCCATGGGAGCCAGCCATACACGGGCTGTGCCAACCTGCCAGCGACACATACCCAGAGGTTAGGTAAGCAGCTCGCCTTGCGCCCTGATGATCAAAGTGCACTTTTTCTTTAAACTTTTCTATAGGCTTCCCCTGCTGGTGGTGAAGCTCACCTGAAAGCACTTCCTTTGTGCCAGAGTAAGTGTTGACATGTGCAGGCCCCTAGCGGGTCTACAGCCTCACTCCATATCTGCAGTGACCAAACACAGACAGTTCTCAAGGGGAATACTTTTGGGGTTGTGGCTGCTACAGAACTCTGAAGAGTGAGAAGGATGCTGGATTTTTAGCAGTTAGGCAGCAAACAGCCATCACAAGTTGGGAAAAAAGTCTGTTTTGGTTGCAGGTCTGCTTTGGCCCAGCCGAAAAAATAAGAAAAAAAAAAGCAGCTTGACTGCCTGAAGGCTTAACTCAGTTTCCACAACTGTTTCATTGCCCCTCTGACAGTGCGCTCGGCACATCCTGCAGATTCCTCCTCTTCATGGCCGGCACAGATACAGTGAAATATCTTTTGGTCCATCTAATTCTAAAACAACATTGACATCCTTTTATCTTTTTGATTTTTCAGGCGGTAACCTTGTGATTTGGGAGACACAAACTGAGTGGGAATGGCGAGCTACCAGAGCCTCGGCTCTCCAGGTGAGGGAAAGTGTGGTGTTATAAAGGATATTAGCAGGGGTGCACAACCTTTTTTGGTCTAATGGCTGCATTATCTTCTTGTTCTACTTCAGGGGGTCACAATGAAACACAAACTGATTACTGCAGAAAAGATGTACCCTTAAAGTGGACCAACACCCAGGGGTGATCGGCCTCCCTCACATCCGAGATCGGGATGTCCCGCGGGGTGAAACCCCCCCAAAATCCCCCAAAAACCTTACCTTATCGGCGAAGGATCAGCCGCCGCCGCCTCCCGCGCGCCCCTCTAGCAGTGCGCGTGCCCGTGCCGCCCGTTTGTGAATGGCCGGCGCGGGCGGGCCCCCTGTAAGAGGGACGCGCGGGAGGCGGCGGCGGTTTGCCCGTCGCCGAAAAGGTAAGTTTTTTTGGGGGGGGTTTCACACAGCGGGATATCCTGATCTCGGATGCCCCGCTGAAGTGGACCAACACCCAGGATAGTGAAAATCCTGGGTGTTGTTCCACTTTAAAGCATTATATATGCATTTATGTATATGGAAAGGTGAGCAGAGGTGACTAAGGCTAGGCAGGAAAAGGAGAGGTGCCAAGAAGTGGGCGGAGGTGAGATGGGAAGAGGTAAGAGAAGGTAGCTGAGGTGTGTAGAGGTAGACAGAGCTGGTGACCTCAACTGATGGCAGTGCTGACTGTAGGTTGTGCATTTCCTGATCTAGAGAGAAGAGGAGACCAAACCCCAGCTTGCCCAACTGGGAAAACCCTAGATTTTTGGTACAGACACTTAGGCGCAATTCATCTGGCTGGCAGCTGGTAAGATGGTGGCGGCAGTACAGCAGCTACAGTACGTGCAAAGAACCGTCTGGCAGTGGGGGGATTCGCCTGTGTGCCCGGCATGGCAGCAGGCTGGGGTAGAGCCAACAAGATCAGTCATTTTTCTCTGACAGCTTGCCTGTGTGTTTTGATGTGTCCTCACCCTCCGGTGCTGAAGCCCGGCACCTGAAATATGACTTGTAACTAGGGCTTATTTTTGGGTAAACAGGGTACCTACCAACTGAGATGACACTCCACATGGGCCAGCAAGCTCTGCCACATTTTAATGTGACCCAACACCCATTTACCCATCAGAAACTGTTACTAATCTCATCGGCAATTAGCAGCAATCTGCAAGCATGTTTTTTTTTTTACCACCCCTTTGATTCATCGGTAAGCCCAGGTCCCACGATTGGCTGCTGCTGGTCGCCTTGTCTGGAGTAAGAAGAGGGTAAGAGAAATCAGGCTTGCGTTTGCTGATGGGTTTTGATCGCTGCACATTTTGGAGCAGTTTTGTAGCTATGGAGCAAGTTAGGTTTGGGTACTGTATAGATGGCAGCAGATCAGGTTGAGATACAGGTCGGGCTGCAGCCTCATTGTGTACTACCTGATAAGATCTTGCGTTCCACCATTGTTACACGTACCACTGGTTGGAAACCCCTCTAATAAAACATTTTTGTTTCTAAGAGACCATCCACTCCTCACTGATGCTTATAACCTTATAAGGTTAAAGTGGACCAACACCCAGGATTTTCACTATCCTGGGTGTTGGTCCACTTCAGCGGGGCATCCGAAATCAGGAAGCCCCAAAAAACTACGCTTTTCGGCGACTGATAAGCCGCCGCCTCCCGCGCGTCCCTCTTACAGGGCGCGTGCCCATGCACTGCTAGAGGGGCGCGCGGAAGGCGGCGGCGGCGGCTGATCCGTCGCCGATAAGGTAAGGTTTTTTGGGCGGGTTTCACCCCGCAGGACATCCCGATCTCGGATGCCCTGGGTGTTGGTCCACTTTAAACTCATTTGACTCTGCAGTGACATGGTATCTCTCCACAGGCCATTCAGACACAGAGCTGGAGATCGAGGTGACGCTTGATGATGACGAGGAGGAGGAAGCGGAAGAATCTGGTGAAAATGATGATGGATCACCTTTCAAAGAAAAAATAAAACCATCAGGTGAGTAATTTCCGCAAAATGAGGGCAGAAGATATTGTATTGGCTTCTTGGTGCAGTTGCCTTAATTGTTTTTATAAAAACTTCTGTATGAGCTATGCCGTAAAAGACGCAACTCCCCTTCACTACCTTGTCACGCTCCCCTTGCCATATACTGTGCATGCGCATACTGCTGGGCTAAATCCTTAATTCTGGTCACCTGTGTGGCACCCTAACCATATATATCGCTTGGGGGGTCTCTGCACAGCTCTGGACATGGGGGACATGGCCGTCACCCAATGCCTGGAGCAGCAATGCCATGCTGCTTTACAAATTGGACTGGAGGTCTAAGGCCCACACCTACCCTTGGGTAATGGAGGAGGATCTTGGCAATCAGGTGTAGACATTAAAGTGGACCTTCAGCATGGGTTAATGAAAAGCCCAAACCCTTAAAAAAACTATTCCCCAGTATCTAAAATTAATATATTTTAAGTTTTTAGTCCCTTAGCCACGGGGCTGCAACTCTGTTCAGGACTTTAGGACACGGACATCGCCATCTTGACTCAGAAGCATCACATACTGAGGAGAGCAGGATAAAGTGCAGGGGGCAGGGTTATAACTGCTTTGCACAGACAGAGCAGAGCTGAGGTCAGAGAAAGTACAGCAATCCCAGAATTCAGAGCGACACAGAAGACACTTCCTGTTTGCAGGCTGCCTGATTCTCCGTGAGCCTCCATCTTGGATGTTTAAAGGCTCATAACATGCAGTAGGATGATTTTTAATGTGGGCAATCTATATGTACAGGGTGTGGGAAACATATAAGCTCTTATTCAGGGTGAAGGTCCGCTTTAAAGTGGACCGTTACCCGGGGGTGATCGGCCTGGGAATCTATAAGATTCCCGGGCCGATCACCTCCCTCACCGCGGGACATCCGAGATCGGGATGTCCTGCGGTGAGGGACCCCCCCCAAAACCCCCAAAAAACGTACCTCCCACGCGCCCCTCTAGACGTGCCCGCGCCGGCCGGCCGTTTGTGAATGGCCGGCGCGGGCGCGCGCACTGTCAGAGTGACGTGCGGGAGGCGGCGGCGGACGCGCTGTGTTGTCCGTCGCTGTCACCCGCTTGTCCGTCAGCAGGAATTGGACAGCGCGGCCACGTGGGAGCGTGGTGAGGTGAGTTTTGGGGGCTTTCTGGTGGGCTTCACACAACGGGGCACCCTTAATCGGGGTGCCCCCCTGAAGTGGACCAAAACCCAGGATAGTCAAAATGCTGGGTATTGGTCCACTTTAAATGGGCCCCCTTCATGGCTCATACAGGAATACTTCTCTGGCCATTTGAATGGGATTGAAAACAGTTAGACTACGAAAGAGTGAAATAGCCGACAGAGATTGCGAAGCAAAATTGATGGGGTGCCGATGCAGCTGCACCCTATGCAGCGCCCTGCAGTTACTAATGTGGAGGCCAAAGTTTAATAACGCATGTTAAAGATATTGGCCTGTACTTGACTATTGCAGTTTAGTAGTTATTCCTTAAAGGGTTACTAAACCCAAAGGAAAAAATACAGGGACTCGTCTTCACTTCTGCGCAGCTCGCCCCGGCCGATCTGAAACCTCCTGGTATCCGAGAACGACGCTCCCTGTGCCTTGTGCGCCACTCCTGCCCCTCACGTCGGGTTCAGGCCACCCTCCATTGTAATGGACGGCGCTGTGTGACCACCGGAAGCTGCGGGGCACAGACTAACTGCTTTATTTTAGTCGGGCAGCAGAGAGTGCCCCCCATACTGCTGCCTCCAGTCGCTGTTCCTGTGTGGGAGCGAATGTGTGTACCTGTTTTTTTTTCTTGCTGGGTGGGGTTAGTAACCCTTCCGCCCCCTCCCCAGGCCTTGCTTCTATGCCAATTTTTGCTATGAAAAAAAAAAGAAAACCTTTTGGTTTGGCAGACTGAGAGGAATTCTGCGGATCCTATATGCAGGGACTGTATTTCTGAGGATGCTTTAAGGGGTGGTTATAAAGTTGCACAGGAGTGTCAGATCATTGAGGCCCTGATATAGGGAGTGGACTTACCTGTCTTACCTGTCTATTTAGGTTGTCGATTTATCAAGGTGATGTTTATGACCGTATCTGTTTTTCAGGTATTACATGGACCCAAAGTCACAGAGCTAAGAATTTAGTCACTAGAACTAATGTCCCCCCTGTGACTGTCAACAACGCTTCTCCACATTTGACCACTATCCGCTCTTCTCCCCCTGTGACCACCGTCACTGCGCCTTCTCCTATAACCATCAACAGCGTTTCTTCACCTGCGTCTATCAACAGTTCTCATGTGATTACCAACAGTGCTCTCCCATTTGGGGCTACTAACTGTGCTCCTTCACTTGTGAGCACCATCGTCTCTCCTGCAATTGCAACTACCATCAGTACTCACCCCCCTCCCACCACCATCAGTGCTCCTCCACCTGTGACCCCCAATAGCGCTCCTCCACCTGTGACCCCCAACAGTGCTTTTCCACCTGTGACCCCCAACAGTGCTTTTCCACCTGTGACCCCCAACAGTGCTTTTCCACCTGTGACCTCCAACAGTGCACCTCCACCTGTGACCTCCAACAGTGCACCTCCACCTGTGACCTCCAACATTGCTCGTCAACCTGTTACCACCATCAGTGCTGTTTCACCTGTGGCCACCAACAATGCTTCTCCACGTGTGACTATTAGCTGTGCTCCTCCGCGTGTGACCATTAGCTGTGCTCCTCCGCCTGTGCCCGTTACCAGCGCTCCTCCCCTTGTTTACAATAAGAGTGCTCCTCACCCTGTGATTATCAGCTGTGCTCCTCCCCCAATGACCATCACCTGTGCTCCTCCACAATTGACCATCCACGGTGCTCCTCCCCCAGTGACCATTGGCAGTGCTCCATCTCCAGTGACCTTCCACGCTGCTCGTCCCCCAGTGACCATGGGCAGTGCTCCGCCTCCAGTGGCCATCGGCGCTGCTCCTCCCCCTGTGAACATGGGTGCTGCTCCTCCCCTTGTGAACATCGGCGCTGCTCCTTTGAACATCGGCAGTGCTCCTCCCCCTATGACCATCAGCAGTGCTCCTCCCCCTATGACCATCAGCAGTGCTCCTCCCCCTATGACCACCAGCGGTGCTCCTCCCCCTATGAACACCAGCGGTGCTCCTCCCCCTATGACCATCAGCAGTGCTCCTCCCCCTATGACCACCAGCGGTGCTCCTCCCAAGATCACGGAAACGAAAACCAGTAGCAATAGAGATGGTATGGCTTTCACTATAGTGTTTCTAATGTGAACTTTATGTTTGTTTATGTTGGGGACTTACATAGAGCCAATGTACAGCCTGTCAGCAGGATAGGGAGAGAGATTTATCAATAAATCACAGAAAAAAAAAGTCACAGACACACTATGTAGCCCTAAAATGTTCTTGTAATTGTTAAATAAAAGAGGTTGTAGCCGCAGAGATGCTGTAGATCAGGGAATACTCAACCTTTTGACGATTGCGGGCCATTCTTAAAACTAGTTGTGGGCCACAATGATGTGGTTTTGAATTTAGAATTTTTCATTTATATAGCATAACGTAGATTTTCTACAACAATCAGGATACTCCACAAACTCCATTACAGTGATTTTTTTTACACTCGTAGGTCCTTCCACCACCCCATTACAAGATTTACATCTAACAATCCCCAGAATACCAACCAATACACATGCTGATTGCCTCCCCACTCTGAGTAAATGGATCTCGGATATTTAGCCTCTACCCCATCAGTCCAAAACCATAACAGTATTTCCAATACTCAACCCATCTAAATGCCTATCAGTGCTAAACATAAAGAAATAAACGTTAAAAAATATAGAAAAAAACTTTTAATATAGATATAATATAGTTTTTTTTTCTATAACTGGAAGAGTCACTTGTTGAGAAGGATCTGAGGGTACTGGTAGATCACAGAATAAATAACAGCATGCAATGCCAAGCAGCTGCTTCCAATGCCACCAAGATGTTATCATGCATTAAAAGATACATGAAATCACGGGATAGAGATGTAATATTCTTGGTGTGCCACACACCCCGCTTCACCTTTAATATTCTTCACTTATTGGGTTAACTCACCGCCAGGTGACGCTGTGCAGAGAGGAAGTCTTGTAACGAGCCCCCTTCCGGCCTACATATACCTGGTACCTCCCATTAATCACCAGTATTTTTCTCTCTGCTTGACGACAAGACAGAAGATCGAAGTCTCCTGCTTACAGGTAGCCGGGGTCTCCTCCTCCCGGCCGCCGTTTGGCAGGCTGTCTTATCAGCTTTGACTGCTCTGTTTTCCTTCCCTCTCTCCTCCTCCCCCCTCCTCCTGCCTTGTGTGTTGTTTTGTGCACGTTGTAAGTGGCTCATCTGGTAGTAATTCCTTGATGAGCTGGCCGCACTGATCAGGCTTTAAGGGGCGGGTCCCGGTGACGTGGATACGGGAGCGTGGCTCCGGCGGCAGCGTCATGCGGCTGGCCCCAGCCTCACTTCCTTCCTTCCTGGTTTAAAGGAGGACACGTGGGGGGGCTCGCCGCCGCACATGGGTCTAGTCACTTTTGCTGCTGCTGCTGCTGGCTCCTGCATCGTCCATCCTGTTGCTGCTGGCTCCTGCATCGTCCATCCTGTTGCTGCTGGCTGCTCTCGGTCCTTGGCAGGTAAGCGGCCCCACCTTGTTTGGGGCCGTTGAGTGGTTTTTTTAAAGTCTAGAGTATTTAGACATAGGGGCGAGTGTTTTAAGGAGGCATCATTATGCTTATGGTCATTTATGAATTAATAAAGGGCAAGGCTCATTTAAAGGCACCTTGGTGCCATGCATAAATATGTTTGCATGTTACACTTGTGTTGGGATCTGATTGTCGGTTTTGCCTTCTACAGATCCTGGGAATCCCTGATTATAACGGCCTTCCGGCTCTATGTTACTTGGCTAGTCATTCTTTTTAAAACAAAAGAAAAGAAAATTGGGATATATATATATATATATATATATATATATATGCATATATAATCTATATTTATATATAGATTATTAAGGGGGACCTTCCTTTTGATATACAAAAAAAAAAATAATAATAATAAAAAAAAAAAAAAACTCCCTTCCGGGACATTTACAATAAAGGGGCATCCCGGGTTGGCTTATGCCTTAAAGCCCAAATAAATTGCGAATACCATAAATCACCATATGGAGGCTTCCGTTATTGCCAGAAACGGTTCTTCTGAGCCATCCAGGGGGTGTGTAAGATGTGGGGCTCCGCTCCCAGCTGATGATGTCTTTATATGCATTCCTTGTGCAAGGCAGAGCATTGCGCGTCAGTCCGTTGCTCCGGCTGCTGGCCCGTCGCAACTTCCATCATCTCCTACCTCTCCCTCCCTGTTCCGGACCCCGCATGACACTGTCAGAAGTGGGGATTCGCAATCCGAGGTGGCGGCACGGTTGGCCAGCCTCCGGGAAAAGTGCCCGTTAAAGCAGGGTCAAAAGCCACTGCAAAACGGAAGCACCTGACTCCGTTACCTTCGGTTTCACAGGACGAGATATGTGAGTCTGTGGAATGGTCCGATGGCTCCCCGGACGAGGGAGAATTCCTGTTGGAGTCAGATGAGCCTGCAGATCAGCTTGAGGCTGATGCGATAGACGATTGGTCGGCGGGGGTTTCCCTGGACACCCCCTCCATTTTGGCTCAAATGTTTGAGATTCTGAATTTAGATCCGCCTGAGGCTGTCACCCTGCCAAAGGGCCAGTTGTTTAAAGAGCCTCAGCCGCGTTGGGTTTTTCCCAGACAACACCACTTTGAGAGGGTGGTCCTTAAGGAATGGGAACATCCCACGCAGTTATCTGGAATCCCTTCCAGTTGGGAAAAGCGTTATCCTTTTCCGCCAGAATTGGTGAAGCTTTGGTCTGTCCCTCCTGACGTCGATACCCCTGTACTAGGGCTCTCCAGCACGGCTATGGTACAGTCTGCTGAGACCACTGTCCCTAAGGATGGGGAGGATCGTCGGATTGACCAGTACGCTCGCCATGGTTTTATTTATGCTGGGTCAACGATGCGCCCGGTGTGTGCTTCGGCCCTTCTTCTATTGGCGGTTAGGTCTGTAATTCAGGAGCTGTATGAGGATCTCAATCCCACTTGTAAAGAGTTTACTGCACTCAAGCAGTGTGAATCTTTTGTTTCCTATGTTCTGTCCGCTCAGGACGATGCGCTGGCTATGAGTAGCAAGACAGCTGCAATGCTGGTGGCTATTCGTCGGTCAGTATGGCTGCGTTAGTGGTCGGCGGACTCAGCTTCTAAAAAGGTGCTCACAGCTCTCCCCTTTTTGGGGTTGCGTCTGTTTGATGAGAAAATTGATTCAGTCGCAAAAGGTGGTAAGATGCCACAACGCAAGAGGCCTCGTCATCCCTTTAAGGGGGCAAGTTCTGGTAGGCCTTCCTTTCGGGGATTCAGAGCGGGTAGGGGGGCTTCCTTTCCCGCTACCAGAGGTGCAGGTTGGACTCGGGGGAGGGGCCGTGGCCGCGGCCGCATGGAAACCTTGCGTACGGCCGTCGGTTCCCTTCGGAAAGGGGACTTCATGACATCCATAGACATCAAGGATGCTTATCTGCATGTTCCCATCTGCCACGCTCATCAACGTTTTCTTCGATTCGTGATGGAAAATCAGCATTATCAATTCGTGGCACTTCCGTTTGGCCTTACCTCAGCTCCAAGAGTGTTCACCAAGGTGCTGGCAGGGGTCATGGCCATTTTCAGATATCGGGGCATTCGTGTCGTACCTTATTTGGACGACCTTCTCATCATGGCTCCGTCGCTCAATCAATCGGAGACAGACACCAGGTTGGTGGTCTCCACGCTGGAAAGCTTTGGTTGGGTGATCAACTTCTCCAAGTCCTCCCTAGCTCCGGCCAGGGTGGTGTCTTTTCTGGGGATGCAGTTGGACTCTCATCAACACAGAGTGTTTCTCCCCCAGTCCAAAATTCATCTGATTCAGGAGTTGGCTCGGGTCCTACTCTCCAATCCTCGGCCGTCCATCCGTCTGGGGATGAGGCTGATAGGGTTGATGGTCGCCTCTTTCGAGGCAGTTCCTTTTGCCCAATTTCACACGAGGACGCTTGAGCTTTATCTGTTGGCGTCTTGGGACCAGCAGCCTCGGTTGCTGGAACAGTCCTTCCAGTTGTCCTCCCTGGTCCGGCAGTCCCTCCAGTGGTGGTTGGTCTCGACCAATCTTGTGAAGGGCAGGTCTTTCCTGACCCCCCTTTGGGAAATTGTCACCACGGACGCCAGTCTGTCGGAATGGGGCGGATTCTGGAAGGAGCTGCAGTTTCAGGGGGAGTGGGGACCTCAAGAGGCCCACTTACCCATCAATATTCTGGAACTGAGAGCCATCCGTCGGGTGCTTGCTCTCCTGACTCAGCACGTTCTGGGTCTTCCGGTCCAGGTGCGTTCAGACAATCGAACAGCGGTTGCCTACATCAATCATCAGGGAGGGACTCGCAGTCTGAGTGCTCTCAGAGAAGTGTCCCTGATCCTGACCTGGGCAGTTCCTTGTCTCTCGGCGGTATACGTTCCAGGAGTGGAGAACCAGGAAGCGGACAGGTTGAGCAGGGGCTCTCCCTGTCTGGGAGAATGGGCTCTCCATCCTCAAGTCTGTCGCTCACTGTGTCTCCGATGGGGGACACCGGAGGTGGACCTGTTTGCCTCTCGTCACAATCACAGGCTCCCAAACTTCGTGTCGCTCTCCCAGGATCCTCTGGCTCTGGCAGTGGACGCCATGTCCCTGAGCTGGGGAGATCTGGGATTTCTATACCTGTTTCCTCCGATACCCATGCTGGGCAGGGTGCTTCGGAAGTTGGCTCTGGAAAAGGTGTCTGCCGTTCTCGTGGCCCCAAGGTGTTGCGCTTCAGCCTTTAGTTAAAACTTTTTTCCAGGGGGTTACACATGTGCGGCCTCCCAGGAAACCATTACTCCCGGTTTGGGATTTGAATTTGGTTCTTTCTGCTCTTCAGGCTCTTCCTTTTGAGCCTTTGCAAGATATTGCTTTGTCTACCCTGACTCAGAAGATTGTCTTCTTGGTAGCGATCACTTCGGTCCGGCGTGTCTCGGAATTGGCGGCCTTGTCTATCCAGGCGCCTTACTTTGAGAGGCATCAGGATAAAGTGGTCTTTCGGTTCAAGCCAGACTTTCTTCCTAAGGTTGTTTCTGCTTTTCATTTGAACCAAGATATTGTTCTTCCCTCCTTGTGTCCTAATCCTAAGAATGACAAAGAGAGGGTTTTGCATTGTTTGGATGTAGTACGCTGTGTTAAGTACTACTTGGTTATCACGTCTCCTTTTCGTAAGACGGATTCCTTTTTTGTAGTGCCCTATGGGCCTAAGAAAGGTTTGGCACCAGCCAAATCTGCCATTAGCAAGTGGATACGTCAGGCCGTTACTGCGGCCTATTCTGCTAAGGGGAAAGTTCCCCCTTTTCGTATCACTGCTCATTCTACTCGCGTCATTGGGGCGTCTTGGGCGTTTCAGCACCAAGCTTCTGTTGAACAAGTTTGTAAGGCCGCCACTTGGTCTTCTGTTCATACTTTTTCTAAGTTTTACAAAGTTGATGTGCGGGCCTCAGCGGATGCTGTTTTTGGCCGCAAAGTTCTGCAGACTGCAGTCATTTAAGTTATGCTTCACCTGGCCTTGAGATGCCCATCCCTTGTGGACACTGCTTTTGGATGTCCCAATAAGTGAAGAATATTAAAGGTGAAGCGGGGTGTGTGGCACACCAATAATACCATTTTGTGAGTACTCACCTGAAAAATGGATATTGTTGGTGTGCCACACACCCCGCTTCACACCCACCCTTTTCGGTATTTCCGAAGCCTTTATATGGTGAAGCTTTTATTTATATCAATTTATTTTGAGGTTACCGGTTAAATACTGGTACCTTGTCTTTCTGCTTTTTAATGTACTGGTCATTAATGGGAGGTACCAGGTATATGTAGGCCGGAAGGGGGCTCGTTACAAGACTTCCTCTCTGCACAGCATCACCTGGCGGTGAGTTAACCCAGTAAGTGAAGAATATTAAAGGTGAAGCGGGGTGTGTGGCACACCAACAATATCCATTTTTCAGGTGAGTACTCACAAAATGGTATTTTTGCCTCCATACAAGACACTGGTGCGCCCTCACCTGGAATATGCCGTCCAGTTCTGGGCACCTATTCATAGAAAGGATGCTCTAACTATGGAAAAGGTGCAGAGGAGCCACCAAACTAATAAGAGGAATGAAATATCTTAGTTATGAGGTAAGATTACGAGAATTAAATCTGTTTAGTCTTGAGAGGAGGCGATTGAGGGGGGACATGATTAACTTGTATAAATATAGAAATGGACCATACAAAAAATATGGGGGAACACTATATTCTAAGTGTGTCACACACCCCGCTTCAAAACATTCATTACATGTGGGTTATACTGACCTGTAGGGGGCGAACTTGCAGAAATGTAAAGGAAAAAAGAGAGCCCCTCCCGGTCCATAAATACCTGGGACCTCTAACTCATTACCCAGTCTTTCATCTCTGCGCGGGTAGATGGCACCCTAGGTGCTTAGGAGCTAATGCTCCGCCGTGAGACTCTATACTAAAGGGTAGGCGGTTAACCGGGTTGATGACCCCGGTTTTGGGATGCCCTGTCCCTTGGCCTTCCACCCTGGTGGTTTTCTCCCCCTCTCCGTATGCCCTTCTCCTTAGGGGGGGGGGGACGACCCGTGTCCCGCAATGTCTGTCAGTTTTATTTTTTATTGTTAGCATTGTGCGTGTGTGTTGTTTTACTGACCGGCGCCACGACCGCCGCAGTCGCCATGGCGCCAGCCGTTGCGAGCATGGGGGAGCTTCTCACCTCCGGTGCGGTGGTTGAGGGGGGTGGGGCCGGGCGTTCGGCGCGACACTGCGGGGCCCGCCACTGGCTGGGAGCCGCGCTGTGTGAAGGAGGGGGGGGGGGGGGTGGAGCAGGGTGCGACGCGCGAACCGCGCTGGCCACGCCCCTCTTCTCCTCTCTTCTTATCCTCTCTTCTTCTCCTCTCTTCTTCTCCTCTCAGCATCGTAAGGATCTGTGTAGCTGCTATTGCAGCGCTGTGAGTGGCCCTGTGGGCCTTCTTTAATTGCATATATGTGTGTTGTTTATGATTGCATATAAGGTGATATGTTCTACATATGAAGGCTGGTGAGGCTGAATGGATTTATTATTGTGTCTTCCAGGTGGACCTACATTGCTTATTAAGGGGTTCTCCCGGTCCTAGGGTCCCTGGGTTCAAATTGGGCTTATATGTAAATCCTTCCACTTGGGACATTAAAGGGGCATCCCGGGTTGCTTATATGCGTAATTCCCTTGGTCATTGCGACTACCTATAAGATCACCATATGGAGGCGTCCCCGGATACTGGGCTTGGGCTCCCCTCAGGGCAATCCCGGCAGTGTATGGGGTGTGGGGTATCCCTTAAAGGGGATTATGTGTTTCTTTGTATACCATGTGCGCAGCAGACTATTACGCGGCAGTCCGGACCCCAGTTGTCTGGTTCAGCGCCGCCTGCCTCTTCTCCTACCCCTCCCCGACTGATCCGTGCCCCATGTGATGTTGTCATGGGTGGGGAGTCGCAATCTGAGGTGTGTGCCAGATTGGCCAATCTTGAGAAATTATTTTCTAGCGCGGTTGCCAGAAAGGCCCTGGCTAAGAGAAAGCACTTGTCTCCAGCCACGCCGGCTGTTGACTTTGATGATTTTGATTCTCTGGACTGGTCCGATTACTCCCCGCTAGAGGAAGGGGAGCTATTTGAGGAGTCGGATGATTCTGACGATCAGCAGTTTGTTGGCGCTGATACCGAGCGGGGGCTGGGCGATCCCTTGGATACCCCTAAGGTTCTGGCTCAGATGTTTGAGGTTCTGGCTATTTCTCTTCCTGAGGTGGCTCCTCCGCAAAAGGGGGAGTTTTTCGAGGAGTCTAAGCCGCGCTTCCCTAATCAAAAGCATTTTGATGGCATTATTACTAAGGAATGGGAGAGGCGTACTCGGCTCCCAGGTGTTCCTCCGGGTTGGGATAAGAAATATCCCTTTCCGTTGGATGCAGTAAAGCGTTGGTCGTCCCCTCCTGAGGTGCATGCCCCGGTTTTGGGGTTGTCCAACACCGCTATTTTGAATTCTCCTGATTGTTCCACTCTTAAGGATGGTGAGGATAAACGCATTGACCAGATGGCTTGTCATAGTTTTGCCAGTGTCAGGTAGGCCTTGCGGCCTGTTTGTGCTTTGGCGCTGTTAGTGGTAGCTACCAGGTCGGTTGTTAGGGACCTGTTGACTACTTCCAGGCTCGATCTGGCTAGTGATAAGTTCATTGCTCCTAAACGGTGTGAATTGTTTTTGTCATTTGTACTAGCCGCCTTGGATGACACATTGGTGATGTGTGGCAGAACGTTGGCCCTGCTTGTGGCTATTCGGCGTTCGGTTTGGTTGCGCCAGTGGGCGGCTGATTTTGTGTCCAAAAAGTCGCTTACGGCTCTTCCCTTTGTGGGGTTGCGGCTCTTTGGAGAGAAATTGGATTCGGTCGCCAAAGGCGGAAAGTTACCTCAACGAAGAAAGCAACGTCATTCCTTTCGGGGGACGGCTTCCTTTACCCCTTCCTTTCACCCAAAGCCGCTGCCAAGCCAGCTCAGCAATGAGGGGGCGCCCTCACCCTTGTGGGTGGGGGGACGGCTACGACACTTCTCCCAGGTCTGGGACCAGGAGGTCTCGGACAGATGGATCCGGGAAGTGATGTCTTCCGGCTACAAGCTGGAGTTCCCCTCCCAGATTCTTCAGGTCTCGGGGGCCTTCGGATCCTCTGGCCGCGCAGAAGCTCCGGGCGGCGGTAAAAAATCTTCTGGATATGGCTGTCATTTGCCCGGTGCCTCCCTCGGACCAAGGCCTCCGGGCCCAGGAAAGGTTTGGCGCCCGCCAAGTCTTCCATTAGTAAATGGATTTGTCAGGCCGTTGTTGGGGCCTATACTGCCAAGGGGAAGGTTCCCCCTTTTCGTGTTACTGCTCATTTTACTCATGCTGTTGGGGCTTCCTGGGCTTTCCTGCACCAGGCCTCTGTTGAACAAGTTTGTAAGGCTGCTACTTGGTCTTCTGTTCACACTTTTTCCAAGTTTTACAAGGTTGATGTGCGGGCCTCAGCGGATGCTGTTTTTGGCTGCAAAGTTCTGCAAGCTGCAGTGGTTTAAGTTGTGCTTTATTGCCTTGTTTGGATCCCGCCCATTATGGACACTGCTTTTGGATGTCCCACATGTAATGAATGTTTTGAAGCGGGGTGTGTGACATACTTAGAATAATACCATTTTGTGAATACTCACCTCTAAAATGGGTATTATAAGTATGTCACACACCCCGCTTCACCCTGCCCTTTTGTATTCTGGATCCTTTATATGGTGAACTTTTGGTTGTTATGACTTATATTTGGCTCTTCCTGGTCCCTTACCTTACTGCTATCTTTATACTGGGTAATGAGTGGGAGGTCCCAGGTATTTATGGACCGGGAGGGGCTCTCTTTTTTTGCTTTACATCTCTGCAAGATCGCCATCTACAGGTCAGTATAACCCACATGTAATGAATGTTTTGAAGCAGGGTGTGTGACATACTTATAATACCCATTTTACAGGTGAGTATTCACAAAATGGTATTTTCATGTAAAATCCTTTTTAAGGACAAGGGGGCACTGCCTTCGATTGGAAAAAAAAGAAATTTAGTCTCTGGAGGTGACAATCGTTTTTTACCATAAGAACTATAAATCTATGGAATAGCCTCCCACAGAAGCTTGTCACAGCATCAACCGCTGACAGCTTCAAAAAAGGATTAGATGCTTATTTGGAAGAAAATAACATTAACAGTTACTATTAGCAGTTATCAGTAAAAAAAATAAATTAAAAACAAAAAATAAAATAAATAGCTTCCCCTATAAAATAAAAAATAACTTCCCCTATCCCAACATCCTTGGTTGAACTTGATGGAAATATGTCTTTTTTTCAACCATATTAACTATGTAACTTATAGCGCTACAGATTTCAGCCAGGGGTGGTGTTGCACTATCAGTGTCACCAGGTTTCTTCACACCACCACTGCCACCTCTTTTTGGCTATGCACCCCTTCTTTATCACACTCCTTGCAACCTCTTATCCTAACTGATCCTCTGTTTAATTACTTTTACAGTTTACTTTTCACACAGCAGTGTATGGGCCAGAGAAGATTGGCATATGAGCTGTCAGAATGTCTCCAATATTATCTTAGCAGGCACTCAAGCCTTCTGTCAAAGCACCACTATGATGATGTCACATCCACTGATGAAACATGCGTTAGCCTAGACCAATACTTCCTTCCCTGTGGATTACTGTTTATGGAATTGCAATAAACACAGCTGGCACGTTCTTTGTGTGCACCATCTGGACTAAGAGATCTGATACTGAGGAACTTTTAAATCCTTACAGTGTACACAGCTGACTTTGGCATTGGGTGCTTTGACGGAAGGATAGGACAATATTGACGGCATCTACAATTCCGTCACGACCAGTTTCTGCTGGTGAGTTTGGGACTGCAGTGAGTGGATTTGATTTTTATCAGTTCCAATATGCACAGTTTTCTGTGAAGGGGGGGAGGACTTAGTTAAAAGAGGTTGCGAACCAACAATGTATAAGCCATTCTATGGCTACGTAGTGCGTTATCTGCTTTAGATATATTTAGGTAAGGGCACCATGGTTTAAGGAGAACTTGGAGAAAGTCAGGTGCTATCCAATCAAGGGGTGCCCTTTGTAACCCCTAAATGGAAGACTAGTATTGCATTATGCGAGAGGCTAAACACCAGAAAAAAAGAGAGATGTGTATGTATAAAAACATCAGGGCAGACAAAAGCGTCAATATACATCGTGTCAGTAAAAAATGGAGAATGGTATCAACTGCAGGTCAACACAAAGTGGCGCAAGGAGGGCGAGGCACCCTGTGACTAATTACAAATCAGGGAGATAGTATTAGCAGTAATGCTGACATCCCAAGGTTGGCCATCCCACTCACCTTTCCACGGCACATGCTGTGCGTACTAATTTTCGACATAAAGCCGTATGAATGACGCGTTGGCATAGGGAGCAGTGGCGGTCGAAATCCCCTGTGGTGCACGCACTCCAGCGCCCGGCTTATCTGAATGGCTGTTCAAGGGACCTGCACACAGCACCAGGGATGCCATAGATGCAGTGGCGACCCGAAATTGCAGGCTATCTGAGGGAGTGGGTTCATAAAATGGAGAATGACCCAGAGACCGAACCAAAGAAGTGGCTCCACTTAGAATAAAAACGGGCCACATTATCATCCAAACTGGAGTATTTAACTTCCATTTGCGACCTAATTTCATTAGTTTGCCATTATATTTCTATTTGTAGGGGATTGTTAGATTCTTACATAAGTGCACCTTATTTGGAGATCCCAAAGCATGCATATGCAAGGGAATTCTTTAAAAGCTTGTCCACCATTGACTAGAGGGACTGGTGGACAAGACTCTGCCCTCCACCTCATCAATATGTCTGGAGTGTGTTTCATTCAGACAGAGAGGGCGTGTCAGGCACTAGGATTTACTAGTAAACGGTGAGGCTGGTTCACAGGGACCAGTATGTTTCTTAGCACTTGAGATGGCACCAACTCCTGCAGGATACAGGAGGTTAGTATATGTTTTTTTTCCATTTTTGCATGGACTTGGGGAAAAAAAACCTGAGAGTTTTATTATCCTTGTGTTTTTTTTTGTCTAAAATTGGGATGTCCCAGATTTGTGATTTGCCCATAAAATCACATTTTCCATTGATCCCACAACACATGTGCAGGCCACTAGCCAATCATTGGCTTGTGTTCTATTCAGCTTTCTCATGCCCTGCTGAGCTTCCCAAATTGCTAAATGGAGAGTGAGCTGCTGGCCGCATCCCTGCTTTGCCATGTACCCGCACATACATCAGCAACGGTGCGGGCACATCAGCAACAGATGAGCAGGAATGCAGGCTGAATATACCGGGCGATCCTGGGGGTATCGCACAGCAGCCACTTCTCAAATCGGGATGCCCCACAAGGATGGAGACCATCTGCCCTACAGTCTTGGTGGTTGCTCCTGTTTAAACCGCACCTTCAGCATCATTTAATGAAAAGCCCAAACCCTTACAAAACTATGCCGGGACGATTCCCGGGCCGATCACCTCACACACCGCGGGACATCCGAGATCGGGATGTCCCACGGGGTGAACCCCCCCCCAAACACCCCAAATCACCTTACCTTGTCTTCGGTGGCGGCCGGCAGCCGCCGCCTCCCTCGCGCCCCTCTAGGCGTGCGCGCACACGCGACGGCCATCTCTGAATGGCGGGCGCGCACACGTCAAGAGTGACGCGCGGGAGGCGACGACGGGCAAGCTGCTTGTCCGTCGCTGTCAACCAGCTTGTCCGTCGGCGCCGGGAAGTGGACCAATACCCAGGATAGTCAAAATCCTGGGTGTTGGTCCACTTTAAGTAAGAAGTCCACAATGGCCGGTTTGGTGGCAAATATAAAGCTTTTGGGCCTGGGCCGGGTCCTAGTAGTTAAACAAATGCTGTTTGTAATTAGTTATTAATTATTCTTGACATTGTGCCTATTGGTGGAATTACATCTATATACCTCTCTTTCTTGTTTCAGATTGGATAATCGAAGATGTGGTGACCCCAGTTCAGAGCAAAGACGGTCCTCACGTGTGGTGTGTTCAGAGATTGGTAATGAACAACCATACCACGCCTGGTGACCAGAACCTGTCCAAAACTCCACATGATGTAGATCATCCCGAATCCAAATCATTTGTGCAGAAGACAGAAGAGGGGGGTCCCCCTAAATTGAACCGGAAGCCCGGGGAGCTTATAACCCCGCCTATACATCAAGACACCCCCATTAATTTCACGAGCAACTATCAGAAGGTGGTTCCCAAGCAGGAGATGTTAGTGTGCCACGTGTGTGGCGAGTGTTTCCAGGGGCAGGAGGCCCTGCAGGAGCACATTGTGCAGCACGATGCTGAAAAGCTAAAGATGTGCCCCGATTGCGGGCAGTTTTTCACCTCACACTCGGCTCTGGAGGCTCATATGCCGAATCACAAGGTGGAGAATACCTGGCCTTGCTCAGATTGCGGCAAGTCCTTCAACACTAAGCATCGCCGGGACCGTCACAGGATGAGCCACGTGAGGGACCAGCTGATTCCCTGCACGCAGTGTGAGAAATCCTTCAAAAAGCGGGAAAACTATGAGATGCACCTCCGCCTCCATGCCGGAGAGGTCCTGTACCCCTGCACCGAGTGTGAGAAGTTGTTCACCATCAAGGCCACCTGCGATCGCCACATCAGAAGCCATAGTATGGAGAGGTCCCACGTGTGCCGACAGTGCGGCAAGCGCTTCTTGTACAATGGCTGCCTGATCCGCCACCTCCGCACTCATACAGGAGAACGCCCTTTTCCCTGTCCGGAGTGCGGTAAATGTTTCCGCCAGACGTCTGCGCTCCACCGACACCTGAAAACTCACTCGGGAGAGAAACCCTTTGACTGCCCCGATTGTGGCAGATGTTTCACATGCGAGTCTGACGTGAATCGGCACCGAGAGACTCACCGGCATCAGCAGGAGATTGTGGAGTGTGTGACGTCCGATGAACCCACCTACATAATCTTGTGATGTGGCAGGATGTAAAGTGAAATGTTTCTTGTGCCCGATGTGAGGCACGAGGCTACTTTTAGTGTTGCCTCTGGACACATGCTCTCCGTCTCAGAAAGCCTCATACGTTATTCTCCTTCAGACTCCTGTAGTTGCAAATAAACTCTGAAGGACCTTAGTCAGGCTTCACCAATTTCGTGATGTAGGAACTGGACCATACAGCTTGGTTTATCCTTGGCTCTGGTGTTTAGTGGATGCCCGGCTGGTGATGGGATGTCTTGCTAAGCTCTCTATTCTGATACCTGTCTGAACCAATCACAAGAGTGAAGATGAGCAGATACAACTTGCAGCTTTCTGCACATGTGCCGTTTGTAGTGTTACACATTTACACCGACAAAAGCGTACTTGCCATTGTGCACTTCAGTTTTATACCTGAATTCCTCATTGTAAGTCTCCCCTTTCAGGTAATGCTGAGGTGGGGTAAGTTCATCTCAGCCAATCAATACTAATTTTAGCTTCAGTTCTGGTACAAGCAGCTGTGAGCCTTCAGTATGATCCCTGTAATCCTGCTGACATCTGGGGATGAGGTTCGAGAAATAAGATATGAGTAGTGCTGCCTATGCTGACCTTATTCTTAGTATGCAGTACGTCCTGCTCCAGATAAGAATCATTACACATGGCTATTACTCCGCCAGATGGCGCTGGACTGTAGAGACAGTGAAATTGGCTCCTCCCGGCCCCTCAAATACCCGGGACCTCCCACAAATCCCCAGATTTTCTCTGCAGTCTGGACTGCGAAGGACAAGAAGATGGCTCTCTCTTCTCGCAGGTGAGCGCGGCTATTAGCCTGCGGCCCTGTAGGACTATTGCCACCCATTCCATTATTAATTGCCTCCCAGCCTTGGCTGCGCTGGTCCGGGTGATGATAGGCAGCACCGCTGTCAGGTGCTTAGGAGCGCTGCTCCACTGCAATCCCCGCCAAAGGGTAGGCGATATAGGCATATGGTGGGCCCTATGTTAAGTGGCCGCTGCCCTCCCTCACTCTCCTTTGTAGCTCTCGGGGGGGGGGGGGGGTGTATATGCCTTGGTGCTTCACTGTATTATGTTTTGTCTGGTTGGTGTTAGTCGCTGACTTGGTTGCACTGGTTGCGTTTTTAAATATGCGCGCTTCCACTGTGCTCCGCGCTTGGCATCGTTACCTCAGGCGCTGGTGCGCCGTTATTGGCCCCCGGTTGGCGCGTTCCGTGTCACTGTCTCCGCGGCCTGCCCCTCGAGGTATACCCGGCGCCATTTTCTCTGGATTCGGCTGCTGCGTGACTGGCGTCTACCTACCGAGGTCCGCGAGTGCCCTCGCGGGCAGTTTTTATTACTTTGTGTCATTATACATGTCACTTACAAGGTTCTCTTCGCTTATGTCTTTCAGACGGGCCAACCTCTATTGGTTTCTCCCGGCCCTACTCCCTCTATTTAGTTATTAAACTTGTGAGGCCTACTGTGTAAATTACTCCCACTTCCCTAGAGGGCTATTGGGGCATCCCGGGTTGTTTTTATAGCGTGAATTCCTATCGGCCTATTGTGTTGCTATAATTACCATATGGAGGCGTCTCAGGATAATGTCCTCAGGGTTCCTTCGGGACAAGCTTTGCTGTGTGTAGCGTGTGGGGTGTCCCCTACTAGTGCTGACAATGTGCGGGTCTGTATACCTTGTGCCCAGCAGGTGCTTGCGCTGCAGCCTGGTTTACCAGTAGCTGGGCCTGCGCCACGCATGGCTTCACCTACTCCCCCAGGCTTAAATCTCACTCCCACTGAGTTGCATACAAGTGGGGATTCTCAGCCTGATGTGACTAGTGTTAAGAAGTTGCTTGCTAATACCTTGGCGCATAAGGCCTCTGCAAAAAAGCGGCACTTGATGCCTGATGTCACTCTTTTCCCTATGGAGGCTGATGAGTTTTTGGAACTGTCTAGATATTCCCCTTTTTGAAGAATGGTAGTTATTCTCTGTCTCTGAGTCATCTGATTATGATTCTGGTTCTGACCCCTGGGCCCCAGATGATACTGATAGACAGTACCTCAAAAATCTGAGCCAACAGCCTATCTCTCCCCCGGTTGCCCCCCAGGGGGGAATTGTTTCATACTGCTAAGCCACGTTTAGAGTTTCCTGAGCAAGCCCATTTTAATAATCTCGTGCTCAGGGAATAGGAGCGCCCCAGCAGGCTTCCCGGTGTACCTAAGTGTTGGCATAAGAGGTATCCCTTTCCTGCTTATGTGGTGACGTGTTGGTCATCCCCTCCTGAAGTGGATGCCCCGGTCCTAGGGTTATCTAACACCTCTGTCATGCATTCCCCTGACTCTACTACGCTGAGGACCGGCGTATTGATCAGCTGGCGTCCCATGCCTTTGCATGTGTGGGGGGACGCCGCTGCGCCCGGTCTGTGCCTCTGCCATTACGGCTGTGGCTATTAGGACCCTGCTTAGAAGTATCCTAGATGGTGCCCCTGATGATGCGTCTAGTAAGGAGTTTAATGCACTCTCTCGTTGTGAGTTTTTTGTGACTTATGTCCTCTCTGCCTTGGATGATACCATTAGGATGTGTGGCAGAACCTCTGCCCTGGTGGTGGCTATACGCTGCTCGGTTTGGCTGCGCCAGTGGGCTGCTGACAACGCTGCCAAGAAAGCTCTCACTGGTTTTCCCTTCAAAGGACTACGCCTGTTTGGGGACCGCCTGGACCTGTTTGCTAAGCGAGGTAGGTTACCCCAGCGCAGGCTGCAGTCTCGGCCCTTTCGGGGACAGGGCTCATCCTGGGGCTCCAAGCTTAAGTCTTCTCCCAAGCCCCCTCAGGCATGAAGGGGCGCCCTTACCCATCCGGGTAGGGGGAAGGCTTCAGCACTTTGCTCACGTCTGGAGGCTTCATGTCTCAGACCGATGGATTCAGGAGGTAGTGTCCTCCGGTTACAAGATAGAGTTTGCTACCTGGCCGCCCCCAAGATTCATCAGATCCCGGATTTCTCAGGACCCTGTGTCAGCTCAGGCTCTAGTTCTGGCGGTGCGAAGCCTTCTGGAGCTGGGTGTCATCTGTCAAGTCCCCTTACGAGAAAGGGGCAAGGGGTTCTATTCTAACCTTTTCACCGTGCCCATCCTGGACCTGAAGATCCTTAAACAAATTTGTCAGGTGACGTACTGGTGGAGAATCTGCAGGCAGATTCTCTGAGCAGGGGGACCTCTCACCTGGGAGAATGATCCCTCTGCAACAGGGTGTTTTAATCTCTGTGTCACCGTTGGGGCCAACCAGATGTGGATCTGTTTGCATCCCGTCACAATCACAAGCTCCCGGCCTTTGTCTCCCTGTCCCAGGATCCTCTGGCCTTGCCCACGAATGCTCTAGCAATGTCATGGCAGGACTTTCAGCTCCTGTATGTCTTTCCTCCATTCCACCTGTTGGGCAGGGTTCTGTGCAAGATAGCTCAGGAGGGGGTGCCAGCAATTCTGGTGGCCCCCATGTGGCCAAGAAGAGTGTGGTTCGCGGATGTGGTGCAGCTGGCAGTAGATCAGTACGCTCTGCCCAGGGTGCCAGACCTGCTCACTCAGGGTCACTTTTGCCATCCCAATTTACAAACTCTGGCTTTGATGGCCTGGCTGCTGAAACCTCCATCTTGATGGAGAAGGGACTGCCGGCCTCTGTTGTTGATACCATTATAAAGGCTAGAAAGAAGTCTTCTTCTTCCATTTACTATAGGGTTTGGCGTGCCTACATTGACTGGTGTGAGTCTAAGTCTCTTCCCTGTCGTGTGTTCTCTATTCTTAGGATCCTGGAGTTCCTGCAGCATGGGTTGGAGCTGGGGTTCCAACTCAGTACTCTGAGGGGTCATGTCTCTACCCTGGCTGTTTTCTTCCAGAAGTCCTTTGCCCAGCATTCTCTGATCAGGACCTTTTTCCAGGGGGTTACCCATGTGCTACCCCCACGTAAGCCTATGTTGCCTGTTTGGTATTTGAACTTGGTCTTGTCTGCCTTGTAGGGTGCTCCCTTTGAACCTGTGCAGGAGGCTGCCCTGGCCATTCTTACTCTCAAGGTTGTCTTTTTGGTGGCTATCACCTCTGTTAGGCGTGTGTCTGAGTTGGCAGCGCTTTCCATCCAGCCCCCTACTTTCAGAGACACCAGGACAAGGTGGTGTTTCGCTTCAAGCCGGATTTTCTGCCTAAGGTTGTGTCTGCCTTTCATCTGAATCAGGACATTGTTCTTCCTTCCTTGTGCCCTAATCCTAGTAATGCTAAGGAGAGGATCTTGCATTCTTTGGATGTGGTTAGGTGTCTGAAGTACTATCTGGTGGCTACTGCTCCATTCAGAATAACTGATGTTTTTTTTTGTGGTCCCTTCTGGTCCTAGGAAGGGTCTGACTCCTGCTAAATCTACTATCAGCAAATGGATCTGTCAGGCTGTGATTCAGGCCTACTCTGCTAAGGGGAAGAATCCTCCCTTCCGCCTTACTGCTCATTCTACTCGTGCTATTGGTGCCTTTTGGGCTATTCAGCACCAGGCTTCTGTTGAACAAGTTTGCAAGGCGGCTACTTGATCTTCTGTTCATACCTTTTCAAAGTTTTACAAGGTTGATGTTAGGGCCTCAGCCGATGCTGCTTTTGGCCGCAAGGTTCTGCAGGTGGCAGTGGTCTGACCTGTCTGTTGTTACCTTTGGGGATCCCACCCTACTTTATGGACACTGCTATTGGATGTCCCATGTGTAATGATTCTTATCTGGAGCAGGACGTACTGTATACTAAGAATAATACAATTCTGTGATTACTCAGTTGTTGAATTGATATTATGAGTATACAGTACGTCCTGCTCCGCCCCACCTCTGGTTTTTACATTATCCTGGATCCCCTGTATGGTGATTGTTATCTTGTTACGTTGTTATGGTTACTAGTTGGTTCTGTTATCATTCTCCCGTCTTCTCCTAAACTGCTTTTCAATGCTGGGGATTTGTGGGAGGTCCCGGGTATTTGATGGGCCAATTTCGCTGTCTCTGCAGTCCAGCGCCATCTGGCGGTATAATACCCATGTGTAATGATTCTTATCTGGAGCAGGACGTACTGTATACTCATAATATCAATTCTACAGGTGAGTAATCACAGAATTGTATTTTTGTTACCCTCCTAGAGTGATCAGCAGCTAGAGGTCAAGCTGCACATATAGGCCTCCATGCAGTAGACTAAAATAAGGGACATATGTTCCATTTCAGAATGCTCGCTCTGCCTCTCATCAGCATACAATGGGCTGATCTCATAATGGCCATTTACTGGCCCTGCTATCCCTTTAGCAGGGCAGCTCCCATGAAGGATAAATCCACCGTCCACCAGGTGTACAAAGTTTACCGGAAAATTAGGGATCCAAGTCCCTATTCCTGTGCTGACCCTTTAACGGCTGATTTGTTTAACAGAGGGAAACCGCATCTTCTTGCCATCTTTAATTTTAAAAATCCTGGTGTTTTGTAGTCCATTCACTTCTGTGCAAGCTGGGGATGTGTTTAGGGAAGCAAAGGAAATCTAAGTATAATGAGTGCCCCTGAGTGGCCCACGCATGTGAAAATTGTGCGTTTATGGGCGATCCTGGAGGAAACACACACAATGGGGCATCCCAGATTGGAATGACCCCCACCAGGAGGAACAAAACCCAAAAAATATTGGGTTTTGTTCCTTGTTCCCCCATTGTGTGAACCCCTCCCAGTTCTGCTAAGAATCTTACTGCTCCTACAATCCCACAGCACCTGTATGTGCAGCTCGGCTTGTGCACGCCCCTGTGCCTGGCTGGACTGGATGACTGTCAACCAGATCAGGGAATCACTAAAGATGCATTATCACTGGTGAACCTAAGGGTTTGTCATCCAAAATTAGGATTTTCCAGGGACAGAGCATTACCTGACCTTAGAGTCTAAGATCCCCAAACAAGACCAGTGGATGGCTCCCAAAGAGAGGATTAGGGAACATTGATCTCAGGCTTTTTAGGCCTTTGGTGAAAAAAAATATATAGCAAGATGTCTAATGCATTGACAGTATTGCACCATTAAAACATCTGAAAGGGTTAAATAAATGAGTTTGTAGAGACTTTTAAGATATCTACCCCCTGTATAGGATTTTAGAGCTGGAGGTCTCCCTGGTTGTGAGGCATCCCAAATCCCTGATGTATGTATCCCTCCTAGGATCACCTGTAAACTCACTTTTCCTTCCATCCCTCGGCTTATGCACGAGCACATACCAGGAGGAATAAATCCGGTATAGTTTAAATCCCAAGCTTTATTCCACAACAATAATTGAAGGCTGCCAGGCACAGCTGAAGTGTTCTGTAACCCCAGAATTGATGGACATTGTATAGCCACAGACCGGCCTCCATCCAGCCAGCGGTGTCCTGTGCTATCGGTGTATATATCCCAATGTGGTGACATCACGCGCTTCCTGAAGGCGGGATAATAAGCTGAAGGTGGATTATGAGCTGGACACACTCGTCTTATTGACTGCAAATGATTTTGTAACATAATGTCTTCAAATATTTTGGATAAAATAGTGAGTAGTTTGTTTTATTATGAATAACTATATAAGGGCTCATTTATGAAGCTGTGTTATATGAAATGTGGAGGCGTGTCCAATGCTTCATACATGTCCTCTTGGTGGTCACATGTTCTTATTTCCACTGGGGAGCGCTGTGTGTTGGTGTGTCCATCCAGGAGCTCACAAAACACTAACCCCTTCCTGTAACGCCCAACTTCAAGGTCAATGACAGAGGGTCACCTTCCTACTCCCTTATGTAGTCCATGGTCTTGGATGATTAAGGACAGTCAGCGCCAGACTAGGGTGTAAGGGGCCCGCCCCGCACTTATTTGCAAATACTCGGACTGTGTACAAGGACACGCCAGACTGTATTGTCTCCATGTGTCAACTTGGGATAAGCTAGACATAGTTTTAGTGATGGAATCCAGGGGCTCCCTGGGGGATTCTCTGGTAGCCCTGTGGGCAAGTCCAAGCACGAGGTCAGCTGACAGGAAACTGCTGCCCGTCATATCTCTAAATCCCTAATTACAAAGTTACAAACTTCTGCCCATTAGTGTAAAATTGGAGCAGCACAATAGCTAAGCTCAGATGTCGCTCTCCGGTATAACATTGGTTCAGGTTACAGCCTTGCTGTGTTCCTAAACATTTCCAAACACAAATAAAATTTTTTCAGCTTTTAACAAACGTCTTCATTTTTTAAGTAATCTCTTTTTAGGAATCCTTCAGCTTGACCGCTTATTATCCAGGTGGTCAAACTGAAGTGTATACTCCCCTAATCCTCCAGACAGCTTATCCAGCTTCTGCCTTCCTCTCCGGACCCACTGTGCTGAACTCAGAGCATTCCATGTTACTGGTGGGGCATGCACTTCTTTAATCACAGTCTAATGGCCTATCCAGTCAAAAAAAACAAACTTCATCTCTGGTGTGCTGCTCCCGTCCCATTGTTGCATGGCTGACTCCAGTACCGGCACTGTGCTCCCCTGCCAGCCTTGGTTGCCTTCCTGGGTGGGGTGGGCTGCCTCGAAGTTTGGAAGCAGGGGGCGCCTCTCACATGAGTGTCACTGGCTCATACACCATACTGCGCGCTTATATTTTGGGCGTCATAGCTGAGAGCACTGCTACCAGCCCCTCTCAGCACAGGGAATGAGTCTGCAGGGGGCTAACAGGTCAGTCAGTCTTTTTAGATTTATCTGGGTGGTCCCTTTAAAGTGAACAAAAACCCTTGACATCCAGTATAATAGATTCCATTGCTGCTTGAAAGTCCTTCCCTAGGGCATCCAAATTTGGGATGCTCTGCTGTGTGACGCACGTAATTGTACATTAATCTTTGCTCCCATTGCACATGCATGGCCCACCCGCCAGCCCTTCATCCCTGTTAGGTTTATCTAAATGGCTGGTGTGGGAGGCGCCCCTGTAACCTGTTCATTCAGAATAAATTACTGGCAGTGTTTGTTCAGTTTTTTTGCCATTCTGAGCTCAGTGCGCCAAGGAAATCTGAACAGAGCGAGCGCCAACCGCATGCCTGCTCACCTCAGGCTGTGGGAATGCCTGCGTCGGCCAATCAGGACACCAGGGATGCATGGGGGCAGGGCTGACATCAGCACCCGGCAAGCCCGGTCAGCTGCCGAGGGCCCCCAGCTGGCAGAAAACTAGGGAAAAAAAACTATTCTTAGTATACAGTACGTCCTGCTCCAGATAGATTACTGTGTAAGTTGGGTTATCCTCCGCCAGATGGCGCTGTACTGCAGAGACATGTATATCAGGCTCCTCCCGGCCCCTCAAATACCCGGGACCTCCCACAAATCCCCAGATTTCTCTGCAGTGCTTACTGCGAAGACATGAAATTATCACTCTCTCGTAGGTGAGTGGGGCTATTAGCCTGCGGCCCTGTTGAACTATTCCCACCCGTTCCTCGTGTGATGTGCCTCCCCAAAGGGTAGGCGGTATAGGCTGATGGCGAGCCTTTATGGGATGCCCCTCCCGCATTATTGCCCCGTGTAGTGGTGGGTCCTGTACAGAGGGCCGCCATCCTCATTCTCCCTGTAGCCTTCGGGGGGGGAAAGAAGGGGGGGTGTGGGTGTGTATAGTGATTCGTGCATACGCAGTATTATCTGTTTTGACCAGTATATGTGGTGTCAGCCGCCGCACTGACTTGTCTTTTTACTATTACAAATGCCGCCGGCGCGCGCGTCTTTTCCTCCATTTGGATGTTCCGCGCCGGGCGGCGGCGTTACCTCAGACACTTCCGTGTTTTCATTGGCTGCTTGGCTGTGGGCGGGGCCTGGCTTGGGGCGCTCTGCGTCACGGCCCGCTCTTGCCCGCCCTTCGAGGTTCTCTCAGCGCCATTTTGTCAGGTCGCGCACACGTGTGGATGGTTCTACTTACCACGGTCCGTAAGTGCCCTCGTGTGCGGTCTGTGTTCCTTGCGCACACCAGGCGCTAACGTTGCAACCCGCCCCTCCGGTGGCTGGGCCTGCACCTCGTCTCACTTCAACTACTCCCCAAGCTTGAGTCTTACCCCCATTGAATTGCATACAAGCGGGGATTCCCAACCTGATGTGTCTGCTAGACTGGCCAGTGTTGAAAAATTGATTGCTAATACTTTAGCGCGTAAGGCCACTGCTAAAAAGCGTCACTTAACCCCTGATGCCACTCTTTTCCCTATGGAGTCTGATGAGTTTTTGCATGTGGCTACACCCCCTCGGACGAAGGGGAGCTGTTCTCTGATTCAGGGTCATCTGATGAGAGACCCAGGGGTCATGACAATTCTGGCTCTGACTCCTGGGCCCCGGATGATACTGACAGACTGCTGGTTCAGATTTTTGAGGTTCTGTCCATCTCTCCCCCTGTTGCGGCTCCTAGGCAAAGAGGTGAGCTTTTTCATACTGCTAAGGCTCGTCTGGAATTTCCTGAGCAAACCCATTTCAATAATCTCATGCTTAAGGAGTGAGAACGTCCCAGTAGACTTCCCGGTATACCTAAGAGTTGGGACAGAAAGTATCCCTTTTCGGCTGATATGGTCAAGTGCTGGTCATCCGCTCCCGAGGTGGATGCTCCTATTCTAGGGCTGTCTAACACCTCTGTTAGGCACTCCCCTGATTCTACTACTCTGCGGGATGCCGAGGACCAGCGCATTGACCAATTGGCGTGCCATGCCTTTGCATTTGTGGGGACGGCGCTGCGCCCGGTTTGTGCCTGGGCCATTACATCTGTGGCGCTCAGGTCCCTGATCAGAAGTGTACTTGACGGTGCTCCTGATGATTTGCTACCTGATGTGTTTAATGCACTGTCTAACTGTGATGTGTTTGTAAACTTTATCCTATCTGCCTTAGATGATGCCATTAGGATGTGTGCCATATCTTCTGCCTTGGTGGTAGCTATACGCCGCGCGGTTTGGCTGCCCCAGTGGGCTGCGACAATGCTGTAAAGAAGGCCCTTACTGGGCTTCCATTTAAGGGGCTACGCCTGTTTGGGGACCGTCTAGACCTTTTTTGCTAAAGGAGGTAAGTTACCCCAGCGCAGGCGGCAGTCTCGGCCCTTACGGGACCAGGGCTCCTTTTCAGCCCCCTACCGTGGCGCTAAGCAGGGAAAAGGGGTGTCCTTCGCGGGGGCTCGTGCAGATTCCTGGCATAGGAGCAGGGGACGACGTTCTGGCTCCTCCTGGGGGTCTAAGCCCAAGTCCTCTCCCAAGCCTCCTCAGGCATGATGCGGCGCCCTCGCCCGTCAGGGTGGGGGGGAAGGCTACAGCACTTTGCTCACGTCTGGAGGCGTCACGTCTCAGACCGGTGGATTCAGGAGGTAGTGTCCTCCGGCTACAAGATAAGAGTTTGCTGTTCGCCCCCCCACTTCAAGATTCACCAGGTCCCGGATCCCACAGGACCCTGTCTCAGCTCAGGTATTGGCGCAGGCCGTGCAAGGCATTCTGGGTCTGGGGGTCATTTGCAGGGTCCCTTTAAGAGAAAGAGGCAAGGGGTTCTATTCCAGCCTCTTCACAGTTCCCAAAAAGGATCGGTCAGTCAGGCCCATTCTGGATTTCAAGATCTTCAACAAATTTGTCAAGAACAGGCGTTTTCACATGGAAACTCTGCGCTCAGCCATCAGCTCCCTGTGCCCAGGGGACTTCATGACGTCTGTGGACATCAAAAACGCTTACCTTCACATCCCTGTGTTTTGAGGACACCAAAGGTTCCTCAGATTCACGTTGGAAGATCAACATTACCAATTTGTGGCCTTGCCATTTGGTCTCACTTCAGCTCCCAGAGTGTTCACCAAGGTGCTGGCAGGGGTGATGTCTCTGATCAGGTCAAGGGACATCCGTGTGCTGCCCTACCTGGACGACATACTCATCACCTCTCAGTCTCTACAGCAGGCAGAGTTGGACACTCAGCTGCTGGTGTCCACCCTGGAGTCCTTCGGCTGGATCAATCATCCCAAGTCCTCTCTGTCCCCTTCCTCGGTGACCCCGTTCCTGGGTATGATTCTGGATACGGTTCAGTCAAGGATATTCCTTCCTCAACAGAAGGTGGAGGCTCTAATTGCGCAGGTGAGGTTCCTGCTGTTGTGTCACCATCCCTCCCTCAGGCAGGGAATGCAGTTGGTGGATGCCCCGGTGCAGGTGGCGTGCTTCGAGGCGGTGCCTTTTGCTCAGTTCCATTTGAGGCCTCTACAACTTCACCTTCTGTCAGCTTGGGACAAGGACCCAATGTCTCTGGACGGGGTCTGTGTACTCCCCCCCCCCCCCCCCCGGTCAGGCGGTCCCTTTCGTGGTGACTGGACTCCAGGAACTTGCTGGGGGGCAGGTCCTTTCTGGTCCCCTCCTGGGAGATGGTCACCATGGATGCCAGTCTGTCAGGATGGGGGGGATTCTGGAAGTCCCTGCGGTTCCAGGGGAGGTGGGGCCCTCAGGAGGCCCACGTCCCTATCAACATTTTGGAACTACGGGCGATCAGGTTGGTACTGGATCAGTTGACCAATCACCTGAGGGGTCTGCCTGTGCAGGTGCGCTTAGACAACAGGATGGCGGTTGCCTACATCAACCATCAGGGGGGCCCTCCAGGAGGTGTTGCGGATTCTGACATGGGCGGAGGCCAATGTTCAATGCATTTCGGCTGTGTACATCCCGGGGGCAGAGAATCTACTGGCAGACTCTCTGAGCAGGGGGACCTCTCGTCAGGGAGAGTGGTCCCTCTGCAACAGGGTATTCCACTCCCTATGTCACTGTTGGGGTCTACCAGATGTGGATCTGTTTGCATCGCGTCACAATCACAAGCTCCCGGCCTTTGTCTCCCTGTCTCAGGATCCTCTGGCCCCGACCACGGATGCTCTGTCCATGTCATTGCAGGAATTTCGGCTCCTGTATGTCTTTCCTCCATTTCCCCTGCTGGGCAGGGTTCTGCGCAAGATTGCTTTGGAAGGGGTGCCAGCGATTCTGGTGGCCCCCAGGTGGCCAAGAAGGGTGTGGTTCGCAGACGTGGTGCAGATGGCAGTAGATCAGTACATCCTGCCAGGGGCGCCAGACCTGCTCACTCAGGGACCCTTACGCCATCCCAATTTACAAACTCTGGCTTTGACGGCCTGGCTGCTGAAACCTCCATCTTGATGGAGAAAGGCTTGTCTGCCTTGGTGGTAGGTACCATGGTACAGGCTAGGAAGAAAACTTCTTCTTCCATCTATTACAGGGTATGGCGTACCTACATTGACTGGTGTGAGTCTAGGTTTCTTCCCTGTCGGGTGTTCTCAGTCCCCAGGGTTCTGGAGTTCTTACAGCATGGGTTGGAGTCGGGACTCTGAAGGGTCAGGTTTCTGCCCTGTCTGTTTTTTTTCAGAAGTCTTTTGCTCAGCATTCTTTGATTAAGACCTTTTTCCAGGGGGTTGCTCATGTGCGCCCCCCGCATAAACCTATGGTCCCTGTTTGGGATTTGAACTTGGTTTTGTCTGCCTTGCAGGGTGCTCCCTTTGAACCTATACAGGATGCTGCTCTGGCTGTGCTTACCCTTAAAGTTGTTTTTCTGGTGGCCATTACTTCGGCCAGGCGTGTGTCTGAGTTGGCGGCTCTGTCTATTCAGCCCCCATACTATGAGAGACACCAGGATAAGGTGGTGTTCCGCTTTAAGCCAAACTTTCTGCCTAAGGTGGTGTCTGCTTTTCATTTGAATCAAGATATTGTTCTTCCTTCTTTGTGCCCTAATCCTAGCAATGCTAAGGAAAGGGTTTTGCATTCCTTGGATGTGGTCAGGTGTCTGCGTCCTTCAGGACCTTCTGGTCCTTGGAAGGGTTTGGCTCCTGCCAAGTCTACTATCAGCAAATGGATCCGTCAGGCTGTGATTCAGGCCTATTCTGCTAAGGGGAAGAATCCTCCCTTCCGCCTTACTGCTCATTCTACTCGTGCTATTGGTGCTTCTTGGGCCTTCCAGCACCAGGCTTCTGTTGAACAATTTTGCAAGGCCGCTACTTGGTCTTCTGTTCATACCTTTTCAAAGTTTTACAAGGCTGATGCTGTCTTTGGCCGCAAGGTTTTGCAGGCGGCAGTGGTTTAAACTATCTGCTGTTACCTTTTTTGTTGGGGATCCCACCCTACTGTTTGGACACTGCTTTTGGATGCCCATAGTGTAAGTATTACATTTGGAGCAGGACGTACTGTATAGTAAGAATAATACAATTCTGTGAAATACTCACCTGTAGAATTGGTATTATAAGTATACAGTACGTCCTGCTCCACCCCACCCTTGGTTTTGCATTTTTCTGGATCCCCTGTATGGTGATTGTTATCATTGTTATAGTTACCAGTTTGGGTGGTTAAATTCTCCTGGCTTCTCGTTCACTGCTTTTCAATGCTGGGGATTTGTGGGAGGTCCCCGGATATTTCAGGGGCTGGGAGGAGCCTGTTTTACATGTCTCTGCAGTGCAGCACCATCTGGCGGAGGATAACCCTAGTGTAAGTATTACATTTGGAGCAGGACGTACTGTATACTTATAATACCAATTCTACAGGTAAGTATTTTTACTCACCTGCGGCCGCGATCCCTCGTATTTCACCCACTCCTCACCACGGAGGAGCCCCGGGGGGGGGGGGGGGGATCGGAGGTCCTACCGATGAAGAAGACACCCGGTGGGGCCCCGACCATACCATCCCCAACTCTTCCATGGTGAGGTAAGGGTGAAATACGCCCTCTCCAGCACATCCGCAATTGCCTGGCCGCTAGCCCTGCCCCAAGTGGTTTCCAGTTGCAATGTCCAGCTTGAGAATGGTTAAAACTTAGCTTTTACTTCATAGCTTAAAATTAGGATAATTCCAATTGTAAACACACAGGCATCAAACGTCTTGTATGTCAGAAAGTGCTCCCCTCCACCACCATTGGGACCAGGTAACGCGTTTCAGGCTGTTACCAGCCCTTAGTCATACAATTTGCCCAAGAAATACACATTCATTTATACTAAGTAAGAGGGACTCACCTAACAAGAGCAGGTGCCCAAGAGGCACAGTAGCGCAGGTGAGGGTCGATGACGGCTGCCGGGTGATCGGTGGAGGGTTTGACATTCAACCTTTTGTGAACTGGTAAGGGATCCAGAAGACCCCTATACCAGTTCACAAGGCTTAGGGGCTGGCAAGTGCGAGTTTACAGCCTGGGGGGGGGGGGGGGGGGGGGCACAGAGGCTGGCGCTTACACCCTATTGTATGCTATGGAATTTATAGACCTCTGACCCGCGACTCTCCACCGCGAAGGGGCCGAGACCTGGAACCAGCCCTGCTCCAGCTCGAGCATAAGGCAGGAGCGAGCAAACAGCTGGGGATGCGGCAGCACACGCTTCCTATTCAAGTCAATGTAAGCCACCTGCCGAATGAAGAAGTCACAGTAGACGCCTCTCATTGCACATGCACTGTTGGAGCATGGAAAGGGGAGTCTTTATGTGTGAACTGGGGGGTTGGAACATGGAACATTCATGGCATGGAACAATACCTGGGAAAGCCACATACATGGCTTCATCTTGCCAAAGAAAACGGCCCCATTTACAGGTATTTCTAGCAGCCACAGGAAATTATAACATGAAGATGTGGGTTGGACTTAAACTAAACTGTCCTTCATGTCAGTCTGCGTGGTAACATTATAGTGCGAGCTCCTTTGCAGGATAGGGATTATTGCACATTCTTCTGTCCACACTGTAGAAAATGTGTCAACAATAAAGAAAATGTGTCAACAATAAATCAATTAGTAAAAAAAAAATTCATTTTCATATTATTCATTTACACAATGTGCTTAACAAATTCATTTGTTTATCTGGGTCTATATTATATATTTAAAGAGGACCAAAACCCACATTTTTAAAGTGGACCAAAAACCAGGATAGTCAAAAGTTTTGACGATCCTGGATCTTGGTCCATTCCCCGGGGATGCCCCGCTGTGTCAAACCCCTTGATCGCCGCAGCAACTCACCTCTTTCCAGGCCCACGGCGCACAGCAGTAGCTCCAATGGCCACATCCTTCGTCTCCCTCTAACGAGGAGTGTGCCCGTGCCGGCCATTCACAGATGCCTGGCACAGGCACGCACACTGCGACAGGGAAGCAGAGGATGCGGCCGTCAGAGCCGCTGCTCTTAGACGCGCTGTAGGACTGGGATAAGATGAGTTGGATGCGGCGATCTGGGGATTTCACACAGCGGGGCTCCCCTGATCGGGGTGTCCCCGGGAAAACGACCAGAACCCAGGATGTCAAAATCCTGGGTTTTGGTCCACTTTAACTAGCATCCCCTGAATTGCTCCCTCCACGAAGAGAACCTTTTGCCAATTTTCTGTGCTTCTACTTTACTCTAATCCCAGATAATGGCCTGTTTCAGCTGTAAAGCTCCGCCTCATCGATTTATTGTCATTGCTGTGTGTAGCAATGATGTCATTGCCACACCAATTCAATGACTGATCTCCTGCCCTCTTACAGAGAGGAACAGCAAATAAATCAGTGTTCCAGGACAATTTGAAAAACTAAATTATCCATTTTCAGTTCTACAACCTAAGGAGGCATTATCGGCAGGGGATACGGCCAAATGTATTTCACAAGTTTGATGGGTTTTGGTCCGCTTTAAGCGAGCCAAAGCACTCAACCCTGTTAGCCAACAACCAATCCTATAATTGTCTCTAAAAATACAATTCTGTGAAATACTCACCTGTAGAATTGGTATTATAAGTATACAGTACGTCCTGCTCCAGATATAATACTTACACTTGGGGTTATCCTCTGAAAGATAGCGCTGCACTGCAGAGACATGCAAAACAGGCTCCTCCCGGCCCCTCAAAATACCCGGGGACCTCACACAAATCCCCAGCATTGAAAAGCAGTGAACAGGAAGCCGGGAGAATTTAACCACCAAAATTGGTAACCATAACAATGATAACAGTCACCATACAGGGGATCCAGAATAATGCAAAAACCAAGGTGGGGTGGATCAGGACGTACTGTATACTTATAATACCAATTCTGCAGGTAAGTATTTCACAGAATTGTATTATTGTTAGTATACAGTACATCCTGCTTCAGATATAATACTTACACTTGGGACATCCAATAGCAGTGTCCGTAAAGTAGGGTGGGATCCCCAACAAAAAAAAGGTAACAGCAGGCAGTTTAAACCACTGCCGCCTGCAAAACCTTGCGGCCAAACACAGCATCAGCTGAGGCCCCAACATCAACCTTGTAAAACTTTGAAAAGGTATGAACAGAAGACCAAGTAGCGGCCTTGCAAACTTGTTCAACAGAAGCCTGGTGCTGGAAAGGCCAAGAGGCACCAATAGCACGAGTAGAATGAGCAGTAAGGCGGAAGGGAGGTACCTTCCCCTTGGCAGAATAGGCCTACATCACAGCCCGACGAATCCATTTGCTAATAGTAGACTTGGCAGGAGCCAAACCCTTCCTAGGCCCAGAAGGCACCACAAAAAGAGCATCAGTCTTCCTGAAAGCCGCAGTGACCACCAGGTAATATTTCAAACACCTGACCACATCCAAGGAATGCAGAACCCTTTCCTTATCGTTGCTAGGATTGGGACACAATGAAGGAAGAAAGATATCCTGATTCAAATGAAAGGCAGACAGACACCACCTTAGGCAGAAAATCCGGTTTGAAGCGGAACACCACCTTGTCCTGGTGTCTCTCATAATACGAAGGCTGAATAGACAGAGCAGCCAGCTCAGACACACGCCTGACCGAACTAGTAATAGCCAACCAAAAGACAACCTTGAGAGTAAGAACAGCCAGAGCAGCATCATGAATAGGCTCAAAGGGCGCACCCTGCAAGGCAGACAAAACCAGGTTTGAATCCCAAACAGGGACCATAGGTTTACGTGGGGGACGCGCATGAGTGACCCCCTGAAAGAAGGTCTTAACCAAGTGATGCTGAGCAAAAGACTTCTGAAAGAAGATGGACAGGGCAGAAACCTGACACTTCAGAGTTCTGAGTTTTAGACCTAACTCCAAACCATGCTGTAAAAACTCCAGAACCCTAGGGACTGAAAACTCCCTACAGGGAAGAGACCTAGACTCACACCAATCAATGTAGGTATGCCATACTCTATAATAGATGGCAGAAGTTTTCTTTCTAGCCTGCACCATGGTACCCACCACCGAGGTAGACAAGCCTTTCTCCATCAAGATGGAGGTTTCAGCAGCCAGGCTGTCAAAGCCAGAGTTTGTAAATTGGGATGGTGTAAGGAGCCCTGAGTGAGCAGATCTGGTACCCCTGGCAGGTCGTACTGGTCTACTGCCATTTGTACCAAGTCTGCGAACCACACTCTTCTTGGCCACCTGGGGGCCACTAGAATCACAGGTACCCCTTCCAGAGCAATCTTGCGCAGAACCCTGCCCAGAAGGGGGAATGGCGGAAAGACATACAGGAGCCGAAACTCCTTCCATTACATGGGCAGAGCATCCGTGGCCAAGGCCAGAGGATCCTGAGATGGAGACAAAAGCCGGGAGCTTGTGATTGTGACGGGATGCAAACAGATCCACATCCGGTAGACCCCAACGGTCACACAGGGACTGGAATACCTTGTTGCAGAGGGACCACTCCCCCTGACGGGAAGTCCCACTGCTCAGAGAGTCTGCTAGCAGATTCTCCGCCCCCGGGATATACACAGCCGAAATGCATTGGACATTGGCCTCCGCCCATGTCAGAATCCGTGACACCTCCTGGAGGGCACCCCTGCTCAGGGTCCCTCCCTGATGGTTGATGTAGGCAACCGCCGTCCTGTTGTCTGAGCATACCTGCACCGACAGACCCTTCAGGTGATGGGTCAACTGCTCCAGTACCAACCTGCCTGTAATTCCAGAATGTTGATGGGTAAGTGGGCCTCCTGGGGGCCCCATCTCCCCAGGGAGCGCAGGGATTTCCAGGATCCCCCCCAACCTGATAGACTGGCATCCGTTGTGACCATCTCCCAGGAGGGGGCCAGAAAGGACCTGCCCCCTAGCAAGTTCCTGTGGTCTAGCCACCACGCAAGGGACTGTCTGACCAAGGGGGGAAGCACACAGACCCCGGCCAAGGACGTTGGGTTCTTGTCCCACACTGACAGAAGGTGAAGCTGCAGCGGCCTCAAATGGAACTGAGCAAAGGGCACCGCCTCGAAGCACGCCACCATCAGGCCCACCAGCTGCATTCCCTGCCTGATGGAGGGCTGGGGGCACGAGAGCAGGAACCTCACCTGCGCAGTCAGAGCTTCCACCTTCTGTAGAGGAAGGAATATCCTTGACTGAACCGTATCCAGAATCATTCCCAGGAACAGTGTCACCGAGGAGGGGGAAAGAGAGGACTTGGGGTAATTGATCACCCAGCCGAAGGACTCCAGGGTGGACACCACCAGCTGAGTGTCCAACTCTGCCTGCTGCAGAGACCGAGAGGTGATGAGTATGTCGTCCAGGTAAGGTAGCATGCGTAGGCCCCTTGACCTTATCAGGGACATCACCCCTGCCAGCACCTTGGTGAACACTCTGGAAGCCGAAGTGAGGCCAAATAGCAAGGTCACAAATTGGTAATGCTGATCTTTCAGCGCAAATCTGAGAAACCTTTGGTGTCCTGGAAACACCGGGATGTGAAGGTAAGCATCTTTGATGTCTACGGACGTCATAAAGTCCCCTGGGCGCAGAGAGCTGATGGCCGAGCGCAGAGTTTCCATGCGAAAGTGCCTCTTCTTGACAAACTTGTTGAGGATTTTTAAATCCAGAATGGGCCTGACTGACCCATCCTTCTTGGGTACTGTGAAAAGGTTGGAATAGAACCCCTTGCCCCTGTCTTTTAAGGGGACCTTGCAAATGACCCCTAGATCCAGGAGACCATGCACGGCCAGCATCAAGACCTGAGCTGAAGCAGGGTCCTGTGGGATCCGGGACCCAATGAATCTGGTGGGGGGCCGCACAGCAAACTATCTTGTAGCCGGAGGACACTACCTCCTGAATCCATCGGTCTGAGACGTGGCGCCTCCAGACATGCTCGAAGTGCTGCAGTCGTCCCCCCACCCTGGCAGGCGAGGGCGCCCCATCATGCCTGAGGGGTCTTGGTAGGGGCTTTGGGCTTGGACCCCCAGGAGGAACCAGGACGGCATCCTCTGTTCCTGTGGCAGGAGTCTGCGCGGGACACAGCGAAGGACATCCCTTTTACCTGTTTAGCCCCTCGGTAGGGGATTGAAAGGGGGCCCTGGCCTCGAAAGGGCCGAGGCTGGCGCCTGCGCTGGGGTAACTTACCTCCTTTAGCAAAGAGGTCTAGACGGTCCCCAAACAGGCGTAGCCCCTTAAATGGAAGCCCAGTAAGGGCTTTCTTAGCTGCATTGTCAGCAGCCCACTGGCGCAACCATACCTACCATAGCTACCGCCAAGGCAGAAGATCTGGCACACATCCTAATAGCATCATCCGATGCAGACAGGATAAAGTTCACACACACATCACAGTTAGACAGTGCATTAATAGTATCAGGTGGCAACTCATCTGGGCCATCAAGTGCATTCCTGACCATGGCCCTGAGCACCACAGCAGTAATAGCTAAAGCGCAAACCGGGCGCAGTGCCGCCTCACCAAATGCAAAGGCATGGCATGCCAATTGGTCAATACGCCGGTCCTCAGAATCCCGCAGCGTAGTAGTGGGGAAGTGCATAATAGAGGTGTTGGACAACCCTAGAATAGGAGCATCGACCTCGGGGGGCGATGACCAGCACTTGACCATATCAGTAGGAAAGGGATACTTCCTGTCCAAACTCTTAGGGATCCCTGAAAGTCTACTGGGATGTTCCCACTCCTTAAACACGAGGTTATTGAAATGGGTTTGCTCAGGAGATTCCAAACGAGCCTTAGCAGTATGAAATAGCTCACCCCTTTGCCTGGGAGCCGCAACAGGGGGAGAGATGGACAAAACCTTTTAAAAATCTGAACCAGCAGTTTGTCAGTATCATCCGGGGTCCAGTGATCAGAACTAGAATCGTCATGACCCCTTCACTTCTCGTCAGATGACCCCGAGTCAGAGAACAGCTCCCCTTCGTCCGAGGGGGTATGGCCATATAGATGCAAAAACTCATCAGATTCCGTATGGAAAAGAGCAGGGGTTAAATGCCGCTTTTTTGCGGTGGCCTTACACGCTAATGTATTAGCAAGCAATTTTTCAACACTGGCCAGTCTAGTAGCCATATCAGGATGAGAATCCCCGCTTGTATTGGGGGTTAGACTCCTAGGTGAAGTGAGACGAGGTGCAGGCCCAGCCACAGAAGAGGCGGGAAGTACCGATAGCGCCTGCTGTGCACAAGGAACACAGACCCATGCATTGTCACCGCTGATAGGTAAGACCCCACAAGCTACACACAGCTGGGCTTGTCCCGAAGGAACCCCGGTCACAATATCCTGGGATGCCTCCATATGGTGATTAACAGGCACAATAGGCCAGTAGGGATTGACGCTGTAAGCTATCCTGGATGCCCCAATAACCCGCTGGGAAGTGGGAGTAATTATACTAGGCCCAGCTGGGAACTACACCGGGCCGGGAGAAGCCACCGGATTCAATCGTCTGAAAGACATAATGGGAATAAAGGATGTCAGAGCCATGCGCAATAACAAAGAATCATGAAAATCGCCCGCAAGGGCACTTACAGACCAAGGGAGGAGGAGGACTGTCACCACACGCGCGCGCGACTAGCAGCAAAAAAATACCATTTTGTGAAATACTCACCTGTAAAATGGGTATTATAAGTATGTCACACACCCCGCTTCAGAATATCCATAACATGTGGGTAATACCGACCTGAAGGGGCGTTCCTGCAGCGATGATAGCAAAAAAGAAAGCCCCTCCCTGATCCATAAATACCTGGGACCTCCCACTCATCACCCAGTATATAGAAGCAGTAAGGTAAGGGACCAGGAAGAGGCAAATATAATTCAAGATAACGCAAAGTTCACAATATAAAGGATCCCGAATACAAGAAGGGCGGGTGAAGCGGGGTGTGTGACATACTTATAATACCCATTTTACAGGTGAGTATTTCACAAAATGGTATTATTCTAAGTATGTCACACACCCCGCTTCAGAATATCCATAACATGTGGGACATCCAATAGCAGTGTCCATAAAAAGGGCGGGGATCCAAAACAAGGCAACAATGCACAACTTAAACCACAACAGCTTGCAGAACTTTGCGGCCAAAAACAGCATCCGCTGAGGCCCGAACATCAACCTTGTAAAACTTGGAAAAAGTGTGAACAGAGGACCAAGTAGCGGCCTTACAAACTTGCTCAACAGAGGCCTGGTGCTGGAAAGCCCAGGACGCTCCAACCGCACGAGTAAAATGAGCAGTAACACGAAAAGGGGGACTCCTCCCCTTGGCAGAATAGGCCCCAATGATGGCCTGACGAATCCATTTACTAATGGAAGATTTGGCAGGAGCCAAACCTTTCCTAGGCCCAAAGGGCACCACAAAAAAAGCATCAGTCTTACGAAAGGAAGACGTAACCACCAGATAATATTTCACAACACGGACTACATCCAAGGAATGCAGCGCCCTTTCCTTGTCGTTGCTGGGATGAGGACATAGAGAAGGCAGAACAATGTCCTGATTCAGATGAAAGGCAGAGACCACCTTAGGAAGAAAATCCGGCTTGAAACGAAAGACAACCTTGTCCTGATGCCTTTCGAAGTACGGAGCTTTAATGGATAAAGCTGCCAACTCAGAAACACGCCTAACCGAAGTGATGGCCACCAAAAAGGCCACCTTTTGGGTAAGTGAAGACAAAGCAATCTCATTCAAGGGCTCAAACGGGGGACCCTGAAGAGCAGAAAGAACCAGGTTCAAATCCCAAACTGGAACAAAAGGCTTCCTAGGAGGCCGTACATGCGTAACTCCTTGGAAAAAGGTCTTGACTAAGGGATGAAGAGCAAATGACCTTTGAAAAAACACCGCCAGGGCAGAAACCTGACCCTTCAAGGTACTAAGTTGAAGCCCCAAATCCAGACCATGTTGAAGAAACTCCAGGATTCTGGAAATGGAAAACTCCCGACAAGAGAAAGACCTACTTTCACACCAGTCAATATAGGACCTCCAAGTCCTATAGTAAATAGTAGAGGAAGAGCGCTTCCTGGCGCTAATGAGAGTCTGAACCACCGCGTCAGAAAGACCTTCTTCCTTTAAGATTGCGGTTTCAGCAGCCACGCCGTCAAAGCCAGCGAAGGTAAATTGGGATAGCGCAGCCGACCCTGGGTGAGCAAGTCCGGCAGAAGAGGCAGAACGAACTGATCCTCTGCCAGTCTTACCAGGTCTGCGAACCAAACCTGCCTTGGCCACCTTGGTGCCACTAGAATCGCCGACACGCCCTCCAGAGTCAGCTTGCGCACCACTCTGGCTACCATTGGAAACGGAGGGAACAGGTAAAGGAACCCCAGATCCCTCCAGTTCAGAGACATGGCATCCACTGCCAGAGCCAGAGGATCCTGCGAGAGAGACACAAAGACTGGAAGCTTGTGATTGTGACGAGAGGCAAAGAGGTCCACCGCTGGGAACCCCCACCTGAGACATATCAAACGAAACACCGTGGGACTGAGAGACCACTCCCCCTGACGAGAGGAGGCTCTGCTCAGCAAGTCCGCCTCCGTGTTCTCCACTCCCGGAATGTAGACTGCTGAGATACACGGGACGTGACTCTCCGCCCAGTCCAGAATCAAAGACACTTCCCTGAGGGCACTCCTGCTGCGAGTCCCCCCTTGGTGATTGATGTAAGCAACCGCCGTCCTGTTGTCCGACCGGACCTGAACTGGCAGGCCTCTCAACTGATGAGTCAAGCGAAACAGAACCAACCTGATGGCCCTCAACTCCAGAACATTGATGGGCTCGTGAGCCTCCTGCGGACTCCACAGACCCTGAAACTGGAGGTCCTTCCAAACACCCCCCCAACCTGACAGACTGGCATCCGTGGTGACTGTTTCCCAGCACGGGGCCAGAAAGGATCTGCCCTGCGACAGATTGACCGACCCCAGCCACCATTGCAGGGATCGACGAACTCGGGGAGTCATCAGGAAGGACTGATCCAACGATAGAGGAGACTTGTCCCAAACCTTCAACAGATGAAGCTGAAGCGTCCTTGTATGAAACTGCGCAAAGGGAACTGCCTCGAATGAGGCCACCATTAACCCCACCAGCCTCATCCCTAGCCGGATGGACGGACGAGGGGCCGACAAGAGAAGCCGAGCTAATTCCTGAATCAAAAGAATCTTGGCCTGGGGCAGAAACACCCTGGCCTGCGAAGTGTCCAGAGACATTCCCAGAAAGGTCACTACTCTGGACGGAGAGAGAGAAGACTTGGGGTGGTTGACCACCCAACCAAACCTCTCCAGGGTGGACACCACCATTCTGGTGTCCAACTCCGCTTGATTGAAGGAGGAGGCCATGATCAGAAGATCGTCCAAATAGGGCACAATGCGGATGCCCTGAACCCTTAGCAGAGCCATCACCCCCGCTAGCACCTTGGTGAACACCCGAGGGGCCGAGGTGAGGCCGAAAGGGAGTGCTACAAACTGAAAATGCCGATCCTCCACCATGAACCTGAGAAACCTCTGGTGTGCTGGAAAAATTGGAACGTGGAGATAAGCATCCTTGATGTCTATGGACGTCAGAAAGTCTCCCTGACGAAGAGAGTGAATGGCCGAACGTAGTGTTTCCATGCGGAATTTCCGTGGCCGGATGAACCTGTTGAGAAACTTCAGATCCAAGATGGGTCGGACCGATCCGTCCTTCTTGGGTACCGTGAACAGATTGGAATAGAAACCCCTGCCCTGATCCGAAGGAGGCACTGGGCAAATGACAGCCATGTCCAGAAGGTTCTGCACTGCCAACAGAAGCCCCTGCGCCGCTAGAGGTTCTGAAGGCATCCGAGACCTGAAAAATCTGGAAGGGGGCGGAGCTCGAACTCCAGCTTGTAACCGGAAGACACCACTTCCCGGATCCATCGGTCCGAGACCTCTTGATCCCAAACCTGGGAAAAGAGTCGCAGTCGTCCCCCCACCCGCAAGGGTGAGGGCGCCCCCTCATTGCTGAGCCGGCTTGGCAGCCGGCTTGGGCTTAGAGCCCCAACTGAATCCTGGACGGGCACGTCCTCTGCCCCTGCTCCCAGAATCTCCTCTGGAAGAAGGGAATGCAAATCCCCTGCCAGATCTGGCCCCACGAAAGGAGGGGGTAAAGGGAGGGGCCCCCCGAAAGGGGCGGCGTTGTTTCTTGCGTTGAGGTAACCTACCACCCTTGGTGACAGAGTCCAATGTCTCTCCAAAAAGCCGTAATCCAACAAAGGGTAGAGCCGTTAGTGACTTCTTGGACATAAAATCTGCCGCCCACTGGAGCAGCCACACCGAACGCCGAATAGTGACCAGCATCGCCGACGTTCTACCACACATCATCAAAGTGTCATCCAAGGCTGTCAACACAAAAGATAAAAACAGCTCACACCGTTTGAGGCTAAGGAACTCAGCACTACCGGGACGCAGCCCGGAAGAGGTCAACAGGTCCCTAACCACAGACCTGGCAGCCAACACCATTAGTGCCGATGCGCAAACAGGCCGCATGGCTGACCCAACGCTAGCAAAACCATGACAAGCCATCTGGTCAATACGTTTATCCTCTCCATCCTTGAGAATGGAACAATCAGGTCTATTTAAAACCGAGGAATTGGACAACCCCAAAACCGGCGCATCCACCTCGGGGGGAGATGCCCAGCGCTTGACTGCCTCCGAAGGGAAGGGATATTTCCTATCCCATCCCTGAGGGATGCCAGGGAGCCGAGCCGGCCTGTCCCATTCTTTGGCAATAATTTTGTTAAAATGCCTTTGTGTAGGGAATTCCAAGCACGGCTTGGATTCCTCAAACAATTCACCCTTCTGCTGTGACACCTCCTCAGGAGGGGAAATATTCAATACCTCCAACATCAGAGCCAGAGCGTGGGGAGTATCAGAGGATCTCCCCAAGTCCCCCAGCTCGGCATCAGCGCCAAAGGACTGCTCATCGTCCGCAAAATCAGAATCCTCATAAACTTCCCCTTCTTCTAGCTGGGAATAGTCAGACCAATCCAGATTATTAACATCCTCCAGGTCCTCCGCCAGCGGAGCCGGCGACAAATGCCTTCTCTTAGTCAGAGCCTTACGGGCGACCGAGCCAGAGATAATTTTTTCAAGGTTAGCCAATCTGGCGCACATCTCAGATTGCAGCTCCCTGCCCATGACGACGTCACACGGGGCGCGTGTCAAAGCGGGAGGTGGAGATGAAGCGACCGGCGGTGCTGACCCAGACGCCTGTGGTTCGGACTGCCGCGTGATGGTCTGCTGTGCACATGGTATACACAGAAGTACATCGTCCCCAGAAATGGATACCCCACATAACATACACTTTCGGGGATGCCCCGAAGGGGCCCCGAGCCCAGTATCCGGGGATGCCTCCATAAGGTGAACTTTATATATGAAAAGTCGCTATGACCCAGGGAATTACGCCGTTAGACAACCCGGGATGCCCCTTTAATGTCCCGAGTGGGAGGATTTATGGCAAAAAATTAACCCAGTGATAAGGATCAGGAGGGACCCCCTAAATGCTACTGGCGAACCTCCTGAACCACCATCTGAAAAACAGAACAGAGGGACTGTTTTAGATAAGGCTAATGAAGAAAACCATCAAGCATACAGGAAAAGGAAGAATGGCCAGAGGCCACTTACATAACCATCGACCAAAATGGCGACCGTGAGGGAATTTTCAGACGCTCCACAGCAACAAGCAGGGCTGCAGTCAAAGAGGGAGAAGGGGGCGTGGCCAGCGCGGGACGCGCGCGAGGCCGGGACACGCCCCCCCTCTCTCCTCCACAGAGCTCCGCAGTGGCACCAGTAAAGGCAGGAGGCGGGGAGCGGTGACGCGTCGTCACTCTGGCCCCGCCCCCCCCAGGCTGCGTGAGGGGAGACATGTCATCCACTGTGAATTCACCTCAGGGAAATGGCGCCCAGAGCCGGCCAGCGCCGCAATAGCAAGGAGCGGTCGCCGGCCCGGCCAAAAGTAAAGAAACACTCACACACACACAACAGGGAGAAAAACGGGAGGGACAAGTCCCGGCCCCGCCAACGGTCCGGCTTTCTTTTTTGCTATCATCTCTGCAGGAACGCCCCTTCAGGTCGGTATTACCCACATGTTATGGATATTCTGAAGCGGGGTGTGTGACATACTTAGAATATGGCGCCAAGCGAACCTCGAAGGGCGGACCAGAGCAGGCCGTGACGAGGAACGCGCCAAGCCAGGTCCCCGCTCCCCCCAAAGAGCATGAGGCTCTAAAACAGTAGTCAATATAGTCAGCAAAGAGTATGACACACTTAGAATGATTTCATCGAGGGATTACTTCCAGAAGAGCCACTACGATGCTAATGCAGACGCCGCTGCCCGGCGCAGCACATCCAATAAAGGAAAGAAACGCGGCGGCAGCCGATACACAATAAAAAGGCAAACAGCGCGGCTCTGACACCCAGTTACCAGTCAAGGGCAATACTAAGGCCATAAGCGTGTAATCACAGTACACTGAGACCGCCACACACACCCCTTTCTTTCCCCCCGAACTACGGGGGGAACGAGGGAGGATGGCGACCCTTTGGACAGGGCCCACCGCTACATGGGCCATGGGGCAATAATGCGGGAGGGGCATCCCCTGGAGGCTCACCATCAGCCTAAACCGCCTACCCTTTGGTGGGAGACTGCGGTGGAGCATGGCTCCATAAGCACGCATGGTGCTGCCTACCTTCACCCGACCAGCACAGCCCAGGCTGGGAGGCACATCACAAGAGGACGGGTGGGAATAGTCCAACAGGGCCGCAGGCTGTAATAGCCCTGCTCACCTGCGAGAGAGTGATACTTCATGTCTTCGCAGTCGGCACTGCAGAGAAATCTGGGGATTTGTGGGAGGTCCCGGGTATTTGAGGGGCCGGGAGGAGCCTGTTTTGCATGTCTCTGCAGTGCAGCGCCATCTGGCGTAGGATAACCCCAAGTGTATGTATTATATCTGGAGCAGGACGTACTGTATACTAAGAATATTTGGTTAAAAGCCGAGGTCTGGGTTGGCACACATCTGCATAGGTACATTAAAGCTGCACCACCAAACACCCTGGCACCAACATACAGCATGGAGCAGAGTTCCCTGAGGTGGTAGCCACATGTGGCTCATGTACCCCTGTTGTGCGGCTCACAGGTTGTCAGCTAGGCCATAAGACTTATCACTATCCCAGGTTTTGTTCCTTTCGCCAGGGGCATCCTGATTTGCACTGCCCCGCAATGTGAAACTGCCTGCAGATCACTTGTAAGAACTGACCTTTCTCCAGTTCTACAGTGCATGCACAGGCTCTCGTCCAATTAGAGCCATATGCTGTGCAATATGCTCTGTTTCCGTGCAGAGTTTGCTTGCTCCAGCCCATCTGAATGGCTGTGCATGGAATTACACCACAGCCCAGAGATGTTGAGGATACTCAACAGTGTGAACCTGAGTGGGCCTCTAAAGATGCCAGGGGCCCTGACAATTGCACAGGTTTGTCCTGTGCTGGCGCCGGCCCTGGTTGTCTGTGTATTCCACTACCACCATTTAACCAAAGAGTCAGGGTAGTTGTAAAGCCCCCAGACATCCAGCATTGTGCATTTGGTGGGACAGTCTTCCCCATGTTAGAAAAGTGAGACATTTAGGTGTTCCGCAGTTTTCTGAGGTACAGTGGGCGCGAAAGTGGGACATCTGGTCAGTTTACTCGTGGTGGAGGGTTAAGTTGGGCACCTCTGGTATAGAGAAATACGTAAAAATTGGGAGCAGCTTACCCAAGGTTGCCCTAATACCTTCAGTGCAGCACATAGGGTGTTGAAAGCCTCCCCCATATAGCAACAGACCCCCCCACCCCGTGCCTGCCAACAATCCTATCTGTCTCAGTTGGATATAAATTGGTCTGAGCAACTGCCATCTTCTTTATATCTTTTGGATTTGGGGTGGGTCGGTCTTTAAATGTATGGTAAAGACTTTTGACCCCTCTCCCCATGTGCTGCACAGGAGGTATGGGGCAACCTCAGGTAAGCTGCTCCCAATTTGCCCATTGCTTAGTATATCCCAAAAAAGGGTCAAGTGGATTAGAGTTAGGACCTACACAGAGGCACCTTGACATCTGATGGTGCAACTTCAACATAAATTCTGTTTTTAAGCAGATATTAGAGACAGATTAAATGAGCCCCAGCACTCAGCCATGTTAGGCAGTAACCAATCCTATAAAGGCAATTTCCTGTAAAAATGTAAAAAACATGATTCAGCAACTAATCTCGTAATATCTACCCTTTCCTGTCCGGTAACTTCACAGCAGCACCCAGAAGCAGAAACGTGCCGCTGACCTCTGACACGTTTCTGGATTCCTCTGGCTGTAGACCACCAATCATAGGGTTCAACTGATGGTCCATATCTCTGCCCCCTGTGACCGCCTGCATATTGCAGCATTGTGATTAGGTGTCAAATATGCGGATATAAAACACGCTGCGTGATATTGTACTGAAAAGTGTCCACGTCCACTGGCTGGGAATTTCGAAAATGAACTTCAAAATAAGTTTAGTTCGCTTTGGGGGGGGGGGTTTGTTATGAAAAATGGGGAATATTAGCGGTATGTGTTTATATGGTCTATGTAGTTGCCTGGACAATCCCTTTAAGCTTTGTCAACTGCCCCGCTTACGTGCACCTCCCAGATTAGTAATAAACTGGTCTGAGCGGCTATTATCCTTCTCTTCTCAAACTCAAATCAAATTGCAGACAGTGCACCAATGTCAGTTTTACGTTTTAATTCAACCACCAACATAATACAAAATGCATGTAAAATATGACACACAAGATAGGTAAGGCCACAGAAATCTGTAATACATAATATGTTGTTAACAACATGCTGCACCTTCTGAAATGCACCGGTGTGAATTGCCCTTATGGGGCAACTTAATAGCACCAAGTTATGGTGCACTACTGCACCCCATGATCAAGTACTGCATAAAAAAAATGCTTCAAGGTGGTGCTGCTTCTGTGATGAGATCACCAGGTGACTCCATACATATATAAAATAAACCTGCACAGTCAATGACTGTGCAGGTTTATATACAAAATATATTAAAACTGAACAAAACTCTCAGTGACCACCGGCCTTCCCCTGGGGCATCCCCAATTGAGATGCCCCACTGTGTGAAACGCCACCTGGGTCGCCACAAAACCCACCATTTTCTGGCTCCTATAGCTGTGGCCACATCCTTATCATCTTTGGGCTGAGGCGCGGGGCATCCTGAGTCAGGGCAAGAAACAAAACTCAGGATAGTGAAAATTCCAGGTTTTGTTCTGCTTAAAACACAGTAAGCCGAAAAGAAGAATACATGGAAAAAGTTGTTATATATATAAATAAGAAAATGGGAAATCGAAAGATACTGCAGACATCGGCACAGGTGACACGATAAAATAAATGTGGAGAGCAACAAAATCAGGATGAAAATAAAAAATACATTTGTGAAAAAACTGGATATGAACACTTCACTCTCTGTTTTTGAAGCCATCACCGTACTAACTGAGCTATACAGCCTGTCGCAGTGAACTGAAACTTTTAATGTAATAACTTTGTAAGCTTTCACCATAGGTCCTCTCTCCCTCATCCTCATCTCTTCTTCAATGTCTGTCTCATGTCTCTCTCTCAGTGCTGACGATCATCTTGTCTTCAAAGCCGAGCAGTGACACAAAGCTCCTCTACAGCACAGAGTGGAGACACCACGCGCAAAAACCATTCAAGCCCTCACTTACTACAGAGCATGCACAGCTCCTCATCAAACCCTCTTGACTCCAGCTGTGTCGATCACAAGTCAGCAGCAGGGGCAGTTCTCCCTCGCATAGCACATGGATCAGTCCCAGGTGACGAGCCCCGTCAGACAGGCGCATCTTTAAACTCACGTTCCACAATGCCAGCATGTTGGCGTTTGGGCCCAACACAGTTTGGGTTCTTATACCTATAATTAAAAGTTAGAACAACTATGATTACAATATATGTTGTCATATAAAATTTGTGATAGTGCTCCTTTTAGACGGAATTTCAAATTTAAAGAGAACCAAACCCCTAACTGGCCATCCCTGGCGGTGAAATATATCCATTGCCAAGTCATTCCCTATCCCTTGGGCCACGTTTATTTAGGATACCCTGCTGTTCTAAATCCCCTTCACCTTGAAAGGTATATATCATATTGCAAGAGCTGGCAGCGTCTGCATCTTTCCAATCCATTCACATGGGTAGGGAGTGAATATCAGATCAGAAGGAAAACTGGGGATGTGACCGAGTTCATGTGTAAATTGTATGTCCAGCATAGAAAGCTGGTTGGAGGAGAACCGGTATATCTGCTGTGGAATCAGGATTGAAGTATATTGGCAATCCAGTGGGCTTTCAAGTTGCTCCCACTGCAAAAAGGGCTACATGGGGGCAATGTATATTTAAGGGTTTAAATCCACTTTAAATGGTCAAAGGATGCACCGTGAGAACGAGGTTCACAGTGTCACACATGCCCTGAGACAAGAATCCAGCCGGCTTAGGGTCCAATATTCCAGGGCCTTTTTAAAGATGTCAGTTACAAAATGCATCCTCTAGTTTTCTGCAGCAGGTCACTACCCTCTGCAAATGGCGCCCGGTATTACCAGAAACTGGGCTGACGAAACTTTTTCCATGTTTGTTCTATCAGTGATGTGCATGGCCACCAAGTGACACCAACAGTGCCTAGACAAAAAACATTTAAATAACATTCACACGTATAAAAAAATGTAGCAAAACATGATGGTGGTGGTTGAACGGAGCAGTGATGTGTCAGTCTGGTTCAGTGAAGGCTTTGTTCTTACGCCCTGTGCAGTAAAAAAAAGTTAAACATGATTACAGTGTTATATTAGTGTCGTCCATCAGTCAACAGTTACACCCCATGTGTTGCCCCTTTAATAATTGGGTTCTTATATTTAGTGGCCATTTCTTACTTTCTAACAGGAGCAGAAAATCCAGTGGGGGCAGCTTTCCCAGACCCGTGTCATACATCTATTAGAAATCTACTAATACCAAAGAGGTGCACTTCTGAACCAAACACTTATCATGATCCTAAGAACTGAGCTTCTATGGCAAAGTAGCTGTTTACAAGTGTCAGTATCTAAGTCCATCCATGTGTAAGCCTGGATTTCATTCTAGCTGGCAGCCCGATTCTAGTACTTCTCATGCTTGTCTATGTGGAAGCCTCAGACTTACCCTAGCTGGCAGTCTGTTTACCGGACTTCTCATGCATTTATGTGTAAGCCTGGATCCCATTCCAGCTGGCAGCCTGTTTCCAGGACTTCATGCATTTATGTGTTAGCCTGGATCTCATTCTAGCGGGCAGCCTGTTTCCAGGACTTCTCATGCACACACATCTATGTGTAAGCCTGGATCCCATTCTATCTGGTAACCTGTTTCCAGAACTTCTCATGCATTCATGTGTAAGCCTGGATCCTATTCCAGCTGGCAGCCTGTTTCCAGGACTGCTCATGCCCATCTATGTGTAAGCCTGGATCCCATTCTAGTTGGCAGCCCGTTTCCAGGACTGCTCATGCCCATCTATGTGTAAGCCTGGATCCCATTCTAGCTGGCAGCCTGTTTCCAGAACTTCGCATGCGCATCTCTGTGCAAGCCTGGATCCCTATCTAGCTGGCAGCCCGTTTCCAGGACATCTCATGCGCACACATCTATGTGTAAGCCTGGATCCCATTCTAGCTGGTAACCTGTTTCCAGAACTTCTCATGCATTTATGTGTAAGCCTGGATCTCATTCTAGCGGGCAGCCTGTTTTCAGGACTTCTCACACACACTAATCTATCTGTAAGCCTGGATCTCATTCCATCTGTCAGCCTGTTACCAAGACTTCTCATCTTCACTCATCTGTGTGGAAGCGTGGATCTCATTCTAGCTGGCAGCCTGTTTCCAGAATATCTCATCTACATTCATCTATGTGTAAGCGTGGATCTCATTCTAGCTGGCAGCCTGTTTCCAGAATATCTCATCTACACTCATCCATGTGTAAGCTTGGATCTCATTCCATCTGGCAGCCTGTTTCCAGTTTTGGGGGTTGGGGGAAGGCACTGTAGCCTTGCAGAAGAAGTGCTCAAACCTAAGGCCGGCCCTGCTTCAGTATTTCAAAAATCTTCTTGTGTGACCAGCAACAGCCTCAAGTACACAAACCAACATATGCTACCAATACTTTACCTGTTATCTATGACAAAACATGGTTCATTGTACACAAGTCTAGGCTGCACATGGCATTGAATTGTGTCACATACTGACCTAAAATTGTTATTGATATCATGACAGCCGTTACAGCAACAATGTAGAGGAATGCTGCCAGTCCTATGCACCATTTTGGCATCTTTTGTAAATCTGTAACAAAGACGTAACAAAAATATTATGATGCATATTTTATTCAGCTGGTCATACATGCACTGATCTTTTTTGGCCTTTCCATTAATATTTTGTATCAGTTTTTCACATTTGACTCACTGCATATGCATAGCTCCTGCATATGCAACTGTCCTGGAACCAGCAGGACAGTCCCGTTTCCCGCAATGAAGGGACATTGGCCGATGCCCGGCTGTGTGTATCCCCCCAGGTCACCGTAAAAACCTGCCTTTCTGGCATTTCTATTGCGTAGGCGAAAATACCATTTTGTGAAATACTCACCTGTAAAATGGGTATTATAAGTATGTCACACACCCCGCTTCAGAATATCCATAACATGTGGGTAATACCGACCTGAAGGGGCGTTCCTGCAGAGATGATAGCAAAAAAGAAAGCCCCTCCCTGATCCATAAATACCTGGGACCTCCCACTCATCACCCAGTATATAGAAGCAGTAAGGTAAGGGACCAGGAAGAGGCAAATATAAGTCATAACCATGCAAAGTTCACAAAATAAAGGATCCTGAATACAAGAAGGGCGGGTGAAGCGGGGTGTGTGACATACTTATAATACCCATTTTACAGGTGAGTATTTCACAAAATGGTATTATTCTAAGTATGTCACACACCCCGCTTCAGAATATCCATAACATGTGGGACATCCAATAGCAGTGTCCATAACAAGGGCGGGGATCCAAAACAAGGCAACAATGCACAACTTAAACCACAACAGCTTGCAGAACTTTGCGGCCAAAAACAGCATCCGCTGAGGCCCAAACATCAACCTTGTAAAACTTGGAAAAAGTGTGAACAGAGGACCAAGTAGCGGCCTTACAACTTGCTCAACAGAGGCCTGGTGCTGGAAAGCCCAGAACGCTCCAACCGCACGAGTAGAATGAGCAGTAACACGAAAAGGGGGACTCCTCCCCTTGGCAGAATAGGCCCCAATGATGGCCTGACGAATCCATTTACTAATGGAATTTTTGGCAGGAGCCAAACCTTTCCTAGGCCCAAAGGGCACCACAAAAAAAGCATCAGTCTTACGAAAGGAAGACGTAACCACCAGATAATATTTCACAACACGGACTACATCCAAGGAATGCAGCGCCCTTTCCTTGTCGTTGCTGGGATTAGGACATAGAGAAGGCAGAACAATGTCCTGATTCAGATGAAAGGCAGAGACCACCTTAGGAAGAAAATCCGTCTTGAAACGAAAGACAACCTTGTCCTGATGCCTTTCGAAGTACGGAGCTTTAATGGATAAAGCTGCCAACTCAGAAACACGCCTAACCGAAGTGATGTCCACCAAAAAGGCCACCTTTTGGGTAAGTGAAGACAAAGCAATCTCATTCAAGGGCTCAAACGGGGGACCCTGAAGAGCAGAAAGAACCAGGTTCAAATCCCAAACTGGAACAAAGGGCTTCCTAGGAGGCCGTACATGCGTAACGCCTTGGAAAAAGGTCTTGACTAAGGGATGAAGTGCAAATGACCTTTGAAAAAACACCGCCAGGGCAGAAACCTGCCCCTTCAAGGTACTAAGTTGAAGCCCCAAATCCAGACCATGTTAAAGAAACTCCAGGATTCTGGAAATGGAAAACTCCCGACAAGAGAAAGACCTACTTTCACACCAGTCAATATAGGACCTCCAAGTCCTATAGTAAATAGTAGAGGAAGAGCGCTTCCTGGCGCTAATAAGAGTCTGAACCACCGCGTCAGAAAGACCTTCTTCCTTTAAGATGGCGGTTTCAGCAGCCACGCCGTCAAAGCCAGCGAAGGTAAATTGGGATAGCGCAGCCGACCCTGGGTGAGCAGGTCCGGCAGAAGAGGCAGAACGAACTGATCCTCTGCCAGTCTTACCAGGTCTGCGAACCAAACCTGCCTTGGCCACCTTGGAGCCACTAGAATCGCCGACACGCCCTCCAGAGTCAGCTTGCACACCACTCTGGCTACCATTGGAAACGGATGGAACAGGTAAAGGAACCCCAGATCCCTCCAATTCAGAGACATGGCATCCACTGCCAGAGCCAGAGGATCCTGCGAGAGAGACACAAAGACTGGAAACTTGTGATTGTGACGAGAGGCAAAGAGGTCCACCGCTGGGAACCCCCACCTGAGACATATCGAACGAAAACACCGTGGGACTGAGAGACCACTCCCCCTGACGAAAGGAGGCTCTGCTCAGCAAGTCCGTCTCCGTGTTCTCCACTCCCGGAATGTAGACTGCTGAGATACACGGGACGTGACTCTCCGCCCAGTCCAGAATCAAAGACACTTCCCTGAGGGCACTCCTGCTGCGAGTCCCCCCTTGGTGATTGATGTAAGCAACCGCTGTCCTGTTGTCCGACCGGACCTGAACTGGCAGGCCTCTCAACTGAAGAGTCAAGCGAAACAGAACCAACCTGATGGCCCTCAACTCCAGAACATTGATGGGCTCGTGAGCCTCCTGCGGACTCCACAGACCCTGAAACTGGAGGTCCTTCCAAACACCCCCCCAACCTGACAGACTGGCATCCGTGGTGACTGTTTCCCAGCACGGGGCCAGAAAGGATCTGCCCTGCGACAGATTGGCCGACCCCAGCCACCATTGCAGGGATCGACGAATTCGGGGAGTCATCAGGAAGGACTGATCCAACGATAGAGGAGACTTGTCCCAAACCTTCAACAGATGAAGCTGAAGCGCCCTAGTATGAAACTGCGCAAAGGGAACAGCCTCGAATGAGGCCACCATTAACCCCACCAGCCTCATCCCTAGCCGGATGGACGGACGAGGGGCCGACAAGAGAAGCCGAGCTAATTCCTGAATCAAAAGAATCTTGGCCTGAGGCAGAAACACCCTGGCCTGCGAAGTGTCCAGAGACATTCCCAGAAAGGTCACTACTCTGGACGGAGAGAGAGAAGACTTGGGGTGGTTGACCACCCAACCAAACCTCTCCAGGGTGGACACCACCATTCTGGTGTCCAACTCCGCTTGGTTGAAGGAGGAGGCCATGATCAGAAGATCGTCCAAATAGGGCACAAAGCGGATGCCCTGAACCCTAAGCAGAGCCATCACCCCCGCTAACACCTTGGTGAACACCCGAGGGGCCGAGGTGAGGCCGAAAGGGAGTGCTACAAACTGAAAATGCCGATCCTCCACCACGAACCTGAGAAACCTCTGGCATGCTGTAAAAATTGGAACGTGTAGATAAGCATCCTTGATATCTATGGACGTCAGAAAGTCTCCCTGACGAAGAGAGTGAATGGCCGAACGTAGTGTTTCCATGCGGAATTTCCGTGGCCGGATGAACCTGTTGAGAAACTTCAGATCCAAGATGGGTCGGACCGATCCGTCCTTCTTGGGTACCGTGAACAGATTGGAATAAAAAAACCCCTGCCCTGATCCGAAGGAGGCACTGGGCAAATGACAGCCATGTCCAGAAGGTTCTGCACTGCCGACAGAAGCCCCTGCGCCGCCAGAGGTTCTGAAGGCATCCGAGACCTGAAAAATCTGGAAGGGGGGTGGAGCTCGAACTCCAGCTTGTAACCGGAAGACACCACTTCCCGGATCCATCGGTCCGAGACCTCTTGATCCCAAACCTGGGAAAAGAGTCGCAGCCGTCCCCCCACCCGCCAGGGTGAGGGCGCCCCCTCATTGCTGAGCCGGCTTGGCAGCCGGCTTGGGCTTAGAGCCCCAACTGAATCCTGGAGGGGCACGACCTCTGCCCCTGCTCCCAGAATCTCCTCTGGAAGAAGGGAATGCAAATCCCCTGCCAGATCTGGCCCCACGAAAGGAGGTGGTAAAGGAAGGGGCCCCCCGCAAGGGGCGGCGTTGTTTCTTGCGTTGAGGTAACCTACCAGCAGCGCCGACGTTCTACCACACATCATCAAAGTGACAGCCAAGGCTGTCAACACAAAAGATAGAAACAGCTCACACCGTTTGAGGCTAAGGAACTCAGCACTACCGGGATGCAGCCCGGAAAAGGTCAAAAGGTCCCTAACCACGGACCTGGCAGCCAACACCATTAGCGCCGATGCGCAAACAGGCCGCATGGCTGACCCAACGCTAGCAAAACCATGACAAGCCATCTGGTCAATCCGTTTATCCTCTCCATCCTTGAGAATAGAACAATCAGGTCTATTTAAAACCGAGGAATTGGACAACCCCAAAACCGGCGCATCCACCACGGGGGGAGATGCCCAGCGCTTAACCGCCTCCGAAGGGAAGGGATATTTCCTATTCCATCCCTGAGGGATGCCAGGGAGCCGAGCCGGCCTGTCCCATTCTTTGGCAATAATTTTGTCAAAATGCCTTTGTGTAGGGAATTCCAAGCGCGGCTTGGATTCCTCAAACAATTCACCCTTCTGCTGTGACACCTCCACAGGAGGGGAAATATTCAACATCAGAGCCAGAGCGTGGGGAGTATCAGAGGATCTCCCCAAATCCCCCAGCTCGGCATCAGCGCCAAAGAACTGCTCATCGTCCGAAAAATCAGAATCCTCATAAACTTCCCCTTCTTCTAGCTGGGAATAGTCAGACCAATCCAGATTATTAACATCCTCCAGGTCCTCCGCCAGCGGAGCTGGCGACAAATGCTTTCTCTTAGTCGGAGCCTTACGGGCGACCGAGCTGGAGATAATTTTTTCAAGGTTAGCCAATCTGGCGCACATCTCAGATTGCAGCTCCCTGCCCATGACGACGTCGCACGGGGCGCGTGTCAAAGCGGGAGGAGGAGATGAAGCGACCGGCGGTGCTGACCCAGACGCCTGTGGTTCGGACTGCCGCGTGATGATCTGCTGTGCACATGGTATACACAGAAGTACATCGTCCCCAGAAATGGATACCCCACATAACATACACTTTCGGGGATGCCCCGCAGGGGCCCCGAGCCCAGTATCCGGGGATGCCTCCATAAGGTGAACTTTTGTTTAGGAATAGTCGCTAAGACCCAGGGAATTACGCCGTTAGACAACCCGGGATGCCCCTTTAATGTCCCGAGTGGGAGGATTTATGGCAAACAATTAACCCAGTGATAAAGATCAGGAGGGACCCCCTAAATGCTACTGGCGAACCTCCTGAACCACCATCTAAAAAACAGAACAGAGGGACTGTTTTAGATAAGGCTAATGAAGAAACATCAAGCATACAGGAAAAGGAAGAAAGGCCAGAGGCCACTTACAGAACCATCGACTTAAAATGGCGACCGTGAGGGAAGATCCAGACGCTCCACAGCAACAGGCAGGGCTGCAGTCAGAGAGGGAGAAGGGGGCGTGGCCAGGCCACGCCCCCCCCCTCTCCCCTCCAAGAGCTCCGTAGTGGCATCAGCAAGGGCAGGAGGCGGGGAGCGGTGACGCGTTGTCACTCCGGCCCCGCCCCCCCCCCCAGCCTGCGTGAGGGGAACATGGCAACTGTAAAAAATCACCTCAGAGAATGTGCTCAGAGCTGGCCGGCGCCGCAATAGTAAGAAGCGGTCGCCGGCCCGGCCAAAAGTAAAGACATTACACACACACAAGGGAGAAAAACGGGAGGGACAAGTCCCGGCCCCGCCAACGGTCCGGCACCCGCCGCCCCCCCCCCCCCCCCCCGAAGCACAGCAACATGGCGTGAGGTAATACCTCCGCCATTAACAGAGATGAAGGGAAGAAGGGGGAAAAGAAGGCAGCCAGCACCGCACAGGCTGCAGCGTTTTCAATTTAAAGTTACAACACCCACACACACACTCAAATATGCTGTTGAAAATAATAAACTAATAGATTAAGAAAAGACGAACACTCCCCCACCCCAGCTATGGAAGGGGATCCTGGGAGGGCCAATGTATGAAAGGAAGGGACAGGGCATCCCAAACCGGGGTCACCAACCCGGTAATACCGCCTACCCTCTCATATAGGGTCTCACGGTAGAGCATAGCTCCTGAGCACCTAAGGTGCTGAAATACCCTCGCCTGGACCCTCAGCCAAGGCTGGGAGGCATATGGAATTCTGGGGAAAAAGGTCCAAACGGAAATAAATAAATAGTGGGCTGGGAGTCATCCCGGCTACCTGAAATCCCCCTGTGCAAGGAGGAGCCATCATCTTCTGACTTGCTCGCCGTCTGCAGAGATGGAAAACTGGGTGATGAGTGGGAGGTCCCAGGTATGAGGATCAGGGAGGGGCTTTCTTTTTTGCTATCATCTCTGCAGGAACGCCCCTTCAGGTCGGTATTACCCACATGTAATGGATATTCTGAAGCGGGGTGTGTGACATACTTAGAATATAGATTTTGCTTGGCTCCCTTCAGCTCTGCTAGCTAAGGGAGCAGAGTGTGCTGCCGGCCCTATTCAGAAAGTGAGTAGGGATGCAACCATGGCGCCGTGATGCGGCAAGGGCTCCAGGAGCAGGTAAGTGAAATGGGAGATTCGGGGGGGGGGGGGGGGGTTCACACAGCGGGGTATGCAGATTTGGGGTGCCCAAGGGAGTGGGACTTGGAAGGCCCATGTAGTCTAAATTTTAGACCCAGGGCCTCCATTGTTCCTCTTTAATCCCTGGCCTAACATGGGTCTCCCTAACCTGGCTACTACCTATGTTTCGGCACACCCAAATCTCATCCTCAATACAGCCATCTACTTCCATCCCTGTGCTGATGAGGGGCAGAACATGTGAATTCTTGGGAAGGGAGGCATTCTCTGCCTTTTATTTCTTGGTTGTATTTGACATGGCTACGTAGCACTGATGGGTTCCAGCTTGATGGGCCTTGGACCCAGAGACCCTTCTGGTTTTAAATATTTAAATGCCTTTTTTTGTTTATTGCCTCCTTAACCCTTCTGTTTACATGTGTGTCTAACAGTTTTATTCCTGTAAAGTATATATCACAATGAAAATTAAGGATTTCTTTTGAAAGTATCCGATTTAGTGTTTTCCCAGTCAATGCATCTCTAAGCTGGTCAAACTTTGCCTTTTTGAAGTTCCGCGTTTTTTGTGGCTCCTTGATAAGGCACCCTAGTGACTGCTAAGTAGAAATTAACAATATTATGATCACCGTTTCCAAGGTGTCCCCCAACCTGTACCTTTGTTACTGTCTGGTACATTGGTTAGTATTAGGTCCAATATTGCTCGTACTTGTTGACAAAGGTAGGCATTTTTTTTTTTTAGATTAAAAAAAAAAACAATTACTTTTATGAGATCCACACGTTTCGGCATCCCAGTCTATATCTGGGTAATTAAAGTGGACCAACACCCAGGATTTTGACTATCCTGGGTCTTGGTCCACTTCGGTGGGGCACCCCCGATCGGGGTGCCCCGCTATGTGAAACCCCCCCGATCACCCGCAAAACTCACCTCTCCCCGCTCCCACGTGGCTGCGCCATCCAATCATTGGATGGACAAGATTTGTGACAACAGCGGACAAGCGGCTCCTCCGCCGCCGCCTCCCGCGCGTCACTCTTCACAGACAGCCGGCGCGGGCGTGCGCACGCCTAGAGGGGCGCGAGGGAGGTGGCGGCGGCCGGCCGCCGCCGAAGACAAGGTAAGGGGATTTGGGGCGTTTGGGGGGGGGTTTCACCCCGCGGGACATCCCGATCTCGGATGTACCGCTGGGAGGGAGGTGATCAGCCCGGGAATCTTATAGATTCCCGGGCCGATCACGGGAGGGTGATGGTCCACTTTAAAGTCCCCCATAATAATTACCTCATTTAATTTACCGGCTATATCTAGCCGCGGCTATATCTATTTGCCTTAGCATCACATTTTCTGTGGATTCGGATATATCTGGAGGTTTGTAGCAAACCCCCCCCATCAGTATTTTACTTTTGTTTCTCCCGCCATGTATTTCTGCCCATACAGACTCCACATGGTCATTCCCCTCACATATATCCTCCTGCTGAGCGGGTTGTAGGGAGGATTTTACAATAAATCAAGACTCCACCCCTTTGCATTTTTTACGGTCCCTCCTAAACACACAGTAGCCCTGTAGATTTACTGCCCAGTCATAGCTTTCATCCAGCCAGGTCTCTGTTACCACCACTATGTCATATTGTTATCAGTTTTAGTTCATCCATTTTATTAGTCAAGCTTCTAGCATTTGTCAGACGTTAATGTCCACCGCAGAGGACGAAGAACTGTAGGACTCCTCAAGCTGCAGGTGTTTGCGTTGGCAGGTCACCCTCCGTACCAGAATCTATTACTCTAGTCCCAAGCCGCAAGAGAGTGCTGGTCAAGAGTCACCCTCACCAAGTGTTCAAGGCGGTGGGCCACAACGGAGGCGCCAGATCTCTCAGACCTGGGGTACTGGACTTTGAGTGACTGGGCCCAGAACACCGTTTCAAGTTAGTAAAAGTTGGAAATTTTCCCGACTGCAGAGCAGAACATAGCAGAGCAGTAGCGCATCAGCGAGGCAAATGCCTGCTTGGTTGCGAGACCCCAATGCCTCCACCATAGTGAATGAATGTCCAAGGACATGAAAGCCTGGACAGACTATAGGGGCGATTAAAGAATCCCCTGGTGTGGACACAGAATGCCCTCTACCCCCAAACCCCTGCCCGCACTGAACTAAACTGCAACTGAACCCAACAACCTGTCCCAGAGAGCATAAGCCTGGCCCGAACACCTGGGGAGACAGGAGCGAGGTGGAAGAATCAGTTAGTGGATATATATCTCTCAATAGCACAGGTAGGGGGCGTCACGGGGCCTACCTTGCCAGAAGAAGTGCAGGAGAGCCAGTCCAGAAGAGAAGAGCCATTCAGGGATAGGAGGAGCACCCCTACAGGAGAATGCTGCCTATTAAGCCCAGAATTAAGATCTCCAGAAAAATGATGATGATAAGATGGTGCCACGGGCCCCACACCACATGCCAGAAATGTAAAGAATGTGGGTGGGGTCCAAAAAAGTGATACAGCACTGCAAAAGCGCATGCGCAGCCTGAGCCTGGCCTGCCTCCCCTCAAGCAAGTAGCCGCGCAAGTACACAGCCTAGTCGGGGGAAACTGGGACCCGCAACGCCGAGCAAAAAGATAGTGGGGTTAGCCCATCCAAGCCCCCCCCCCCCGGCCACCTCAAAGCCCCACACCCACTGCGCAACCGGAGGAACACCCCAGCTCCTGCAGTGCAAGTTATACAAAAACACTAACTAGGCACAAGTGAGCGAAGGGGGGGGCAACCAAACACCTGAAAGTAGGGGGAGGGAGCCCTAGACCTAGCCCAGGGCATCTCATGAACCCCCTTGTCTAGTATGGTTCTACCTGCCAGGCATAGGCATTCCAAAAATAGGTGGATACCCGGCCCATTGGCACATCTTAGCCAAATGCCAGATGCTCCTTCCCGAGCATCCCGGTTTGAACACTGGCCAGCAGGCATCTTTCTTAGGGTCATCTGGAATTTGACACCAGGTTGGGGAGCTCAGGAAAGGAGCACGAGGTTGGGGAGCTCAGGAAAAAAAAGGAAATAAAAGCCTTGCAAAAATGTTTCCAGCCACTTGCCAGGCTACCTGCAATGGCTGAACTGGGCCAGAGGGGGCAGCCGAGCCCTGTATAGGGCTCATGACTGAAGGTCTGCGAGATTCAGGTATACTGAACTGTTTAAACTTTCCGAAGGACCTCCAGTCAAAATTAACTGGAGGTCCTCTGACCAACTAAGCATGGGGGGTTAGCCTGATTTGGATGCCCTTGTGCATATTCTCTTATCAAGAACATCAGACAGCCTATCAGGTTCGCCGAGTAGGCTTGTACTGCTGAGCGGCTGCTTTGACACTCTTATCTAATCCCTGCCTCCCTTCCAACCCGGTGGGGTGGGGTGAATAGTTAGAAATCACTGCACTGGGTGGAAGGGCTATAGATTCCACTGGCAAACCTAAAATTACCATTTTGTGAATACTCACCTGTAAAATGGGTATTATAAGTATGTCACACACCCCACTTCAAGACATTCATTACATGTGGGTAAACTGACCTGTAGATGGCAATCTTGCAGAGATGTCAATAAAAAAAGTAAGACCCTCCCGGTCCATAAATACCTGGGACCTCCCACTCATTCCCCAGTATAAAGATAGCAGTAAGATCAAGGGACCAGGAAAGCCAATTAAAACTAACAAAGGTTAACCATATAAAGGATCCAGAATACAAAAGGGCAGGGTGAAGCGGGGTGTGTGACATACTTATAATACCCATTTTACAGGTGAATCCATCAACCTTGTAAAACTTGGAAAAAGTGTGAACCGAAGACCAAGTAGCAGCCTTACAAACTTGCTCAACTGAAGCCTGGTGCTGGAAGGCCCAGGACGCCCCAACAGCACGGGTAGAATGAGCAGTAACACGAAAAGGGGCAATTTTCCCCTTAGAAGAATAGGCCCCAACAATGGCCTGGCGAATCCATTTACTAATGGAAGACTTGGCGGGAGCCAAACATTTCCTAGGCCCAGAGGGCACCCCAAAAAAGCGTCAGTCCTACGAAAAAGGGAAGTAGCCACCAAATAGTACTTCACACAGCTAACCACATCCAAAGAATGCAAAACTTTGTCATTGCTAGGCTTAGGACACAAGGAGGGTAGAACAATATCCTGATTAAGATGAAAAGCAGAGACCACCTTAGGAAGGAAATCTGGCTTGAAGCGGAAAACAACCTTGTCCTGATGCCTCTCAAAGTAAGGGGACTTAATGGACAAGGCTGCCAACTCCGAAACATGCCGAACAGAAGTGATGGCCACCAGAAAAACAACCTTCTGAGTAAGCACAGAAAGCGCAATATCCTGCAAAGGATCATACAGAGGACCCTGCAAGGCAGAAAGAACCAAGTTCAAATCTCAAACTGGAGCAAAGGCTTCCTAGGAGTAACCCCACATGCGTAACCACCTGGAAAAAAGTCTTAACCAGAGAATGAAGAGCAAAAGACTTTTGAAAGAAAACCACCAGGGCAGAAACCTGCCCTTTCAGCGTACTAAGCTGCCAACCTTGGTCCAGACCATGTTGCAGAAATTCCAAGATCCTAGGGATAGAAAATGCCCTGCAAGGCAAGGAGTCCCCCACCGGTGGCAAAGCGACCGAAACACCTTGGGGCTGAGCGGCCATTCCCCCCCGGTGAGATGACCCCCTGCTCAGGGAGTCCGCCTCCGTGTTCTCCACTCCCGGAATGTACACAGCCGAGATGCATGGGACATTGCCCTCTGCCCAATCCAGTATCAAAGACACTTCCCTGAGGGCCCGTCTGCTGCGAGTCCCTCCCTGGTGATTGATGTAGGCGACATGAACCGGTAGTCCCCGTAACTGATGAGTCAAGTGAGCCAGAACCAACCTGATGTCTCTCAGCTCCAGACTACTGGGTCTGGGTTTAGGCACTCCCCAAGAGATTTGAATACGCTTTTGACCAAGACCACACCATATATTTATCAAAGTATTTATTGTATGCAAAACGCACCCCCGCCGGCTTCTGCCGGAGGTGACGCGCGTGCCCCAGGCCCCGGAACGCACAGCGCATCAACCCTGCATCACGCCGGTTATGACGTCACGCGCCGCCGGTCACCACGCTCTGGCTCCCTTCTCTTCTCATGGAGCCTCTGAGCGTGGAATCGGAATTTCTCAGCTCCAGAACATTGATGGGATCGTGAGCCTCCTGAGGCCCCCACAGCCCCTGAAACTGAAGATCCTTCCAAAATCCCCCCCAACCTGACAGGCTGGCATCCGTGGTGACCATCTCCCAACGAGGGGTCATAAAGGATCTGCCCCTCGTCAGACTGCTCGGTTTCAGCCACCACCGAAGGGAACGCCGCACCCGGGGGGACATAAGAAAGGACTGATCCATAGACAGTGGAGACCCGTCCCAGGCCGCCAAGAGATGGTGCTGGAGCGTCCTTGTGTGAAACTGGGAAAAGGGAACCGCCTCGAACGATGCCACCATCAATCCCACCAGTCGCATCCCTAGCCGGATGGACGGGCGGGGGATGGATAGGAGACGCCGAGTCAATTCCTGAATCAGAAGAACCTTGGCTCGGGGAGGAACGCCCTGGCCTGAGAAGTATCCAGAGACATTCCCAGGAACTCCACCACCCTGGGAGGGAGTGAGGCAGGACTTGGGATAGTTGATCACCCAACCGAAACTCTCCAGAGTGGACACCACAGTCCTGGTATCCAGCTGCGCCTGACTGAGGGAAGACGCCATGATAAGAAGATCGTCCAGATAGGACACGATGCGGATACCCCTGGCTCTGGGGATGGCCATCACTCCTGCCAACACCGTGGTAAAAACCCTTGGAGCCGAGGTAAGGCCAAACGGAAGAGCCACAAACTGAAAATGTCGATTGTCCACGACAACCCTGAGGAATCTCTGGTGTGCCGGAAATATTGGAATATGTAGGTAAGCATCCCTAATGTCTATGGACGTCATGAAGTCCCCCTGACGAAGTGAGTGGATGGCTGAGCACAGAGTTTACATACGGAACTTCCGGGGGACGGACGAACCTGTTGAGCTAATTCAGATCCAGAATGGGACGAATGGATTCGTCCTTCTTGGTCACCGTGAACAAATTGGAATAGAAGCTCAGGCCCTGATCTGAGAGGGGCACCGGACAGATGACAGCCATGTCCAAGAGACTTGCTACTGCCTCCCGAAGCCCCTGGGCGGCCAGAGGATCTGACGGCACCCGAGATCTGAAGAATCTGGGAGGGGGCCGAAACTCGAACTACAGCTTGTAACCGGAAGACACCACTTCCTGAATCCACCTGTCCGAGACATCTTGGACCCAGACCCGGGAGAAGAGTTGCAGCCATCCCCCCACCCGCAAGGGTGAGGGCGCCCCCTCATTGCTGAGCCGGCTTGGCAGCGGTTCTAGGCTTGGAGCCCCAACTGTGTCCTGGACGGGCCCAGCCCCTGCCCCTAGGCCAGGAATCACCTCTGGACGAAGGGAAGGCCGAACCCCTGACAACTCTAGCCCCACGAAAGGACAGAGAAGGAAGCCGCCCCCGAAAGGGGCGACGCTGCTTCTTACGCTGAGGTAACTTACCTCCCTTTGCCACCGAATCCAATTTTTCTCCAAAGAGCCGCAACCCCACAAAGGGAAGGGCCGTAAGCGAATTTTTGGACACAAAATCAGCCGCCCACTGGCGTAACCAAACAGACCGCCGGATAGCCACAAGCAAGGCCGAAGCTCTGCTACACATCACCAATGTGTCATCCAAGGCGGACAACACAAAGGACAAAAATAACTCACAGCGCTTAAGGTCGGCAAACTCCTCACTAGCCGGGTCAAGCCCGGAAGAGGCCAACAGTCCTCTAACAACCGACCTGGCAGCTACCACTAAAAGTGCTGAAGCACAAACTGGCCGCAAGGCCGACCCAACACTGGCAAAACCATGGCAAGCCATCTGGTCAATGCGTTTATCCTCAACATCCTTGAGAGTAGTGCACTCTGGATAACGCAGGATTGAGGAACTGGACAACCCCAAAAGAGGAGCATCCACCTCGGGGGGGGGGGGGGGGGGGGGGGGGATGGACGACCAGTGCTGCACCGCGTCTGCCGGAAAGTGATATTCTTTGTCCCAACCCGGAGGGACACCCGGAAGCCGAGTCGGCCTCTACCATTCCTTGAGAATGATACCATCAACCATTCTATGGCAATGGGTGCCATCTACCATTGCCCGGACCAGCAGCCTAGGCTGGGAGGCAAGTAATGTAATAAAGGGATCCGGGCAGGAATAGAAGAATAGAAGGCCGGGAGTCATCCCGGCTACCTGCAAGGAGGAGACATTCATCTTCTGACTTGCTCGCCTCTGCAGAGATGAAAGACTGGGGGAATTAGTTGGAGGTCCCAGGTATTTATGAATGTCTTGAAGCGGGGTGTGTGACATACTTAGAATAATGGCTGCTTGCCCCCACCCCAGGAACTCTATTGGGCACTAGAAAAAAAACAGCTTTTTTATAGCCTCACAGAACCTACAGCTCCGGCCCATAGCACACTGCTTTTAACCCCCTGTGAACTCCCTCCCCCCTGTGCGGACCGTGTACAGGATGGACTAGGGCCCAAAAATGTTACTGCCTATAAGGTCTGGTAACAAGTAACAGGCGCAGCACTGAGCACGGCAACACAGAATCAACAGAGTGCAGGACTGTCAGGGCAGGGGTCAGGAAATCTGGTGCCGAGGTTCGCATTCGGAACCCAGTCAGCCAGTTGAGTACCGCAGTTCTACACCCTAAGAAGTGAGTATTGGCAGGGACTTTGGTCAAATGTATTTCACAAGTTCAGTGGGGTTTCGTCTGCTTTAACCCTCGTTCACACCTGTACCGGTACCGCATGTGTTTTCTCCTCGGGGCACAAAAAAGCACCCCTTTAACCCTTAAGTGCCAGCCTACCTGGAGTTTTGTCACCCTTTGTTGCCAGACCATTTTGCACTATTTTGCGCTCCCCATGTTCAAATGTGATTTTTAAAGGGATTTCCAAGGAAAATTATATATTGTTTTTTTTCAGCATAGTCTGGGCTTTAACATGAAATGTCTTGTTTGTCACTTTTTAGGTATATTCAATATTTTTGGGTGAAATATGTGAAAAAAAAGGAAAAAAATATAAATTTTTTACAATTTGTAGTTTTTTTTGTAATTAAAAATGTAAGTGTCAAAAAAATCTTATTGCGTGTGAAACCCCAATTTCTCCCGGTTACAGCAGTACCACATATGTATAAATAGACCCCCTTTCCTTCCCAGGATACTCCCCCAAACTGAAACAGAGCTTTAGGGGATTTCAGATAAAATACAACTGCGATATGTGCTTGCAGTTTTTCCAGAAAAAATACCATTTTGTGAATACTCACCTTGTAAAATGGGTATTATGAGTATGTCACACACCCCGCTTCAAGTGGGTAACATCGTCCTGAAGAGGGCGTTCCTGCAGAGATGATAGCAAAAGAAAGCCCCTCCCCGATCCATAAATACCTGGGACCTCCCACTCACTACCCAGTATACAGAAGCAGTAAGGTAAGGGACCAGGAAGAGGCAAAAATAAACAATAACCACGCAAAGTTCGCAATAAAGAGGATCCTGAATACAAAAGGGCGGGTTGAAGCGGGGTGTGTGACATACTCATAATACCCATTTTACAAGGTGAGTATTCACAAAATGGTATTATTCTTAGTATGTCACACACCCCGCTTCAAGAATCCATAACATGTGGGACATCCAACAGCAGTGTCCATAACAAGGGCGGGGATCCAAAACTAGGCAACAATGCACAACTTTAAACCACTACAGCTTGCAAAACTTTGCGGCCAAAAACAGCATCCGCTGAAGCCCGAACATCAACCTTGTAAAACTTGGAAAAGGTGTGAACAGAAGACCAGGTAGCGGCCTTACAAACTTGCTCAACAGAAGCCTGGTGCTGAAAAGCCCAGGACGCACCAACTGCACGAGTAAAATGAGCAGTAACACGAAAAGGGGGACTCCTCCCCTTGGCAGAATAGGCCCCAATGATGGCCTGATGAATCCATTTACTAATGGAAGATTTGGCAGGAGCCAAACCTTTCCTAGGCCCGCAGGGCACCACAAAGAAAGCATCAGTCTTACGAAAGGAAGACGTAACCTCCAGATAATGTTCCACAACACGAACTACATCCAAGGAATGCAATGCCCTTTCCTTGTCGTTGCTGGGATTTGGGCATAGAGAAGGCAACACAATGTCCTGATTCAGATGAAACTCCGAGACCACTTTAGGAAGAAAATCCTGCTTGAAACGAAAGACAACCTTGTCCTGATGTTTCTCGAAGTACGGAGCTGTAATGGATAAAGCTGCCAACTCAGAAACACGCCTAACCGAAGTGATAGCCACCAAAAAGGCCACCTTTTGCGTAAGAGAAGACAAAGCTATCTCATTCAAGGGCTCAAACGGAGGGCCCTGGAGAGCAGAAAGAACCAGGTTCAAATCCCAAACTGGAACAAAAGGCTTCCTAGGAGGCCGAACATGTGTAACACCTTGGAAAAAGGTCTTGACTAAGGGATGAAGTGCAAAAGACCTTTGGAAGAACACCGCCAGGGCAGAAACCTGCCCTTTCAATGTACTAAGCTGGAGCCCCAGATCTAGACCATGTTGGAGAAACTCTAAAATTCTAGGAATGGAGAACTCTCGACAAGAGAAAGACCTACTTTCACACCAATCAATATAGGCCCTCCAAGTCCTGTAGTAAATAGAAGAGGAAGAGCGCTTCCTGGAACGGATAAGAGTCTGAATCACCGCGTCAGAAAGACCTTCTTCCTTCAAGATGGCGGTTTCAGCAGCCATGCCGTCAAAGCCAGCGATGGTAAATTGGGATAGCGCAGCCGACCCTGGGTGAGCAGGTCCGGCAGCAGAGGCAGGGCGAACTGATCCTCTGCCAGTCTTACGAGGTCTGCGAACCAAACTCGCCTTGGCCACCTTGGGGCCACCAGAATCGCCGACGCACCATCCAAGGCCAGTTTGCGCAGCACTCTGGCTAGCATTGGGAACGGAGGAAACAGGTAAAGGAACCCCAGATCCCTCCAGTTTAGAGACATGGCATCCACTGTCAGAGCCAGAGGATCCTGCGAAGAGAGACACAAAGACTGGAAGCTTGTGATTGTGACGAGAAGCAAAGAGGTCCACCGCTGGGAACCCCCACCTGAGACATATCGAACGAAACACCTTGGGACTGAGAGACCACTCCCCCTGACGAGAGGAGGCCCTGCTCAGCAAGTCCGCCTCCGTGTTCTCCACTCCCGGAATGTAGACTGCTGAGATACACGGGACGTGGGTCTCTGCCCAGTCCAGAATCAAAGACACTTCCCTGAGGGCACTCCTGCTGCGAGTCCCTCCTTGGTGATTGATGTAAGCAACCGCCGTTCTGTTGTCCGACCGGACCTGAACTGGCAGGCCTCTCAACTGATGAGTCAAGCGAAACAGAACCAACCAGATGGCTCTCAACTCCAGAACATTGATGGGTTCGTGAGCCTCCCGCGGGCCCCACCGACCCTGAAACTGGAGGTCCTTCCAAACACCCCCCCAACCTGACAGACTGGCATCCGTGGTAACTGTTTCCCAACGCGGAGCCAGAAAAGATCTGTCCTTCAACAGATTGACCGACCCCAACCACCATTGCAGGGATCGACGAACTCGGGGAGTCATCAGGAAGGACTGATCCAACGATAGAGGAGACTTGTCCCAAACCTTCAACAGATGAAGCTGAAGCGTCCTTGTGTGAAACTGCGCAAAGGGAACTGCCTCGAATGAGGCCACCATTAACCCCACCAGCCTCATCCCTAACCGGATGATCGGATGAGGGGTTGACAAGAGAAGCCGAACTAACTCCTAAATCAAAAGAATCTTGGCCTGGGGTAGAAACACCCTGGCCTGTGAAGTGTCCAGAGACATTCCCAGAAAGGTCAGAATTCTGGATGGGGAAAGAGAAGACTTGGGGTGGTTGATCACCCAACCGAACCTCTCCAGAGTGGACACCACCGCTCTGGTGTCCAACTCCGCTTGGTTGAAGGAAGAGGCCATGATCAGTAGATCGTCCAAATAGGGCACGATGCGGATACCCTGACCTCTGAGCAGAGCCATCACCCCCGCTAGCACCTTGGTGAACACCCGAGGCGCTGAGGTGAGACCGAAAGGAAGTGCCACAAACTGAAAGTGCCGATCCTCCACCACGAACCTGAGAAACCTCTGGTGTGCTGGAAAAACCGGAACGTGTAGATAAGCATCCTTGATGTCTATGGACGTCAGAAAGTCTCCCTGACGAAGAGAGTGAATGGCCGAACGCAGCGTTTCCATGCGGAATTTCCTCGGCCGGATGAACCGGTTGAGAAACTTCAGATCCAAGATGGGTCGGACCAACCCATCCTTCTTGGGAACCGTGAACAGATTGGAATAAAAGCCCCTGCCCCGATCTGAAGGGGGCACTGGGCAAATGACAGCCATATCCAGAAGATTCTCCACTGCCACCAGGAGCCCCTGCGCCGCTAGAGGCTCCGACGGCATCCGAGACCTGACAAATCTGGAAGGGGGGCGGAGCTCGAACTCCAGCTTGTAGCCGGAAGACACCACTTCCCGGATCCATCTGTCCGAGACCTCTTGATCCCAGATCTGAGAGAAGTGCTGCAGCCGTCCCCCCACCCGCATGGGTGAGGGCGCCCCCTCATTGCTGAGCCGGCTTAGCAGCCGGTTTGGGCTTAGAGCCCCAACTGTATCCAGAACGGGCACGTCCTCTGCCCCTGTTTCCGAAATCTCCTCTGGAAGAGGGAAATGCAGAACCCCTGCCAGATCTGGCCCCCCGAAAGGAGGGGTTAAAGGCAGGCGCCCCCCGAAAGGGGCGGCGTTGTTTCTTACGTTGAGGTAACCTACCACCCTTGGTGACAGAGTCCAATGTCTCTCCAAAGAGCCGTAGACCAACAAAGGGTAAAGCCGTCAGTGATTTTTTGGACATAAAATCGGCCGCCCACTGGCGCAGCCACACCGACCGCCGAATAGCCACAAGCAGAGCCGAAGCCCTACCACACATCATCAAAGTATCATCCAAGGCGGTCAACACAAAGGATAGAAACAACTCGCACCGTTTAAGGCTAAGGAACTCGTTACTACCAGGACGAAGCCCGGAAGAAGTCAACAGGTCCCTGACCACAGACCTGGTGGCCAACACCATTAGCTCCGAAGCGCACACAGGCCGGATGGCCGACCCAATGCTAGTAAAGCCATGAGAAGCCATCTGATCAATACGTTTATCCTCTCCATCTTTGAGAGTGGAACAATCAGGTCTGTTTAACACCGAGGAGTTAGACAACCCCAAAACCGGTGCATCCACCTCGGGGGGAGATGCCCAGCGCTTGATCGCCTCAGAAGGAAAGGGATATTTCCTATCCCACCCCTGAGGGATGCCAGGGAGCCGAGCCGGCCTATCCCATTCCTTGTCAATGATTCTATCAAAATGGCGTTGCGTAGGAAACTCCAGGCGCGGCCTGGATTCCTCAAACAATTCACCTTTCTGCTGTGACGCCTCCTCGGGAGGGGAAATATTCAGAACTTCCAGCATGAGAGACAGAGCGTGAGGAGAGTCCAAGGATCTCCCTAAATCAGAAAGCTCGGCATCAGCGCCAGCAGACTGCTCATCATCCGAAAATTCTGAACCCTCATCAACTTCCCCCTCCTCTAGCTGGGGATAATCAGACCAATCCAGATTATCTCTGTCATCAAGATCATCCACCGGCGGAGCCGGTGACAAATGCTTTCTCTTAGACGGAGCCTTACGGGCGACCGAGCTAGAAAGCATTTTCTCAAGGCTAGCCAATCTGGCACACATCTCGGATTGCAGATCCCTGCCCATGACCACGTCACACGGGGCACGAGTCAAGGCGGGAGGGGGAGTTGAGGTGGCCGGCTGTGCTGACCCCGACGCTTGGGGTTCGGACTGCCGCGTAATAGTTTGCTGTGCACATGGTATACACAGTAACACATCATCCCCAGTAATGGAAATCCCACACAACATACACTTTTTGGGATGCCCCGAAGGGGTCCCAGTCCCAGTATCCGGGGATGCCTCCATAAGGTGAATTTTGAGTGGTCGCTATGACCCAGGGAATTACGCCAGTTAGGCAACCCGGGATGCCCCTTTAATGTCCCGAGTGGGAGGATTTGTGATGCTAAAATGGACCCAGGGACCCAGGATCAGGAGAGACCTTCCAATACTACAGAAGATCCTCCTGGATAACTTTCACCTAAAAGACAGAGAGAGACCCATAAGACCCTACAATAAAACATGACAGATAAAGAAATAAATGAGGCCCACAGGGCCACTCACAGACGCTGCGGTGAACGATCCGCCTCAGAACAATTGTGTGGCGATCTCTGAGGTGAAGTGAAGAGAAGAAGCACGGCCGTGCCAGGGGCGTGGTCTGCGCAGCCCGCGCAAAGCTGATCTGTGCCCCCTTCTGCCTAGTAACAGGGAGCTGCCTAGTGACAGGGAGCTCAGCTCCGCAGCGGCGCCAGTACAGAGGAGGGCGGAGCCGCGGCGACGCGGCGAAAGCCCGGCTCCGCCCCCCCTTCCAGTGTGAATGAAGCGTGAGGGAAGAAGTCCCTCACGCACCAGCCCAGAGACCGGCGCCGCCGACAACCGCAGCGCCGGCTGCATGACAACGGGTGCATCCGCTATCACTAGCGGAGCACCCGCCCCGCTCGCTGCGGCGAGGAGTGAAGGAGAGAACGGGGGCTGGCCGTGGCAGAGCGCCGAGTGCCAGCCCCGCCCCCCCAACGCGCGTGAGGTGAAAAATCACCTCACAGAATGAAAAACCCCGGCACCCGGCTGCAATGACAGCCGCGGTGCTGGGACATAGTAACAAGAGAATAACACATTGAGGGACTACTCTAGATACACACATCAATAAAGAGACAGTAATAAAGAGAAAGTGAATAAGCTAACCCCTATGAGAGGAACACCCAGCCCCCATAATTGGTAAAGGGAAGGGCCCCCCCCCCAGGGGAAAGGTCAAGGGACGGGGCATCCCAAACCGGGATCACCTACCCGGTATGACCGCCTACCCTCTCTTTTAGGGTCTCACGGTGGAGCTCTGCTCCTCAGCACCAGAGGTGCCAATGTACCCTCGCTCGGGCCAGCAGCCAAGACTGTGGAGGCATGTAATATGAGGTACATTTTTGGGACAAAAGGGGTCCGAGCGGAAATAAACAAAATAAGAGGCCGGGAGTTACCCCGGCTACCTGAAATCCCCCTGTGCAAGGAGGAGCCATCATCTTCTGACTTGCTCGCCGTCTGCAGAGATGGAAAACTGGGTAGTGAGTGGGAGGTCCCAGGTATTTATGGATCGGGGAGGGGCTTTCTTTTGCTATCATCTCTGCAGGAACGCCCTCTTCAGGACGATATTACCCACATGTTATGGATTCTTGAAGCGGGGTGTGTGACATACTAAGAATACAACCCGTTACATTTAAAATACCCCCCAAACAAACTATATATTCTTTGGAAGTACACACACATGTTTAGCTTTCTAAGCGTACCAAGCTTGTTGTAGTGGGCTCATCTTTCTGGAATGAATCCCTCAAAGAATTCTTTGGTTGCGCAGGGTTTCCCTAAAAAAATGTCTAAAAATCTGAATAAAAAAACACCTTTTCCTAAAATATAAATATGCAAACAAGAAACAACAAGCTAAGTCTGAAAGCGCAAGGTCCCCCAAACAGAACAATACCCAACATGCATAGCTACTTTTAACCCTTTTAATTGCCAGCCTACTTGAGATTTTGGCACCCTCTGTTGACAGGTCATTTTTCCCCATTTTTGCAGGAATTTTCAGGAAAATTATATATATATTTTTTTTGGAGCAGAGTTTAGGCTTTAACATGAAATGCCTTGTTTGTTAATTTAATTCTGTTTTTTACAGTATTATTATTAAGTAAAAAATAAATAAATCAAACATTTTTAGAAAATGGTCTCCTTTATTTTAAATAAAAAATGTATTTTATTAAAACCATATTGCATGAGAAAGCCCCATTTCTACCGATTAGAATGGTACCACATATTTATCGGTAGCCCCCCCTAACTGAAACAAGTACTTTATAACATTTACAAATAAAATACAACTACCATCCACACTACAAAGGGCTAAATCGAGAAAAAAAAATGACGGGGGGGGGGGGCATTTTTGGGGGGGATTTTTAAGGGTTAAAAACCCTTAAAAATCCCCCCAAAAAATGACATGGGGTCCCCCTTACCCGAAGTAACCAGCTATGCAGGACTTGTAGAAACAGGGCGCAGGGGCCAACTTTTGTGGCCCCATGCCCTGCAGGCTACAAGCCCGCATAGCCCATGGCCATGGGCTCTTCTGCTCCCGCCTGGGCTTTGGGGAGGCAGGTAATGGGGGTGCCGGGGGTTAATGGCAAGTCAGCTGCGGCTACCGCAGGTGACTTGCCAGCCCCCAGCCTTGTGAACTGGTATAAGGGGTCTCATGGACCCCTTACCAGTTCACAAGGTGTTAGATGTAAAAATAAACACACAGACATATGAAAATTTTTTTTATTTTTTTTTTTACTTTACTCACCTCTGATCCTGTGTCCCCCAGCGATCTGCGATGACAGCTGTCAGTCTGCTCCAATGTTTGGAGGAGAGAGCCTGGGGAGCAGGGGGAGGGGGGGGGGGGAGATCACAGCCCTCTCCCCCTCCCCCACCTGCTACAAGCACCCGAGCAGACTGATTCTTAGTCTTGGGTGCAGGTATTAAGAGGCCGGCTGCTGGTGACATCACTAGCAGACCCGATCCAGGAAGTTGGGGGGGGGGGCGAGAATTTCTGCCCTCTCCTCAGAAGAGGCTGAGGGCGATCGAAGGTTCCCTCAGTGAAGAGGAGACCCATCGGAAGGCAGCCCGGCCACAGGTAAGTAAATGTCTTTTTTTTTTTTTTACAGTTAGCAGCTGCCGAAGCAGATGGGGGGGGGGGGGGGCGCTATTCGGATGGCACCAAATTAAAGAGGAGACCCGGATGGATCCAACGAGGGGTCAGGTGAGTATTTTACTTTTATATTTTTTTACTGTGGGGGTTTAAAGTCAGCTACATGAGTCTCACGTAGCTGGCACTTAAAGCGTTCCTTCACTCTGAATAAGAGTCTATCTTATATGTTTCTCACACCTTGTACATACAGATTGTCCACATTAAAAATCATCCTACCTGCATCTACTGCATGTTATGAGCCTTTAAACATCCAAGATGGCGGCTTATGGAAGCCGCCATTTTATCAGGCAGCCTGCAAACAGGAAGTGCCTCCTGACTGTGCTGCTCTGCATTCTGGGACTGCTGACCTTTACCTGACCCCAGCTCTGCTCTGTCTGAGCAAAGCACAGCTATAACCCGCCCCCCTGTACCTTATCCCACTCTCCTCTTCTCAGTAAGTGTGAGGCTTCTGAGTCAAGATGGCGGCGCCCCTATCCTAAATTCCTGAACAGTTGCAGCCCAGTGGGGGAAAGAACAATAAGTTGGTGACTAAAAACGTAAAATATATTAATTTTAGATGCTGGGGAACTGTTTTTTTAAGAGTTTGGGCTTTTCATTAAATCACGCTGAAGGTCCGGTTTAAGTGGAGTAGAGGCAGCTACGAGAGACTCGTGTAGCTGGCATTAGAAGGGTTAAAGCATGCAGTGTAATTGCATCACATGTAGCAATGGGACTAAAAATACCATTTTGTGAATACTCACCTTGTAAAATGGGTATTATAAGTATGTCACACACCCCGCTTCAAGATAATCATTACATGTGGTTTTGGGTAGTATGGTCTGAAGAGGGCGATTTGCAGAGATGATTGGAGGAAAGAAAGCCCCTCCCAGTCCATAAATACCTGGGACCTCCCACTCATTACCCAGTATAAAGAAAGCAGTAAGGTAAGGGACCAGGAAGAGCCAAATATTAGTCATAACAACGCAAGGTTCACAAAACGATGGATCCAGAATACAAAAGGGCGGGTTGAAGCGGGGTGTGTGACATACTTATAATACCCATTTTACAAGGTGAGTATTCACAAAATGGTATTATTCTAAGTATGTCACACACCCCGCTTCAAGATAATCATTACATGTGGGACATCCAAAAGCAGTGTCCATAAAGGGTGGGGATCCAAAACAAGGCATAAAGCACAACTTAAACTACTGCAGCCTGCAGAACTTTGCGGCCAAAAACAGCATCTGCTGAGGCCCAAACATCACCCTTGTAAAAACTTTGAAAAAGTGTGAACAGAAGACCAGGTAGCGGCCTTGCAAACTTGCTCAACAGAGGCCTGGTGCTGAAAAGCCCAGGAAGCCCCAACCGCACGAGTAGAATGAGCTGTAACACGAAGGGGAGGATTTCTCCCCTTAGCAGAAAAGGCCCCGACAATGGCCCGACGAATCCACTTACTGATGGAAGACTTAGCGGGCGCCAAAACCTTTCTTGGGCCCAGAGGGTACCACAAAGAAGGCATCAGTCTTACGAAAGGCAGACGTTACCACCAAATAGTACTTCACAACTCGAACCACATCCAGGGAATGCAGGACCCTCTCCTTTTCGTTACTGGGATTAGGACACAGAGAGGGCAAAACAATGTCTTGATTTAAGTGAAAAGGCAGAAACCACCTTAGGAAGGAAATCCGGGTTAAAAACGGAAAACCACCTTGTCCTGATGTCTTTCAAAATACGGGACCTGAATGGACAGAGCCGCCAACTTAGAAACACGCCGAACAGAAGTGATAGCTACCAAAAAGGCCACCTTCTGAGTAAGGGAAGACAAGGCAATATCATGCAAGGACTCAAAGGGAGGACCCTGAAGAGCAGAAAGAACCAAATTCAAATCCCAAACCGGAATCAGAGCCTTCCTAGGGGGCCGCACGTGCGTAACCCCCTGGAAAAAGGTCTTAACCAGCGGATGAAGCGCAAAAGATCTTTGGAAAAACACCGCCAGGGCAGACACCTGCCCCTTCAGAGTATTAAGTTGGAGCCCTAGATCCAAACCATGTTGCAGGAACTCCAGGATTCTAGAAATAGAGAATTCCCTGCAAGGGAAAGCCCTAGTCTCACACCAATCAATATAAGACCTCCAAGTCCTATAGTAAACGGAAGAAGAAAACCTATTCCTAGCGCTAATAAGAGTCTGAATAACCGCATCAGAAAGACCTTCCTCCTTCAAGATGGAGGTTTCCGCAGCCACGCTGTCAAAGCCAGCATTGGTAAATTGGGGCAACGTAGATGACCCTGTGTGTGCAGATCCGGCAGCAGGGGCAGAACGAACTGATCTTCTGCTAACCTTACCACGTCTGCGAACCAAACCTGTCTTGGCCACCTTGGAGCCGCCAGAATTGCTGACGCTCCTTCCAGAGCCAGCTTGCGCACTACTCTGGCTACCATGGGAAACGGAGGGAACAGATACAGAAACCCCAGATCCCTCCAGTTCAGGGACACGGCGTCCGTCGCGAAGGCTAGCGGATCCTTCGCCAGAGACACAGATGCCAGAAGTTTGTGATTGTGACGGGAGGCAAAGAGGTCCACCACCGGTGAACCCCACCTGAGACAAATTGAACGAAACACCTTGGGACTGAGAGGCCACTCCCCCTTGCGGGCTGACCACCTACTCAGAGAGTCCGCCTCCGAGTTCTCTACTCCCGGAATGTGAACTGCCGAGATGCACGGGACGTGGCTCTCCGCCCAGTCCAGAATCAATGACACTTCCCTGAGGGCACTCCTGCTGCGAGTCCCTCCCTGGTGATTGATGTAGGCAACCGCCGTCCGATTGTCCGACCGAACCTGGACTGGCAAGCCCTGCAGGAGATGAGTCAAACGAAAAAGAACCATTCTGATGGCTCTCAATTCCAGAATGTTGATAGGCTCGTGGGCTTCCAGGGGTCCCCACAACCCCTGAAATTGCAGATCATTCCAGAAGCCCCCCCATCCTGAGAGGCTGGCATCCGTGGTGACCACCTCCCAAGGAGGAGTCTGAAAAGACCTGCCCTTCAACAGATTGGTTGAGTTCAGCCACCACCTGAGTGGTCGGCGAGCCCGGGGAGACATCAGAAAGAATTGATCCAGCGACAGAGGAGATCTGTCCCAGACAGACAATAGATGGAGTTGTAGCGTCCTCGTGTGAAACTGGGCAAAGGGGACTGCCTCGAAGGAGGCCACCATCAACCCCACCAGTCTCATTCCTAGTCGAATGGTCGGACGAGGAATGGACATGAGCGACCGAATCAATTCCTGAATCAAAAGAACCTTGGATTGAAGAAGGAACACTCTGGCCTGATCTGTATCCAGAGACATTCCCAGAAAGGATACTATCCTGGACGGGTAAAAGGAGGACTTGGGATAGTTGATCACCCAGCAGAACCTCTCCAGAGTGGATATTACCGTCCTGGTGTCCAATTCCGCTTGGCTGAATGATGATGCCATGATGAGGAGATCGTCCAGATATGGCACTATGCGAATTCCCTGCGCTCTAAGAAGAGCCATCACCCCAGCGAGCACCTTGGTGAAAAACCCTTGGAGCTGTGGTGAGACCAAAAGGAAGAGCTACAAACTGAAAGTGCCGATCTTCCACCACAAACCTGAGGAATCTCTGGTGCGCGGGAAAAAATCGGAACATGGAGGAAAGCGTCCTTGACGTCTATGGACGTCATGAAGTCCCCCTGACGGACAGCGCGGATAGCTGAACAACGCGATTCCATGCGAAATTTTCGCAGCCTGATAAACCTGTTGAGGATCTTCAGATCCAGGATGGGCCGGATAGAGCCATCCTTTTTGGGGACCGTGAACAGATTTGAGTAAAATCCCCGACCCTGATCTGATAAGGGCACTGGCGAGATGACCTCTATCTCCAGAAGACTTGAAAAACGCCTCCCGAAGCCCCTGTGCGCCAGGTGCGTCCGGGGGCACCCTAGACCTGAAGAAAAGCGGAGGAGGACGGGACTCGAACTCCAACTTGTAGCCGGAAGACACGACTTCCCGGATCCGTTTGTCCGAAACCTCCCGAATCCAGATCAGAGAGAAGTGTCGCAGCCGTCCCCCCACCCGCACGGGTGAGGGCGCCCCCTCATTGCTGAGCAGGCTTGTTCACAGGTTTTGGGTTATGACCCCCAGTTGTATCCTGAGCGGGCACGTCCTCTGCCCCTATTCCAGGAATCTCCTCTAGTGGAAGGGAAGGCGAAACCTCTTCCTGCTCTGGATCCGCGAAAGGAATGATTGAAAGAAGCCGCCCCGCGAAAGGGACGTCGTTGCTTCTTGCGTTGAGGTAACTTACCCCCCTTAGCTACTGAATCCAATTTTTCTCCAAAAAGCCATAGCCCCACAAATGGGAGAGACGTCAGCGACTTTTTTGGCCCAAAGTCGGCCGCCCACTGGCGCAACCAAACTGAACGCCTTATAGTCACCATCAGAGCAGAAGCTCTCCAAGGCGGCTAACATGAAAGACAAGAATAACTCACAACGTTTAAGTCCCAGAAATTCGTCACTGTCCGGGTGCAAACCGGAAGATGACAACAAGTCTCTGACCACCGACCTGGTAGCCACCACCAGCAGAGACGAAGCGCAAAAAGGGCCGTATGGCTGCCCCAATACTGGCAAAACCATGACAAGCCATCTGGCCAATTCGTTTATCCCCTCCATCTTTAAGAGAAGAGCAAATCGGGGTTATTCAAAAACGGCTGAATTGGATAACCCCAAAATTGGTGCATCCACCTCAGGGGGGGACGTCCAGCGCTTAACCGTGTCCGAAGGGAAAGGATATCTTTTATCCCAACTCTGAAGAATGCCTGGGAGCCGAGCTGGCCTCTCCCATTCCTTAGAAATAATCTTATCAAAATGCCTTTGATTAGGGAATTCCAAGCGCGGCTTGGATTCCTCATAAAACTCCCCTTGTTGATGAGGAGCAACCTCTGGAGGAGAAATAGCCAGAACCTCAAACATCTGAGATAGGACGTTAGGAGTATCCAAAGAACTCCCTGACCCCTTCTCAGAGTCCGCGCCAACGAATAGCTGGTCGTCCGAATAATCCGATTCGTCAAATAGCTCCTCTTCCTCCAGAGGGGAGTAATCTGACCAATCCAGGCGATCCTCATCGTCATATTCAAATGTCGGTGGGACCGGTGACAAATGCTTTCTCTTAGCTGGAGCCTTCTTGGCAGCCGCAGAAGAAATAAATTTTTCAATATTAGTCAATCTAGCACACACATCAGATTGCGACTGCCCACCCGTGACAACGTCACACGGGACACGGGCCAAGACGGGGTGGGAAGGGGATGACGCCGGCGGTGCTGACCCAGACGTCTGGGGTTCTGACTGCCATGTAATAGTCTGCTGTGCACATGGTATACATAGAAATACGTCATCCCCTGTTAGGGATACCCCACAGCCCATGCACTTCCGGGATTGCCCCGAGGGGAGCCCGGTATCTGGGGATGCCTCCATACGGTGAACTTATATGTAGTCGCAATGTCCGAGGGAATTACGCTAGTAAGCAACCCGGGATGCCCTTATAATTGTCCCAAGTGGGAGGATTTTAACATGGAATTTAACCCAGGGACCCAAGGACCGGAAGAAGACCCCTTAAAACCTAAGGCGTTCTACCTGAAAGACTGCCGGATATAAAGGGTTACATACATACATACATACATATATATATATATAAGGGCCCATAGGGCCACTCACTGTGCCTTCCTGCGTGAGGTAAATGGCGTCCACCACACACGCAGCTCACAGAGGCAGAGAGGATCCTGTGGGCGTGGCCAGCGCTGAGCGCGCGATATGCGTAGCTCCGCCCCCTTACAGAGCGGAAAGCGGGCTCCGCAGTGGGTCTGCGCCCCTAATGGCAAAATGTGTGAGGTAAATTACCTCAGAAAAACACTATAGCGCACACATATACCGGTGCCATGGCAAGAACAGCAGCCGCGGCGCCGGTAACCACAAAGCGCAATCGCCCGGCCCCGCCCACTGTGGCCAGCTCACAAGATTAATGGAACCGCCAGCGCAAATAACCGCGCCGCGGCCATTGCGGTAGTCACCGCAACAAAAAACAGTAAAGCCAGGGGGACAAGCCAGCGCCAACAGCCGGCGCCACCCCCCAATTACAACTTCTGAGGAGAAAAGTTCTCCTCAGCTCTGGCGCCAGTAGCAGCAAGCGCCGCTGTTAAAGTGAAACAAAGCACAATAAATAAATCCTATCTCTGAGGTAAAAAAGGTGGCCCCCGACATTTTATCCCCACCACCACAGGAGAAGGGCATCAGGAAAGGGGGGCCAAGGGACAGGGCATCCCAAACCGGGGTCACCAGCCCGGATAACCGCCTACCCTCTGGTACAGGGTCTCGCGGTGGAGCATGGCTCCAGAGCACTAAAAGTGCCATTCTACCCTCACCCGGGATACAGCCTAGACTGGGAGGCATGTGTATTGGGACTTATAAAAAACATAACCGGGTGGAAATAGAGAGAAAAGCGGGCCGGGAATAAACCCAGCTACCTGAAATCCCCCTGTGCAAGGAGGAGACATCATCTTCTGACTTGCTCGCCGTCTGCAGAGATGAAAAACTGGGAAATGAGTGGGAGGTCCCAGGTATTTATGGACTGGGAGGGGCTTTCTTTCCTCCAATCACCTCTGCAAATCGCCCTCTTCAGACCATACTACCCAAAACCACATGTAATGATTATCTTGAAGCGGGGTGTGTGACATACTTAGAATATAAAATTAAAGAATGGTGTGCAGCAGAAAGGGAGTCATATACAGCAGGTAATAGGATGGGCTCCATGCGGGAGTAACGCCTATAATACCCTGATGGTTGCCCAGCTTCTGGCCTCACTCGTTCCTTTTCTTTTTTCGCCTCCCACTTCTCTAGACATTTCTTTTAAAGTGGACCAAAACCCAGCTTGATCGGCCTGGGAATCTATAATCGCCATGGGACCTGGAAGAGGTGAGCTGGTCTCGGCGTCCTGGGGGGTTTCACACAGCAGGGCATACCCCATCGGGGTGCTCCTGAGGAAAGGACCAAAACCCAGGAAAGTCAGAATCCTGGGTTTTGGTCCACTTTAACCTCTCCCCCTTTCTTTCCCCATCGGCCCTTTATCCTCCTCTCCAGGCAAACACAGAGATAGTGGAGTGAGACTCAGAGCCCACCTGCATGTGGATTGCTTCAGTGTATTTCCCCAAAGGCAATCCTGCTAGTTTTCACTGTGCATTATTACAGCTTTAAAGGGGTACAAAACCCTCCTTGTCAGCGAGGGTGCAGGCCTGCAAAGACCCTAACCCACCGACTCATGCTGCCCATGAGCCCTGCATTACAGTAATACTTATCCTTTCCTCACTTCCCCCTTCTGTTTAACAGCTGAAAACTGCAGCATCCAATGCCTCTTACAGCAGCTGTTTCCATGGATGGTAAACTTTTTGGATCAAATACAAATCTGCAAAAAAGTGAATCACCACCAGAATGGCGGGATTATGTAGAGCCCTTATTACTCACCTGTGCCGATGAGGAGGATGAGGATTGGAGGAGGAATAATGGTAATAAGGACGATGAGCCACCGAACCACCGGGTTTCTTCCTCCTTTGTGCAACTTTTCTGAAGAGCCAAATATCACAAAGCAGATTGTTACATAAATTGTGGAGAAAATTATACATAAGTATCTTTGCCAAAAATGTCAACAGGAATCCCAAATTGACACATCAATGCCCGGGCGATATTGGTGGTTGTTTTTGTAGTTAAAGAGGACCTTCACTCTGAATAAGAGTCTATCTTATATGTTTCCACACCCTGTACATACAGATTGGCCACATTAGAAATCATCCTACCTGCATCTACTGCATGTTATGAGCCTTTAAACATCCAAGATGGCGGCTTATGGAAGCCGCCATCTTATCAGGCAGCCTGCAAACAGGAAGTGCCTCCTGACTGTGCTGCATTGCATTCTGGGATTGCTGACCTTTACCTGACCCCAGCTCGTCTCTGTCTGAGCAAAGCACAGGTATAACCGGACCCCTGTACCTTATCCCACTCTCCTTTCCTCAGTAAGTGTGATGCTTCTGAGTCAAGATGGCGGCGCCCGTATCCTAAATACCTGAACAGAGTTGCAGCCCAGTGGGGGAAAGAATAATAAGTTAGTGAAAAAAAACGTAAAATATATTAATTTTAGATGCTGGGGAACCGTTTAAGAGTTTGGGCTTTTCATTAAATCACGCTGAAGGTCCGGTTTAAGCAGTAATTATCTAGAACATGGATACACAAACTTGCGGCCGGGGGCACATGCAGCCCTCACTGCCCTCAGTTGCAGCCCCCAGTACCCTTGCAGTGCAAACTGCTGGTCAGTTGAGGGTAGTGCATCTCTAACTCCCAAAGCAGAAAGTTGTGCACCTATGATCATCTCTGTAGAGGGTGACACACATGTGCCACTGATCTGTTTGTATTGGATGTTTATGTAGACTCTCCCCAGCTCAGCTCTGCCCACCTCACCTCTGAAAGAAGGAGCAGATTCTAGAGACTGCTACAGCATGCTGCTGGATATGAGAATACAATTCTGTGAAGTACTCACTTGTAGAATTGGAATTATACGCATACAGCAAGTCCTGCTCCAGATATAGTAATAACATGTGGGTAATCCTCCGCCTCCGGCGCCGTGCACTGCAGACATGTAGAAAACAAGCTCCTCCCGGCCCTACATATACCGAGGGACCTCCCACAAATCCCCAGCATTGAAAAGCAGTGAGAAGGAGAAGCCGGGAGAAACCAACCACTAATATCAAGGATAACAATCACCATACAGGGGATCCAGAACAAGGTGAAACCAGGGTGGGGTGGAGCAGGACGTGCTGTATGCGTATAATACCAATTCTACAGGTGAGTACTTCACAGAATCGTATTATTCTAAGCATACAGCACGTCCTGCTCCAGATATAGTAATAACATGTGGGACATCTAATAGCAGTGTCCAAAAAGGCACAGCCAACAGTAAAAGAGCCGTCACCGGCAACCATGCTACCAAGAGCAACCTTTGAAAACTTGTAAAGGAAGAACTGAACACAAGCAGGCAGCGGACTAGCCAGCTTGCTCAACAGAACCTAGTGCTGAAAGGCCCAAGCCAAGCACAAGTAGTAAGAGAACAAAAACCCAAGAGAGAAGATGAAGAAGAATCTTCCTCTAAATGAGTAGGCCAGAGTAACAGCCTAACCATGCTACTGCAACAAAGGGTAGCCATGGCAACCTTAGAACTCTCCCCATCGGGGAATATGAACCCAGGTCTCAGGCGAGACCAGCAGGAATACTGAAAAACAACGCTAACAAGACTCAGCGAGAGCCAAAAGGTTTACCTTAGGCTCAGAAGGACAAAACCAACCGAGCAAGACCAATCCAAAGGGCACCTACACCCGTGGTAGCAATCAGATCCGGTACATAAGGATGGAGACCCTATAAGCCCCAAGGGGCATAATCCCTACCAGGGACAAGAGACAGACCAGGAATCTCCAACACCTGTTGAGGGATACAGATCCCTTTAGCTCAGAGTAATCCAGACAATAGCCCAGAGACCGGAGGGTCTGGAATAAAGGAGAATAAAAACACCGCCTGGACCCAATTCGGCGTAAGGCGGAACACCCTCACCTCAAGGTGTACAGAATAATATATATATATATATATATATATATATTATATATACCATAACATAACCGCTAACAGAGCCATCCTTTATGGCACACTTCTGACTGAAGCAACCGCCCCAGAAGAGCGATATGAGTGAAGGAGCAGTTCAGACAAGAAGCTGAATAAGACCCAAGGGAACCCTTAGCAGGGCATCCCGATAAGTAACCCCCCCAAAAGGGAGCATAGAATTCCCTGGGGAATGCACCTGAGCAACCCCTGAGGAATGCTCAAAACAGAAGATAGAACTAGACTTCTGAAGTAGGCGAACAGGGCGAGCCCTGAAAACCTTCAGAGCACCGAGTTGGGGAGCCAACTTCAACCGTGCTTTAATAACTCTAGGACCCAGGGATAGGGAACATCCCGCAGGAGGAAGAGAGCTAGTCCAAGCAAAGCAAACTAGAACAACATACTCCAACATAGCCGGCATAAAAGGGAGAAGAAGAAGAGGAGGGAGCTAGGCCTAGCCCTCCAGTAGAGAACAGACACCCAGAGATACCCATCTCCCATAGGGTGAAAAGCAAACAGACCAATCACCTAAAAAAGGCTTGTAGGTAGGGGCGACGTAGTAAGGAGCCTGAATAGGCAGAACAGCCCTCTTGAGAGGGCATACAGTACGACTGTCTTCAGCAGAAATCTGCAAACCACACCCCGCTGGGCCACCAGGGCCCCCAGCATAACGGTTCTCCCTTGCTACAGCAATCTAGTGCAGAACCCTACCTAGTAGGGTGAACGAAATTAAGACATATAGAATATAATATCCTGACAGAAGCAATACTAGGCCCTCATGACCAAGGCCAGAGAGTTCTGGGACAATCACCCAGGAAAATAAACCAGGACAGAGTCCCTGTAAAAGCCACGGGACCCCACAGGGTCACACCAGTAGGGGCTCAGTGAGACCCTAGAATAGGCCCTCCTAGAACAGTAGGACAGCCAACAAGCCAATACCAATGAAGTGCAGGGAATGTAATCACCCACTTAGATCAGAACCAGACCCTTCTTAAAGGGCAACCTGTTCCAAGACCTTGACAGATAAAAGGACAGGTCACTGTCATCAGACTGGCCGAGAGTCCCCAAAAGAGACAAGTCCTGAAGGGAAGAAGTCCAGCAACGTAAAGCCCAAAAAAGGCTCAATGCGATAACCGAAAAACAGAATGAAAATGGATCCCCTAAAGGGGACCCCCTTAGGAACCACAGGGGATTAAAGAAGAAATAGAACCCCTAGTCAACCTGCCAGACTTGGTCCCCGTGGTGACCATCTACCAGGATAGGCAAGAAGGAAGGGGATGGTCCCTGACAACTTCCTTGAATTTACAAACTTAAAGGGAACCCCGTAAAAAGAGGGGAGCGTACTGACTTAGTTCCAGGGGGTGTTGGAACCCCGTCCAGGATAAGTAACCTAAGGTGTCGCAGGGCCCAAGGGCATCTGAGGATAAAGAACAGCATCTGGGCCGCCACCAACAGGCCCACCAGCTGCAAGGTGAAGTTAGTGTGACAACAAAGAGGGCAATGCCCCTTCCATACTAAGGCCACACATAGCAGAAGGGAAGTTTTTAACCTGAACCCATCTAAATGCCACCCCTAGGGAGATACCGAACCAGGGTACTCTAAGTAAGAGATGTACCTGGGCACCAATCCAAAGGACTCCCAAGGAGCCCCAAGTCACTAGCCAACACGGCATGATGCAAAAATTTGGAAAAGAATGACAATCCAGTAGAATCTAGTGCAAAAGTCACATGGGCACGTCCAAGACACCACGTCCATACTCGCCTTGGTGAGTAGTCTGGGAGTGGGAGAGGGACACAAGACAAGACCCTTATCCGCAGAATTGGTCCTGCAACACTGGCAGGAAATGGCCTAGGTGTCCTGAAGGCACAGGGGACTAAAAGGGTATATAGATCCTCGCAGGCATCAAGAGGTCCACTGGACAAGAGCGTCTGCGGCCCAACAGGTAGATACCATGTAGGAACTGCTTGTGAAAATATAAAAGCTAGGTCCAGAAAGCCAGCCCTGGTCAGACTGCTTCATCTCAGAGGAAAAAGGCGATGTGGATGCAATCACCAGTCAAGGGCCAACCTGTAAGAGAGCCCAGACCCTGCACGCCCAACAGGGCGAGGGCGTCCCTTCATGCTTGTGAGGTCTTGGCAGATTTGGACTTTGCCCTGCCGGAGGTCCCAGGGCGTTGCCTGCCCCCCTTGGGGCGGGCCTCTACTCCAAAAAGTTGAAAGCACACATCTGGTTCACGCTTGACACTAACGTAGGGAGGGGGAGGGGTGTCCCTACCCCTCGGCGGCCGGGACGGCCTTCTGCGCGTGGGTGCCTTACCCTTTCTTCAGAAAAGGTCCAACCGGGCCCCGAATAAGCGTCGTCCTCTAAAAGGAAGGCCAGTAAGAGCCTTTTTAGTATCATTGTCAGCCCCCCACTGTCGCAGCCAAAGCAGGTGGCGAATAGCCACCACAAGAACCAAGGTTCTAGCACACATTTTAATGGTGTCATCCATCGCTGAGAATAAATCTCACAAAAACATCACAATCAGACAGTGCATTAAGGACCTCCCAAGGGAGATCCTCCGGCTGATGGTCAAGTATCTTCCTAAGAAGGGTCCTGGCGGCCACGGCACGGACCGGGCGCAGAGCCGTCCCTGCACACGAAAAGGCGTGAGAAGCAAGTCTGTCGATGCGCCGGTCCTCAGCATCCCGAAGGGTACGATGAGTAGAAGCTGCCATGAAGGGAGGGTTAGCAACCCCAATAATAGGTGCATCCACCTCGGGAGGGATTGACCAGCAGTCAACCAAATCAGGGGGAAAAGGGTACTTCCAGTCCCAGACCCCCGGAACCCCTGTAAGTTTACAAGGTGATTCCCATTCCTTAAATATGAGTCTGGAAATGATCCTGTTCCAGAAATTCCAGGCGCGGCGTCGCCATGTGGAAACTCTCCCTCTTTGGCTTGGGAGACTCTCCCGGAGGAGAGATGGACAGTACTTCAAAAATCTTTATAAGTAACTCATCAGTGTCACACAGGCCCCAAGAACAAGGGCCAGAATTGTCATGGCTCCAGGGTATCTCGTCTGAGGAACTGGAACCTGAGAACAGTTCACCGTCATCCGAAGGATCAAGGTCCTGCATCGCAGCAGACTCTTCAGTTTCAGTGGGAAACCTAGAACCAGGAGGCGTCAGGGACCGCTTCTTTCCAGCGCCCAAGCGCTCCGCCATACCAGACATCACCTGCTCAGCCGTAGGTAGCCTGCGCGGCACCACCTGCTGGTCATCCCCGCTCAAGTGCGACTCATTGGGAGTGAGATTTAAGCCTGGGGAGACGTGTATTGAAGCGAGGTGCAGCTACTGGTAAACCTAATTGCAGGGCCAGCACTTGTTCAGCACACAATCCGCAGACCCGTGCTCTGTCAGCATCAGCATGGGGTTGTTCACACATAGTACACAGCCGGTCTTGTCCCCGCGGGACCCCGGACACATAATTCTGAGATGCCTCCATATGGTGACTAATCTAAGCAATATGCCAGTAGGGATTTATGCAGTTAGCAACCCTGGATGCCCCAAGACCCGCTAGGAATGTGGGAGAATTTAGATGTAAACCCGTTAAGATATATATATCAGGCCGGGAGAAGCCACTGGAATCTTGGCGTCTGAAAGACATAAGCTGAAGAATGGGTGTCAGAGCCATGCGCAGCACAGGGAGAAAAATAGCCGAAAAGCCCGTGAGGGCACTCACAGTAACCAAGGAAGGAGGAGGATCGTGACCACGCGCGCGGGAAGACCGACAAAATGGCGCCAAGCGAACCTCGAAGGGCGGGCCAGAGCTGCAGGTGACGCGGAACGCGCCAACCAGACCACGCCCCCCCCCAGAGAGTGCGAAGCTCTAAGTGCGTAACCGGACAGAAAAAAAGGAGATCGTAATAAGCTCTATAGCGTCGTGAAACAGAGCCGCCGTACGCGCCAAGTCAAGGTACATTAAAGGCGCTGCGGCCAACCTAGCATAACTGTTTGAAGTGCGTCTCTGACCCCCGGTAACCGTTAAAGGTTATAAGCTTACAGTGTAATAGGGCAAGGTTAGGCCAATGTACACATCCCCCCCCTCTTTTTCCCCCCACTAACGGGGGGAACTAGGGAAGAAGGTGACTCAACACTCGGGGTTCACCGCTACACGGGGCGTGGGGCACTGGTGCAGGAGGGGCATCCACTGAAGGCTCACCATTAGTCTTGACCGCCTACCCTATGGTGGGGGATTGCAGTGGAGTCTAGCTCCGTAAGCACACTAGGTGCTGCCTACCTTCACCCGACCAACGGGAGGCATATTCTTCGTAAAGAGGACGGGTGGAAATAGTCTCGCAGGGCCTCGGGCTGTAAAGCCCCGCTCGCCTGCGAGAGCGTGATACTTCAGGTCTTCGCAGTTCCAGCACTGCAGAGAAATCTGGGGATTTGTGGGAGGTCCCTCGGTATATGTAGGGCCGGGAGGAGCTTGTTTTCTACATGTCTGCAGTGCACGGCGCCGGAGGATTACCCACATGTTATTACTATATCTGGAGCAGGACGTGCTGTATGCTTAGAATACTGTATCGGACATCTGATCTAGCATGGTGCTGGAACTTTAAAGTGGACCAAAACCCAGGATTTTGACCATCCTAGGTTTTGGTCCTTTCCACGGGGGGGGGCTCTTTCCCGGTCCCACGGCACGTCTTAAGAGCAGCGGCTCTGATGGCCGCATCCTCCGCTTCCCCAGGGAGCATGCCGTGCCCATGCCGGCCAATCACAAATGGGGGAAGAGGAGGATGCGGACGTCAGAGCGGGAAGAGGTGAGTGTGTTCGGGCGATCTGTGGGGTTTCACACTGTGGGGCACACCCGAGCTGGGTGCCCTGGGGAAAGGACCAAAACCCAGGATAGTCCAATTCCTGGGTTTTGGTCCACTTTCATCTCCTGAGTTATTAGCTCTTCTCAGCAGGGGTCCAGGTGGTTTCCTCACCTGTGGCTTGGGGAGTGCACTTAAAACCAAACTATACCAGTATAGTAGAACCTGACTGTTTTAGGAGCTAGCGCTGCACTGGATCAGATGTTGGGGGTTAGTACATTTTTTACACTTTAAATCTCATTCACATAGATGGTACTCACCATACTTCACAATGAGAGGTTCATCCAGGCTGCTGTGATCCACATGGCAGGAGTAAGAGTAGCTCTCCCATGTTGGCACTTCCATACTGGCTCTGGTCTGATAGGTGCCGTCAGGATGGGGGAGGATGGGGGCGTCTTCATTTGTAGAAATACGGACTGTCTGGTTCTTCATCCACTTTACATCTATATCTCGGGGGTGGAAGCCGTACACCAGACAGTGGAGTGTCGTCACCTCGCCTGACTGACGACCCCAGACCTTCACCTCCGGTGGAACTTCGAGAGGAAAAAAAAGACAATTCTGTGAGTACTCACCTGTAGAATTGCTTTTACCTCCCCAGACTCAGACCCAGGGTCACTGTCGCAGCCCAACTGCTAGTCCCCAGAGGAGTAAGAGCCCGGGAAAAGCTCCCTCTCCTCTAGGGAGTAACAGTCACAAGAAGCATCAATTTCCTCATACTCCTCAGTAAAGAGGGAGGGCGTGGGAGCCAGGTGCCGCTTCTTGCTAGAGGCCTTACGTGGAACAGGCTTGGCAAGCTGCCTTTCAATGCTGGCCACCCGAAGTGCCAGATCAGATTGTGACCCCCTGCTAGCATCCCCCTCACTGGGGGTTAAATGCAGGCGCTGAGGGGTAGGCGATGCCTATATAGTGATTAACACAGGTGGAATAGGCCAGCACAGGGTAAGGGCTAATAAAAAGCCACCTAGGATGCCCCCCCAAGGGATGCCCCCATAATTTAGTAAAGGGGAGATAAGCGTTAGGAGCAGGACCAGGAGAAACCACAACCGCAGGTGTCCCGCCTGAAAGACATAAGCAAAACGCATAAGCATCCCGCAGCCCATGCCCCAAGGAAACAAAACCCCCAAAGGGGACTCACAGACCAAGCAGTCACCAAGCCGACAGACCACAGAAGGAAGCGACACAGGCAGAGATCACCGCCGCAGCTCAGGGAGGAAGAGGGGCCCCAGACGTGCAGCAGAATCAAAATGGTGCCGGCAGAGGAACCTTGAGGGGCGGGCGCGGGAGGACGCCGCGATACGCGTCATCACCTCAGGTGACCGTGTCGGCGTCATCACCACACAGCAAAAAACGCCTCACAGATATAGCGCCGCCCGCCGCGAAGCGTAGTACAAAGCGGCGAAAAAAGTTTCAAAAACTGTTTAAAACAGCTAAAAACTTCTAAAAAAGGAGCAATCCTGACAATGGCTCTAATATATATACAAATTCATAGAAGAAAAAATTTTGATCAATAAACTTGATTGTATGGCAATTAAAGTGCAAATAAGTGAATATATACAATTAATCTACAGGTCCATGAATGCAATATAATACAAGTGCAAAAGTGAAAAGAAAAAAAAATATATTTCATATTAAATTATGAATGTGCAATCCAGGCAAGAAAGTGTCAATGCTCAATCAATAAAACATCCAGTATATAGACAATAATTATGAGTAAAGTGACTTAAGTGTATTGAAAAAGTGCATTGGCCAATACAATCAGTAATAGATAAAAGGTAAATTACATCACCAATAAACAGAGCCCAGGCCCTCCTACAGCAGCCTACCACCCACGCATTGCGTGGCCTGATGCCACTTCGCCGTTTTCTTCTATGAATTTGTATATATATATTAGAGCCATTGTCAGGATTCCTCCTTTAGCCGTTGTGTATATATGTTTTTTACCTCTGTCTTTCATGTTGTATGTTTTAGATGCGAATTGATCTCAATACATTTTTCTGCTTTTATATTTTCATACATTTATCAGTGCGGCTTTATTTATGGGGTTCATTTGGGGCATATCTAGAGCCCCAGCTTTATAATTTTTCTCTTAACTTTAAAAGGAAACTGAACCCCTACAAACCTCAGACGAGAAGTACCATACTGGCACAGGGCTGCACGACTTGCCTTTCACATTCCCAGTCCCGGTATCTGATGCCGGGACCCACGCGACCAGGCCTTCATCTTGACAGAGGCGTATGGGGGGGGGGCTATGAAGTGTGGGTCGTCCAATGAGAATAATGTTACCATTATGGAGTCACAAGTTAGTCATCCACAAACCTGCGACACACAACAGCACCAATAAAGCCAGAGTAGGGCGTAGATAAACAGGAGCATGAATAAAGAGTGAAATTAAAGTTGTTGTATTATGACTTTGTGGCGGTCTGAAATGGACCAAAACCGACATTTTTAAACTCGCACCCCCTGAATTGTCCAAGACACAAACAATTGGATGCCCTTGTCCCTGAATGCCGCATGTTTTAGCCAAAGCCCCGCCTCCTTGAGTCATTGTCGCTGTTGTGCGTGCCGAGTGATGTCATTGGCACACCTATGCGGAAGCATCATGCACAGCATACAGCTCTGTTCGGAAACAGAGCCCAGGCATAGGGAGAGGCTGCATCCCCAGTTTTCCTGTGGTCTGAGGTGAGCTGTCACCGCCAGCTTATAAGAATGGCTGGGCAACAGGTGTAAGACGCGCATGCAGAGTTAGAGCGCCGGAAAGGTTTGGTGGGAGATTCTGGGGGTAGGGAAGCGGTAGGCCCTGGCGCACAAGGGTTTTGGTCCACTTTGAAGAGGAACAAAACACAACATTTTCAATATCCTGTGTTTTTGCTTCTCCTTCCCGGGGCATCCAGATCCATTTCCTCGCTTTCTCTAGTCTCTTTTACCCTTATAGCCATCTCTTCCGCTATTGAAGTGGAATTAATGCGTGTGGGGAACCCCATTAAAAAACTGCTTTGTGCCACCTGGCCCTGGCCTGGACAGTCCCTTTAAACAATACTGAGACACATGTAGGCCAGTACCGTTCTGCAGCAGGTGGTCCTCCTTGTGGTCCAAGTAGAGCCTCAGCCACTGAATGCACTTGGTGTCCTTGTAGTAGAATTGCCTCTTCACGCTGCCCACTCTCCTGTTCCACTCTTCTACTAATTCCGTGGCTGTAATATCATCATTCACAGACGCCATAAACTTCTGTTTCATATTATCTAAAAAAATAAAATCTTTGCCCTGAGCAGCAAATTCTTCTACCCCAGAAGTCGTGTTATCCTTGAAAATCTCACACACGAAACGGACTTGGTAGACGTATTTCTGAGAATGACCTGGAAGAGAGAATTGTAAAAATGCTTAGGGCCTTATTTATCAAGGGCTAGCGCCAGGTAGCGCCAGCTATCGGCGGCTACCGACTCAAGTACGCCCGGCGGCGGTCACAATGACGCATTTATCAAGCTAAATGAGTCTAGCGCCGGCGAGAGCGACAGCAAGCGCGGGATTCATCATGAAGCCGCCTGGAACGAACAGCGCCGCTGCAAATTCCATCACAGCGCCAGGTATGACCTGTCGCTCCCTGGCGTTGTCCAATGCATTTCAATGGAGCAATCTTTAATTAATCATAATTAATTGATATTAATTTTTTTTTTTTTTTTTTTTTTTTAATGTCAAAAATTCTGAGACCACTTCTGCAATGTTATGTTTTTTTTTTTAAGTTAAAAAAAAAAAAAAAAAAAAATTTGTGCAGAATTTATATTACAGGTCTGATATTAATGTATTCATATTACAAAATGATTCAAAAAAAATGTATAATTTTACAATCAAAAAATATGGTTGTTTAGGGGTTAAAAGCTCTTTTACACCCATCGCCGCCAGCGCTCTGGGGTTAAAACAAGGAATGGACAGCGCCAGCAAATTCGGAGCGTGATTTGTTAATGAATATGCAGCTAGCCGTTCGCTCTGGCCATTCGTTGTCAGGCGCTCACATACAACGCTGAACCTGTGAAACAGCGACCCCTAAGCCCGTATTCAACATTACCGCACACCGACTGAGTCGCTATCATCAAGCTAACGCCGGCCAAGCACAGCGAATACTGGCTGGCGCTGAGAAAATCACACTACAGTCGCTCATCTGTCGCTACCTGGCGCTATTACTGAATCGGCCTCCCCGAAAGCTGCACATGTCCTGCCCTGCTGCCTGTCTGTGCAATCAGCGGCCATATTGGTATACATCTTCCCATATTTGAATTGTAATGTGGACCAAAAGCAGGTCTGGAGACTCCAGGGACACTCCCACCCCCAGCTGCAAGTATATTGGTGCCAGAGATCAGGTTTGGAGCATTATTTAGCAAAAATTACTGTTGGTACCCTTTAAACTGGACCTTCAGCATCATTTAATGAAAAGCCCAAACCTTTAAAAAACTGTTCTTCAGCATCTAAAATTAATACATTTTAAGTTTTTAGTCACTTACTTATTAGTCTTTCCCCCACTGGGCTGCAACTCTGTTCAGGACTCTAGGATACGGGCGCCGCCATCTTGACTCAGAAGCATCACAGACTGAGGAGAGGGGAATAAAGTGCAGGGGGTGGGGTTATAGCTGTGCTTTGTATAGACAAAGCAGAGCTGGGGTCAGGGAAAGGACAGCAATCCCAGAATACAGAGCAACACAGTCAGAAGACACTTCCTGCTTGCAGGCTGCCTGATGCTCCATAAGCCGCCATCTTGGATGTTTAAAGGCTTATAACATGCAGTAGATGCAGGTAGGATGATTTTTAATGTGAGCAATCTGTATGTACAGGGGGGAAACATAAGATCGACTCTTATTCAGGGTGAAGGTCCGGATTAATGTGAGCAATCTGTATGTACAGCGTGTAGGAAACATATAAGATATGCTCTTATTCGGGGTGAAGGTCCGCTTTAAAAACACACTTCTGATTCATGTAGACATGATGGTGAGAGGGGCGAGGAGGGTATTGTGGGAGCGGCTGACAGCGACGGGCAACTTCCTCATATTATAACATAGATCCATTTCCTTGCGTTCTCCAGTCTATTTTACACTTTTATCCATCTCTTCCCCTATTAAAGTGGAACAAGACTCAGAATTTAGAATTTTCAGAGTTCTTCCCATCCCCAGGGGCATCCGTTGTGTGAACCCCCCCCCCCCCCCCAGTTCACCCAGCAAAACTCACCTCGGCTCTCATTAACTATAATGGGGAAAGGCGAGTGTTAATGTAAAAGTGACCCCTCCCCCGGGATATGGATTCTAGTGAGCGAGTGGAACGCCATGTAGCGTACGATTCATCATTATCCCAGGCTCAGCCTACAGCGCCGGCGTTCAGCCTTGCAGAGTGCCACGTATTACCTGTCGCTACCTGGCGCTCTCCCATACATGTCTATGGACGATCCTTAAAGTGGACCAACACCCAGGATTTTGACTATCCTGGGTGTTGGTCCACTTAGGTGGGGCACCCCGATCGGGGGTGCCCCGCTGTGTGAAACCCACGTGACCTCGTCCGGCCAATGACAGCGCTCAGAGCCGCTCTGGTATGCGCGTCCAAAGCCGCTTGGACGCGCATACCAGAGCGGCTCTGAGCACTGTCATTGGCTGCATCTCTCGCTTCCCTCTAACAGGTAGCGCGCCTGCGCCGGCCATTCACAAAACGGACAGCGCGGGAGCGCGCCCTGCTGGAGGGAAACGAGAGACGCGGCCGCGTCTCGCGCATGCGCCGTTGGATCGCCAGTAAGGTAAGGTTTGTGGGCCTCCTGGGGGGTTCCTTCCCGCGGGACATCCCGATTTCGGATGCCCCGTGGGGAGGGATCTGATCTGTCCGGGAATCTTATAGATTCCCGGGCCGATCCCCCCTGGGTGTTGGTCCACTTTAAATCCCTTTTCTAATCCCAATTTTTAAATTTTTTTTTTTGTCATAAAATCTCAAAACTTTCTGACATGTATCCTGGCCTAGAAAATTACATTTTTGAAAACTTTTGTTTTTTTTATATTTTTATGCAGAGTTGTCCTTACATGTCTGGTATTAAAGTGTTCATGTTACAATGTAATAACAATGTAATTCCATATGTTTTCGCTTTGTTGCTACTGGATACATGTTCATAAACAGACTTTAATCACACAGCCTCTGGCGCTATGGGCTACAATTACATGATTTTGAGCGCTGGCGATGTTTGAGGCTGTTTTTTTTATGAATGTGGTGCAAGTTAGTCGCCCTGAGCTGGCGCCATTGTTTGCTCCCATACAGCGTAGTACTGCGACTTACGCATCATATTCATCAATGCTGGACAGCGACTGAGGCGCTCTGAAACAATCATCCATGGTCAAGCACAGCGTCTACTAGCGGTCGCTATGAAATCTGCTCTACAGACGCTCATCTGTCGCTACCTGGCGTTAGTAATGAATCAGCCTTTTTTTTCTTGTTTATAATGCCAAATAGGGGTTAGAGGGGGTTGTTTATTCTTGGATTGCTGAGCCTGTAGCTGTAGAAGACACTTACCTGTACGCTTTAAACGCTGTATGGTCTCTCGATGTCGGCGTTCATAGTACTGTGCAGTGCTGTTCATAAAACTCCAGTGAGCTTTCTCTATCCTTTCCATCCAGGGATATAAACATTGCAAGGTACCATGGGAGTAAATCAGTATGACAACATCATCTAGAGATGTGACAACTTGATGGTCTGCCGCCAAAGAACTGTCCCCCTCCCACGTTGTTGTGAAATGAAAGGCAAGCTGGTGGCCCTCTATGAGAAATACAGAATTAAAAAAATGTGTAAAAAAACAGAGCAATCAGTGTGGCGGTGGCATTGTAGAGTTAGTAAAGATTGTCAAACAGCAGCAGCACATGTGTCACTCTTCAACCAAAGTCACAGCACTCAGGTATGGTAGCCGAGCTGACAAAATGGCATCTCAGCAAACAGAGACTCAATGGCAAGCAGGATCAGTGAAAGCAGCATCATAAGGGCCAAACATAATTATATTTTTCAATTAACAGAAGGCCTGCAGGAATAAATGATCATGGCTCCGGCGAGGGCCCTTCTTTCCCCTATACCTAATACCCCCTCACCAGCCAGTGGGGGCATCCCTCAGTACAGCCAGTGGGGGCATCCCTCAGTACAGCTTACAGCCAGTGGGGGCATCCCTCCCCAGGGGCATCCCGATACTCCATTGTGTGAACCCCCCCAGTTCACCCAGCAAAGCTCACCTCGGCTCTCATTAACTATAATGGGGAAAGGCGAGTGTTGATGTAAAAGTGAGCCCTCCCCCTTGATATGGATTTTTAACACTAGACAATTTCATGACAGAGCTCCTTTATTGTTGCTATCTGTGACCCTATTGTGCCGATACAGGCTCACCCATGATCCCCTGTAGTGCTGAAGTCAAGGAAGCTGGCCATCAAGGAAAAAACTCTGGGTGGCTTAATAATGTCCCTGGGGGATACAATACACAGTGAGTATTTTAGTACTGTGTTGTTTCCTGCGGCATGCAGGGGCGTACATGGAGTACAAAAGGACCTCGTATCAAAATTCATGGTGGGCCCCTTACTTGCTGTGGGGCCCTCAGTACAGCCAGTGGGGGCATCCCTCAGTACAGCTTACAGCCAGTGGGGGCATCCCTCAGTACAGCTTACAGCCAGTGGGGGCATCCCTCAGTACAGCTTACAGCCAGTGGGGGCATCCCTCAGTACAGCTTACAGCCAGTGGGGGCATCCCTCAGTACAGCTTACAGCCAGTGGGGGCATCCCTCAGTACAGCTTACAGCCAGTGGGGGCATCCCTCAGTACAGCTTACAGCCAGTGGGGGCATCCCTCAGTACAGCTTACAGCCAGTGGGGGCATCCCTCAGTACAGCTTACAGCCAGTGGGGGCATCCCTCAGTACAGCTTACAGCCAGTGGAGGAATCCCTCAGTACAGCTTACAGCCAGTGGGGGCATCCCTCAGTACAGCTTACAGCCAGTGGGGGCATCCCTCAGTACAGCTTACAGCCAGTGGGGGCATCCCTCAGTACAGCTTACAGCCAGTGGGGGCATCCCTCAGTACAGGCAGTTAGGGGCATCCCTCATTTGACTATCCCTCAACGCTGGACAATATTAAGGCGGCAGGCTAACCCATTCATGCCTGCCTGCCGCTGCTGTTACACCCCCTCCCCCAGCTGTACACAAACACGCAGGAAACAAACACACACATGCCACTTCCTGGTTGTTGCGTGCCCATTCCGCAATAACCAGAAAATGCCGGTAAATTTGTGTGTGTTTTTTGTGTGTGAGCGGTGGCGGGAGGGAACATCAGCAGGGGCGGACTGGCCATAGGGCATACCAGGCAAAATCCTGGTAGGCCGGCACTAGCAAATGCCACGAACGACAGATGGAGAGGGTTGACGGCATCGGTCATTTGCGGCTCTTGCTAGTGCCGGCCTACCGGGATTTTGCCCACCCCTGCTGTCACCCCTGCCAATTCACCCTTAATATATGCCTCTCCGTACAATCGGTTATCATGACTGTCCCCCTATTTGACTAGTGCTACAGTTGTCCAAAAAATAGTTTTTCTAAATTTACAACAGCGATATAAAGTGCTAATGATAGTGCAAAAGTTTTATCAAATAAATACATTCATTTATAAAGACATACAAATAGTGAAAAAGGCAACAAGTGCATATATAAAAACTCTATGGAAATTATGAACAGCATTTCAATAGTGTAATTAATGCAGATCTACCAAAGTAAGTATAAACCCATAGAGATGTACAATATTGATACGGGAAAGGTAAGTATAAGAATATATCGAAGTCTGCATCACCAATACAGATGAGCCAAAAGATCGACAAAGTTGCACCGCACTTAACCATTTTGTTCCATGTGTTTTTAACTATGTGGTGTTAGTCTATTTTTGTCAGTAGTTTTTAAAGTCTGTACAATAAACAATAGTTTGTGCGGAATTTAACCTCCGCTTTTAACCCATCCGTACAGTGAGTATGCACATGCTCGAGGAGGTGGGCTGCTTAATAAAATTACCTATATCACTCCTTGCAGTGGATAGAGCCATGAAAATCATCTCTTTATGTCTCAGGGCCATCCAAGGCACGTAGAAAGCCGCTGATGCGCAATGCCAATCATTAGCTTAAAATGTATGCAGCCAAACACCTTCTACTTGTGGACACATTTCAAGCTTTTGGCTCTCATAAGCACCAAGTTGGAAGTACTTGGCTGTATGGGGGGGGGGGGGGTGAGTTCCAAAACAGTTGCAAGCCATGTGGAAATACCTAATACCTATGTTAGGCTTCATATGGGGGAGGGGGTTAAAGAGACCAAAATACCCTCTACTCGAAGGTAAAGGGCACTTTTCTAGAATGGAAAGTATTTACAAAGTGCCCAAAAATACAATTCTGTCAAATACTCACCTGTAGAATTGTTATTATACGCATACAGCACGTCCTGCTCCATCTATAATACTTACACATGGGTAATCCTCCGCCTGAGGGCGCTGTTCACGGCAGACATGTAAAAACAGGCTCCTCCCGGCCCTACATATACCGAGGGACTTCCCACAAATCCCCAGCATTGAAAAGCAGTGAGAATGAGAAGCCGGGAGAAACCAACCACCCAAAAACTGGCAATAATAACAATGATAACAATCACCATACAGGGGATCCAGAACAAAGTGAAACCAGGGTGGGGTGGAGCAGGACGTGCTGTATGCGTATAATGCCAATTCTACAGGTGAGTATTTCACAGAATTGTATTATTCTAAGCATACAGCACGTCCTGCTCCATCTATAATACTTACACATGGGACATCCAATAGCAGTGTCCATAAAGTAGGGTGGGATCCCCAACAGAAAAGGAAACAGCAAGCAGTTTAAACTACTGCTGCCTGCAAAACCTTGCGGCCAAACACAGCATCAGCTGAGGCCCTAACATCAACCTTGTAAAACTTTGTAAAGGTATGAACCTAAGACCAAGTAGCGGCCTTGCAAACTTGTTCCACAGAGGCCTGGTGCTGGAAAGCTCAAAAAGCCCCAACAGCCCAAGTAGAATGAGCAGTAAGACGGAAAGGGGGAGTCTTCCCCTTAGTAGAATAGGCCTGAACCACAGCCTGACAAATCCATTTACAGATGGTAGACTTGGCGGGAGCCAAACCCTTCCTAGGCCCATGAGGCACAACAAAGAGAGCATCAGTCTTCCTGAAAGCCTTAGTGATAACTAGGTAATACGCACCTAACCACATCCAAGGAATGCAAAACCCTCTCCTTGGGGTTACTAGGATTAGGGCACAAAGAAGGAAGGACTGATTCAAATGAAAAGCAGACACCGCTTTAGGCAGAAAGTCTGTCTTGAAGCGGAACACCACCTTATCCTGGTGTCTCTCATAGTAGGGAGGCTTAATAGATAAAGCAGCCAACTCAGACACACGCCTAACAGAAGTAATAGCTACTAGAAAAACAACCTTGAGCGTGAGAACAGAGAGAGCAGCCTCCTGAATAGGCTCAAAGGGAGCACCCTGCAGGGCAGATAAAACCAAGTTTAAATCCCAAACATGTACCATAGGTTTGCGAGGGGGGCGCACGTGAGTGACCCCCTGAAAGAAGGTCTTGATCAGAGGATGCTGGGCAAAGGTCTTCTGAAAGATGATAGACAGGGCCGAAACCTGACCCTTCAGAGTACTAAGCTTGAGACCCAAGTCTAGACCATGTTGTAAAAACTCCAGCACCCTAGAGACTAGGAATTCCCGTCAGGGAAGGAACCTGGACTCACACCAGTCAATGCAAGAACGACATACGCTATAATAGATAGCAGAAGAAGTCTTTTTCCTGGCTTGCACCATAGTGGCCACTACAGAAGCCGACAAACCCTTTTCCATCAGGATGGAGGTTTCAACAGCCAAGCCGTCAAAGCCAGAGTTAGTAAATTGGGATGGTGTAGAGCCCCTTGAGTTAGAAGATCTGGCAACCTTGGCAGATCGTACTGATCTACTGCCATTTGAACCACGTCTGCGAACCACACTCTTCTTGGCCACCTTGGGGCCACCAGAATCGCGGGTACCCCTTCCAGAGTAATCTTGTGCAGAACTCTGCCCAGAAGGGGAAGTGGCGGGAACACATACAGGAGGCGAAACTCCCTCCAAGACATGGACAGGGCATCCGTGGCCAGAGCCAGAGGATCCTGAGACAGGGATACAAAGCTCGGGAGCTTGTGATTGTGACGGGACGCAAACAGATCCACATCTGGCACACCCCAACGGTGACACAGGGACTGGAACACCCTGTTGCATAGGGACCACTCCCCCTGACGGGACGATCCCCTGCTCAGAGCGTCCGCCAGCAGATTCTCCGCCCCTGGAATGTAGACAGCCGAGATGCATTGGACATTGGCCTCCGCCCATGTTAGAATCAGAGATACTTCCTGGAGAGCCCCCTTGCTCCGGGTCCCTCCCTGATGATTGAAGTAGGCAACCGCCGTTCTGTTGTCCGAGCGTACCTGAACCGCCAGACCCCTCAGGTGATGGGTCAATTGTTCCAGCACCAACCTGACTGCCCTGAGTTCCAAGACATTGATGGGTAGATGGGCCTCCTGAGGGTCCCACCTCCCCTGGAAACGCAGGGACTTCCAGAATCCCCCCCAGCCCGACAGACTGGCATCCGTTGTGACCGTCTCCCAGACGGGGCCAGGAAGGATCTGCCCCTTATCAAGTTCCTGTGGTCCAGCCACCACGCAAGGGATTGTCTGACCGAGGAGGGGGGGGGGGGGGGGAGCACCCAGACCTCGTCCAAGGACGCTGGGTTCTTGTTCCAAACAGACAGAAGGTGAAGCTGCAGAGTTCTCAGATGAAACTGGGCAAAGGGCACCGCCTCGAAGCTTGCCACCATCAGGCCCACCAACTGCATTCCCTGCCGGATGGAGGGATGAGGGCTCGAAAGCAGGGACCTCGCCTGCGTTGTCAGAGCTTCCACCTTCTGCTGAGGCAGGAATATCCTTGACTGAACTGTATCCAGAATCATCCCCAGGAGCGGAGTCACCGAGGAGGGGGACAGAGAGGACTTGGGGTAATTGATCGCCCAGCCGAAGGACTCCAGGGTGGACACTACCAACCGAGTGTCCAACTCTGCCTGCCGCAGAGACTGAGAGGTGATGAGTATATCGTCCAGGTAAGGCAGCACACAAATGCCCCTTAGCCTTAACAGGGACATCACCCCTGCCAGCACCTTGGTGAACACCCTGGGAGCCGACGTGAGGCCGAATGGCAAGGCCACAAATTGGTAATGCTGATCCTTCAGCGCAAATCTGAGAAACCTTTGGTGTCCTGGAAACACCGGAACGTGAAGGTAAGCATCCTTGATGTCTACGGATGTCATAAAGTCCCCTGGGCGCAGCAAGGCGATAGCCGAGCGCAGAGTTTCCATACGAAAATGTTTGTTTTTGACAAATTTGTTGTGGATTTTTAAATCCAGAATGGGCCTGACTGACCCATCCTTGGGTACTGTAAAGGTTGGAATAGAACCCCCTGCCCCAGTCTCTTAAGGGGACCTTGCAAATGACCCTGAGATCCAGAAGGTCCTGCACGGCCAGCAACAACACCCGAGCTGAGGCACGATCCTGTGGGATCCGGGACCCAACAAACCTGGTAGGGGGCCGTACAGCAAATTCTATCTTGTAACCGGAGGACACTACCTCCTGAATCCACCGGTCTGAGACGTGGCATCTCCAGACGTGCTCGAAGTGCTGCAGACGGCCCCCCACCCTGACGGGTGAGGGCGCCCCTTCATGCCTGGGGGGTCTTGGGAGGGGCCTTAGGCTTGGGACCCCAAGAGGAACCGGGACGGCGTCCTCTGTTCTTGTTCCAGGAATCTGCGCAAGACCCAGCGAAGGACACTTCTCTGCCTTGCTTAGCCCCACGATAGGGGGTCAATAGCGAGCTTGGGCCACGAAAGGGCCGAGTCTGCCGCTTACGCTGGGGCAACTTGCCACCCTTGGCGAAGATGTCTAACCTCTCCCCAAACAGGCGCAGCCCCTTAAATGGGAGCCCTGTAAGGGCCTTCTTGGCGGCGTTATCAGCGGCCCACTGGCGCAACCAGACCGCACAGCGTATGGCTACCACCAGAGCAGAAGATCTAGTGCTCAGCTTAATAGCATCATCCAATGCAGATAGGATAAAGTTAACAAAATTTTCACAGGTGGACAAAGCATTGGCAGCATCAGAGGGCAACTCATCCGCTCCTTCAAGAGCATTCCTAACCACAGTCCTGAGCGCCACTGCCGTAATGGCTAAGGCGCAAACCGGGCGGAGCGTCGCTCCCCCAAATGCAAAGGCATGACATGCCAATTGGTCAACAAGCCGGTCCTCAGAATCCCGCAGCGTAGTAGTGTCGGGGGAGTGCATAATAGAGGTGTTGGACAAAATAAAATTGGGGCATCGACCTCGGGCGGCGATGTCCAGCACTTGACCAGGTCAGCAGGGAAGGGATATTTCTTTTCCACACTTTTAGGAACCCCAAGAAGTTTACTGGGGTGTTCCCATTCTTTCAGCACGAGACTACTGAAATGGGTTTGTTCAGGAAAAACCAAACGCGCCCTAGCGGTGTGAAACAAATCACCCCTTTGCCTGGCAGCCGCGGCAGGGGGAGAGAGGGAAAAGACATCAAAGATCTGGGCCAACAGTCTGTCAATGTCATCCAAGGACCAATGTTCAGAGCCAGACTCCTCCTGTCCCCTCGACTTGTCATCGTATGACCCTGAGTCAGAGAACAGCTCCCCTTCATCTGAGGGGAGATGTGCATAAGAGAGCAATAAATCATCAGATTCTATAGGAAAGAGAGTCGATTCAGGATTCAAATGCCGCCTCTTGGCAGTGGCCTTACACGCTAAGGAGCCAGCAATCAAGTTTTCAGCACTAGATAGTCTAGTGGCAAAATCAGGATGAGACTCCCCACAGGTATTGGGGGTTAGACTCACGCTTGGGGGAGTAGGTGAAGTGAGGCGAGGTGCAGGCCCAGCCTCAGAAGAGGCGGGAAGACCGGCCAGCGCCTGCTGTGCACAAGGAACGCAGACCCGTGCATTGTCACCGCTGCTAGGTAAGACCCCACAAGCTACACACAAGACGGGCCTGTCCCGAAGGAACCCCGTTCACAATATCCTGAGATGCCCCCATATGGCGATTATTAGGCACAATATGCCAGTAGGGATTGACGCTATAAAGCAACCCTGGATGCCCCAATGACCCGCGGGGAATTGGGAGTGATTTTTAATGGTAAGGACGGGCACTTCACCGGGCCGGGAGAAGCCACCGAAATCCACTGTCTGAAAGACACAAGGGGAACAAGGATGTCAGAGCCAAGCGAGAAAGAGCAAAAGCTGAAGAAAGGGTCGCCCGTGAGGGCACTTACACACAGCAAGGGGAGGATGGTCTTCACCACGCGCGTGTGAGTAAGAAATGGCGCCAAGCGAACCTCGAAGGGCGGGCCAGACTGAAGGCAACGCGGAACGCTCCAAACCAGAACTACGCCCCCTGAGAGTGTGAAGCTCGAAGGCGCGTAGCCAATCAGCACAGCCGGTAGTAACGCCTAAAGACAGACCTGAGAGAATTACCTCAGAGACTAAGAATGACAGACAAGAGAGTATAGGAAAGCGGCCGTGAAAACAGCCGCCTTACGTGCCATGTGAATACAGTAAAGGCGCTGCGGCTGACCTTACAAACAATAAAAGGCGCGGATCTGACACCCGGTAGCCGTTAAGGGCATATTAAGCTTACTAGTGTAATAGGGCAGGTTTAGGCCATCGTACACACAACTCCCCCCCCCCCCCCTCTTTTCCCTCCTACAATGGGGGGAACTAGGGAGGAAGGTGACCCGATACATGGGGTTCACCGCTACGCAGGGCACTGATGCGGGAGGGGCATCCTCTGAAGGCTCACCATTAGCCTTAACCGCTTACCCTATGGTGGGGGATTGCGGTGGAGCGTGGCTCCGTAAGCACACACAGTGCTGCCTACCTTCACCCGACCAACGCAGCCCAGGCTGGGAGGCATTACTTCACAAGGAGGACGGGTGCAAATAGTCCCGCAGGGCCTCGGGCTGTAAAGCCCCGCTCGCCTGCGAGAGCGTGATACTTCATGTCTTCGCAGTTCAGCACTGCAGAGGAATCTGGGGGATTTGTGGGAGGTCCCTGGGTATATGAAGGGCCGGGAGGAGCCTGTTTTTGCATGTCTGCAGTGAACAGCGCCCTCAGGCGGAGGATTACCCAAGTGTAAGTATTATAGATGGAGCAGGACGTGCTGTATGCTTAGAATACAAGGAATAACAGATTTACCCATCACTCCATGCAGTGGGCGGAGCCACGCAAATCATCTCTAAGACTCATCCATAAGTGGAAGCAACAAAACAAGGAATAACAGATTTAAAGTGGACCAACACCCAGGGGGGGGAATCAGCCCGGGAATCTATAAGATTCCCGGACCGATCAGATCCCTCGCCGCGGGCATCCGAAATCGGGATTTCCCGCGGGAAGGAACCCCCCAGGAGGCCCACAAACCTTACCTTACCGGCGATCCCACGGCGCATGCGCGAGACGCGCCCGCGTCTCTCGCTTCCCTCTAGCAGGGCGCGCTCCTGCGCCGGCCGTTTTGCGAATGGCCGGCGCAGGCGCGCTCCCTGTTAGAGGGAAGCGAGAGACGCAGCCAATGACAGCGCTCAGAGCCGCTCTGGTATGCGCGTCCAAGCGGCTCTGAGCGCTGTCATTGGCCGGACGAGGTCACGTGGGAGCGGGGAGAGGTGAGTTTTTGCGGCGTGCCCCACCTAAGTGGACCAACACCCAGGATAGTCAAAATCCTGGGTGTTGGTCCACTTTAAACCATCACTCCATGCAGTGGGCGGAGCCATGCAAATCACACAGTATGTGTGAGGAGACTCCAGCGCTGTGACATACATTTCAATGGGTGTTCCTTTTCTTCTGTTTAAAGTGGACCAAAACCCAGGATTTTGACTATCCCGGGTTTTGGTCCACTGCCCCGGGGCACCCCGCTATGTGAAACCCCCTAGATCGCGAGTTACAACTCACCTCACCCCGCTCTCATGCGTCACCACTCTGTACACCGCCACAGCTAAAGACAGCGCTATAGCACTCCTCATATTATGACACTAGTGTAAGTATTTATCACTTATCCGCCTGTTACCCCCATGGCCATAATTTGCTGCATTTCCTGAACCACGCCACAGATGCTGGCAGCGCTATACAAGGTGAACACACACACACACTATTGTGTACTCACCAGCCCGGGCTCGGGTCACTAAAGCCAGGACCAGGAAGAGCGAGCGGGCGGCCATCATCTCCCTCCAGTGTGCGACCTCCTGCCGGGAACTCGGTTACCTCACAGCGACTCACCTCAGCGTCTCCCTGTCACGCTCTGTGTACAGAACTAGACTCTGCCTGCTGATTGGCTGATGGTCTGCTCCTGCCCAATAGGAATATTGGCACATAGCGCATCACCAGTTGCCGGGTAGGGAGAGACTGTGAAGGTTTCAGGCTCATAGAGAACAGTGTATGTGTGAGGAGACGCGGCAGCGCTGTGACAGAAAACTAGGCGGGAAATGTTCCCCCATTTCCCGCCCAGATGCTGAGGCGCTAACTTAATTTTATTAGTGTTTATGAGCATGCGCAGGAGATCCTCAGGGCGCCTCATAACTTTTCGCTAAAGCAAAGAGGTACCTGTATTATTTATGGTCTCATAGCGCATATATAGACGGTGTGCTTAAAGTGGACCAAAACCTATGGCCAGACGGCCCAGGGTGGCTCGATTCTATCACCCCGAGGCATACAGATTGGGGATGCCCGCTATGTGAAACTCCCCAGGTCACCCGCTATACTCACCTTCTCCCCCGTGGCTGTGCGAACTGTAGGACATCCCATCTATCCCATACCCCCCAATTTTCCCGGGACAGTCCCGATTGTTTCCCAGTGGTCCCGCGGTGCATGCCCTTATCCCGGCCTCTCAGACGCCCGCCCCCAGCCGGCCCTGAGTGTGAGCGCTGAGCTGCATACTTGTGGCCGGAGGCAGGGGGCGCCAGAGAGGTAGGTGTTTTTTTTCTCTTCTTAATTCTCATTGGTGGTTCAGTGGGTGGGGGTGGGGCTCCAGGAAGGGGCCTCACTGAAGATCGTGCAGGAGCTGAACTGGTGTGTGTGTGTATGTGTGCTGTGTTGTGTGTGATAAGAAGGAAAAAATGTGGACTTGCACCACACCCTGTTCAATCTGTAGAGGTGCCGCTCCCAAAGCTGCAAAAGAGCTCAAACCAGGAACAAAAAAAGAGGCACTCTCAACTCATAAATTGATCAAAAAATACATTTTTATTAATTACATATTTATAATCACTACATACAATACACTCAACATATTAAAATATCTTAAAAAAACACATAAATGGGACAATAACACATAGGACAAACCAACATGAAGGTGTGTAGGCGATGGGGAGAGTCTCACCACACTAATTGATATCAAATGCCTAGATATATATGTGCTAAATCATTAAACATAGGGGGGGGCGTGGCTTGACATGGAGCTGTAAAGACACATGTGAGGGGAGCTCCGCACCAACATCACCTTTACCAGCTCTCAGACCCTTATTAGGACACAGGCTCCAGATGCCAAAGAAGGGGAGAGGCAGGGGAGCATCCAGGAAACCCCAGGACCGCTCCATCCCCTCCTTTTTCCAGGTCCGGGAGGACAAAAAATCAGAAGGAGCAAGATCCAAGATGGTGGCCGGAGGAACGGGGACGCAGGAAGAGACAGTCCGGCGAGCTGATCCCCGCCGAGGCAGCCGCTACTGCCTGTTGCGAGACCGCGACCCGCTACACCGGGAGGAGAGAGCCGGTGCGTCATCGCAGGAGGACGGGGGCGGTGAGCATAGACCGGCCGCAGACGCCGGGAGCTGCAGTGAGACGGCCGCCGGGACGCGCGGTGAGACGACCAGCCACGGGGAAGCAGAGGGAGGAGTACCTGTCGGCAGCGAGGTGGGTGATCGCTCCCCGCCGTGTGTCCCCTTGGGTCTGGGCGCGCACACACACAACCAGAGCCCGCAGCAGCAGAGGGCCGGACGTGGGAGAGGGGGGGGAGCAGACAATAAGCTCCAGCAGCAGAATGACGGCCATATCCCCCTGACGGGGAGTATAAGACCCTCAGCCACGGATCTAAACTGGCCAGTCTCATCACCCCAGCAAGTGAGCCCGATACACACACCCATGGCACGGGGGCCCCTGGCCCGGCTTTCGCCCCACTCGGCCTCCTTCTCTCCTGAGCCAAACAGCACACCGGCCGCTACGCCGCCTCCCGCGAGCCCCACCCCATCCTGGCAGAACCACGCCGAAGCCTCCCTAGCCACTGGTCCCAGCGCTCAAATTCCAGGAGTCGTGCGGAGGCCTTCACTGGGGGGATGGCTGGAACGAGACCACCTGACAGGTGGGGGTCTGGGGGGCCCCACCTGCTCCGCATTAAGCCTAGCGGAGCAAAGTGGGCACAATACTAAGCAGCTCCCTCATGCCGTGGGGGTGACACAGCAAAGCCCCTCATTTTCACTGCCTGGCTGCACCACCTGCCCACCCATCCAACTCGATTTGATGTCACAAGTGATCGCAGAGGCCGTCAGAATCAATATCAATGAGGCCCTGTGTGGTCTCCCAACCAAGGGTGATTTTGATGGCTATGTGTCCAGAATGGAGGGAGCCATTAAAAGAGAACTGGCGACCTTGCAGGGAGCGGTGGCGGAAGTCACACACAGGATGGATGACGTGGAGAATTCGCATAGATCGCTAGAAACACGGATGGCGACGCTAGAACAACAGCAAATGGAGAGCAGACGCCACATGTCCGACCTCCTCCTAGCTCACGATGACGTCGAAAACCGAAATCGGCGGAACAACCTCCGCTTAAGGGGAGTACCCGAATCAGTGGAACCCAGAGATCTAGCAACTGCAGTAACAACGATCTTCAATGAGCTCCTAGAGCTCCCCAGCACAAACCACATTGAACTGGACCGGGTACACCGCGCGCTGGGACCCCGCCCGGCGGAGAGAGACAGACCCAGAGACATTATATGCAGGGTCCACTTTTTCAAAATCAAAGAAGAGATCACCCGCCGTGCCTGGGAGAAGGGGTCCATCACGTTCCAGGGTGCCCAGGTGATTATTCTGCAGGACCTGTCCCGCAGGACTTTACTAATGAGGAAGCTTCTGAAACCCCTTCTGGAATCCATCCAGAACCAGAGAGCTACCTATCGCTGGGGACACCCATTTCAACTGCTGGTTCGGAAGTCGGGAGGCCTTTTCGTGTTAAGATCCCCGAGCCAACTCCCGGACTTATTCCATTTTCTAGAAGTAGCCCCGATGGACGTTCCTGACTGGACCGCTCCGGATCTGTCGGTCTACGGAGGGCGACCGCCTCGGAGGGCGGTGGGGGCCCCCCGCGGAGACAGAAGAGCGGCTCGAGATCGGCGGTGAGCTATAGCGGGGACTCCGTGGTACCGTGGCGCGGCCGCTCCGTGCCCCCCCCCCGGCTGACGGGCCATTTGGGCCGGGGCCGGGGGCCTGGTGCGACCGGAGCCGCGGCGGAGAGGTAATTGTTCAGGAGTATTTGTACGATATGCCAAAGTTGAACTAAGTTGCCTTGCCGTCATTGTTGTTTATTGTTATCTGGGCCTGCGGGCTGTGGGCGGCCGACGCGGCGGGCCATAGACGGACAGCTCGGTGGTCCCTGGTCGGGCCGCGGCCCCTGGGGGCCCTGATCTTGCTCACTGCCATTACCGCAATGAGGTGTCCCGCTTGGTGCGGGGGTCGGTCGCTCTGCCGCCCGCACGTGCGCGGGCCATGTATTCACCATTTCCAATAGCATCCCCCCAAATGTTCAATGCCCGACGGCGGAACCTCCTCCCCCCGCGTCCACATGAGCTCTGAGAGCAATAACGAGATTAAGTGGAGCTCTGTGCGTCTCCCCTCCTGTTGACCATGTTCCGGTCCTCCACTCCACCCTTCAAATACTGAGTGCTCCCCTCTAAGTGGCGACCCAGGTGGCCCTAGAGGGGAAAAGAGAGGACGGGTATTCGGATCTCCCCGTCTCGAAAGGACCCGGGAGATCCCCCCCAGTCTTCGGTAAAAAGCACCGGTTCCGGACCACCATATTACGGTGGATCCGGTGGACTACTACTTAGTCCATATACTTACTGTTTTTTGACTGTTACCGTTTTCCCAATTTTTCTTTTTACTTCCCAGTTGCTGGCCACCCAGCTTTAGTACACATCCACAACCCTTTCCAATCCCCAGCCCACGCCTCTCCCTCCCTTCCCCCCTACACTTATCCTATCTCCCCCCCGACACCCTAGAGACGAACAAAACACAATCCTTTGCAGCAGGATCAGACCCTCCAGGATTCACTCCAGACTAACCTTCGCCGAGCTCCCCACAGGCGTTCTAAAATGGGCGCCCTCAGGACGGTCTCGTTGAACGTTAAGGGCCTAAACTCCCCAGAGAAAAGAACCATTCTCCTGCAGGAGATGAGAAGGCAGAAAGCGAAAATCATATTCCTGCAGGAGACGCACTTTAAAAAATCCGCGGCCCCTCGTTTGGGTAGCAGATTCTACCCGCAGGTGTTCACCAGCTGCACTGCCGAGGATAGGAAGAAGCGGGGGGTAGCAATAATGCTATCTAAAGACTTCCCACTCATGGTACAGGAAGAATGGAGAGATGAGTCAGGGCGCATAGTTATGATTAAAGGGAAGGTGGGCTGTAGAACATACACACTGGCGTCCATATACGCACCGAACCAGGGGCAGCTTAAGTTCTTGATCCACGCCCTAGATAAGTTGGAACGATTCATGGCAGGAGAAATCATACTGGGCGGCGACTTCAACCTAGCCATTGAACCCGCACTAGATTCTTCATCAGGGAAGTCGGCAATATCTCAGGCAGCTCTAAGGGCACTTAGGAAAAAGTTACACGGTCTACAGCTGGTGGACGCGTGGCGGGTCTTCAACCCATCTGTCAGGGACTACTCTTTCTTTTCTAGAGTTCACGGGACTTATTCCAGACTGGATTATTTGTGGATTTCACACAGCCTACTGGGACAGGTGGCGGGAGGAGGTATCCATAGCATCACATTCTCAGATCACGCCCCTATACACCTGGACCTGACACTAGCGGATAGGCCCCCCCCACCAATGACATGGAGACTAAACGAATCACTGCTACAAGATGCAGTCGCCCTTAAGGCAGTGAAGGAGGGTATAGACGCCTACTTCAAGGAAAACAATAACGGAGAGGTCTCGCCACTGGTGCTATGGGAGGCCCACAAGAGCGTAATCAGGGGAGTCCTGATAAGTCATGCCACTAGAATTAAGAGGGATAGGCAGGCGCAGATGGCGAGGCTAGTAGACAGAGTTAAGAAACTCGAATTGTCACATAAGCAATCCGAGGCGGTGCAGGTGCTGGGCGAACTGACCCAAGCGAGGGAGGCTCTGAACACCCTACTCTTACATAAAGCTAAACACGCGATGAAAAAGTGCAAACGCACTTTTTATGAACATGGCAACAAGAGTGGGGCCTTGCTTGCCAGGGCTCTGAAGCAGCAAAGGCTGCAAAACTTTATAGCAGAGATTCTGGACAGGTCCCAACAGAAGCAGCATGCACCGGAAAAGATTGCAGAATCCTTTCGGCATTACTACTCCAAGCTCTATGATCTGCAAGTGGGGCATGCAACTCAATCTCACCAGGACAGGTCCAGGACCTACATCCAGGATTCCGGCATGCCGCAAATCGATAGGGAAACGGCAGCCGCGATCGAGGACCCCATCAGTGTGGAGGAGCTAGCCGGGGCAATAAAACAGACCCCCCTGGGGAAGGCACCGGGCCCCGATGGATATACGGTGAGATACTATAGCACCTTCCTTTCGCAGCTTGGCCCATTTGTAGTCAAAGCTTGGAACACGATCGCCGACGCGGGGGCCCCGGGCGCCTTTTCCGGTGGGGATCTAGAGGCCCACATCACCGTCCTGCACAAGGCGGGCAAAGACCCTCTTATATGCCAGAGCTACCGGCCCATCTCTCTCCTGAACACTGACCTAAAATTATACGCCAAGATCTTGGCTAATAGACTAGCCCCCATTGTAGCTCAAGTAGTACACCTCGATCAAACGGGCTTTGTGCGGGGGAGAGAGGCCAGAGACAACGTGGTCCGGGCCATTGACGTGATGCACTGGGCTAAAACGCAGGGTGTCCCGGCGATGCTCCTCTCCACTGATGCGGAAAAGGCATTCGATAGGGTTAGCTGGACATTTATGAAGGAGACATTGAGTCACATTGGCCTGGGAGACAAGATGAGAAAATACATAGACGCCCTATACACCCGACCCTCCGCAAGAGTCAAGGTAAACGGCCATTTATCTGAGGCAATCCAAATCCGCAACGGAACACGCCAGGGCTGCCCCCTATCCCCCCTCCTCTTTGCCCTGACGATTGAGCCCTTCCTGTGCAGGATAAGGGCAAATGGGGATATCAGAGGTGTAGAATCCCCTGAGGGGACCCATAAATCAGCTGCATACGCAGACGACCTCTTATTCTTTATTACTGGCCCCACTACTTCCCTACCAGTATTAATGAAAGAATTTGAAATCTATGGGAGACTCTCCTCGTTTAAAATAAATTTTGACAAGTCCGAAGCCCTAAATGTATCTCTCCCGGCAGATGTGAGCCACAACCTACAGCGGTCTTTCCCCTTTAGGTGGGCAAAGACCTCCATCACATACCTGGGAACCCAACTCCCACACCAATTATCAAATATATTCGCATTAAACTTTCTTCCCCTGGGCCAAAAAATAAAGCAAGACCTAGAGAAATGGGATCAGCCCACCTTCACCTGGATGGGAAGAGTTAATATTATTAAAATGTCCATCCTGCCCAGGCTCCTGTTTCTTTTCCAGGCCCTCCCGATCCGCATCCCACTGCAATATTTTAGAGACTTGGACAAGGCCTTCACCAGATTTGTATGGCAAAGAAAGCCAGCAAGACTGAAGCGAACCATTATGTATAAACCTAAAACCCGTGGTGGCATGGCAATGCCAGATACTAAACTCTACTGGATCTCCACACACCTTCAGAGGGTATGTGATTGGCACTTATGCCACAGAGCGAAAAGATGGGTGCAGTTGGAGAGAGCCATAGCCCCCGTGCCACTAGATATTATCCCATGGAACAAAGGACTCCCGAAGGGGAAGGCCATTGAACATCCAACGATACTGGCCACACTGAGCATATTCTATAGGTATAGGGAACAACCAGAGATCTCCCCTTGGCCCTCCCCGATGACCTCGCTACTGAACAACCCTGAGATCCCACTGAGCCGTGCTGGGACGGGGCTGGGGGGGCGGAGGGCGATACCCCCTCTTAGAGGAGGAGATCTTCTGACAGGGGAAGGGTGGACGTCCCTGGGGACACTGAGATCCAGATGGCCGGACCACAACTTAGACCCTTGGACTCTCTTATACCTCCAATCTTACCTCTCACGGGCAGGCTTCAGAAGGGATAAGAGTAGAAACTATACAGAATTTGAGAAGCTGTGCGCGGGAGGGCAAGATCACACTCACCTGATCTCGAAACTGTACACTATCCTAATGCATAGAGAGAGCCCCCCGCCGTCCTTCTGGACAGAATGGGAGAAAGACTTAGGCAGACCCCTCACGGAGAAACAGAGAGAACAGATAGCGACCCTAGCACACAAGTCCTCGATGGCAACCAGGGTACAGGAATCAAATTACAAATTACTGACCAGGTGGTATTACACCCCAGACAGACTAAACAAAATGTTCCCAGATATAGACCCCCTCTGCTGGAGATGCGAAACTGAGAGAGGAACATTAATACATGTCTTCTGGCAATGCCCAAAAGTTCAGGTATACTGGAGGGAGGTTATCTCTGTAATTACACAAATCACAGGCACACAGATCCCAAATGACCCGGCTCTGATACTGCTGCACCAAACGAAACAATCCATAGGGAAATATAAAAAAACACTAGTAGTCCACTTGTTGAATGCGGCCAAACAGGTCATACCTCGGTTATGGAAGCAAAAGAAGACCCCGGCGGTTGGGGATTGGCTAAGGGAAGTACAATCAATAAAGGAGATGGAGGACATGACCCTCTCATTACGTGAGAGGGATGAGCAGTTCAGATCCACGTGGCTTCCCTGGCTGATCTTCCAAGACACGGCGGAATTTCAGGTCCATGCCAGTGGGTGACGCCTGGACCAGACCAAACCGGACGCACTCAATCTACAACTGGACGAAACTCAGCTAGGTCCTTACGGACACCCCATCTCCCTCTCCTCCCCCTCCAAGTCCCCACCGTTTTTCTCCCCCCCCCCCCCATTATTGTCCCTGCCCCTTAATCCGGATACACCCCCCCCCACACACACGTTCAATCCAAGTTGAGCTCTGATAGCATTACACCCCCCGCCTACGGAGGGAGATGCGGACCCCACTCCCTGAATTATCCTGGGTTATGTCCCCCTTTTTTTTTTTTTCTTTCGCTGTATGCTTATCAACTGTTCTGTACCCCCACTCCCTTCTTGTGTTCTGTACCCCCCTGTTTTGAATTTTTGAAAACGTACTAAATAAAGAATATTAAAAAAAATCATTAAACATAGTGTTCCAACAGTGCAACTAAACGTGCAAATCCTGCCTATGATCCGGATCACTACAAAATCTATACATTTATAAAGTGCAAGTGCTACTAGTCAAACAATCAATTAAAAATTAATATTCCCAACCATAACCACTCATAAACATATCTATCTACTATATTCGCCAATGAAAATATAATCACCTGTATATATTATTTAGGCATCCCAAAGGGGAACCACTGATATATTTTATTTTCAATATATCTTTATTAAGATTTTACACTTTATGCATAACAGAAGAAGAAACAGTAGCAAAGAGTATCAAGGGGCAAAATGACACGGCAGCTCAACAGGTGCATCACGGTCTCATTCGGTGTATGAGGGTCCGAGCGAATCACATTTCCAGCAAGGCATGTCGGGAGGCCGGACACAGGATATCCATGGACACCCACCAGTAATGTCCATTGCATCAACCGAGCCGCCCCCTCAAAAGAAGGCACTCCCCTACTGCAGGCCCATCCCCTCAGCCCATAACAGTGTAAAGCAACCGTACCCGTCCCCCCGCGATCCGAGAGGAGAAGGTGTAGACAGAGAGAGAAGCAGAAAGGGAGAAGAAAGTACCAGAAAAAGAGAAAGAACAGACATAGAGAAGATATCAAGAGGAAAAGGGGTAGAAAAGGATGAGGGAAGGAAGTGAGACCCCGGGGCTCAGGGGCCCATTAACCCGCAACCCCAACCCCCCCCCCGGCACTACCAGATCCCATTGCGTCCACCAGAAGACCATATCCTCACCTAAGGCCCTCCCCCTACCCAGTATCACCCACGCTCCAGTAGCATCTGAAAATCGGGAGAAACCCGCGAGGCCTCCCAAAGGGTCCATGTCTCGAGAAACCTCTGGGCGCCCCCCTCTACCCCTTCCAAGGTCAATTCCTCCATCCTCTTAATATTCTCGACCTCCCCATACCACTCCACCAGGGACGGGACAACATTAATACGCCAATGTCTGGGTATCACCGACCTAGCGGCCGTGAGTAGATGCCTCAATAGCCCCTTCTTATTTGCTGACACCGACCCTGGGATCATCGATAGGAGTGTAACTTGCGGAGTGTGTGGGACCTTTTCAAGTGCCAGATATTCATATATTCCTAGTACTCCTTCCCATAGGGCCCTCACCCCCGGGCACTCCCACCAAATATGCAACATGGTCCCTAGGGAATCTCCACACCTCCAGCACTCTCCAGTGTCGGCTCCCCCAAATTTTACTAGATCCGATGGGCATCTATACCATCTTGCCAGGATTTTGTAGTTCCGTTCCTGAGCTCTAGATGCTATTGACAATTTGTGAGTGAGCGCGAAGGATTTTCCCCACTCGTCAGGCTCAAATGCTTGTCCCAGGTCCTCCTCCCACCTCTTACAGTACCGGGGTAACTCCCCTTCCTCCTCCCCGTCTCGGAGAATCTTATAAAGAAGAGAGATCACATGCCTGGGGGGAGAAGGGTCTCGCAGGATCCTCTCCAGGGGCGTGAGAGGGCAAGAGAGGCTCGAGATTGGCGAAAGGGATTTGACATAGGCGACCAACTGGGCGTGCAAAAACCAAGAAATATTCCCATGTTCACCTCGAGCCCGCAGATCAGAAAGGGAGGGGGAACCCACCCCTGACACTATATCACCTAATCTGGTATCTTGGGATGTGTCCCATATAAGAAAGGATTTAGCATTCATCCCTGGGGGAAAGGATGGGTTATCAAGTAGTGGGGTGAGGGGGCCTGGTCTACGTGAGAGCTTTCCCCGTCTCAAGAACCCATCCCAAACCTTCAGTAAAGGGCCCACCAGGTAGGGCAGATCCTGGGTCTCAGGCCTGCTTGCAGGGTCCACCCAAGGCAGGGCCACCAGACTAAGGGGGGAGATGTCCTTCTCAATGCCGACCCAACATTTATCCTCTTTATGATGAAACCAGTCTGAGAGACGTACCAGCACCGAGGCGGCGTGGTAGGTCCGAAGGTCTGGCACCCCAAGTCCCCCCCTCAATTTAGATCTGAGGAGCGTCGCCCTCTGAATTCTGGGTCTCCCGCTACCCCAGATGAATCTAAAGAAAACCCTCTGAAGAGATTGGAAGAAACCCCGTTCCGGTGCTAAAGGGACTGCCTGAAAGAGATAAAGGAACCTGGGAAGGATGTCCATTTTGAGGATATTTATGCGGCCCAGCCATGAATATTGTTTCTTGTTATATGAGTTGAGGCTAGCGGTCGTGGAGCGCTGTAGCGGGGCATAGTTAAGGGCATATAGCTTCCCCAGATCGGAAGGTAACTGAACACCTAAATATTTTATGGATTCCCCCTGCCACTTAAAGGGGAAGTTCGCTTGTAAGAGATGTTGAGTTTCTGCAGCCAGCGAAACATTCAGGATCTCTGTTTTGGATAGGTTCACCTTAAAATTGCTCAACTCGCCAAAGCGCTCGAACTCCGCCAGTATAGAGGGCATGGATATGTGGGGTGAGGTTATGTACATGAGCAGGTCGTCGAGAGCTTGTGCTCCCTCCCCCCGCAGACGACCCCTTTTATCGACGGGTTAGCTCTCAGCGCGTTGGCAAGGTGCTCCATCACCAACACGTAAAGCAGCGGGGATAGGGGGCACCCCTGACGAGTGCCATTACGAATATGAAAGGGACCAGACAGGGAGCCATTAACCTTCACTTTTGCCGTAGGTTCCTGGTATAGGGCCATAATTCTAGCTAACATAACTGGACCTAAGCCTAATTGGTTCAATGTAGCTCTCAAGAAACCCCAATGCACCCTGTCGAATGCTTTTTCTGCGTCCACCGCCAGTACGCACGCTGAAATAGCCTGCAACTGTGCGTGACGCATTAGAGAGATCGTCTTGATGGTGTTATCCCTCGCCTCCCTTCCCGAGACAAACCCCACCTGATCTAAATTGATCAAAGAGGGGAGCAGCGGTTGCAGCCTAAGTGCAATAATTTTGGCATATATCTTCAGATCTACATTGATCAATGAGATTGGCCTGTAGCTTCCTGGCAAGGTAACGTCCCTGCCAGGTTTAGGTATGACCGCAATGTGCGCCTCCAAGGCCTGTCTCGGGAAGGTACAGTCACCCGAAATCGAGTTGAACACCCTAACCAGGAAGGGGGCGATCAGAGTCCCCAGCGTTTTATAAAATCTGGGGGTGAACCCATCAGGGCCCGGACTTTTACCTGCGGGAGCCTCTCCTATTGCCTTAACTACCTCTTTCAAATCGAATGGGTCTTCCAATAGAGCACTATCTTCGGAAGGTAGGGGCGGAAGGGCTGTGTCTCTGATATATTCCATTATCGGGGCGCCTTCCGTCTGGTGCAGGTCCTGGACGGGTGTGGATCTAAGGTTATAAAGCTTAGAGTAGAAAGCTTGAAACTCGCCCGCTATCTGAGGTGTCTTGTGAAGCTCCGATCCCCCCCTCCCCCGAATCATAGGGACAAACGCACAACCCTGTCTGGGATGGAGAGACCCAGCCAGCATTCTACCACACTTGTCAGAGTGTTCGTAGATACGGGCCTTAAATCTATCACGGTATTTGAGGAAGCATTGGTCGTAAAGGCCCTTCAAGCTCTGCCTGGCGTCCAATAACTCTCTCCAAGCCGCTTGTGTGGGGGCAGCCTTGTGGGCCCCCTCTAGATCCCCAATACGTGCCAGGGCAGCCCTAATCTGTTGCGCCCTTTCCCTCTTGAGCCTGGACCCGTGCTTAATGAAGATCCCGCGCAGCACACATTTGAGGGCCTCCCACTGCAGAGGAAGTGGGGTCGGGTCATTCACATGGTCGGAATGGAAATTAGCTATAGAAGTCCTAACTTCAGCTAGGCACATAGCGTCCTTCAGCAGGTTGTCGTTCAGACGCCGGTTGTATTGCCTAGAGGCGACTTCCGGGGTCGGGAGGCTCAAGAAGACAGGGGCATGATCCGACCACAATATCTGCCCAATAGAGGTGTCAGGATCACACGATAGCGCATGGTGGCTAAGGAAGATGTAATCTAATCTGCTATATGTATTGTGAGGGTGGGAAAAAAATGTGTAGTCTCTTGCTCCCCCATGTTGGATCCTCCAGGTGTCAACTACCTGGAGAGCGCGGAGTGCACCACGAAACCTATGTAATTTGGAGAAGGGTATCCCTGATTTACCTTGGGAGGAGTCAAGCCGCGGGTCAAGGGTCAGATTGAGGTCTCCCCCTATTACTAAGATGCCTTCTGAAAATTCCTCCAGTGCACGCAACATCCCAAGGCCAACCTCCACCTGAGCCTGATTTGGTAAGTACAAATTAGCAAGAGTGTACCTGGCCCCGCAAAGCGTGAACTGGAGAAAAAGGTATCTGCCGTCTGGATCTACTTTCGATTCCAATGGCTCCAAAGGAACACCCTTATGAACTGCTATGGAGACTCCCTTAGATTTGTTCCCTGGATTTGGGCTGTGGAACCATCTATCGTAGTATTTATTCCTTATTTCCGGGATTTTCCCTTGGCAAAAGTGTGTCTCCTGTAACAATAATATCCACCCTTTCCTTGTGGAATCCGTATAGTATTTTTGCTCTTTTTTCAGGGACGTTCAACCCTCTAGCGTTAAATGTACAAATCTTAATGCCCGCCATGGTAGCTCAGGGTTGTAGCCACCCAGAAGGGTGCACTGTGGCAGCCAAGGGGGTCAAGGGTCAAGGGTACAGAGTCTATGAGATCAAAGATGGGAACCGAGCCCCGGGGGGGGACAGCGATGAACACAGAAAAGACAGCAGGAAGAAAGATTAGAGATCCCAATAGGGTGCAAGAACAGGAGAGAAAATAGGTAGAAAAGTATAAAAAACCCAAAAAAGAAAAAAAAAAAATTTGGCCCTACCTTACAGAGGAGGGCAAAGACAAAAACTAAGGACAATGTCCTCAAACACCCCGCACTACCCACCGGACAAAGTCCAATAGGACGGCGCAGGAAAGTTGTTGTGGAAGGTAGCCTAACCACTCAGGAGCCACCCCCATTAGAGTTAGAGTTGCTTAGAGTTACCATTTAGGCTCCCCATCCCCCGCCCACCTATAGGGTAATGTACCTCCATTATCGGCAAGAGAGTGCTCACAGGAGCTCTCCAAGAACCCCAAAAGTTTAAAAAATGAACTCGGAACTAGCTTATATAAGGATGACAACAAGAAATATGGACCTCAAAATGGCTCCCATACGGAACCCACCCACCATTAGGTCCCAACAACAACCTGGGGTCTCCCCTTCTCCCAATGAAACCAATGATAAATTGTTGCCCTGTACCCGCTCCCCCGGCCCACGGCCGGCGGACAAGCAGGCAGCCCCCCCGACCACCGCCACAAAGTATGACGGGTAAGACGGGGGGACGCCAGCCCGCCCACACAACCCGAGAGGGGGGGCGCGCTCACACGCCTGTCCCACCCCCAACCCCGCCCACAAGCCCAAAACATCAGATCAACGTGTTTCATAAAAGTCACTCCGAAAGTCCTTGTTAGAGGGTCAATGGTGTGTAGAAAGCGGGGGGCAGGGGGGGCACAGGGGGAGAACAACCGTCCCCATGATGGGAGGGGCAACGAAGTGGCAAAAAGGTAGGCACGAAAAGGGCCTAACGATCACGGATCGGCCCAGGGGCAGCTCCCCTCCGGTCTCCAGCTCTCCGGGGTCTCCGAGGCACTCTCTGTGGCATGGGAGGAGGGGGGTCAAACACCAGCCAGTCCGGGATCAGGAAAGGATCCAATTCCAGAAAAATGAAAAGTCCCGGGAGGTCCGCCTCTGTGAATTCGATCTATAACTATCTCAGCGTCTGGCGGCTTTCCTAGCAGACCGTTAAATAGTTCTGTCGCCCACGGACGCAGGTCTTCCGATCTGATCGATTCGGGGACGCCTCAGAGCTTCAGATTATTCCGTCTGTTCCTATTCTCCTGGTCATCTGTCTGGAGCCTGATGTCCACCAACTGTTGATGATATACTACTTGATTCCTTTCAAGGGTCGCCAAACGCGTGTCGTAGTCTGAGCGAGAGTCTTCAAGTGAAGCAACTCTAGTATCCAACGCAGAAGACTTCTGCTGCAAGTCCTCTATTTCTCTGCGCAACGCTCGCTCAATTCTGGTGGCCACCGCCTCCAGGTCCGCTTTGAGCTCGGCTTTAGTCGGAAGGCATCGCAGAAGATCACGAAGGGTAGGATCAACAGAAGACTGTGGGAACAGCTGCCTGACCGGGGCCCGGGCCGAGGGCATCCCGTATAGGGAGTCGCGGGATTCCGCATCAGAATTGGGTCGTCCTGTAGGACCTGGACCTCCTGATTCGTCCACAAGGTCACAAAGCTGGGGCCGATCACCTGGTGGGTCGATGTCAGGGCCCGGCGACCACTCCAACGGTGAGGCTGCCATGGGGCGATGGTGAGGTGCACAGCTGATCTCGAGATCCCTAGGGGCCGGGTGGATCTCAGCCCGCGTGATCTGTGAGCCCCGCTCAGGACTGTCCCCCCAGGTGTGGGGTGTATGCGGTGACTGGGAAGGGGATGGCCACTCAGGAGCCGAAGGGGCCAGCTGTGGAGAGGAGATCAAGGTGGTGCCGCCCTTTAAGTCCCTGGACTGTGCTTGAAAGCCTTTATCCAGGCTGCCCTCATTTTTATTGTTGCTGTGTGGTATGGGGAACTCAGGTAACAGAGGGGATGGGGGCCGCACTAGGCTCGTTCTCTGAGGCTCCAGCCTCTCCTCGTCGGTGGCACAGGGATCACTCAGAGCCCTCCCCGAGCAGACGCCGGTCGCAGCAGTGAAAGTCTCCGGCGGGGCCGGGGCAGGCCCAGCCCGACGCGTCATCTCCCGGGCGGCCCCCGAGCCGCGGCGAAGCTCCCCGCCGCCCGACCGAGCCTCCCCGACACGTCACCTCAGTCTCCGGGCAGATCGCGGCCGCATCTCCCGCCGCATTGTCAGCTTCACCAACGGGCACAGAGGTAGGCTGTATACTCCGCCGGGCGGGGGATTCCCCGCAGTCTGTCGCCGCACCTGTCATCTTGTGGCGATTCCCTGCGCGCTCCTCTCCCTCACGATTCTGGCCGGGCGCCATCTTGGGCTGTTGTACTCTCTGCCCCGTCGGATCCCGGCGGCCGAAATAGCTACCAATGTCCTTCTTTGGGGGCTTTTTGGTGGATCCCCCAGCCTTCTTCTTCCTTCCGCTTCCCATTACGATGGGTCCAAGGGATTTTGGGAGCCTTGATCAACTAATACACAAGGGGTAACGGCAGAGCTCGTATCCTCACGTCCCTACTCCTTCATGGCCAGGCCACGCCCCCCGAACCACTGATATATATCACAATGCCAATCAAAAAATAATATCACAAATCTATCACAAAAAAACATCACCAGAAATATAGCAAAGGTATCATGAAAATAACGTGTGAAGCCTCCCCAGCGCCTACCACACCAGGAGCCACGTGTTCCGTGGGCACATCACCCACTTCATCAGGCTGATCTCATGCTGGCAACCTCCCACCCAATAATCACCACACATGGATCCCTCACCTGCACCGAGGATGTGTATCCGGGTCAGCAGACAATGGAATCATTGTGTTGTGTGCATGCGTGCTGTGTTGTGTTACACCAAACTGGCTATAACAAGGGATGCTCCTCACTGTATTATTATTTATTTATTTATTTTTATTTAATTCTTAGGTGCTATTTCCCTTTAAGGGTGTGGCCAGGCGTGGCTCGCTTCCACTCCACTTAAGTGCCAAGCACGTAGAATCTACGTGCCTGACTTTCCCCCCGCTAGTAAAAAAAATAAAAATCAAAAATACTCACCTGACCCCTCGTTGGATCCGGCCGGGTCTCCCCTTTAATTTGGTGTCATCCGATCCCCCGTGGGGGGTCGGATGGCTCCAGGAGAACCCCCGGAATAGGCGCCCCCCCGCTTCGGCAGCTGCTAACTGTAAATAAAAAATAAAAATGACATTTACCTACCTGAGGCCGCGCTGTCTCCCGAAGGGTGTCCTCTTCACTGGGGGGGCCTCCGATCGCCCCCCCCAGCCTCTTCCATGGCGAGGAGAGGGCAGAAATTGCCCTCCCCCACACTTCCTGGAACGGGTCTGCTAGCCCCGCCCGGCGGGGCCGGGTGACATCATTGTGATGTTACCAGCCGCCCTTTTAATGCCGGCACCCGAGACAGACAATCATTCTGCTCGTGTGCCTAGAGGAGGGCAGATGGGGAGGAGGAGAGGGCTGAGATCGCCCCCCCCCCAGGCTCTCTCCTTCAAACACATGAGCAGACTGACAGCTGTCATCGCAGATCGCCGGGGGACACAGGATCGGAGGTGAGTAAAGTAAAAAAAAATAAAAATAAATAAAGATCTTTTTTTTTTCTTATGTGTCTGTCTTTTTATTTAACATTTAACCCCTTGTGAACTGGTAAGGGGTCCATGAGACCCCTTATACCAGTTCACAAGGCTGGGGGCTGGCAAGTCACCCACTTGCCGCAGCGGGTGACTTGCCATTAACCCCCGGCACCCCCATTACCTGCCTTCCCAAAGCCCGGGGGGGGCAGAAGAGCCCAGGCCCACATAGGCTATGTGGGCTTGTAGGCTGCAGGGTGGGGGGCCACAAAAGCTGGCCCCCCCACTCTCTTCCTACAAGCCCCCATAGTTGGTCCCGGGATGGTAATGCTGGATAAGGGGGACCCCATTTCATTTTTTGGGGGATTTTTAAGGGTTTTTAACCCTTAAAATTAAAAAAAAAATGCCCCCCCCCCCCCGGGAGGGGGGACCCTATGTTATTTTTTTTTAAATTAACCCCTTATGTTCTGTCGCCCAGCAGCTATAAAAGGCTTCCAGCTGCAGCAGGAGAGCAGGAAGCCAGATTGATCAGCGTGGGACACAGGGATAGATGGGAGGTAAGTATCAAAAAGTAAAAAAAAAAAAAATAATAAAATATTTTTTCTTATGTGTCGGTGTTTTTTACACTTAACCCCTTGTGAACTGGTAAGGGGTCCATGAGACCCCTTATACCAGTTCACAAGGCTGGGGTCTGGCAAGTCACCTGCCGCTAGCAGGTGACTTGCCGTTAACCCCCGAACCCCCAATTACCTGCCTCCCCAAAGCCCAGGGGGGGGGCAGAAGAGCCCAGGCCCACATAGGCTATGTGGGCTTGTAGGCTGCAGGGTGGGGGGCCACAAAAGCTGGCCCCTCCACTCTGTTCCTACAAGCCCCCATAGCTGGTCCCGGGCTGGTAATGCTGGGTAAGGGGGACCCCATTTCAATTTTTTTTAACCCTTAAAATTCCCCCCAAAATAGGCCCCCCCCCGGGAGGGGGGACCTTATGTCATTTTTTTTAATTAACTCCTTATGTTTATAGTGTGGATAGTAGTAGTATTTTATTTGTAAATGTTATAAATTGCTATTTTCAGTTTGGGGGGTCTCCTGGGCAAGAATGGGGGGGCTACCGATACATATGTGGTACTGTTGTAATCGGGAGAAGTTGGGCTTTCACACGCAATATGTTTTTCTCTAATAAAGTAAATGTTTTATTTAAAATAAAGGAGACAATTGTCTAAAAAATATTTATTTATTTATTTTTAGACAAAAATATAAAAAAAAAACAGTAGAAAAATTACAAACAAGACATTTCATGTTCAAGCCTAAACTCTGCTGCAAAATATATATCTATAATTTTCATGAAAATTCCGGCAAAAATCACGGTTAAACATGGCACAGAATGGGGAAAAATGACCTGTCAACAGAGGGTGACAAAACTTCAAGTAGGTTGGCAATTAAAAGGGTTAATAGTACCTATGCATGTTGGGTATTGTTCTGCTCGGGGGGCCTTGCTCTTTCAGATTTGGCTTGTTATTTCTTGTTTGCATATTTATATTTTAGGAAAACATGTTATTTATTCATTTTTTTTATTCATTTTTTTAGGGAAACCCTGTGCAACCTAAGAATTCTTTGAGGGATTACTTCCTGAAAGATGAGCCCACTACAGCAAGCTGGGTACTCTTAGAAAGCTTAACATGTGTACTTTCAGGGAATATATGGTTTATAGGGGATATTCCAAATGTAAAGGGTTGTTTTGGTTGAAAAATTGCAAGGTGCGCATTTTGTCTGCAGAGCTGAAATTTTCAAGTAAAATTACTGTTATGCGCATGCTTTACTTTGGGGTGTTTGCCAACTCTTCCCTTGACAATACCTATGCATGTTGGGTATCGTTCTGTTTGGGGCATGTTGCTTTTTGAGATTTTACTTGTTTTTTCTTGTTTGCATATAGTTTTTTTTTTAGGAAAATGGCTTGATTCTTCCTTTTTATTCTTTTTTAGGGAAACTTTGTGCAACCAAAGAATACATTGAGGGATTACTTCCAGAAATCGAAGCCCACAGAAAACAAGCTTGGTACGCCTAGAAAGCTTGAGGTGTGTACTTACAGAGAATATATAGTTTTGGGGGGTATTTTAAATGTAAATGGTTGTTTTTCTGGAAAAACTGCAAGGTGCGCATAGCGGAGTTGTATTTTATCTGAAAATCTCCTAAAGCTCTGTTTCAGTTTGGGGGAGTCTCCTGGGCAGGAAAGGGTGTCTATCAATACATATGTGGTACCGCTGTGACTGGGAGAAATTAGGGTTTCGCACGCAATAAAAGTTTATTGACAAACTTATATTTTTTATTACAAAAAAACACTACAAATTGCAAATTTTTTTGCACATATTTCACCAAAAAGTATTGAGAATACACCTAAAAAATGACAAACGGGGGGGGCGTGGCCGCGGCATGGCAGTGTGAGGACATCCATAGTGAGGGCTCCTGATCATCCCCTGCCTTTTTGCATCATCCGGACAGCGAATCACCCCATTTGACCCCCGTGGCAATGGGGAAACGTGGAGGGACAAGGAGGAGCACCCGTGCGGAGCACAGACAGGGCATTGCACGCTTCCTGAGACCGGAGGACCCGGAGGGCTCGCGCCGGACCAAAATGGCGCTGGAGCCTGGAGAGCGTGAGGGGAGAGAGGAGCAGCGCGAGGAGAGAGAGGAGCAGCGCGAGGAGAGAGAGGAGCAGCGCGAGGAGAGAGAGGAGCAGCGCGAGGGGAGGGAGGAGCAGCGGTCGGCTGCACAGCCTGCCACAGTGTCGCCGGAGGAGGAAGAGCGGGGACGTGCGGAGGAGGAAGCCGGCATCCTTCCGCGACAACAGGTGCGGAGCTGCCACAAACCGGCAGAGTGCGGGGGTGAGGACCTCGCCGCCCACACAAAGATGGCGGCCGCCCGGGACTGGGGACGCGGTGTGCTGCTGGAGACGGAGGAGCCGCGAGACGGGCCGCCTAGAGAGGTACGGCGGGGGGCGGGCGCTCGCCGGGCGACACGGGGGCCCGGGTGGACTGGGGGGGCCCGGATTACAGCCCTGGGATGTGGCGGGGGGCCGCCGCCGGTCCCTCCGGCCATGCGGCCACCACCCTGTCGCCTCCCCACAGCCTGACAGACTCTTCCCATGAGCGCTCTTTCTGCCCACAAGCACGGGTGGACGGGGGGGGGGGAGCTGCGGAGTACAACACAGAGCCCTGGAGCAGCAGGCCCCTACCCACCAGCTGAGGGGCGGGTGGCGGGCACCCCCGGACCCCTTCTGCGCCAACCGTCCCCCTCACCAGCCTGGAGGAAATGGGGCAGAGACACGACGGACACAATTGATGGCCAGGAGCCGGAGGCCTGTCATGTGCGGGCAGAGAGGGGTGGGGTCCAGCGGGGGGAGTCCCCGTTTTCCCCTGTTATGGGGGTGCAACGGATGTCATCGCCCGACGGGCAATTTACCTTCCCGGCTCTGCTCCAGCCCAGAGAGGAGGGATACATCGAGAGCCCCTGGAGCTCAAAGGAGAGAAGCCCCCAGTCTCCACGCGGGACGCCCAGCCCCCCCCCTATTCAACGCAGAACCCAGATCTAACCCAGCGAGGCCGCGAGGCAGAGAATCCACACACCAGGCTGTGGTCCATGCCCCACAGCAGACCCAGGATCCTGATCTGCGTGCGCTCCTCCTCACGCTCCCCACTAAAGCAGATATGGAGGCAATCCCTACTAAGGCGGATCTAGAAGCCATGATCTCCAGAATAGAGAAAACCTTCCGGAAAGACCTGGAAACCGTACAACACAACGTGGCAGCGGTGGAGGACAGAGTGGCCGCCTTGGAGAATGCAGGTACCTCGACGGAGGAACGCCTTACCCGCCTGGAGCAGACGAGTGAATCGCAGGCAGCCCAGATCTCCAACTTAAAGTTACACTATGATGATTTGGAGAACAGGAATAGGCGGAACAACTTACGCCTCCGGGGGATCCCTGAAACATCCCGGTTCACAGACCTAGACTCGGTTGCCACATCGGTCTTCAACAAGCTCCTGGGGAACCCTCCGGGCACCGTAATAAAGATGGACAGAATACACAGAGTGGCGGGCCGGCCACCGGGCATCCCCGATGGCCCCCGAGACGTCCTGTGCAGAATACACCACTTCAAGGTAAAGGAAGAAATCCTCAAAAAAGCATGGGAGGCGAGACAAGTGGTATACGACTCCGCGCACATAACCATCCTCCCGGACCTGGCTCGCTCCACGCTCTGGATGAGAAGACAACTGAAACCACTTCTTCAGAGAATAAAGGATAGTGGGGCAGTATATAGATGGGGCTACCCCTTTCACCTCATTGTCAGAAAAAATGGAGGCTCCTTTACACTGCGGACACCAGAAGACCTGGACGGTCTTTTTGCGTTCCTCAACGCCGCCCCTCTTGAAGTTCCGAATTGGCTCGACTTTCCCACGTTTCAGCCCTTGCCGCAGAGGATCCGGCGGCGGGGGGCTCTGATCGGTCGTGGCCGGCCGCGACGGGGAGGTGCTCCCCCCCCCCGATGGCTGAATAATACTCGGGACTACCTGGACACATCGCAGTGGACTTGACTCTCTCGGCTGGGCCTTCCTCCCTCTCCGGGGCGGGCCTATGGCGGACTCTGTCTTCCTCCCCGCTGCGGCCCTCTGGGATCCCTGGGTCGGGGGTGCCGTCGCCCCCGGCGCGGGGTCTGGACGGAGAATTCGAGGGGTGATGACTGCACGCTTGGTGGGTCTTGGGCTCTCCCCCCGCCCCCCCCCGCCTTCGTGCCCGCGCGGTGTCATTGTGTTGTTTGCTCGGGCGCCTTCGGTGTGGGCTGGGCTTTTGCCCGCCGGGGGGGGGTGGCGGGGGGTGGGCGGGACTCACGATGTCTCCCCTGGGGGCGCGGTGTGGCGGCCGGTCCTCGTCGGCCGGGCCTCCATCCCTATGTGAGGTGGACCTCCGACGGGCCTTCTTTTTGTCGGGGCCCCTGTCGTGCCTGTGGCCGGGGGGGATCGGCGCTTCCGGCCCCGGGGTCGGCAGGGGGCGTCTTGGGGATAATGGGTGTACTTTGATGAGTGCCCTCGGCCCCTCCCCTGCCCCCCGCCTGTGCCTCCCCCCCCCCCCCCCGGGCAGGCGCTTGCGCTGGTGCCCGGGGGGGGCGGCCCCCCTCACTCCGGGTGATGGGTCGTAGCCGCCTCGTCGGCGCCCGGTGTGGGGGTTTGGGCGGGGGGGCTGGGGGGGAGCGGGGCGGTGGGAGGATTGCCGGGGTCGGGGAGCGTTACTGCTTATGTGTTTCCTCTTTTGTTGTTCTTCTGACAAGTGCCACAGGCTCATTGACCTGGTATGGAGTGTTATTTCAGAGTTAAAAAGGGCCCTGGTTTGTTGGTTTGATTGTTTGCTGATTACTGTCCTATTAAACCAAGTTCTGGACCGTCCCTCGTAGGGGGGGCTGAGGCGGGAGCCCTCCGCAGCCTTGCAGCGCCACAGTTTCTCTTCCCCACATAGGCCGGCGCGCCTAGGCTAACTTGGCCTTGGGCGGGCGTTTTTCTCTTATTCTTTATTTCCTTTTCCCCTCTCTTCTCCTAACCTCTCCCTTTGACCACCCCTCCCTCCTTCTCACAAACTTCCCTCCCCGCTCAGTCCTCTCCCCTGGTAACTCGACCTCCCTCCGGTCTTGGTCGACCGACCCTTCCCTTGGCCAGGCGGCCGTACCTGAGCTGCCTGTGAGGGCGCCTTGGTCCCGTATCTACAGCAGCAGCGGCTCCGGGCACTTATTAGAGGGGCCGCCGCGGGTGGTCCGGATAGAGCGTGGGTGACGCAATGGACCTCAGGATCGTCTCCCTGAACACCAAGGGTCTTAACGTCCCAGAGAAGCGAAGAGTCTGCCTGAATCTATTTTGGAAAAAAAGGGCGCAAATAGTGTTTGTGCAGGAAACACATTTTCAGAAGGGGAAAGCCCCAAGGTTCTCAGACAGGCGTTTCCCAACGGGATGGCACTTTTTCTCGCCGGATTCCAAATCCAGGGGAGTTGGCATCCTGATCGCAGCCAACACCCCATGGACCTTGATAGATAGCATACTCGACGAGGAGGGCCGCTTCATCTTCGTTAAGGGGAAAATAGGCACCCAAGTATTCACGTTTGCTAACATATATGCCCCCAACTCAGATCAGATTCACTTTATTGAGCGGACCCTGGGAGCCCTACAGACGTTTTCGGAGGGCGTCCTGATTTTTGGCGGCGACCTCAACGTGGCCCTTGACCCACTGCTGGATACATCTAGGAAGGCTTCTCACCTATCGTTCTCAGCTCTTAAGAAACTAAAAAACTCTCTGCGACTCTCACAACTCATGGACCCATGGCGTCTCCAAAACCCTCGAGGTCGAGACTATACCTTCTACTCGCCACCCCACGACTCCTACTCAAGGCTAGATTACCTATTTCTGGAACACAGATACCTGGAGATTGTCCAAAAAGCGGAAATTTACCCTATTCTGATCTCTGATCATGCCCTGATCTCGTTGTCCGTGAAACTCCCGGAGCGGTTGACAAGGCCAAGTACATGGGTGCTCAACGAGTCTCTTCTCCAGGATCAGAGCCTAAAGGAGGAGATCAGGAAAGAATTACAAACATACTTTGAAACCAATGCCAACCCAGAGACGTCCCCCTTAAACCTATGGGCAGCACACAAATGCTACATCAGAGGCATCCTCATAAAAATGGCATCTAGAAGGAAGAGGGAGAGAGAGAAAATGACGGCAGCCCTTATACAGAAAATCACTCGTTTGGATTCGGAACACAAAAAACAGCAAGCGGAGAGGACCAGACTGGAGCTGGCAGCAGCCCGTGAAAAACTAAGAGACCTCCTGCTAACCAAAGCGAAGGTCTCACTCATAAAAGAGCCAGGCGTTCCTTTTATGAATACGGGAACAAATGTAGTCGCATGTTGGCTAGGGCGATTAGAGAGCAGAGAGCCAGCAACTTCATACCTCAGATAATGGGGAACGGAGGACGAGTGCTCTCTAAACCGTCGGATATTGCCGGGGCCTTCAGAGACTTCTATCTCAAGTTGTACAACTTGGGGGGGGATGGGGGAGGTCGACCGAGTAGGCTGCAGGAAACTCGAAGGTACATCGAGGCGTCGGGCTTGCCCACATTGAGCCCAGAGGTGGTAGAAGCCATGGCGGAGCCCATCTCGGCGCAGGAGTGGTCACTGGCAATAAAATCATCCCAGACGGGAAAGTCCCCAGGCTCTGACGGTTTCACACTGTCCTATTACAAGTGGATGGAGGACATCTTGACCCCAAGGGCTGTAGCGGCCTTTAACTCTATATCCCCTGAGCAAGTTCTACCAGTAGACATGTTGAGGGCACAGATAGCGATAATACCCAAACAGGGAAGAGACCCACTGCTCTGCTCCAACTACAGGCCGATATCTCTACTCAATGTGGACCTCAAGATATTCGCGAAGGTCTTGGCGAACAGACTCCTACCATGCCTCGACAATCTAATAGGCCTGGACCAGGTGGGGTTCACCCCGGGTAGAGAGGCGAGAGACAACGTGACTAGAATTCTCAACCTGATCCATCTTGCACATGAGAAAGGGATCCCTGCCATGTTGCTCTCCACCGACGCTGAGAAAGCGTTCGATAGGGTCCATTGGGACCTTATTCGAGCCACTCTAGAACACATTGGCTTACAGGAGAATATGAGGTCCTGGATGTTGTCTCTGTACTCCTCTCCCTCGGCATGCGTCAAGGCTAACGGGATTCTCTCAGATTCATTCCCGATAAACAACGGCATGCGCCAGGGATGCCCGCTGTCCCCAGTTATCTTCATCTTGACTTTGGAACCCTTCCTCAGGAGGGTTAGGGCGAACCCGGACATCAGGGGGCTGTTGAGAAGCGGTGCGGAACATAAAGTTGCAGCGTTCGCTGACGACTTGCTCTTTTGCATCACGCAACCAGTGACGACTATTCCCAATCTTCTGAAAGAAATGAGAGAGTACGCGGTGTTGTCGAATTTCAAAATCAACTTGCAGAAATCCGAGGCACTCAACGTTTCCCTCACACAGAGCCACTTAGCTAATTTACAGGCCAACTTCCACTTCCGATGGGCATCCGGGGCGATCAAATATCTGGGAGTCCAGATAACACCCCAACTCAAGGATCTGTTCGCCAGAAATTTCCCTCCCCTCTTATGTTCCATTAAGAGAGACCTACATTCATGGAGGGACAAGACATTGTCCTGGTTTGGTAGGTGCAATGTATTGAAGATGAACGTCCTACCGCGACTGCTCTACCCCATACAGGTGTTGCCCATCCACCTGCCATCGGCCTTTCTGAGAGAGGTCCGATCTGAATTTATACAGTTTATATGGGGGGGCAAGAGCCCAAGAATCGCCCAGCAGACGTTGGTGCTCCCGGGGGTGAGGGGAGGGGTGGGACTCCCCGACGTCGGAATGTATTATGTAGCGTCACACTTAAACAGAATTCTGGACTGGAACCGGCAGGGGAGAGGCAAACGATGGGTTCATTTGGAGCAATCGTGGGCTCCGGTCCCACTGGCGGGCCTCCCTTGGTCTCCGGGGGAGTTGCCGGGCTCGCTCAAGTCCCATCCTACCATAGGCCCGACCCTCCGGGTCTGGGCGAGACACATGCTGAGGAGGAACATAGCCCCGACGCCCTCTCCGCTTCGCCCAATTACGGGGGCACTGGATTTCTTTCCGAACCGTCTGGATGCAGGTTTCGGGAGGTGGAGAGCTCCTGGCCGAGGGGCTGCCTACGAGTTTCTCGACGGCTCCAACTGGAAATCACTGCAGGAACTGATGAGTTGGGGGGACGCCCCTCACTTGACTTACTGGAGGGCACTTCAGGTATCGCACTTCCTGGCGAGCCTGCCACAGCCCGGGGATTTCGCTAGAGAGCTGACCCCATTTGAGCGCTTATGTGCGACAAACGAAACAACCAAGGGTGCATTATCTACAATATACAAACTGCTGGTGGACCCAGGGGAGAGCCACATACCGAACTTCATATTGGCGTGGGAGCGGGAGCTCGGGGTTGTGTTTACTCCACCTCAGGTAAAGAAGATGCTAGAGCTTGCACAACGAGCCTCAATAAGTAACCAGTACCAAGAGGCGGGTTACAAGATCTTGAGTCGTTGGTATAGGTCTCCGCAGACACTACATCGCCTCTTTCCGTCAGTGCCGCCCCTATGCTGGAGATGTGAGAGAGACACAGGCTCCCTTGCACACATTTTTTGGGGATGTGCAAAAATTAGGGGCTTTTGGGAGGAGATTGTCAAGTGGATCAACAAGATTACCGGAGAGCCTATAGAACTCGCCCCGGAGGTCCTCCTCCTACACTCCACCAAGGCCTCGGTAAGAAAATATAAGAAATCCTTGACAATCCACTTGGTGAACGCTGCCAGAGCATGTATCCCTTCCAGATGGAAATCGACCACCCCGCCAACCGTTGGCTCCTGGATTAGGAGGGTAGAGGACATTAGGCGAATGGAAGATTTGACTTCCCTCCTTCAGCGCACTGAGGAGAAGCACAGACTTTGTTGGATGCAGTGGTCATTATTTTTGGAATCAGATGAGGGCAAGACTCTAAGGGACATGACCTGAGGTGAAGGGGAGATGCCCGGGGGCTGCCGCTGGAAGTGAGAGCTTGACCCGGACCGGGGGATATGACCCCTGAAGCGCGGCGGTTCCTTTCCTTCCTTACACCTGGCCGCGGGGGCTCCGACCTCTCTCCTCGCCCCCTCCGCCGCCCCCCTCGACTCTCTCTCGGCCTGGGCCCCGTGTTGGGTGGTGGACGCAGATGTGCCCCACCGGGGCGCGGGCGGGGGAATGGGGGACCTTTTTTCCCTGTGTCGCGGGGGGCGCCGGAGCGGACGCGGGGCTATTCTGGGACTTGGGGCCGCCTGTGCCCTCCCCCTCCTGCTCTGTCCCTCCTCCCTCCCCCTCTCTCTTTCTCTTGCCCCCCCCCTTACTTTTCTTCCCACCCTCCTCTCCCTTCCCTCCCCCCCATCTGAACACTTTACCCTTCCTCCCTTCCTCCACTGAGTATAGGAAAAATTGAGGAGCGGGGGCGAGAAGACATGATATCAGAATGAGCGCGAATTAGTAGGTTATGTATGCCGATGCTTTAGTTAAATGTGTTATTGTAGAACTTGAAAGTTACATTGTGATTGTAATGTTCGGATATTGTGACTGTAATGCTTGCTGAGCCAATGATGGTATGTTTTCTTTGCTCTCACTCTTTTCAATAAAGATTTATTGTTAAAAAAAAAAAAAAAAAATGACAAACAAGAGATTTCATGTTGAAGCCCAGAAAAAAACAATATATCATTTTCCTGGGAAATCCCTGGAAATCCTTTCAAAAATCACAGTTGAACATGTGTAGCGCAAAATAGTAAAACATGGTCTGGCAACAGAGAGCGACAAAAGCTGCAGGTAGGCTGGCAGCGAAAGGGTTAAATGTGTCCCTCTTTACATCTTTGAAAAGTTGGGAGATACGCTATCCCTTTAGCAGAGCGCATGCCCACACCAACAATTTGTGAATGGCCGTGGAACAAAACCCACCATAGCCGGCCCTAGAATCTAAAAGATTACAGGGCCGATCCCCGGCCTTCCCCAGGGGCATTCAGAATGGCTATGTGAAACCACAGAACTCACCTGCTCCCCGGCACCCTGGGTGAGGTAAATATATGGCAGCCGCATGCTTGAGGTGTGAGCGCGCTCCTGCCCCCAGCCGGTCACATAGGCCGGGGTGGGAGGGTGCGAGCCGCTGGGGATGAGGCAGCTCACGCTTCTGATTGCTGAAGCTCTGCATGTAAACGGAGCCGTTTGCCGAGTGTTACATATGTGCCGCTAGCGACTCTCGAAGAGATCTCGTGCATGGGCCGATGAACCGGGAAAAGGTGAGTTTTTCTCAGGGAGAAGTGCAGGATGCCCCCGGGAAATGAAACAGGATCCGAGATAGTCAAAATCCCAGGTTTTGCTCTGCTTTAAAGCGGTCCTTCACTATGAATAAGAGCCTATATTATATGTTTCCCACACCCTGTACATACAGATTGCCCACATTAAAAATCATCCTACCTGCATCTACTGCGTGTTGTGAGCCTTTAAACATCCAAGATGGCGGCTCATGGAACATAAGGCAGCCTGCAAACAGGAAGTGCCTTCTGACTGTTGCTGTGCATTCTGGGATTGCTGTTCTTTCCCAGCTATAACCACACCCCCTGTATTTTATCCTGCTCTCCTGCCTAAAGTCCTGAACAGAGTTGCAGCCCAGTGGGGGAAAGAATAATAATTTGTAGCTGGGGCGTTCTGGCTGCGGATCAAGCCCACCCAGAGGCAAGGGATCTGACCAGTGAGGCCAAGAAGACAGTGTGTGGGGGTGTAAAGCGGTGGCCCTGAACCCCGCCAAAGTCCTCTTCCTCAGAAGCTGCACCACCAACACCAGCAATGGAGCCCGCTGAAGATAAGGGTGTGTTGGGCTTGGAGGTCACCACGGCTCCTGCACACTCCAGTAGGCCAATACCCCAAAAAACACACAGGTTGTGCCAGAGCTGTAGCTAGCTTCTTTTGCGCCCGAGGCAAGCCCAGAAAATCGCGCCCCCCCCCCCCGCAAAAAAAAGAAAATGTTAAATAAATATAATATATATATATTATATATATATTCTTTTCCTTTTGTTTTGTTTCTTGTTTACTGAATTATTTTGACATTAAGGAAAATAGGCATAAAGAATGTAGAATAGAACTGTTTAATTTTTCAGCTACATGAAATTCAAGAAGGTATGTAACTTAACATATGCACCTAACGTGACAAAGAAGTATCAGAATCATAACAACTTATAAATAAAATAAACAGTGCACCTAAACCCATCAAAAACCATCAAAACCCCATCGCTGCTTCATGGATTTCAATATAAGTCTATAATCACCCAGAACATAGAGCATTGAGTAAGGTGTGCTACTACAAATTACATATTAACTGGACATATTAAGTGGACTACAGTAACTGAAAATTTAGGATAAGTATGAAAAATGACATACAATCTCTGTCCTCTAACTAAAGCTCCTTTTGCCGAACTTTGCCCATAAATACTTAATAAAATAAAGCAATAAAGTGGATTAGGTTTTAAAGTTTAACTTTTCGTGCCTTCAATGAAGCAAATTTGTCAATAACTGCATCAAAATTGATCTGTTTTGCAATATTTTGTTCAATTGATAAGATAGACATACTGGTTAGTCTATCCTGGCCTGTTGATGCTCTGAGGTAGTTTTTAATGAGTTTCAACTTACTAAAACTTCGTTCACAAGATGCCACGGTTACTGGCAAACTAAGGAATATTCTTATACTTATTTCTATATTTGGGTAAGATTCAGCTAAATTATAGTCATGAATAAAGTGCAGGAGATCCAAACTAGACGCAGTTGCAACTGTTGGAAGCAATGCTATAGCCTGATGTTTAAAACTCTGAATCTCTGAAGAAATTTCTGCCATGTTTATATCATGGTCATATTTTTTACTCAAGTTTACTGCTGCTTTTTGAAGACTAACTGTATCCATCTTGAGAAGTGAATCGCCGGAAAGAAATTCAAAATCAGATGAAATTCCATTTAGGGCTTCATATCTCCAGGTTAAGTGTTGAACTATGGTGTCAAACACATTTTTCATCTGAATTTTGAAAGACTCTTGAGGGCTTAAAAGAGAAGATTCATCTTCACATTCATATAATTGCTGTCTTTTTATTTTTCTTTTTCGGCATTCTATAAATTCTGCAGCAAATCCCATTTCTTCTGCCTTTTTTTTGCAGTCCATGAAAACAGTGACAAAGTCACTGTCACTATCCCGCATTTCCTGTAAAGTGTTTTTTAGTCCCTGAATCATTTTTGAAGCCTGATACACAGTGGTGCCTTTTGCTTGTAGTGATCTATTAACTCTATCAATTTCGGACAATATACTGCGCCACATGCACAGGGTGCACAAAAAGTCAAAATTGATTTTTTTAAGAAGGCTATTAGCTGTTAACACAGCTTCCGGATTTTTGGTTAAAGCAACTTGTTTCAAAGCCTTTGCCACCTCGGAAATTTGTGAACCTAAAGCTCGTATTGCATTAGCTTTTGATGACCATCTGGTATCAGCATGACTCTTCAGTGATAATTTTAAAAAACTCATTAATGTATCCCAGCGGCTGGTTGATTGGGAAAAAAATTGGTAAATTTTATTCACAGTGGCAAAAAATGACACCATGTTGGAATTTATAGAAGCTGCATGAACTCCTACTAAGTTTAGGCAATGGGCTGAACAAGGAACAAAATTAGCAAATTTGTTTTTTTGCAAGATGACAGCTCTTACTCCTTTGTATACTCCTGACATGTTTGCACCATTATCGTACCCTTGACCTCTTACGTCTTGAAGGTTAAGTCCATCCTTTTCAAGCTTCTTTATTATTTCTTCAGCTAATCCACTTCCTGTTTTTTCTTTTGTTTCAATGAAGTCAATAAAACTTTCTTCTACAGCAATAACACCATTTTCATTTCGCACATATCGCACAATTTGGGACATTTGTTCTTGATGAGATATGTCAGGTGTGCAATCCAAAAGGAGTGAATAATACTTGGCTTTCTTAACCCTAGGGATTATTTCACCACGTACCTGGTCTCCTAGTAGGCCAATGAATTCATTTTGTATTGTAGGTGAAAAGTAACTCGGTAAACCTTTTTTATGAGCTGCAATGTGCTGATTTAGCTGAACATCATAATGACTTATAAGTTCCAATAGACTAAGAAATATTCCTGAATTCGGATCTTTTATGTTGCAACTTGATCCTCTAAGAGGTAAATTGTTTTGAGCACAAAACATTATAGCATCGAGTATTACTTTTAGAATGTGCCTCCATTTCTGTTTTTCACTTTCTATCGCTTTTTGTACTGAATCATCAATACAGTCTCCGCTAAACATTCTTTTTTCCATGGATTTCCATTCACAAAAACTTTGGCGGTGATTTGATGAATTCTCATGCTCTACTATACGATTAACATTTTTCCAGTCATTAAACCCTAATTTTGGAACACTAATATTTGGTTTAGTGTTTCGCTGATCAAACAGCATACATGGGAAACAAAAAATGGACTTTCTATTTTCAGAGTAAATAAGCCAGTTACGTTCAACAACTTCACCATTTGAAAGCTTTTTAAAAAACCAATCTTTTGAAAATTTTCTACCATCTTCAGATGCTGACTCTCTAAAATCTGCAGTTTTTCCTTGGTCAGGACCATGCTCAATCAGGTGGCACCTTATATTATCTGTTATACAAGGCCATGAGGGTGGATCATTAAAATTTACAATCCCTGGATAGGTACTACATTGTGAATCACAGATGTTCACCTCAGTATAAGTGTCATTTAAGGTATTCAAGGTAATAACTGGTTCATCACTCGCATGAGTAGTAGTATCATTTAAGATATTTAAGGTACAATGTGTATCATCATTGTCAGACAATAATGATGGTGACCGTGATGTATTTTCACCAATCTGCTGATTAGTATCAAGATTAGTTTCAAGTTCTGTAGACAAACTTGAAATCACGTCTCCTGACCCAGTTGGTATTTCAGTGTTCTCATCAACTGATCTAGTTTTTCCCAGCCATTTCCCAATAGATGACGACATTTTGTTGTCTTCTATTCTGGCATTTTTCCTTCTTTTACGGTATTCTGCACCACTTGGCCGTTTAGAAGTCATTGTGGGGTCTTGTTCAATAGACTATAAAAAAAAAAAAAAAAAAAAAAAAACACTACTCTGTAGCTACAACTCACCTAATTTTTCTAACCTCAAGACCAAGAATAACCCCAGTCACACAAAGACAATAGGGATGCAAAGATATGAGGAATTGAATACTGATACACTGTTTTAAAGGAGTAGTTCTCCTAAGGATAGGAGATAAGTTAGAGATCGTGGGGGTGGGGGGGGGGATGGGTTCAGAGGGCTGGGGCCCCCTGCAATCTACAATGTAGGGCTCCGGCTCTCTGAATAGAGAGCACATGTCAACCACCGCACGAAGCAGCCCCTCATTACAAAATCTGTCGCAGAGCCGAAGTGCTCTGTATAACTAGGCTACTGAAGTACTGTGCTGGGGGGAACTGTATATGAGAATACGGGCGGTGCTGTCTGGCTGCAAGTTCAGCAAACAATCCAACTAATAAAGAGAAAGAGACGCACTCACCCCGACAGTTCTCTATGCGATGTGTTTATTCAACACAGACTGTAAACAACAACAATGTGAAGGTACAGCTTCCCCAAAGTGCAGTGCGCACAGCATCAAAGGCAGGGACATCTCACCCGGATGATGGTGGCTGTTTCATGCCTGTCGCCATTTCCTCATGTTCATCAATGGGCCTGAGGAAACGCCAACAGGCATTAAACAGCCACCATCATCCAGGTGAGATGGGGGATGGAGATAAATAAAAACCTGAGCAGAGGAAAACTTGTTGAGTTGCCCATAGCAACCAATCAGATCACATTTTACAGAGGCATTGTGGGTTCTGGTCCAATGAGTGCTGCATGCCATCACTACGTAATTCAGCAGGCTGGGATCTCCATTGATTTTAATGAGAGCCACCTGCTGAATTACCTAGTTACAGCTGGCGGCTCTCATTGCACCATAGCCTGCACATGCGCCGTTGGACTGGGAAGAGGTGAGTGTCTATGGGTGATCTGGGAAATCCCCCCCCCCCCCGGGCATTCCAAAAGGGAATCTATTTTTTCCAAAAATATATTTAAAAAAAAAAAAAAAAATTACTACAAACACAAAGCAATCGTGACAGGTCCCGAATCCCTGCCCACTCCTACAGTACCTTTCACTTGTCTGAGGGAGTGATGAACCCAGCCGCCCCTAGTCACGTGGTAGACGGTGAGCAGGTGGGCCCGCGCCGGCCCTGCAGCAAAACCAACGGCCGGAGGCTGGCCGCCCAGACGGCAGGGCGGGGCTGGTACGGTCGGGGCAGGTTTCGGGGGGGGGGGAGGGGGAGGCAGGACACAAAACCAATGGCTGGAGGGAGGCCGGCCAGACAGTGGGGAGGGGATGGGCGGGGAGGGGCTATTATTCAAGGGGAGCGGGACCTGTTGGCCGTGGTGCTGCAGGCACTCCCGCGGGCAGGGCTGTATTTAGTGTTCATGCTGCCCTAGGCACTTCAAGTACTGGCGCCCCCTTTTGTTAAACCGCACCTTCACCATGATTAATCGAAAAGCCAAAACCCTTAAAAATGATTCCCCAGCATCTAAAATTAATGTATTTTAAGTTTTTAGTCACTTTTTCATCATTCTTTCCCCTGCAGGGCTGCAACTCTCTTCAGGACATTAGGATACAGGTGCCACCATCTTGACTCAGAAGCATCACACATACTGAGAAGAGGAGAGTGGGATAAAGTACAGGGGGTGGGGTTATAGCTGTGCTTTGCTCAGACAGAGCAGAGCTGGGGTCAGAAAAAGGTCAGCAGTCCCAGAATGCAGAGCAGCACAGTCAGAAGGCACTTCCTGTTTGCAGGCTGCCTGATGTTCCATGAGCCGCCATCTTGGATGTTTAAAGGCTCATAACATGCAGTAGATGCAGGTAGGATGATTTTTAATGTGGGCAATCTGTATGTACAGGGTGTGGGAAACATATAAGATACGCTCTTATTCAGGGTGAAGGTCCGGATTAATGTGAGCAATCTGTATATACAAGGTATGGGAAACATACATGATAGGCTCTTATTCAGGGTGAAGGTCCGGATTAATGTGAGCAATCTGTATGTACAGGGTGTGGGAAACATATAAGATACGCTCTTATTCAGGGTGAAGGACCGCTTTAAGTAATGTTGAGCAGGGCCGGCTCCAGGTTTATACGGGCCCTTGGGAGATAAGAGAAAAAATAGAGCTAGGCTTTCTGACACCGAGGGCAAATATTCAAAATGGCGCCCCAACCTGTTCCCAGGCCCCCCTTTGGCGTCCCCCTGACCTGCTGCACCCAGGGCAAGTGCCCCCATGCTCCCCTCTAGCTACGCCCCTGGCCAGGCCCCTTGGGTTTGTAACCATTGTAGGCCTGGCTCATTCATTTCCACCATTCGGGTTCTAGGGACACCAGACCACATTGTTGTCTTCATAAGCTGACTGCTGCTTCTTTTTAGTATTCTATATTCTAAAAGGCACCCCTCACTTGCAATGGCCACCCGTTGTGTGCTTTTATTTCTTTATTTTTTTAAACAAATAGTTGCCACTGTTCTGAACCTGCTTTTGGGGGACCCCTAGCAGGTGGGGGCCCCATGCACTTGCTTGGTTTGTGTGGTGGTTAAGCACACCACTGGGTAGCCTGCATAATAATCAAGCAGTGCAGAGCTCTCCAGCAGGGGTGAAGCTAGCCTCTATAGTTTGCAAACTA